>OY726521.1:93632878-94832878 GCA_963383655.1 Bathymodiolus septemdierum
AACAGTTGTGAAGTCAGCACTTATACTGTTACTATTTCTTATCTTCACTCTACAAGATTCAGGTAACAGTTGTGAAGTCAGCACTTATACTGTTTACTATTTCTTATCTTTGCTCTACAAGATTCAGGTAACAGTAGTGAAGTCAGCACTTATACTGTTACTATTTCTTATCTTTGCTCTACAAGATTCAGGTAACAGTTGTGAAGTCAGCACTTATACTGTTACTATTTCTTATCTTTGCTCTACAAGATTCAGGTAACAGTTGTGAAGTCAGCCCTTATACTGTTACTATTTCTTATCTTCACTCTACAAGATTCAGATAACAGTTGTGAAGTCAGCCCTTATACTGTTACTATTTCTTATCTTCACTCTACAAGATTCAGGTAACAGTTGTGAAGTCAGCCCTTATACTGTTACTATTTCTTATCTTCACTCTACAAGATTCAGGTAACAGTTGTGAAGTCAGCACTTATACTGTTACTATTTCTTATCTTCACTCTACAAGATTCAGGTAACAGTTGTGAAGTCAGCACTTATACTGTTACTATTTCTTATCTTTGCTCTACAAGATTCAGGTAACAGTTGTGAAGTCAGCACTTATACTGTTACTATTTCTTATCTTCACTCTACAAGATTCAGGTAACAGTTGTGAAGTCAGCACTTATACTGTTACTATTTCTTATCTTTGCTCTACAAGATTCAGGTAACAGTTGTGAAGTCAGCACTTATACTGTTACTATTTCTTATCTTCACTCTACAAGATTCAGGTAACAGTTGTGAAGTCAGCACTTATACTGTTACTATTTCTTATCTTCACTCTACAAGATTCAGGTAACAGTTGTGAAGTCAGCACTTATACTGTTACTATTTCTTATCTTCACTCTACAAGATTCAGGTAACAGTTGTGAAGTCAGCACTTATACTGTTACTATTTCTTATCTTCACTCTACAAGATTCAGGTAACAGTTGTGAAGTCAGCACTTATACTGTTACTATTTCTTATCTTCACTCTACAAGATTCAGGTACAGTTGTGAAGTCAGCACTTATACTGTTACTATTTCTTATCTTCACTCTACAAGATTCAGGTAACAGTTGTGAAGTCAGCACTTATACTGTTACTATTTCTTATCTTCACTCTATAAGATTCAGGTAACAGTTGTGAAGTCAGCACTTATACTGTTACTATTTCTTATCTTCACTCTACAAGATTCAGGTAACAGTTGTGAAGTCAGCACTTATACTGTTACTATTTCTTATCTTCACTCTACAAGATTCAGGTAACAGTTGTGAAGTCAGCACTTATACTGTTACTATTTCTTATCTTTGCTCTACAAGATTCAGGTAACAGTTGTGAAGTCAGCACTTATACTGTTACTATTTCTTATCTTTGCTCTACAAGATTCAGGTAACAGTTGTGAAGTCAGCACTTATACTGTTACTATTTCTTATCTTCACTCTACAAGATTCAGGTAACAGTTGTGAAGTCAGCACTTATACTGTTACTATTTCTTATCTTTGCTCTACAAGATTCAGGTAACAGTTGTGAAGTCAGCCCTTATACTGTTACTATTTCTTATCTTTGCTCTACAAGATTCAGGTAGCAGTTGTGAAGTCAGCACTTATACTGTTACTATTTCTTATCTTCACTCTACAAGATTCAGGTAACAGTTGTGAAGTCAGCACTTATACTGTTACTATTTCTTATCTTCACTCTACAAGATTCAGGTAACAGTTGTGAAGTCAGCACTTATACTGTTACTATTTCTTATCTTCACTCTACAAGATTCAGGTAACAGTTGTGAAGTCAGCACTTATACTGTTACTATTTCTTATCTTTGCTCTACAAGATTCAGGTAACAGTTGTGAAGTCAGCACTTATACTGTTACTATTTCTTATCTTCACTCTACAAGATTCAGGTAACAGTTGTGAAGTCAGCACTTATACTGTTACTATTTCTTATCTTTGCTCTACAAGATTCAGGTAACAGTTGTGAAGTCAGCACTTATACTGTTACTATTTCTTATCTTTGCTCTACAAGATTCAGGTAACAGTTGTGAAGTCAGCACTTATACTGTTACTATTTCTTATCTTCACTCTACAAGATTCAGGTAACAGTTGTGAAGTCAGCACTTATACTGTTACTATTTCTTATCTTTGCTCTACAAGATTCAGGTAACAGTTGTGAAGTCAACACTTATACTGTTACTATTTCTTATCTTCACTCTACAAGATCCAGGTAACAGTTGTGAAGTCAGCACTTATACTGTTACTATTTCTTATCTTCACTCTACAAGATTCAGGTAACAGTTGTGAAGTCAGCACTTATACTGTTACTATTTCTTATCTTCACTCTACAAGATTCAGGTAACAGTAGTGAAGTCAGCCCTTATACTGTTACTATTTCTTATCTTTGCTCTACAAGATTCAGGTAACAGTTGTGAAGTCAGCACTTATACTGTTACTATTTCTTATCTTCACTCTACAAGATTCAGGTAACAGTTGTGAAGTCAGCACTTATACTGTTACTATTTCTTATCTTCACTCTACAAGATTCAGGTAACAGTTGTGAAGTCAGCACTTATACTGTTACTATTTCTTATCTTCACTCTACAAGATTCAGGTAACAGTTGTGAAGTCAGCACTTATACTGTTACTATTTCTTATCTTTGCTCTACAAGATTCAGGTAACAGTTGTGAAGTCAGCACTTATACTGTTACTATTTCTTATCTTCACTCTACAAGATTCAGGTAACAGTTGTGAAGTCAGCACTTATACTGTTACTATTTCTTGTCTTCACTCTGCAAGATTCAGGTAACAGTTGTGAAGTCAGCACTTATACTGTTACTATTTCTTATCTTCACTCTACAAGATTCAGGTAACAGTTGTGAAGTCAGCACTTATACTGTACTATTTCTTATCTTCACTCTACAAGATTCAGGTAACAGTTGTGAAGTCAGCACTTATACTGTTACTATTTCTTATCTTTGCTCTACAAGATTCAGGTAACAGTTGTGAAGTCAGCACTTATACTGTTATTATTTCTTATCTTCACTCTACAAGATTCAGGTAACAGTTGTGAAGTCAGCACTTATACTGTTACTATTTCTTATCTTTGCTCTACAAGATTCAGGTAACAGTTGTGAAGTCAGCACTTATACTGTTACTATTTCTTATCTTCACTCTACAAGATTCAGGTAACAGTTGTGAAGTCAGCACTTATACTGTTACTATTTCTTATCTTTGCTCTACAAGATTCAGGTAACAGTTGTGAAGTCAGCACTTATACTGTTACTATTTCTTATCTTCACTCTACAAGATTCAGGTAACAGTTGTGAAGTCAGCACTTATACTGTTACTATTTCTTATCTTCACTCTACAAGATTCAGGTAACAGTTGTGAAGTCAGCACTTATACTGTTACTATTTCTTATCTTCACTCTACAAGATTCAGGTAACAGTTGTGAAGTCAGCACTTATACTGTTACTATTTCTTATCTTTGCTCTACAAGATTCAGGTAACAGTTGTGAAGTCAGCACTTATACTGTTACTATTTCTTATCTTCACTCTACAAGATTCAGGTAACAGTTGTGAAGTCAGCACTTATACTGTTACTATTTCTTATCTTCACTCTACAAGATTCAGGTAACAGTTGTGAAGTCAGCACTTATACTGTTACTATTTCTTATCTTCACTCTACAAGATTCAGGTAACAGTTGTGAAGTCAGCACTTATACTGTTACTATTTCTTATCTTCACTCTACAAGATTCAGGTAACAGTTGTGAAGTCAGCACTTATACTGTTACTATTTCTTATCTTCACTCTACAAGATTCAGGTACAGTTGTGAAGTCAGCACTTATACTGTTACTATTTCTTATCTTCACTCTACAAGATTCAGGTAACAGTTGTGAAGTCAGCACTTATACTGTTACTATTTCTTATCTTTGCTCTACAAGATTCAGGTAACAGTTGTGAAGTCAACACTTATACTGTTACTATTTCTTATCTTCACTCTACAAGATTCAGGTAACAGTTGTGAAGTCAGCACTTATACTGTTACTATTTCTTATCTTCACTCTACAAGATTCAGGTAACAGTTGTGAGGTCAGCACTTATACTGTTACTATTTCTTATCTTCACTCTACAAGATTCAGGTAACAGTTGTGAAGTCAGCACTTATACTGTTACTATTTCTTATCTTCACTCTACAAGATTCAGGTAACAGTTGTGAAGTCAGCACTTATACTGTTACTATTTCTTATCTTCACTCTACAAGATTCAGGTAACAGTTGTGAGGTCAGCACTTATACTGTTACTATTTCTTATCTTCACTCTACAAGATTCAGGTAACAGTTGTGAAGTCAGCACTTATACTGTTACTATTTCTTATCTTCACTCTATAAGATTCAGGTAACAGTTGTGAAGTCAGCACTTATACTGTTACTATTTCTTATCTTCACTCTATAAGATTCAGGTAACAGTTGTGAAGTCAGCACTTATACTGTTACTATTTCTTATCTTCACTCTATAAGATTCAGGTAACAGTTGTGAAGTCAGCACTTATACTGTTACTATTTCTTATCTTCACTCTACAAGATTCAGGTAACAGTTGTGAAGTCAACACTTATACTGTTACTATTTCTTATCTTCACTCTACAAGATTCAGGTAACAGTTGTGAAGTCAGCACTTATACTGTTACTATTTCTTATCTTCACTCTATAAGATTCAGGTAACAGTTGTGAAGTCAGTACTTATACTGTTACTATTTCTTATCTTTGCTCTACAAGATTCAGGTAACAGTTGTGAAGTCATCACTTATACTGTTACTATTTCTTATCTTCACTCTATAAGATTCAGGTAACAGTTGTGAAGTCAGCACTTATACTGTTACTATTTCTTATCTTCACTCTATAAGATTCAGGTAACAGTTGTGAAGTCAGCACTTATACTGTTACTATTTCTTATCTTCACTCTACAAGATTCAGGTAACAGTTGTGAAGTCAACACTTATACTGTTACTATTTCTTATCTTCACTCTACAAGATTCAGGTAACAGTTGTGAAGTCAGCACTTATACTGTTACTATTTCTTATCTTCACTCTATAAGATTCAGGTAACAGTTGTGAAGTCAGTACTTATACTGTTACTATTTCTTATCTTTGCTCTACAAGATTCAGGTAACAGTTGTGAAGTCATCACTTATACTGTTACTATTTCTTATCTTCACTCTACAAGATTCAGGTAACAGTTGTGAAGTCATCACTTATACTGTTACTATTTCTTATCTTCACTCTATAAGATTCAGGTAACAGTTGTGAAGTCAGTACTTATACTGTTACTATTTCTTATCTTTGCTCTACAAGATTCAGGTAACAGTTGTGAAGTCAGCACTTATACTGTTACTATTTCTTATCTTCACTCTACAAGATTCAGGTAACAGTTGTGAAGTCATCACTTATACTGTTACTATTTCTTATCTTCACTCTACAAGATTCAGGTAACAGTTGTGAAGTCAGCACTTATACTGTTACTATTTCTTATCTTCACTCTACAAGATTCAGGTAACAGTTGTGAAGTCAGCACTTATACTGTTACTATTTCTTATCTTCACTCTACAAGATTCAGGTAACAGTTGTGAAGTCATCACTTATACTGTTACTATTTCTTATCTTCACTCTACAAGATTCAGGTAACAGTTGTGAAGTCAGCACTTATACTGTTACTATTTCTTATCTTCACTCTACAAGATTCAGGTAACAGTTGTGAAGTCATCACTTATACTGTTACTATTTCTTATCTTCACTCTATAAGATTCAGGTAACAGTTGTGAAGTCATCACTTATACTGTTACTATTTCTTATCTTCACTCTACAAGATTCAGGTAAAAGTTGTGAAGTCAGCCCTTATACTGTTACTATTTCTTATCTTCACTCTATAAGATTCAGGTAACAGTTGTGAAGTCAGTACTTATACTGTTACTATTTCTTATCTTCACTCTACAACATTCAGGTAACAGTTGTGAAGTCAACACTTATACTGTTACTATTTCTTATCTTCACTCTACAAGATTCAGGTAACAGTTGTGAAGTCAGCGCTTATACTGTTACTATTTCTTATCTTCACTCTACAAGATTCAGGTAACAGTTGTGAAGTCAGCACTTATACTGTTACTATTTCTTATCTTCACTCTATAAGATTCAGGTAACAGTTGTGAAGTCAGTACTTATACTGTTACTATTTCTTATCTTTGCTCTACAAGATTCAGGTAACAGTTGTGAAGTCAGCACTTATACTGTTACTATTTCTTATCTTCACTCTACAAGATTCAGGTAACAGTTGTGAAGTCATCACTTATACTGTTACTATTTCTTATCTTCACTCTACAAGATTCAGGTAACAGTTGTGAGGTCAGCACTTATACTGTTACTATTTCTTATCTTCACTCTACAAGATTCAGGTAACAGTTGTGAAGTCAGCACTTATACTGTTACTATTTCTTATCTTCACTCTATAAGATTCAGGTAACAGTTGTGAAGTCAGCACTTATACTGTTACTATTTCTTATCTTTGCTCTACAAGATTCAGGTAACAGTTGTGAAGTCATCACTTATACTGTTACTATTTCTTATCTTCACTCTACAAGATTCAGGTAACAGTTGTGAAGTCAGCACTTATACTGTTACTATTTCTTATCTTCACTCTACAAGATTCAGGTAACAGTTGTGAAGTCATCACTTATACTGTTACTATTTCTTATCTTCACTCTACAAGATTCAGGTAACAGTTGTGAAGTCATCACTTATACTGTTACTATTTCTTATCTTCACTCTACAAGATTCAGGTAACAGTTGTGAAGTCAGCACTTATACTGTTACTATTTCTTATCTTTGCTCTATAAGATTCAGGTAACAGTTGTGAAGTCATCACTTATACTGTTACTATTTCTTATCTTCACTCTACAAGATTCAGGTAACAGTTGTGAAGTCATCACTTATACTGTTACTATTTCTTATCTTCACTCTATAAGATTCAGGTAACAGTTGTGAAGTCATCACTTATACTGTTACTATTTCTTATCTTTGCTCTACAAGATTCAGGTAACAGTTGTGAAGTCATCACTTATACTGTTACTATTTCTTATCTTCACTCTATAAGATTCAGGTAACAGTTGTGAAGTCATCACTTATACTGTTACTATTTCTTATCTTTGCTCTACAAGATTCAGGTAACAGTTGTGAAGTCATCACTTATACTGTTACTATTTCTTATCTTCACTCTACAAGATTCAGGTAACAGTTGTGAAGTCATCACTTATACTGTTACTATTTCTTATCTTCACTCTACAAGATTCAGGTAACAGTTGTGAAGTCAGCACTTATACTGTTACTATTTCTTATCTTCACTCTATAAGATTCAGGTAACAGTTGTGAAGTCATCACTTATACTGTTACTATTTCTTATCTTTGCTCTACAAGATTCAGGTAACAGTTGTGAAGTCATCACTTATACTGTTACTATTTCTTATCTTCACTCTACAAGATTCAGGTAACAGTTGTGAAGTCATCACTTATACTGTTACTATTTCTTATCTTTGCTCTATAAGATTCAGGTAACAGTTGTGAAGTCATCACTTATACTGTTACTATTTCTTATCTTTGCTCTACAAGATTCAGGTAACAGTTGTGAAGTCAGCACTTATACTGTTACTATTTCTTATCTTTGCTCTACAAGATTCAGGTAACAGTTGTGAAGTCAGCGCTTATACTGTTACTATTTCTTATCTTTGCTCTATAAGATTCAGGTAACAGTTGTGAAGTCATCACTTATACTGTTACTATTTCTTATCTTTGCTCTATAAGATTCAGGTAACAGTTGTGAAGTCATCACTTATACTGTTACTATTTCTTATCTTCACTCTACAAGATTCAGGTAAAAGTTGTGAAGTCAGCCCTTATACTGTTACTATTTCTTATCTTCACTCTATAAGATTCAGGTAACAGTTGTGAAGTCAGTACTTATACTGTTACTATTTCTTATCTTCACTCTACAAGATTCAGGTAACAGTTGTGAAGTCAACACTTATACTGTTACTATTTCTTATCTTCACTCTACAAGATTCAGGTAACAGTTGTGAAGTCAGCGCTTATACTGTTACTATTTCTTATCTTCACTCTACAAGATTCAGGTAACAGTTGTGAAGTCAACACTTATACTGTTACTATTTCTTATCTTCACTCTACAAGATTCAGGTAAAAGTTGTGAAGTCAGCCCTTATACTGTTACTATTTCTTATCTTCACTCTATAAGATTCAGGTAACAGTTGTGAAGTCAGTACTTATACTGTTACTATTTCTTATCTTCACTCTACAAGATTCAGGTAACAGTTGTGAAGTCAACACTTATACTGTTACTATTTCTTATCTTCACTCTACAAGATTCAGGTAACAGTTGTGAAGTCAGCGCTTATACTGTTACTATTTCTTATCTTCACTCTACAAGATTCAGGTAACAGTTGTGAAGTCAACACTTATACTGTTACTATTTCTTATCATCACTCTACAAGATTCAGGTAACAGTTGTGAGGTCAGCCCTTATACTGTTACTATTTCTTATCATCACTCTACAAGATTCAGGTAACAGAAAAGTAATATTTTGGTTAGTGACCGCAGATAACAGTCAATTTGATTTTTCTGCCTCGAATAGAATAAGTGCAGGATTAAAAGTTGATTACAGCAACCTTATACTTAAAGAAAAAAATCGTTGATCTATTGCCTTAATCAGAAAATCGAATTCACTTTTATATGCAGCTTAACAATGAAAACTTTCCGGAATTATAAATTAATATATTCTAGGGTGCGATGATTTATTTTGAAAATCATCGAAATAAAATAAAATTTGTATATCTATCTATTTTCATTCATTGTGTTAATTTTATATCGCAATGCTAATCGTCTTAATAGAATATCGACAAACATATCTATGTCAATACCATGTTTATGTGCTTCTATTAATACATTATGTGTTCATTTCATTCAGAAAGCTTGATGTGATTGGTCAAACGCTTGACACGTGACTTCGGAATTGATATTTCATCAGTCAATGAAGTGGACAATCATTCAACCACAGCCTCTTCCGGAATTTATTTTAGAACGTCATGAAAACATACACAATAGCAAAAGTTGAAAATAATAATAATTTAATTGTATTTGATAATATAGAATGTAATTATAAGAATTGAATAATTTTTTTTTTCAGTTTTATAAGGTTGTGAAAGCATTGACAGAAGTACATTTCATAGGACGCCCTATCACACTTCATACAACATGTACTTCGGTCAACTCACACGTCAATCAAGCAACAAAAGATTACTTTCAATTCTTAGATCTATTAACAAAGCCAATGCTTACTAACATATTATATCTTTGATTACTTACCGATACTAATAACAACAATTACTATGCTTGCTGTTTTTGACAGTTTCTCCGATTCGACATTAAAAGTCGGTGCTACAGTTGGTTTCAAATTACCTAAATATATAAAAGAAAATGGTTATATCATTAAAATATGATTGGGCCAAATGACTTTTGAAAATATTTTTGCATATATCATTTTGATTTTGAGCTTCATAAGTTTTTCTGCCCATACGAAACTGATTGAAAACATGTATCCAATATGTATATATTTTTAACATAATTAATCTGCAAATGGCATCTAGCATCTTGTGGGGCAACACTATACAGATCCTCGACAAAGCAATCTTCAATTTTATCGAGATGAATGAATGGCAAAGCAAAGAAATGGGGTAGCCATTTTTCAGTCTTGGTTCAAGTATTGAGCCAATGATTTGTATGTTTCTCCACCATGTTTGGCCTTTGTGAAATCAGCAACACTTGATTGTTGCGTTTGATATTTTTCATAAGGGCCCTGTGTTCTGTTTTCTTACAAGAGTTCAGAGTTCAGATACCATACAACAACAATATTTAAATGTAGTTATATGTACAGTGGCTCAGGTAACAAATATCTTGTTTGGTCCAAATGTAACTATGCTTTTGGCCCAAAAGAAATCATGATTACACTTGTGATTTCTCCCAAATCTTCTTCGCCCTTCCACTGTCATTAACCTTTGTATCGACCACACAGAGTTGGAATATAACGACTGGATTATTCTGGTATGTGACAAAATAAAATATGTCAAACAAGAAGATTGTTTGTTTTAGGTTTAACAATTAAATACAGTCACCTCTATTAAGCAGTCACCTGCATTAAAAGGTGATATTTTTCTTGTCCTGTCATAGAACATTTCATATGAATTGAGCCTCTTTTAAGAGGTCACCTGTCTTATAAGGCCACTTTTTCTTTCTCCCAAAGGTGATCTCTGTTTAACTCAGGTTTAACTGTGCTAGTAATTATTTAAATAAACTTACACAAAGTATGTGGGTGTAAATATCCCCTTGGGGACCATTCTAAGTTACACAAAGTGTGTGGGTGTAAATATTCCAGTGGGGACCATTCTAACTTACACAAAGTGTGTGGGTGTAAATATCCCCGTGGGGACCATTCTAACTTACACAAAGTGTGTGGGTGTAAATATCCCCGTGGGGATCATTCTAACTTGCACAAAGTGTGTGGGTGTAAATATCCCTGTGGGGGCCATTCTAACTTACACAAAGTGTGTGAGTGTAAATATCCCCGTGGGGACCATTCTAACATACACAAAGTGTGTGGGTGTAAATATCCCCGTGGGGACCATTCTAACTTACACAAAGTGTGTGGGTGTAAATATCCCCGTGGCGACCATTCTAACTTACACAAAGTGTGTGGGTGTAAATATCCCTGTGGGGACCATTTTAACTTACACAAAGTGTATGGGTGTAAATATCCCCATGGGGACCATTCTATAACTTACACAAAGTGTGTGGGTGTAAATATCCCCGTGGGGACCATTCTAACTTACACAAAGTGTGTGGGTGTAAATATCCCCATGGGGACCATTCTAACTTACACAAAGTGTGTGGGTGTAAATATCCCTGTGGGGGCCATTCTAACTTACACAAAGTGTGTGGGTGTAAATATCCCTGTGGGGACCATTTTAACTTACACAAAGTGTATGGGTGTAAATATCCCCATGGGGACCATTCTATAACTTACACAAAGTGTGTGGGTGTAAATATCCCCGTGGCGACCATTCTAACTTACACAAAGTGTGTGGGTGTAAATATCCCCGTGGGGACCATTCTAACTTACACAAAGTGTGTGGGTGTAAATATCCCCGTGGGGACCATTCTAACTTACACAAAGTGTGTGGGTGTAAATATCCCTGTGGTGGCCATTCTAACTTACACAAAGTGTGTGGGTGTAAATATCCCTGTGGGGACCATTTTAACTTACACAAAGTGTATGGGTGTAAATATCCCCATGGGGACCATTCTATAACTTACACAAAGTGTGTGGGTGTAAATATCCCTGTGGGGACCATTCTAACTTACACAAAGTATGTGGGTGTAAATATCCCCATGGGACCATTCTAACTTACACAAAGTGTGTGGGTGTAAATATCCCTGTGGGGACCATTCTAACTTACACAAAGTGTGTGGGTGTAAATATCCCCGTGGGGACCATTCTAACTTACACAAAGTGTGTGGGTGTGAATATCCCTGTGGGGACCATTTTAACTTACACAAAGTGTGTGGGTGTAAATATCCCTGTGGGGACCATTTTAACTTACACAAAGTGTATGGGTGTAAATATCCCCATGGGGACCATTCTAACTTACACAAAGTGTGTGGGTGTAAATATCCCCGTGATGACCATTCTAACTTACACAAAGTGTGTGGGTGTAAATATCCCTGTGGGGACCATTCTAACTTACACAAAGTGTGTGGGTGTAAATATCCCTGTGGGGGCCATTCTAACTTACACAAAGTGTGTGGGTGTAAATATCCCCGTGGGGACCATTCTAACTTACACAAAGTGTGTGGGTGTAAATATCCCCGTGGAGACCATTCTAACTTACACAAAGTGTGTGGGTGTAAATATCCCCGTGGGGACCATTTTAACTTACACAAAGTGTGTGGGTGTAAATATCCCTGTGGGGACCATTTTAACTTACACAAAGTGTATGGGTGTAAATATCCCCATGGGGACCATTCTATAACTTACACAAAGTGTGTGGGTGTAAATATCCCTGTGGGGACCATTCTAACTTACACAAAGTATGTGGGTGTAAATATCCCCATGGGACCATTCTAACTTACACAAAGTGTGTGGGTGTAAATATCCCCGTGGGGACCATTCTAACTTACACAAAGTGTGTGGGTGTAAATATCCCCGTGGGGACCATTCTAACTTACACAAAGTGTGTGGGTGTGAATATCCCTGTGGGGACCATTTTAACTTACACAAAGTGTGTGGGTGTAAATATCCCTGTGGGGACCATTTTAACTTACACAAAGTGTATGGGTGTAAATATCCCCATGGGGACCATTCTAACTTACACAAAGTGTGTGGATGTAAATATCCCCGTGGGAACCATTCTAACTTACACAAAGTGTGTGGGTGTAAATATCCCCGTGGGGACCATTCTAACTTACACAAAGTGTGTGGGTGTAAATATCCCCGTGGGGACCATTCTAACTTACACAAAGTGTGTGGGTGTAGATATCCCCGTGGGGACCATTTTAACTTACACAAAGTGTATGGGTGTAAATATCCCCATGGGGACCATTCTATAACTTACACAAAGTGTGTGGGTGTAAATATCCCTGTGGGGACCATTCTAACTTACACAAAGTGTACATGTGTGGGTGTAAATATCCCCGTGGGGACCATTCTAACTTACACAAAGTGTGTGGGTGTAAATATCCCTGTGGGGACCATTTTAACTTACACAAAGTGTATGGGTGTAAATATCCCCATGGGGACCATTCTATAACTTACACAAAGTGTGTGGGTGTAAATATCCCTGTGGGGACCATTCTAACTTACACAAAGTATGTGGGTGTAAATATCCCCATGGGACCATTCTAACTTACACAAAGTGTGTGGGTGTAAATATCCTCGTGGGGACCATTCTAACTTACACAAAGTGTGTGGGTGTAAATATCCCCGTGGGGACCATTCTAACTTACACAAAGTGTGTGGGTGTGAATATCCCTGTGGGGACCATTTTAACTTACACAAAGTGTGTGGGTGTAAATATCCCTGTGGGGACCATTTTAACTTACACAAAGTGTATTGGTGTAAATATCCCCATGGTGACCATTCTAACTTACACAAAGTGTGTGGGTGTAAATATCCCCGTGGGGACCATTCTAACTTACACAAAGTGTGTGGGTGTAAATATCCCCGTCGGGACCATTCTAACTTACACAAAGTGTGTGGGTGTAAATATCCCTGTGGGGGCCATTCTAACTTACACAAAGTGTGTGGGTGTAAATATCCCCGTGGAGACCATTCTAACTTACACAAAGTGTGTGGGTGTAAATATCCCCGTGGGGACCATTTTAACTTACACAAAGTGTGTGGGTGTAAATATCCCTGTGGGGATCATTTTAACTTACACAAAGTGTATGGGTGTAAATATCCCCATGGGGACCATTCTATAACTTACACAAAGTGTGTGGGTGTAAATATCCCTGTGGGGACCATTCTAACTTACACAAAGTATGTGGGTGTAAATATCCCCATGGGGCCATTCTAACTTACACAAAGTGTGTGGGTGTAAATATCCCCGTGGGGACCATTCTAACTTACACAAAGTGTGTGGGTGTAAATATCCCCGTGGGGACCATTCTAACTTACACAAAGTGTGTGGGTGTGAATATCCCTGTGGGGACCATTTTAACTTACACAAAGTGTGTGGGTGTAAATATCCCTGTGGGGACCATTTTAACTTACACAAAGTGTATGGGTGTAAATATCTCCATGGGGACCATTCTAACTTACACAAAGTGTGTGGATGTAAATATCCCCGTGGGAACCATTCTAACTTACACAAAGTGTGTGGGTGTAAATATCCCCGTGGGGACCATTCTAACTTACACAAAGTGTGTGGGTGTAAATATCCCCGTGGGGACCATTCTAACTTACACAAAGTGTGTGGGTGTAAATATCCCCGTGGGGACCATTCTAACTTACACAAAGTGTGTGGGTGTAGATATCCCTGTGGGGACCATTTTAACATACACAAAGTGAATGGGTGTAAATATCCCCATGGGGACCATTCTAACTTACACAAAGTGTGTGGGTGTAAATATCCCCGTGGGGACCATTCTAACTTACACAAAGTGTACATGTGTGGGTGTAAATATCCCCGTGGGGACCATTCTAACTTACACAAAGTGTGTGGGTGTAAATATCCCTGTGGGGACCATTCTAACTTACACAAAGTGTGTGGGTGTAAATATCCCCATGGGGACCATTCTAACTTACACAAAGTGTGTGGGTGTGAATATCCCTGTGGGGACCATTTTAACTTACACAAAGTGTGTGGGTGTAAATATCCCTGTGGGGACCATTCTAACTTACACAAAGTGTGTGGGTGTAAATATCCCCGTGGGGACCATTCTAACTTACACAAAGTGTGTGGGTGTAAATATCCCCGTGGGGACCATTCTAACTTACACAAAGTGTGTGGGTGTAAATATCCCCGTGGGGACCATTCTCCAGTCCCCTCCTTCAATGCACAAAACACCGGTCTAGAATGTTTGAGGTTACAGTCCAGATCTTTTACAATTAGGTAAACACTATATTCATAAGCTGTGTATGCTGCTGCTGTTGTTGAGTAAAGCCAAGACATGTTAAGCTGTGGTACATAGTAAGGTGGTCCAGCAGATGAATGGTTGGTCTCACAGGTAAGGTTGGCGGTCATGTATTGTCCCGAGAAAGATACTTTATTAACGGATATTGATGGCGCAGAGGGTTTCTCTGTAAAAAATGAAATAAAAACATTGCATTAAAGGTGTGAACACCAGTCATAATCTATTCCCCTCTTTTTATTTTATCGAAACGAACAATGTAAAAATGAAACTATTTATTACAGTTAATAAGCTTTGAAAAAAAAAAGGAATAATGATTATACTTTAGAAATTACCAGTATGGTTATAATGTTCTCCTAGACGACATTGACATACATAGTATCCATATCTCTTTATCTCTGTCAATACATAAGGAGTTATGTTCATTGTTGAAGACATTACTGTTGCTGTGAAATGGGCTGTTCAATCACCACTTTAATTTGTGTCTAAGGTGGCTGCGAATGTGCTGTTTTTACTTTAATTTGTATAAAATTGGACAGTCTCTCAAATTCATTTACATCGAAATCCTTGTTTTACTGATTTATGACAATCAAAGTTTATTCTTCCCTATAAAAGTACATACCCATGACAATCAAACTTTATTCATTCCTATAAAAGTACATACCCATGATAATCAAAGTTTATTCATTCCTATAAAAGTACATACCCATGATAATCAAAGTTTATTCATTCCTATAAAAGTACATACCCATGATAATCAAAGTTTATTCATTCCTATAAAAGTACATACCCATGATAATCAAAGTTCATTCATTCCTATAAAAGTATATACCCATGATAATCAAAGTTTCTCCCATTATTATGGCGTTTTAACCCCGCTGAACCAGTGGTGGAAAAATCTGTAATCCTCTAGAGGATTAGAATGTCTCGTGCCTTTCCCCGCATGTTGTCAAATCGGTAATTGTGTAGAGGTCCGCCAAAGGATTTTGAAATAGAGTTCATGTTAAATAATGAGAGAAACAAATTCTCCTTCAGTTGCCCATGTGGGTTACGATATTTCTCCACTCTCAAGAGTTAAATTTAACTCTCTTGAGTGGAGAAATATCGTATCCACGGGCAACTGAAGGAGAATCTATATTTATTCATTCCTATAAAAGTACATACCCATGATAATCAAAGTTTATTCATTCCTATATAAATACATACCCATGACAATCAAAGTTTATTCATTCCTATATAAATACATACCCATGACAATCAAAGTTTATTCATCCCTATATAAATACACACCCATGACAATCAAAGTTTATTCTTCCCTATAAAAGTACATACCCATGACAATCAAAGTTTATTCATTCCTATAAAAGTACATATCCATGACAATCAAAGTTTATTCATCCCTATATAAATACACACCCACGACAATCAAAGTTTATTCTTCCCTATATAAATACATACCCATGACAATCAAAGTTAATGCATCTCGTCTCTCGTTATTTTGTGATATACAAATATATGTCCCATTGATGTGTTTAGATACATTGCTCAGCATCAATTCTACCTTTGTAGAACCTGAAGGAGGAATAGTGGTCACAGAATAGTTTAGGCCTGAGGATGGTAAAGGACTGTCATCAGGAAGAATAATACTATGTCCCCCTCCATTAATCATCCAGGTTAGTGTGACGTCATGATATAATTCAACATAGATATATCCTGAATCATTGGTTACAACTATAAAACAGAAAGACATAATCATTGTATCAGAAAGACATGATCAATGTATAAAAAAGACATAATCATTGTATCAGAAAGACATAATCATTGTACCAGAAAAACATAATCATTGTATCAGAAAAACATAATCATTGTATCAGAAACATAATCATTGTATCAGAAAGACATAATTATTGTATAAGAAAGACACAACCATTGTATCAGAAAGACATAATGATTCTATCAGAAAGACATAATAATTGTATCAGAAAGACATAATCATTGTATCAGAAAGAAATAATCATTGTATCAGAAAGACATAATCATTGTATCAGAAAGAAATAATCATTGTATCAGAAAGAAATAATCATTGTATCAGAAAGACATAATCATTGTATCAGAAAGACATAATCAATGTATCAGAATGACATAATCATTGTATCAGAAAGACATAATCAATGTATCAGAAAGACATAATCAATGTATCAGAAACTGAAAGGAATTATCATTGTATTAAAAGACATAACCATCGTAGACATAATCATTGTATCAGAAAGAGATAACCATTGTGTAAGAAGGCATAATCACTGTACCAGAAAGACATAATTATTGCACCAGAAAGACATAATCATTGTATCAGAAAGACATAATCATGCATCAGAAAGACACAACCATTGTATCAGAAAGACATAATGATTCTATCAGAAAGACATAATAATTGTATCAGAAAGACATAATCATTGTATCAGAAAAAAATAATCATTGTATCAGAAAGACATAATCATTGTATCAGAAAGAAATAATCATTGTATGACAAAGAAATGATCATTATATCAGAAAGACACAACCATTGTATCAAAAAGACATAATGATTGTATCAGAAAGACATAGTCATTGTATCAGAAAGACATAATCATTGTATTAGACAGACATAATCATTGTATCAGAAAGAAATAATCATTGTGTAATAAGGCATATTCATTGCACCAGAAAAGAAATATTCGTCGCACCAGAAAAAACATAATCATTGCACCAGAAAGACATAATCATTATATCAGAAAGACATAATCATTGTATCAGAAAGACATAATCATTGCATCAGAAAGACAAAATCATTATATCAGAAAGAAATAATCATTATATCAAAATGACATAATTATTGTATCAGAAAGACATAATTATTGTATCAGAAAGACATAACCATTGCATCAGAAAGACAGAATCATTGTATCAGAAGAATAGTTCCTTGAAGTGTGTGTGGTTGAATAGGTGTGTGCTTTATCGACTGATGAAGTTTCAATTTCGAAGTCATGTGTCAAGCATTGACCTTTGACATGGGGCTTTCTACGTGAAATGAACACATACATGTACTGTAATTATCTGTTTAAATATAATGTTTCATTTTCATCAGTATTGCTTTGTTTATTCTGATTGGTGTTTTACCTTAATCTTATACCTCAAGAGCAAGCATCAATATCATTAAATATTTCCAGATGAATTTCTTTATATTATTGGTGAAAATTCCATTGTTGCCAGTTTCTTTGGATTGTCCATTCTTGATTGCCCGTGCGGTTTTCACTAACGTTTATTTACAGTATTTTCCTCCTACGTTTTCTTATTTGTTGAAACCCAAGTACACATACCCTGTGTTTCACGTGTCAGTTCGCTACTGTCGGAACCCTCCACCCTCATTAAGCCTAGTAGTCACGATACAGCTGTGACAATAATCGCCGACAACCTAACCTGTGCTTGTTGAATACCACCAACAACTTAACGTTTGTTTGTTGACTATCATCGACAAACTAACCTTTGTTCTTTTTTATTATTATAACCGACAACCTAACCTTTATTTGTGGGTTACCACCGACAAACTAACCTTTGTCTGTCGATTATCACTGACAACCTAACCTTTATTTGTTGATTATCACCAACAACCTAGCCTTTGTCTGTTGATTATCACCGACAACCTAACCTTTATTTGTTGATTATCACCGACAACCTACCTTTGTTTGTTGATTATCACCAACAACCTAATCTTTGTCTGTTGACTATCACCAACAACCTAACCTTTGACTGTTGATTATCACCGACAACCTAACCTTTGACTCGATAATCACCAACAACCTAACCTTTGTTTGTTGATCATCACCGACAATCTAATCTTTGTCTGTTGATTATAACCGACAACCTAACCTTTGTCTGTTGATTATCACCGACAACCTAACCTTTGTTTGTTGATTATCACAGACAACTTAACCTTTCCCTGTTGATTATCACAGACAACCTAACCTTTGTTTGTTGATTATCACCGACAAACTAACCTTTATTTTTTTATTATAACCGACAACCTAACCTTTGTTTGTTGGCTACCACCGACAACCTAATCTTTGTCTGTTAATTATCAGACAACCTAACCGTTGTTTGTTGATTATCACCGACAACTTAACCTTTGTCTGTTGATTATCACGACAACCTAACCTTTATTTGTTGATTATCACCGACAACCTAACCTTTGTTTGTTGATTATCACTGACAACCTAGCCTTTGTCTGTTGATTATCACCGACGACCTAACCTTTGTATGTGCATTATCACTGACAACCTAACCTTTGCTTGTTGATTATCACCGACAACCTAACCTTTGTGTGTCGATTATCACCGACAACCTAACCTTTTTCTGTTAATTATCACTGACAACCTAACCTTTATTTTTTTATTATCACTGACAACCTAACCTTTGTCTGTTAATTATCACCAACAACCTAACCTTTATTTTTTTATTATCACTGACAACCTAACCTTTTTCTGTTGAATATCACCAACAACATAAACTTTTGATTCACTGTACATGCTGTTAAGAAGTTATAAAATATACCAGTGATTTATAATTGTTTTAATACCTTTGTCTGTTGTCAGGCTATATGTAGACATTACACCATAGTAGTAACAGCCCCACAGACCAACAGATGTCGTTGTATTTTGACCTGTGATTAACATGATCACTGTAGGGTCTTCAAACGTCTGACAGTCCCATGTCTGTAATCCTTTACCAGACGTCACATGACACCGATGTTCCCATGATGTTATGACGTTGTCAATATTGTCTCTAAAAAAAGTTACAGGGGCTGTGTAAATATTCTCTGCTTTACAACAAATGGAAAATAATTCATTCGCCACTGGCACTTTACATGGGTATATTGATATCCTTGGTCTTGAAATACCTGAAAAGAAAACTTTTTGAATAAATAGTTCCATATTAATAATGACATGAATAAATTAAAAAGTGTATCGCTCAAGAACATGAAGTTTGACATTGAGAAAATACCAATCATATGCTTGATAGTTTTTTAATGGGACAGCAGACATTATCTTTTGTAATTAGATATATGGAATTAATTATTAAACATAATCTGATATCAAATCCAATTCATTAGATATCAAATTCCTGGTGGACACGCCTCTCCTTAAATATTGACAGATATCAAATCGATAGTGGACGTGCCTCTCCGTAAATATTGACAGATATGAAATCCATGGTGGACATGCCTCTCTTTAAATACTGACTTTAATTAATAGATATTAATTATATGGTATATTTTCCATACTGATGATACTCTACTCGTCTTGGTGTTTTACTCGTCTTGGTGTTTTGCTCATTGTTGTGTACTCTAATGTGACTATAAGATGAAAGTGTCAAAGGACAGTAAAAGCTTTTACATGGTTCTAAAGTGAAATGTTCTCTCATATTTAATGCAGCATTTAAAGATTTGTCACACGATATAGTATCTTCACTATGTAGTGTCATTATTGACATATTGTTTTGTTAATCCACGTTCAAACATGTTTACATACAATTTAAATAACAGACCAAGTCAAACTGTTATAGATTTCCAGAATTAAAAACCGGCACCGTGGGGATAAATAGCTGTGATACAGTTTCACAGTTACTTTTGGAGCAAAATATTTGACAGGCATGATTACTAGTGTTCCTCCCTCCGAAACTTTCAGTCTTATTAAAAATAATATTCTTCATCAGTCTAGAAACTACAAAATTCTCTTCGAAAAATCAAATTCCTGAGTCACATTGGCCATGTGACATACAATTTCATAAATATGCTGTTAATATCAACGGGGATTTTTGATGATAAGCTCTGCCCATTAATTTTGTCGGTAGGCACTACCCCAAATTCCCCTTCAAATTGTAATAACATATACATACCTACATAATTTTAGACATACCTACACAGAAGTTGACTATTGACCAGATACTCAACAATAGATTCATGGTTCATTATTCTGAGCTGTAAATAAAGTGACAATTTGCAACAGTATCATATATAACAAAAGGAGAGGAAAGCATAAAAAGCATTGAAGTGGTCATATGTCAGGGATTCAGAGACACACATTGAAGTGGTCATATGTCAGGGATTCAGAGACAAACGTTGAAGTAAGTGGAAATATGTCAGGGATTCAGAGACACATGTTGAAGTGGTCATGTGTCAGGGATTCAGAGACACACATTGAAGTGGTCATATGTCAGGGGTTCAGAGACACACGTTGACGTAAGTGGTCATATGTCAGGGATTCAGAGACACACGTTGACGTAAGTGGTCATATGTCAGGGGTTCAGAAACACACGTTGAAGTAAGTGGTCATATGTCAGGGATTCAGAGACACACGTTGAAGTGGTCATATGTCAGGGGTTCAGAGACACACGTTGACGTAAGTGGTCATATGTCAGGGGTTCAGAGACACACGTTGACGTAAGATCTTGATCATGAGAGTAATCTACAGTACACAGGATACATTTACTAATCAAATCATCTACTGGTATATTTGTAGGAAAAATAATCTGTCTCAAATATCTAACCACTAGATTATATAAAGATGTAACACATCACACATATAGCTCTTTGCAGTACTGGTGGGTTTTTTTCATTTTTATATAGCATGAATAGAAAATCTCTTACAGAATATTTGAAACTTAGCTTGTAAGAAAGTATAGCAAAACAAACAAGAGTGGTAAACATAATGAACACAAATATCTAACATTACCATAAACAAGTCAACACATGGATATCAAGATCAATACATCACTACACTAGCCTGAAGTGACACAGATGTTACTGAAATATCCCAATATAGCCCAGATGATGCATATATATATGTTACTAATATATCTCAAAATACATGATAATTAGCCTGGAGTGATACATATGTTACTAATATATCTCAAAATACATGATAATTAGCCTGGAGTGATACATGCGTTACTGATATATCTCAAAACACATAATAATTAGCCTGGAGTCAGATATATTACTGATATATCTCAAAACACATGATAATTAGCATGGAGTGATACATACATGTGTATGTTACTGATATATCTCAAAACACATGATAATTAGCCTGGAGTGATACATATATTACTGATATATCTCAAAGCACATGATAATTAGTCTGGAGTGATACATATGTTACTGATATATCTCAAAACACATGATAATTAGCCTGGAGTGATACATATGTTACTGATATATCTCAAAACACATGATAATTAGTCTGGAGTGATACATATGTTACTAATATATCTCAAAACACATGATAATTAGCCTGGAGTGATACATATGTTACTGATATATCTAAAAAAACATGATAATTAGCCTGGAGTGATACATATGTTACTGATATATCTAAAAAAAAAATATAATTAGCCTGGAGTGATACATATGTTACTGATATATCTAAAAAAAAACATGATAATTAGCCTGGAGTGATACATATGTTACTGATATATCTCAAAACACATGCTAATTAGTCTGGAGTGATACATATGTTACTGATATATCTCAAAACACATGATAATTAGTCTGGAGTAATACATATGTTACTGATATATCTAAAAAAACATGATAATTAGCCTGGAGTGATACATATGTTACTGATATATCTCAAAACACATGCTAATTAGTCTGGAGTGCTACATATGTTACTGATATATCTCAAAACACATGCTAATTAGTCTGGAGTGATATATATGTTACTGATATATCTCAAAGCACATGATAATTAGCCTGGAGTGATACATATGTTACTGATATATCTCAAAACACATGATAATTAACCTGGAGTGATACACATGTTACTGATATGGGCAGTTTAAAAATAAATGGCTCCTACTGCTATAGCTGTCTAATTTACTCATTTTTATGATTTTATTGGATCTAAATAGTTCAAAAGATCTGTAATGATTTGATGTTTGTTACTGCAAAAAATCTTTAAGATATCTAGAATAACAAAAAAAATATGTCCAAAAAACTTGTCAAAATTGTCAGGAGTGCAACCCTTTTTTGTGACACTTTAAAAAATCCTTAATTTTCAACAACCTACCACAGTGCTAAATCAAACAATATGTTATCAAAATCTATTTCATCACAAACTTTAATATGTTGACATACTTTAAGATAGCAATAGATCATGCTTCACATTTATTATTGCATAAAAATATGGCTTTGTAAAAAAGATGTACCTAGTCAGGAGTACAACAAACATTTATGCAAGTTTTCCTAAATTACATTGTAGAGATGTTGTCTTTTAGTTTTCAAAGATATGGGGTATAAATAAATCTTAATATATCATTGCTACATCAAAACCATAGTTAAAGGATACACTAAAATCAGTAGTAAGGCAAAGAATGTCACATTAAAGGCAGCACCCTCAAATGTCAGGATTGCAACATTTGATATTTTCTTAGACATATTTTCTTTTAAATGTAACTAAAATCACATTTGTCTTTCTATTTCAACAGAGACTGACCAAGAGAACAGATAAAACCCATTTACCTGTTTGAGATACATAAAATATCTCACACAGAAGCATTTGATTCATGTCAGGAGTGCAACTAGTTTTAAGTGATCTTCTACACAGTCTAAATTATAGCTTTTTATATGGATGATTTAAATAAAATGAGATTCTGTCAAGTTTAGAATAATGTTTGAAAAAATTAAAAGTGCCAATAGCATTTTATGTGCTTTTAATTTTATGTAATAAAGCATTTTTGTTCATTTTAAATGGTCTCATGCTTTAATATCTATTAGGTATTAATACTAGAGACATTCTCTGACAAGGGAACATGCTTTCTATGTTCATTAGCTATTGGAGATTAATTCACTTGATAAAGTTTATGATAAATGCATTTATCTATTTTCTTATAGATAATTTATGGGTGACCATGTAAATGTTGCACTCCTGACATAAATATATAAAAATCATTGAAATTTGATAATCAATTTTCTAACTTAAGTATCCAAAAAATACTTGTAATTGTACATTAAACATCTATTTTCAATATTAATTTAGATTAATACATGTAAATGTTTTTGTATAGCATATTTCAAAAATATGTTGAAATTTTCGAAAAGTATGGCTGTAAACAAGTTACAAATAACTAGAAAAATATTACTTTAAAAAAAAAACAATTATCATTAAAACTTGGTAAAGCTAATGCTTGAAAGAACACCAACTGATTTTTTCCCCTGTGAATTGTTTTTAAGTTAATAACTCTTCTTTTTCTTGATGGCAATATAATGTCAGGAGTGCAACATATCCTGATAAAATAGTACCATTGATAAAATAATGATAATTTATAATAAATTGCCTTTTCTAGCCTATAAAAATATTCTAATTATTTCTTTATGATTTATCTAATATATTAGAGTGGTATAATACAAATTTTCAAATGTAATTAAAAATATTGCTGCTAAAACTGGGTATTAAAGAAGTGGTATGGCAAAAAATTGTTACAAATTTCCAAATACTGTCATTTCTGTACAAATATTTCATTGAAAACAGGTAAAAATTATTGTATGAGTTAACAGTAACATCACTGTTCAATGTTGGCATTTTCAAATGTGATATTTTCTTCTTTTTTTTCTTTATTATAAAATGTCAGGAGTGCAACATAAATAGACAAAATGTTTTTTCTACAACCAATTATTTTGCGATCCTTCAAAGAATCAATGTGATTTTTTTTTACAAATGGCTACTTATCTTTAAATTTTGAAAACTTTGCTGTCTTAAGTAAAAATATTCCTTATTATTTTGATAATAAAAACTTTATCAGGTAGATTGGACAAAAATATTGAAAATTTTTCATAAAAAATAGCTTTTAAGAAAAACTACAACTACCAACCAATAACCCAATATTTTGCACAAAAAGTCATTTATATCAGTTGCATTGTTTGAGAAACCATTATACAAAATAATAGAGACAAAAGATTGTTTAACTGATATAGAATAAGTATGCATTTTACACGTTTTTTATGCCAATTTGTGTTCAATAAAAGGTTCTTAAAAATTTATTGCTTATCTGTTCATAGTTTCTTTCTTGTTTCATTTCCTTCAATGTATACAACATTGAAAATTATCAGCAGAAAGTTTTTAGGAGTGAGTTTAATTTGGACATTTTTTTCACATGCTGGAGCCATTTTTTTTTAAACAGCCCATATATCTCAAAACACATGATAATTAGCCTGGAGTGATACATATGTTACTGATATATCTAAATAAACATGAACACCAGCCTGAACTATGTATCTCAATACACATGATAACTAGTCTGGAGTGATCCATATATTACTGATATATCCCAATATATAGTGCACCTATCCTAGAGTAATCCATATGTTACTGAAATGTCTCAATACACATGATAACTAGTCTGAACTGATACATATGATACTGATATATCTCAAAACACAGGTCAACTAACCTGGAGTGATACATATGTTACTGAAATGTCTCAATACACATGATAACTAGTCTGAACTGATACATATGATACTGATATATCTCAAAACACAGGTCAACAAACCTGGAGTGATACAGATGCTACTGAAATGTCTCAATACACATGATAACTAGTCTGAACTGATACATATGATACTGATATATCTCAAAACACAGGTCAACTAACCTGGAGTGATACATATGTTACTGAAATGTCTCAATACACATGATAACTAGTCTGAACTGATATATATGATACTGATATATCTCAAAACACAGGTCAACTAACCTGGAGTAATACATATGTTACTGAAATGTCTCAATACACATGATAACTAGTCTGAACTGATACATATGATACTGATATATCTCAAAACACAGGTCAACTAACCTGGAGTGATACATATGTTACTGAAATGTCTCAATACACATGATAACTAGTCTGAACTGATATATATGATACTGATATATCTCAAAACACAGGTCAACTAACCTGGAGTAATACATATGTTACTGAAATGTCTCAATACACATGATAACTAGTCTGAACTGATACATATGATACTGATATATCTCAAAACACAGGTCAACTAACCTGGAGTGATACATATGTTACTGAAATGTCTCAATACACATGATAACTAGTCTGAACTGATACATATGATACTGATATATCTCAAAACACAGGTCAACTAACCTGGAGTGATACAGATGTTACTGAAATGTCTCAATACACATAACTAATCTGAACTGATACATATGATACTGATATATCTCAAAACACAGGTCAACTAACCTGGAGTAATACATATGTTACTGAAATGTCTCAATACACATGATAACTAATCTGAACTGATACATATGATACTGATATATCTCAAAACACAGGTCAACTAACCTGGAGTGATACAGATGTTACTGAAATGTCTCAATACACATGATAACTAGTCTGAACTGATCCATATGATACTTATATATCTCAAAACACAGGTCAACTAACCTGGAGTGATACAGATGTTACTGAAATGTCTCAATACACATAACTAGTCTGAACTGATACATATGATACTGATATATCTCAAAACACAGGTCAACTAACCTGGAGTGATACATATGTTACTGAAATGTCTCAATACACATGATAACTAGTCTGAACTGATACATATGATACTGATATATATCTCAAAACACAGGTCAACTAACCTGGAGTGATACAGATGCTACTGAAATGTCTCAATACACATGATAACTAGTCTGAACTGATACATATAATACTGATATATCTCAAAACACAGGTCAACTAACCTGGAGTGATACATATGTTACTGAAATGTCTCAATACACATGATAACTAGTCTGAACTGATACATATGATACTGATATATCTCAAAACACAGGTCAACTAACCTGGAGTGATACATATGTTACTGAAATGTCTCAATACACATGATAACTAGTCTGAACTGATCCATATGATACTGATATATCTCAAAACACAGGTCAACTAACCTGGAGTAATACATATGTTACTGAACTGTCTCAATACACATGATAACTAGTCTGAACTGATACATATGATACTGATATATCTCAAAACACAGGTCAACTAACCTGGAGTGATACAGATGTTACTGAAATGTCTCAATACACATAACTAGTCTGAACTGATACATATGATACTGATATATCTCAAAACACAGGTCAACTAACCTGGAGTGATACAGATGCTACTGAAATGTCTCAATACACATGATAACTAGTCTGAACTGATACATATGATACTGATATATCTCAAAACACAGGTCAACTAACCTGGAGTGATACATATGTTACTGAAATGTCTCAATACACATGATAACTAGTCTGAACTGATACATATGATACTGATATATCTCAAAACACAGGTCAACTAACCTGGAGTGATACAGATGTTACTGAAATGTCTCAATACACATAACTAGTCTGAACTGATACATATGATACTGATATATCTCAAAACACAGGTCAACTAACCTGGAGTGATACCGATGCTACTGAAATGTCTCAATACACATGATAACTAATCTGAACTGATACATATGATACTGATATATCTCAAAACACAGGTCAACTAACCTGGAGTGATACAGATGTTACTGAAATGTCTCAATACACATGATAACTAGTCTGAACTGATACATATGATACTAATATATCTCAAAACACAGGTCAACTAACTTGGAGTGATACATATGTTACTGAAATGTCTCAATACACATGATAACTAATCTGAACTGATACATCTGATACTGATATATCCCAAAACACAGGTCAACTAACCTGGAGTAATACAGATGCTACTGAAATGTCTCAATACACATGATAACTAGTCTGAACTGATACATATGATACTGATATATCTCAAAACACAGGTCAACTAACCTGGAGTGATACATATGTTACTGAAATGTCTCAATACACATGATAACTAGTCTGAACTGATACATATGATACTGATATATTTCTCAAAACACAGGTCAACTAACCTGGAGTGATACAGATGTTACTGAAATACCTTAATTAGGAGGATTGTTTCTGAGTGATATATATCATTACGGTATGTGTTTTCGTGCGTCATCTGTTTTCGTTTTATCCATTTTATTTTGTCTTCCGGTTTCTATTTATGGAACATAAACAAGACTACAACGTGACATCTGTAAAAGATGTTAAAGTTTGCTTTTAAAGACGTAAGTACCAAGAACAGTGAACCTACCTACTGAACCATACTTTTTGTAATGCTAAAAATTTACTTCCTTTATAAAGTAGCTGGTAAAAATCCAGAAGGGCTATATAAAATTTAACTATGTCATCTGCCTCTCAGACACTGGCTCTTCCTGTCATGTAACTGTCATGGGGTCACTGATCGTACTTGTAAACAAAAGAGCTGACTGCAATGTGCCTGTTTCTTATATAAAATACATGTCACTTTGCGGTGTATTGTGGTTTCAGCACTAAAAAAAACCATCAAAAGTAAACACAATTTTGAAAGTGGTAATTTTCAAACATTCTGTTATTTTATTTAGATGTAGTATGATTTGGTAGATGGCCAGAACCATGAAATTTTAAAACCAGCCATTTCCGGATTATATATTCGTTTCCATCCCGTATATCGGCCTTGTTATTACTTCACACGAAAACAGATGACGCCATTTTACTGACAACAAAAGTTGCCAGATAATCGAGAGTATATTAAAATACAAGAATGACGTTAAAAACAATCTTATGTACAAAGAAATATTTAACTAGCCATTCTTTGAAAATTCCAATCGTCATATGAATGAAGGGTTAACACTGTTAATCGCTATATCTGAAAATCGATAATAGCACGAAAACCGATAACACGCAAAAAATGACGATGAGCTATGTTATTGAAATACCCAAATACAACGGCAAAAGATCACTAAGATAAAGAGATGAAAGCAAATGCACCGATTGCATTAAAAGGGGAATAATAAAGAGGCATGAACTCACTTCTCTTGGTTATGAGTGAGTGAGTGATTGTTGTTTAACGCCAACTCAGCAATTTTTCAGCTATATCATGGCGATCTTGGTTATGAAACACGAAACACGTACTATGGAGTACTTCTGTAAAGTAATCTATTTTTTATTTTCTATGGTAATTTGTGTGAAATGACATGATTTTAGCTAAATTATATAGAACTACTTGCATAGATCTTATAAAGCTGAAGCAAATTTCTCAGTCAAATATCTTTGTTCCAAATAAATAAATCGAAAATACCCTCTAGTTTCGGTTTTGCATCAATACTAAAAATAGTCCGAGATTCCTCTGTCGTTTAACGGCTTTTATAAAGTTGCTGTAGCCGTTCAACGTCAGAGCGTGATATATACGGATTACAGCGGGTTTGCCTCACCAGCTCTGGATCGGCACATTTCCACGTTTCGTGGCTATCGAATTTTATTTTCTATCAGAAACCCTTATATAAATCGCTTCACCAATCATTTTTCTATTCATTCATAACCATCTTACTCTCAGAAAGTGGTGTTACACTCCATTACAGCTCGATTTTGCCTTAGATCCTATTATTCCGCCATTTGACTTCCATTTTCGAATCTACACACGTGATCTCGCGATACTAACTGAATGATGACAGCAACGCATTGCATGATGGGAGCTAATTAATGCAGCGTGCCAAATTATTTGGAGCATTATTTGCATACGTAAACAACATTCAAATCACATGGAAGACGATACATTTAAGCGTATTCTGCAGGACAAACAGTCCATCTACAGATCAAAGCAGAGCAGAAGGAAATAATACAGAATTCAATGGCAGAGTGTTACCAACGGGCTTCGGAAAGAGCATGTGTTACGTTCCCCCTTTTTGGACAAGGTACTACAACATTTTTTTTTCTTATGGTTATCTGTAATTCACTAAATTTGCTGTTAAAATCATTACCAATCAATATAATCAACTGTATTAAATTTTATGTTAATTGTTCTGCCTTAACAGACACCTATGATTGGCAATAAAAATATTTGTTTGTTTGTTTATATGCAAATCATCTCCCATGATACATTGCGGTAATCGTAGTTTTCTCGTAGTCACGTGACAAATGTTTGAAAAATGGAAGACAAATGTCGAAATCATAGGTTCTAAGGCAAAATCGTGCTGTAATGGAGTGTAACACCACTTTCTGAGGGTAAGATGTTTATGAATGAATAGAAAAATGATTGGTGAAGCGATTTATATAAGGGTTTCTGATAGAAAATAAAATCCGATAGCCACGAAACGTGGAAATGTGCTGACCCAGAGTTGGAGAAGCAAATCCGCTGTTTTCCGTATGTATCACGCTCTGACGTTGAACGGCTACAGCAACTTCATAAAAGCCGTTAAACGACAGAGGAATCTCGGACTATACTAAAAATAGACATTTAAATTTAATTGTAAATTCCCATACACTTGGTATTCATGAACAAAGGTCAATAGTACATTTCAGATCTTCTTTCCTTTCTAGTTTGTTCCTATTTTTGACCACATTTTTAAGTACAGTTGTACATTTTTATTTTTGCATTGTACCACAACATCCAACATAGTGAAAAATGCAGAAAGGCTACTGGAGTGCAATCGTAACTACTCGGCCATTCTCGCTACCCTGCAAATAATTAGCGAGAATGGCTGAGTAGTTACGATTGCGAAATGACTATAATTCTTTTTTTTATATCGAAATTTACATTGCCTAAATCATGTAATTACAAAATGTATTATTAAAACCAAGGTTCTCCTCCCTCAGACATTGGTGACAATAGACCGAGTTTGGTTATCCTGTTTATGTCGGGCTTTGGTTTGCTTGTTCTCACTTAATACTTTTTAAATTATTTGGCTTTCTAATATTTTGGCCGAGTATACCCAATGAAGATTGTTACAGAAACACGTTATGTGCACTTTTGATATCTACGTTTTTATACATATGACTTCTTTGTCACGAAGATTAAAATTTTATATATATAATGTTTAAGATTAAATATAGCGTTCTAATAATGACCTGCTCATCCAGTTGGTATTTTAATCACAGTGTGCAAAACACTTCCTTGATTGCATCATTTCACTAAAAGAGGAGGTTTAGATCCCATAACTTACTAGTTTGGCTCCGCCACTTTTTATTGAAGTGCCTGTTCCCAGCCAGAAAAGCGAACAGTCATGTATGTGTGAGTTGAGGTATCTGTTCTGCAAATTTTCTAGTGGATTTTGGAGCTGTTCCGACAGTGTGATATTTTTGTTTTTTCAAGTTATCATTTAAAGGTCTACCAAAATCGTAATTTGTTCATACCCAAAATTATTGTCGTTTTCCGTACTTACTTATAGGACGAACGCCAGATTTTCATTTTGAGCCGACAATAATGATTTTACATATAATTGATAAACTGCTAATTCAAGTTGTTAATATTTATTTTCTCAGTTGGAAATTTTATTGCATATGAATTTAACTGATTGCTGATAAGAAGTGACCACATGTAAAATAACAATACCAGAATAAAAATAAGTTCATTAATCTAATGAAAGATGAATATTTTGCAATCTGCAATATTTTAAAACTGAATTAGTTATTAAATCAAAACAGTGTATTTTTATGACAGACATTATTTAAAAGAATAAATCGGAAATATTTCAGTCTCCTGTTTCTCAGTTCCAAAGACAGTTCAATGTAGGAACCATATTTTTTACCCATCTTGTTGATGGTTCAACATGGAATATAATAATTATTTGCCATATCAGAAATGTTTGTAATATCTAAATTGTTAAATGAGTAGTCATTAAATAATTAGGATCTTTACGGTGTAAAAGAAAGTGTATTTCGTCATCTAGAATAATGACTACTGATAATATATTCATTATGCATGCCTTGATATCGTTGTATTTTTCTTTCGGTAAAAAATTATATTACACATTTATAGATTTCAGAAAGGCATTCGATACTGTCTGGCGAATAGGTCTTTGGAAAAAAATACAAAATTATGGTATCAAAGGAAAGTGTTTCCGAATAATTTACAATATGTATGACAATATTAAGTCTTGTATTATGTATAATAATGAAAAGTCTGATTTTTTGGCTTGTATGCAAGGGGTGCGCCAAGGGGAAAACTTATACCTATTTTTGCTTTTAATTTTCCTAAACGATTTAGAAGATTATTTTGAAGAATTAAACGCTTTACTTCTTGGTACTATCACAGAAAAGATACAAAACACACTTCATACTTTTATTCAAATTTTTGTTTTACTGTATGCTGATGACACTGTTATTTGTTTATGAATCTTTAATAGAGGGTATGCAAAAAGCCTTAGATACTCTTCAAGAATATTGTAATTTATGGAAATTATCAGTAAATTCATCAAAAACTAAAGTAATTGTTTTTAGTAAAATAAAGGGTTGGCAAAATTGTATTGTCAAACTAAATGGCGCAGAGTTAGAAATTGTTGATTCTCTCATATACCTTGGAATAGATTTAAAATATAACGGACATTATTTTGATGCGAGCAAGAAATTAGTAGAACAGTCACAAAAGTCATTGTTCGCTATTTACAAGAAAATACGAAACTAAAATATACCAATGTTCAGCTGAAATTGTTCGACTCTTTAGTTGAGCCTATGCTACTTTATGGATCTGAGGTTTGGGGTTATGAGAATCTTGAGATTTTAGAACGAGTACACCTGCAATTCTGCAAACGAATTCTGAATCTAAGATTGTCTTCTCCAAACTTTATGGTCTATGGAAAGTTAGGCCGCCACCATTTGAATATAAGAGTGCAGCTAAGAATGACCTCTTGTTGTAAGCTTATACAGAATGAGAACAAGCTTAATGATATTCTTTATAAATTAATGTTTAATCTACAAACGAATGATGGTTATGATTTCAGATGGATTTCTCATATAAGATCTGTCTTTGACAGAACAGGTCTCGGATATATATTTACAAACCAAATTCATGTTAAATTTTGTAAATTGAAGCCCTTATTATTTGAGCGTCTTCGAGGTCAATTTATTCAGGTATGGTTTTCCTATATGGAAAACTCTTCTAGAGGTCAATTCTATGCGACTTTCAACACAGAATTTTGTTATGAAAACTATTTATCTGAGTTTGGAAGAAAGCAGATATCAAAATTAAGGACATCTAATTGTAAGATGCCGATAGAAACGGGAAGGTGGCAGAACATTTCTAGAGAGGACAGAATTCGTCATTTGTGTAGAGACGGAGTTGGTGATGAATATCACCACCTCTTCCTCTGCAAAAATGAAGCTGTTTTTGAAATAAGAAAAAAATATATACCAAGGTATTATCATCTAACTCCTAATATAAACAAAATGAGTGGCATGTTGAGTAATATAGCTGTTTTTGTGAACAAACTGAATAAGTTATTATAATTTCAATGTTCGTATTATGCTCTTTTGCCGGTCTACTTACTCATTCTGTTATTTGCATTTGTATATATGTTGATGTATGACCTCATGTAGCACATATTTGTGTTTGAGTGTACCAATAAAATCTTGAAATAAGAATTTTACTGTTGGACATATCTATTAAATTCAATTTCAATTCAATTATTTTATTGAATAAAATGCATAAATCTAATTACACAATATCCAATGGGATTGCACATCAGGCATAGCCTATGTAAGTGCTCTCCCTCAATAACTAAGGACATCAAGTATAATGATAAGAATAAATAATTAATTTACATTATAATTAGTGTGCAATAATTTTTACTCGGGAGAAATTCAAAATTTGTAATATTTTTAAAACTCCATTTATTCAATATAATTGTGAAATTTGCCAATTTAGAGTCTGAATAAGTTAACTAGTAATTAATATATTGTCTTTATATTAAGGCTACCGGTACATATGTACATGTATTTATAAGCATATAAAAGGGCATATTCATACATATACATACATATACACATAAATATAGATATATATTTGTTTAAACATCTTAAGCAGAAAATTTAAAAAAGATTCAAAGCAAATAATACAAAATCAAATTGAAAAATGTTAATAGTCAATTAATTATTCATGTCTTCATTTTTCATTCAGCCAATTATAGTCACTAGTTCTAATTTTTGCTATAAACTGACTCTTTCTACATGCAGTTAGAAGCACATAAATAGAGTTTTGAAGATTTGAACTTTTTTCATCTAGTTTAATGCAGTTTTTTGCACAATGTTCAGCTTTATGGGCTTTTGATAGGACATAATTTTGTTAACCATTTTGTTTCTATCAGGAATCCAAATTCCAATTTTCTCATATTTTTAAGATACAATTTTATTTTTAAGCCAATTTTGCTGTGGTTTTTATTCTTTGAGCTGATTTTGCTAAGAACTTTCGTAGATAGATTTCCTCCATCTTATATCTTTGCTGGAATCAGTCCCTATGAGAGGGGAGTCAGCAGATACATCGGTCCGGTGCCCGGAGAGCCAAGAAAGGGTCTGTGCATCTCTATTCTTGATTTTTTCATTTTGTTGTTGTATTTTCTACTATTTTCAGTTTATTTAGAAAAATAACTATGAAAAATTCACTTAGACTTCTGAATTATGATTGTCACTGCTTTGTATAAAGTAAATGTTATCTGGACATTCTGCTTCACAGGAAATAAAGCATCTATGAAAGTTTACCAGTGTTTTATTGGACCTCAAATTCTCAATTTTGAGAGAAGTGTAAGTCCTCTCCCCGGAGCCCAGCACAGTCTTGTTCCGCCTTGCAAAATTTCTCTTGGAGGCCCTGGCTGAGATAAAATTGCTGAGCAAAAAGCTCATCTTAATGACGTATTCATGAGTCAATAAAGAAAATGATCTATATATTTTATTTTGGTTAAAGGGCTAGAATTAAGGGTTTAATTTTGGAAGAAATTATATATACAATTTATATTCATCATCTAAGTTGAATTGTTTGACGAGTATTTTTTCTTTGAATTGATTGTGACCATGTTTTCATGTTCTATTCCAATGGATTTCCTATATCAATTTAGTTATGGTGTTCGAGTTAATCTTGGTTTTTTTTAAAGTTGGTGCAGGAAGAAGCTGACTTGTCGACTTGTAGCTGTCGTATCAGGCTGCACGGAGTTGTATATCTGATTCACCCTGCAAATCTAGCGGACCCCACTTTCTTAGGGGTTACACTCACAACGGGTAAGCTATGTCTTACTTCTGTTGTCCAGATTCCTTGGAGACTGTATAACATAGTATCCTACAAGACTATCAATGAATTTTATTTTTCTCAGAAACTAAGCATGACTAAAACTGTGCACATATATAATCACTAAACATACCTGATGAAATTTATTCAAAAAAAAAAAAAAAAACGCGTCCTGCGCACTAGATGTTATATCTGCGTGTTTATGTTTATTATATCCATATCATTTCTTATTAATTAAATCTTAGTGTTACAAATACATATATAGGTTAATATGTAATTTCATTTCACAAGAATGGTCTTGGATATAAATAATCAGGTGATAACATTTAATTTTATTCTTATGAATGAAACATTAAAACAAACGAGTGCGGTAGATCTAAACCAAAGACTATAAGATTGAGTGCTTTTTTGCTTCTCTGTTAAGCACGCAGCAGAAAGAACAAAGACTTGCTAACTCTGAATCATGATAATGTGTCAGATTGGGACGAAACGTCTATCTGCGGACTGTTGTTTCAGTGAGCTACACTATACAAATGCAACTAACTGTGTATAGCAACTGGGTTGTGATTACGACAAACGAAACATAAGATGTGAAGCTTGTAGTATCTCAAGTATACTGGGATAGCTGTGACCTTTAGGGTCCGGCTGGCTCAACGAGTTAGGTAGTTGGATTACCTAACAACTCATATAAGCCTATCACCAATACGGGTGGGTTCGCGCTCGGCTTTGTAAATTACAAAAAAGGGTGCACTCCGCGCTCGCAGCCGCAAGTGATAACGTTTACCAGTTTCTTGCCCATGGTCGGTGGTTCTCTCCGGGTACTCCGACTTCTTCCACCACTAAAACTGGTCGCCATGATATAGCTGAAATATTGCTGAAAGTGGCGTTAAACAAAATAAATCAAATCAAATCCAATCTGTGATCTATAAAGTTATTAAACCCTTAATTAATTAATGAGAGTGTAACAAACTGTCTTTTCATTTTGAATGTTTTAAAGAAAACGCCATAGTCTTAACAAGTTATCGTGAAAATTTAGATGGCAGTAAATAAACGATATTTATATATATTAATGTTAATAAATGTGTTTTTGTCTAATAATTAGTTATTTACGAATGTGGACAAGTTCATTATTAATATTTTTAATAAATTAATAATGATAATAATAATGCACAGTTTGTTTTATATATATATATATAGAATAGAATAGAATATATTTTATTGCCTAATCATAGGGCCCACATGAGGCATCATTAACAATACACTAACTTGATGTTTGCATATCCAGTACTTCTAATTTTATTATATGGTTGATTGACTAACTTTAAAGTTCTCTGATTTCTACTCACTTTTGTACATTGGTCATACTGCTTTATGAATAGTATTTTTGTCTAGTTCTGACCAGTTTAATCTTGATATCTGGCTATATAATCTGTAACTTTATTATATTGTCAATGCGGAACATGGTGAACTGAGAGAAACATATGTATAGGCCCATGAGGCCGTCGCCAGCAATTATAAGGTATTGTGTAGATTTATTTATTTCACTCTTTAAGGTAAATTTTCCAACTGTAGAATCTTTTTGTGTGAATATTTGCAATAAGAATAATTTATTTGATTCTTATTTTACTTAAGTTTTCCAATTGGTTTGAATATATATTTTATATATATTTCATTTTATTGAGGACCTGTTATTGAAATTGTAAGTATTGTCCTAAGTTTTTCACTTAAAGATTATCGTACAATTCCTAAATCATTTTCACAAAGATTATCTTAAGACAAATTTTAAAATTACGATTATAGCGATCTATAATAATTGTCATTACTTGGAGTTATTCGTCATCATTCACGCGTGGTCACTTTTGGTAGAAGTCTTTTTTTAAGGGAGTGAATCAGAAGTTTGAAAAAAAACCTTTTCATTATCCATGCTGGATAATTCATTTTATCGGTTGTGTTTCAGCAAAATATTAACATTCACAGCGTGTTTCTTTTACGTCCGTTTTTCAAACCTACCCACAATTAATCCCATCCCACATAAAATTAAATGCTGATTCTTTACTAATAAATGCATATTTACTTATCAGTTAAATGTAAGTTGTTTTTATTAATTTCTATATTAACACCTGATAGTTTCTATATAGCTAGGTGGTTCAACATTTTAGTAGAAAGGCAGTGGCTCTGTATACAACTGAAAGTTTTGTATGATTAGCGATTTAAATAGTACAATTTTCTTGATTCAGCTAAAAACTGCTAAAAATAGTTTAAAATAGTTCCGACTATGAAGGTTTTTTTTATGTAACATGCCATCTTTATTAAAATTCAAGTCATGGGTACCACATCTTACCAGAACAGATACTAATAATATTAATCTGCTTGTTTTCGAATCATTAAAGATTTTTAAGAAAACTTCACAGGAAGAAGGAATACATGTTTAGTATATTTTTTTTTTATTAAACAGTATTAATGAGTTTGATTTAGTAAAGAATTCGTAAATATATATATAACTATTGTGACAAATTTAAGGTAAATTACAGGATATTCTATGATTAAACACTTTATATATTTTTCCATGTAGTAAAACTTGAAACGCATGCAAATAAAATGAACGGATAGCTTTAATCTTTTACTGATGAACTTTATCCCAATTTTTCTGAAATAACCCAAATTAAGATGTGTTTATCATCGATCAATCGTGAAGACGAAAAATATCCCTGTTATGTATTACGGTAATATAACAGAAGAATGTAGACATGTATTACCAGAGTGTCCGATGATCATCGAAGTTGCCAGAAATTAATAAATTATAGTATAAATATAAAAGCAATATCGACACAATATTATTGGATCCAGAAACTTCCAGTCCTATAGCGTCTGTTCATACAAAACTTTTGTAAGCGGAGTCGATGTCTAGAAGAAAATCCCGTAATCGTGTTTTTATTAAAAAAATAAAAATAAATAAAGGAAAAGAAGAATTCTCTCCATGTTTGTAAGTAGTCTTTTCGATTGTCGACCGTTCCCAATTTTGAAATCTAAGATTAAAAGAATTATCCTGATTTTTTGTCATATGGTAGTTAGATATGTAAACGATACACTTTGCTGCATTGAAAAGGTAAATAAATGTACGGAATGCATCGTTATAGACTCTGTTATTAGTCACGCCAAAAAGGACTAATATATATGATATCATCACAGACACTGTGTGATTTTCGTTATTTTCATTAAAATTAAATATTTTCCCTTTTAGTGCCTCTATTTTAACCTTCTCTACGCAGATTCGCAGAATCACCTAATTTTTTAGTATTTTTACAAATTTTGATACAACCCATTTTTTCTACTATAATATCAACATTATAGTAGAAAAAATGGGTTGTATTCAAAAAATATTTCAAAGTTATTGTGAAAAATCAAATATCCATTACGAAAGTGGTGATTATATAATTATATGGGCATGCAACTGGTAAACTTTATCACTTGCGGCTGCGAGTCGAGTGCACCTTTTTTGTAATTTACAAAGCCGGGGGCGAACCCGCTTGTATGCATCGTTAGGTAATCCAACTACCTAACTTACTGAGCCACCCGGGCCCCCTAATTTTGAATCAGATCTTAAAGAGGCATTAGCTACGATTTTGACCAAAAAAATTACTATGATATGTTTTGGAAATTGGTAAATAGCTTTAAAATGATGAAATAAAGGTAAATATTTAACATTAAACAGCTTATTGTACCACTTTTCGCCTTTTGAGAACGAAAATTACCATCGATTTATTATTTCCTTGCAAGCAAATAATTTGACCTCGCTTTCTCCGTATGCAACTGACCTTACTAGTGACAGGTAAAAACGAATAATTTGTATTTTGTCGCTTATTAACTGCAAACTTGCATGGTTCTTTGTCCGTAATTAACGCAGACTAAAAGCAGATTCACAGAAAATAAGAAATAAGTGCATTGTTGTACTGATTTAATGACCATTCGGAAACCCCGTAAACAATGCCGATAATTAATAAGATGGCGTCCATTTCTTGATCGATCTCAAAACACGAGCAGTTGCACCTTTTTTCCCCGATGCGCGTACATTTCATAACATTTATAAGTTACAGAAGCACGTTTTATTAAGGCATCAATTATATCTTATAGTTTTTATGGGCAACAAAAATTTACGATTTTGGCAGATAATGCCCCTTTAAGTTGAAGTTTGTTTAACATTTCAAGGATATAAATAGTTTTTATATTCATGAACTTTAAATTAAATATTTGAAAATATTTTGTTTTCATTTGAAGTAAAGTTAACTGTCGTTTTTTTTTGTTTTTTTTTTAATTATTTGAGTAATTTTCTTTTTGACAGTGAATTGAACATGTTGCATGAACATGTTTAATTTCCCTTGATTATGCCACTAGATATGATATCCTAAGGCTATACGATTAAAGAAACAAGATGTTGAGACAGTATATCGTGCCAGACCTCATTAAACAGGTATGCAAGCTAATTAAGATAAACAAACTATGCACTACACCTTACCATCCAGAAGCAAACGGTCTAGTGAATTTAATGGAGTATTGAAGAAAATGCCAAGAGCTATGCGCAAAAAGAACCATCAAACTTGGAAAAATTTATCCCATGCATCCTCTTCACTTACAAAGAAGTTCCAAGCGAGACAACCGGTTTTACAATGCATTACTATGCGACAGACATATTAAGGGACCACTTGCTATTCTTAAAGGGGAATGGGAAGAACCAATTGGAAATGACCATTCGGTACTTAGTTATATTCTAGATACTCGAAGTAAGCTGAATTCAATGACTGATTCAGCAACAATAAATGACACAAAGGTCACCGTGTACACATGTATGAACTCCTGAAATGGAGCGTTTAATCATAATTCCTCAATGTGAATCTTTTCCCTATTTTTGTCATTACCTGACCATTACATTCTAGAGTTGTGTATCGACGAATAATATATCTTTTAGATAACACAGCTGAGAGGTAAAATGGCAACCAGTCAAAATGTTTGTGTGTATGGGAAATATCAATAAAAACAAGATTCAGGCATAAACAAGGATACTATTCAATAGTAAGAAACATATTTTAACAAATGATATTATTTTCTAAAACGATTAACATAGGAAATCAATTACTTTAGTGTTTTAGTAAAATTTCGGTATGTTGAACAGGCAACAGTCAACACACATATTGGCTCTTTGAACAAAGATGTTGTTTATATTTTTTTCCCCTGAATTATAGATGTAAATATTTTAAAGAAAACTCTTTAAAAGAATATATATATTGTAACTATATTTTCTGTTTAGACATTATTTGAAGCCACTGTCGACATGATTTATGACTTCGTATATTATCCGCACCTTTCTTGGAAATGGTCATGATTTGATTAAAGAAATAGGTGTCAATTCAGATCATTTCTTGGATAGGAATGTGGGAAATAATCAACATGTATGGAAATGAAGGTCAAGTTTATCCGCACCTTTCTTGGAAATGGTCATGATTTGATTAAAGAAATAGATGTCAATTCAGATCATTTCTTGGATAGGAATATGGGAAATAATCAACATGTATGGAACTGAGGGTCAAGTCAAGTTTATCCGCACCTTTCTTGGAAATGTATGGAAGTCGAGTAAGTCAAGTCAAGAAAAGAAGTACACGCTGTGATGTTCTATCCGGATTAAGTATTGGAGAATACATATTTACTGCTGTTGCACAAATGACAAATGTTATCAAGCATATTATCAATACAATATAGTACTATTAGTTTGTGAGTGTATCGGTACCGTGTACACATACACGAACTCCTGAAAAGAAGCCTTTAATCATTATAATTCCTCAATGTGAATCTTTTCCCTATTTTTGTCATTGTTCATCCAGACACTCGCCATTACCACGTGATTGCCTGACCATTACATTCTAGAGTTGTGTTTCGCGGAATAATATATCTTTTAGATATCACAGCTGAGAGGTCAAGTCAAGTCAAGTCAAGTCGAGTCGAGTCGAGTCGAGTCAAGTCATCTACACGCGGCTAGGCCGCCCTGTGCAGTCATCTACACACTGTTGTGAGTTCGATTCCCGCTCATGGCGAGGTGTACTCGATACAGTGATAAAGTTTGTCAATGACTTTCGGAAGGTCGGTGGTTTTCTCCGGGTACTCCGGTTTCCTCCACCAATAAAACTGACCGCCACGATATAAGTGAAATATTGTTTAAAGTGGCGTTAAACACCACCCCCTAGGAAGAAAATATAATAAATAAAATACAAACATAATACGTATATTACAGAACTTACCTTGTCCCCAACTTTTGTCAGACAAGAACCATATTTTCTCTGTCATATGCAGTTCGATCTATCCCATAATTTAGTTTTATTTTGTTATTTTTTCTTTCTAATTATTTGTTGTTGAGTTTGTATATGGACTTAAAAGTTGTATATGACATGGACGCTTTATAGACACGTGATTCTTGACCTTGGGAAAACGCATCTGTGAGTGGACAACAAGATGTGCACGACAGTCGGCCTTGTCACAGGAGTAGAATGGTAGACAATAAGTGATCTAACAGACCGTTACTTGATGCTCGAATACACTAATTAAGTATATGCATATGTGTATTGAAGTAATTCATGGTCTATTGATTAATAGTAGGTTCTATTGTCTTAATATCCTTTTAAAAAAAGTAACTCTATATTTAAATAAAATTTGTAATACGGGTAGATTTTTACAACGTGAATTAATTTATTATACATTTAAATGTTTGGCTCGTGTTTTAATCCTAAAATCGAATTTAAAATTTAATTCTATTGTACAGGAAATCAACAGATTATCAGAAGACATAATACACCTATATATTTACATATCTCAAAGTAAACACGTGCGTATCAACTGAACATTTTCATATAAAGGTACGAGAACAAGACCATAATATACTGTTAAAGGAATAAGTACTAGTACTTCAATATAAAAAATGGCGACGCGAGTGGTGCGAAATATCGAGAACGATTATTTGATGTGTAGTGTGTGTCTAGGACGATATGAAGATCCCCGCCTTCTCCCATGTGGACATTCATTCTGTAAAAACTGCTTGTCGGAGCATATTCAACAAACTGTACAAGACAGAGACACTCTTTCATTTAACTGTCCAATTGATCGTATTGAAGTTCCGAGACCAAGAGGGAATTTACACCCCAGGGAATGGGTTAAACATTTTCCATCAGATACTTTTACAAACAATTTAATTCAGGCTGTGAAAATTCATGAAGGGACTGCTGATGGAGCAGGAGAAATGGTAATTCAGTCCGACCAACAACCTCAAAGTGTCTCCGTCCAACAACAAGAAGTGCCACCCGCTATCGCTTACTGTGATAACCATAGTGGGAGACCAATCGAGTTTTTCTGTTTGGCATGTAACGTTATAGCTTGTTCTCTTTGCGCTGTAAGAGAACATAGAGGCCCGAACTGTGAATGCGTGACAACCGACGAAGCCTTGGAAAGATTTCGTCCAAGAATCGATGCGTTGAGAAGACGCTTTCAAAACCAAGTTCACAGAATTCAGGAATTAGGTTCAGGTGATAATGATGAAGACATTGAACTTCAGAATAGTAAAGATTTGGCTCTTCGTTTGGTTGACGAAGTAGAAACTCAAGTAGGCCAGTTCTATGAACGAACTTTACAAGGAATTGAAGATTTAAAACGACAAATTTTAGAATCTGGGCGTAGTCAACCTCTTGATGAAAATCAAGAACTGTTGATGATTATGGCTAATGTTGAAGCTACAAGAGAAGCCTTTGATGATATGTGCCGTAGTCGAACAGACATCGATTTTTTGAATGATTTACCAAAGATGGAAACACAAGCCGATGAGTACGATACTGCCATACTATCTTCAAGTATTTTTGGTTCATCGATGCAGGTCCAGTTTGTTCCAAACCCAAACTATTTACAGTTCATTCATCACCCTCCTCCTATGGGCTCCATATCAGTGTCCTCTTCTCATAATCAGGCACCATTAGGACGTTCAAGTAACAATGGCTTATTTAACGCGAATCGACGTCAAAGAAGACCAATAATGACTAATGCAAGTAATCGACCGCGAATTGTTCGACAAAATCCAACGCCTATTGTGCGGCCTACTCGAACACCTCGACCTGTACGACATGTAGCCGCTAGACAACAAAAGTCACGAGAGGTGATAAATGTGAAAGATGACAGTGAAGGCTCTATGTCTTGGCAACTCACTGGTGTTGTTTTCGTAGATAATTCTATTATTGTTGCTGACTCTCAGAACGATATAGTGAGGAAGTGTGGCTTAGGCGGAAACAGAGACGGAAACGACACATTGCCAATAGAGCAGCCTCTTTGTATATGTAATATGGGTTCAACTTCAAACGTTGCAATAACACAACCTGAGAAAAGACAAATATCTGTAGTAGGAACTAGAGGTCTAAGTATTGTAGAAGTCATAAAAACACACAAACCCTATGAAGGAATTTGTCAGATGGCGGATAGTAAGTTTGTCGTTTCATGCATGTTAGGCCGCATTTCTATTGATATTTTGAGTCGAAACGGTCGTGTTGTGAAAACAATCGAACGATCTCATTTATTCCATTGGCCACGATTTCTGACAATTGCGACAAATGGTAATATAATAGTGAGTGACAAAGATCAAAAACATGTGATCAGTCTAAACCAATCGGGTCAAGTAATTTGGACATATTCAACATCAGTTTCTCCATGGGGCGTGTCGAGTGACAAAAACGGAAAGATTTATTTGTGTTTGGATAATAATACTGTTCAAATAATTTCCGACGACGGTAGGCTTGTACAGGACAAGTTTGTGAATATAAAAGAAGGCATAAAAACTCCGTACGCTATTGCAGCTCGGTGTGGAGAAGTTGCTGTTACGGAATATGGACCAAGTCTTTTTGCGCCAAATAGTCCAAACGTCCATGTATTTACATTTTAGTCTTTCTTGTCAGTCACATGCACGCTTATTAGAAAAGAACTATTATCAGCATTTTGTTTCATTCCACAAACATGTACATGCATATATACACGGCCACCAATCTCTCCAACTCATATTCAAATGATATGCTAACGGTAAAGTTATCGGGATTTCCGGATATGCATTGGCGGGATCTTTTCACCTCTACAAGGAGGCAAGTTGCACATTATTATCTTGTATTCAAGCACTTTTTACAAAAAGGGCCATGTAATTGGACGCAATTTGAAAATTCCTAATGCCAGAGTAAGCCGTTTCGTTCACTGATGTGCCGTAATGACGTTAGAATCTTTCTCCTGCGTGTTTTGTCAATCAAAAGAGTTCGATCGTGTAACTGATTGACTGAAGCACAGAGTGAATATCTTTTTATGTTCCAAAATGATTATAAAAGACTTGACCACAGTGTTATTTGTAGCATTGACTATTGATTGTTGTATGTCAATCGAAAATTCAAATGATATGAGTTATCGGAATCAGAAATGAGTTAGCGGTATCATATGTGAGTTAGATACGGTAGAATTCATAATCGATGAGAATCCCAATGAATGTTTTGCTCGTACTACCTTTCGTATTTTTATTGCTCAAGTAAGTTAGTATTAGCACATGCAGTTTTACTTAAGAAAAACAATTTGAAATCAATTTTGTGTTCGAGTTTGTCAACTTTTGTCAGTTCTTATCCGTAACATAAGTATGATCACATTATTGATTTGGATCATAGATTTATCGAATCATCGTTGTTGTGTCTACTGTCAAAATTACGTCTTACAACCAAAATTTGGTTCTTAAACATGTTTGGGTTTGAAATACTATATTGCTGCCAAACAAATAATGAACATCAAGTTCCATCAACTGCTTTTTTATCAATCTAATTTTTAGAAAATTCATTTTGATTTACGACTTATATTTTGAAATTTGAATCTTCGATTGACATACAACAATCAATAGTCAATGCTACAAATTACACTGTGGCCAAGTCTTTTATAATCATTTTGGAACATAAAAAGACACTTGACATGCAAGCTGAAGCACAGTCTACAAGCAATTGTGATGTATGTCAAGTATCTTTTTATGTTCCAAAATGATTATAAAAGACAGTGTAATTTGTAGCATTAATTTGATTGTTGTACGTCAATCGAAGATTCAAATGATATGAGTTATCGGGATCAGAAATGAGTTAACGGTACCAGATATGAGTTGGATAGTATTCATAATATGAGAATCTCAATGACTTGTGTGCATACAGTACTTTCCCATTGTGTATTGCACACATGCATGCGTTGCATGGTAAAACTTCAAATGTGTCGTGAAACAAATCAATAGCGATGTTTGTGTCTCACACTTGAAATAAAACGAAAGTTTTGAAATTTAAAAAGTCGTAAATCAAAATAAATTTTCTAAAAATTAGATTGATAAAAAAGCAGTTGAAGGAACTTAACATTCATTATTTGTTTGGCAGCAATATAGTATTTCAAACCCAAACATTGGTAGGTTGGAAGACGTAATTTTGACAGTAGACACAGCAACGATGATTCGATAAATCTATGATCCAAATCAATAATGTGATCATACTTATATTACGGATAGAACTGACAAGTTGACAAACTCGAACACAAAATTGATTTCAAATTGTTTTTCTTAAGTAAAACTGCATGTGCTAATACTAACTTACTAGAGCAATAAAAATACGAAAGGTAGTACGAGCAAAACATTCATTGGGATTCTCATCGATTATTAATACTATCTAACTCATATCTGGTACAGCTAAACTCATTTCTGATCCCGATAACTCATATCATTTGAATTTTCGATTGACATACAACAATAGTCAATGCTACAAATTACACTGTGGCCAAGTCTTTTATGATAATTTTGGAACATAAAAAGATACTTGACATACACCACAATTGCTTGTAGACTGTGCTTCAGTCAATCAGTTACACGATCAAACTCTTTTGATTGACAAAACACGTTACATGCAGGAGAAAGATTCTAGCGTCATTACGGCACATCAGTCAACGAAACGGCTTACTCTGGTATTATGAATTTTTATAGTGTCGAATTACATGGCCCCGGTTTTTGTAAAAAGTGCTTGAATACAAGATAATAATGTGCAACTTGCCTCCTTGTAGACGTGAAAAGGTCCCGCCAATGCATATCCGGAAATCCCGATAACTTTACATTTAGCATATCATTTGAATATGAGTTAGAGAGATTGGTGGCCGTGATATACAAACTCGTCATTATAAAGGTGCATCAACAATGTCTGAAGAGAGACAACAGATACCGTTTAGCAGATTGAGGAACATTTCTTAAACTTGCCAGTATTAGAGTGTTTGTTGACACGGAATACACTTTAATTAAGATAATAAAAAATATACACAATATCCAATTGCATGAATTAATTCCTCGTTTATTGCACTGGAGAAAGGAGAATCATAAAAAGAGTTTAAAAATTGACACTTAACAATTTATAAATAAATAATCGCCTTTTTCAAGAAAAGTTTTAAGATACCAAAGAGGTAATTACACACAGTAAATATGCTATAAGCTATATAAGTATATATTCATTTCAGATGTATAAATTAAAATTGTAATGAAGAAAGAAAAATATGCTTTCGAATGACGATTCACGGAACCGTAATGATGATAGCATATATATGTACAGACAAGTAATAGTTATACCACGAGTTTCGAGTTAAACTGTTAAACAATGAACGCGAAACTTCGTGCGATTGTTTAACCGTTATACTCTGAAAACCGTGGTATATAAATGATTTGTAACATGAAGCCATGCAATATCACATCTAGGTCGTTGATTATTGCACGACTCTCTGAGAGTAATAAAACTACAGCCCAGATTTAAAGTGTGCAATCTCGTATCTGCATGTATTATTTCATAGTTCTTAGCTGTTGCTTACATTCTGATATATAAACCATAAAAAGATCAAAGTAAAAGAATGTATTCATGTTGCAAATTGTGAAACCTGCCTAAAAAGCAGAATATAACGTTAACTGTTTCATCAATATTATGATGCCCATGTGTGATTCCAGAAACAATCAAGCTGTGATCCTCATATTACAAAGTATTCAAGATTTTTTCTGCAATAATTTTGAAACTTTTGTAATATTTTTGCGAATATTTTAATGCAGAAGTCAGAGGGAATCTTTTTTGTACAAATGTTGAACACATCGCCAATTCACACTCTCCACTCATTAGTGGAGTGGAGATCAGCCGCGGGTTACTCATGACGAGTGAGTGATTGTTGTTTAACGACAACTGAACAATTTTCAGCTATATCATGGCGACAACAGGTCATATTCGATGAAATGATGATGTTTTCTGCTTTGTACTAGACCAACACCAACACGCTTTGTACTAGACCAACACCAACACGCTTTACACTAGACCAACACCCAACACTTTGTACTAGATCAACACCAATACACTTTGTACTAGACCAACACCAACATGCTTTGTACTAGACCAACACCAACACTTTGTACTAGACCAACACCAACGCGCTTTGTACTAGACCAACACCAACACGCTTTGTACTAGACCAACACCAACGCTTTGTACTAGACCAACACCAACACGCTTTACACTAGACCAACACCCAACACCAATACACTTTGTACTAGACCAACACCAACATGCTTTGTACTAGACCAACACCAACACTTTGTACTAGACCAACACCAACGCGCTTTGTACTAGACCAACCCAACACGCTTTGTACTAGACCAACACCAACACGCTTTGTACTAGACCAACACCAACACCAACACGCTTTGTACTAGACCAACACCAACACTTTGTACTAGACCAACACCAACACTTTGTACTAGACCAACACCAACACGCTTTGTACTAGACCAACACCAACACTTTGTACTAGACCAACACCAACACTTTGTACTAGACCAACACCAACACTTTGTACTAGACCAACACCAACATGCTTTGTACTAGACCAACACCAACACTTTGTACTAGACCAATACCAACACTTTGTACTAGACCAACACCAATGCGCTTTGTACTAGACCAACACCAATACACTGTGTACTAGACCAACACCAACATGCTTTGTACTAGACCAACACCAACACGCTTTGTACTAGACCAACACCAAGACTTTGTACTAGACCAACACCAACACTTTGTACTAGACCAACACCAACACTTTGTACTAGACCAACACGCTTTGTACTAGACCAACACCAACACTTTGTACTAGACCAACACCAACACTTTGTACTAGACCAACACCAACATGCTTTGTACTAGACCAACACCAACACGCTTTGTACTAGACCAAAACCAACACGCTTTGTACTAGACCAACACCAACACTTTGTACTAGACCAACACCAACACGCTTTGTACTAGACCAACACCAACACCAACACGCTTTGTACTAGACCAACACCAACACTTTGTACTAAACCAACACCAACATGCTTTGTACTAGACCAACACCAACACGCTTTGTACTAGACCAACACCAACACACTTTGTACTAGACCAACACCAATACTTTGTACTAGACCAACACCAACACGCTTTGTACTAGACCAACACCAACACGCTTTGTACTAGACCAACACCAATACTTTGTACTAGACCAACACCAACACTTTGTACTAGACCAACACCAACACTTTGTACTAGACCAACACCAACACTTTGTACTAGACCAACACCAACACGCTTTGTACTAGACCAACACCAACACCAACACGCTTTGTACTAGACCAACACCAACACTTTGTACTAGACCAACACCAATACTTTGTACTAGACCAACACCAACACTTTGTACTAGACCAACACCAACACGCTTTGTACTAGACCAACACCAACACACTTTGTACTAGACCAACACCAACACTTTGTACTAGACCAACACCAACATGCTTTGTACTAGACCAACACCAACACGCTTTGTTGGATTTTTATAGTACTAACTTATTCAAACAACTTACGGATAAACGTCTACCTGCTCGGACACATTATCCTGATTCTCAGTCATAACAAGTCTTTGTTCTTAGTCTGTAATGCTGCACATTAACTATTACACCACCGGTGCGGCAGTTGGTTACCGACGATGGTAATAACTATTGAATCACCTCATATAATAGACCTCAGCGAATGTTAACCTGTTTTATCATAGTTTCCAGGGGCATAGGAGCCGGGGCACATTCCATCATTTTTGGGGTTATGGTGTTTAACACCAATTTCAACTATATGGTGGCGGTCAATTTTATTTGTGGATGAAACCAGAGTACCAGGAGAAAACCACAGACCTGTGGCAAGTCACTGATAAACTTTATCACATAATGCTGTATCCAGTACACCTCACCATGAGCGAGATTAGAATGCACACCTTTAGGGTGATAGGCACTGATTGCATAGGTACAATGTCATTGTAAATCCAACAACTATACGATCCGTCCATCACGGCCCCACAAAATAAAGAGGTATTTCTAAAATATAATATTGGGGTATCCTCTTAAAAAGATATTTTGCTTGTTACTTACTGATTAATGATAAAAGTGAATTAAGGGAGTTTTACTTTACTTTGTAAAAGAATATGATGATGCAGCGTGTTTTTGCTATACAAAAACACATATCAATTTAATGAATTGATATTTAATTTACTACTTTTGCAATCAGGGTCTATCACAACTAAAGTTGTGAGTTTGAATCAGGCTCATGGAAAGGTGTACTTGATACAAAATTGCGATAAAGTTTGTCAGTGACTTGCTACAGGTCAGTAGTTTTATCCAGGTACTCTGGCTTCCTCCAACACTAAAACAAACCACCACAATATAACTGAAATATTGTTGATAGTGGCATTTAACCCACCTTCATGTTGAGTAAAAATTACATTCAATGAGATGATAATGATGACATCTTTGTCCTAAATCAACAGGCTAATTGGATTTTCACAGTGATAGCTCACTGAAACAAACAGCCCGTAGATAGATATGTTGCACCATCCGGACACATTATGCTGATTCCTACCAGTATTTGTTCTAACTCCTTAATGTTATGTGCTTAGCGGAAAAACCACAAATACCAGCTTTATAATCTTTGGTTTGACCTGACTGGGGCTTGAACACATGTTCTACCACACTCGAGGTGACCATGCAAACCATTACACTCCCGATGTGGTTTACACTTGAGATAAATTAAATAAGACACCTAAATTTAATAATATATGATAGGCATGCAGTATTCAAAATTAAGAGGGTTATGGTGTTTAATGCCACTTTCAACAATATTTCAGTTATATCATGGCAGTCAGATTTATTGGTGGAGGCAACTAGAGTACCTTGAGAAAACCATCGACCTGCTGCAAGCCACTGACAATCTTTATAGCATAATGTATCCAGTACACCTCACCATGAGTCGGATTCTAACTCACAACTTTAGTTGTGATAGGCACTGATTGCACATGTAGTAAATTAAATATCAATTCATTAAATTTGTATGTGTTTTTGTATAGCATCATATTCTTTTTAAAAGTAACGTAAAACTCCCTTAATTCACTTTTATCAATAATCTATAGGTAACAAACACAAACAAAACATATTTTGGTTAAGACTATACCCCAATATTATACTTTACGTTTTTATTTTCCCTATTTGTCTTTGTATAACGTTATATGGACCGGGACTGGACTGCCTCGTTTTCGATTCGGTTCCGGAACGGTACCTGCATTATTATTTTAGATAAAAAGTATAATATAGCAAATAGTTCATGTCACTTCGGGTCATATGGCAGTATATGGACCGGTCCGTCACCAAAAAAATATTATATGGACCTCAGAAGCTTCGGTCCATATAATATTTTTTTGGTGACGGACCAGTCCATATACTGCCATATGACCCTCAGTGCCATGAACTATTTGCTATATATTATAATCTTAGAAATACCTCTTAATTTGGGGGGGCTACCGTGGTCATGATCATATAGTAGTTGGATTTACAATTATATTGTACCTATGTATTCAGTGCATATCACCACTAAATTTGCGAGCTCGAATCCCGCTCATGGTGAAGTGTACTCAATATAACATTATGTGATATAGGCATCTGGAAAAGGGGAGATAATTCGATCCCAAATATGATGCTTGTTTTCAGAGGTCACAGTTTACTGATATATAAAATGTAAATGATTTTGTATTGAAACTATAATAAATAACCATGTTTTTGTCGAGTGTAATTATTTAATTATAAACTGAACACCAAAAATATCACAGTACTATCAAGAAAATTCATCGTCTTCAGCAATGTAAGGTTCAACTGAATTGTAATGTTCACCAAGCCCAAAGGCATGTCTGTGATAACAAACTGTCAGTAAATCTGCACCGAATTCTTCTCCTATTTTGATTGATGGACCTTCACCTTGGATAATTTCTATTGGTCGATGCATTGCACTTGACATGGCTTTGACCTCTAATTGACCTCCCCATTCTGCAGTCTCCTCGGTTTTCTTTAAGAATAATTCAAAGTCTTCTGGGCTATAGAATTCACCATTTTTTTTTGTTAGAAATGGTAGAAATTCGTCAGGATTATCTGAAATGAAAAAATTTATGTAATAGGTCGGTTTGGCTTAGTTTATGGTGTTTAACGCCACATTCAACAATATTTCAGTTATATTTGTGGAGGAAACCAGAGCACCCAGAGAAGAACACATAAATATTTCGAACATAATGTAACTAACAGGTGCAAAGATTCATCAATATATATTCTATAAATAACTGTCAAAGTTTTATCACTATGGTAACCAATGTAATTTTCACCAAATCTAATATAAAATTGTGTAAAACATGTGGTTCATCCTCATTCTATACAGTATTTTCTTCCAAATCAAGTGGAAAACGATTTGATTTTTCAGGTAAGAATATGAACCAGTACAATAACCAGAGGCTCCCAGGAGCCTGTAATCGCTCACCTGGATCAAAGCTGCTTTCAATAACAACGCAACTGCACTGTGGCGGCCATCTTGGTGGGAGAGCGGGACTGCCGGACACAATTTTGGAAGAGGACCATTCAATGACTATTCCATCCAAGTGTGGTTCTAATTGAGCTACTGGTTCCAGAAAAGATGGTTTTTATGTGAATTTCCCATAGGGTCCTATGTTAAACTAAGTTCAGCTGTGCAGCCATTTTGGTCAGAGGGCGGGACCACCAGACACAATTTTGGAAGAGGACCATTCAATGACTATTTTATCAAAGTTTGGTTCCAATTGAGCAACTGGTTCCAGACAAGAAGATTTTTATGTGAATTTCCCATAGGTTCCTATGTTAAACTAAGTTCGGCTGTGGGGGCCATCTTGGTAGAAAGGCCGAACCGCCTGACATATTTTTGGAAGAGAACCATCCAATGACTATTTCATCAACATTTTGTTCTTATTGAGCAAATGGTTTCAGCAAAGTTTGGTTGAGATGGGATCAATAGTTTCAGAGGAGAAGATTTTTTTCAAATTTCATCCCCCCTTTTTACTATTTTTAGCTTGGCGGCCATCTTGGTTGGAAGTCGGGATCACCGGACACAAATTTGAAAGGGGGCCATCCAAGGATCATTCCACCAAAGTTTTGTTGCAATTGGCCCAGTGGTTTCTGAGGAGAAGATTTTTATGTGAATTTCTCATAGGGTCCTATGTTAAGCTAAGTTCGGCTGTGGGGGCCATCTTGGTCGAAGGGCCGAATCGTCGTACACATTTTTGGAAGAGAACCATCCAATAACTATTTCATCAAAATTTTGTTGTTATTGAGCAAATGGTTTCAGACAAGAAGATTTTTATGGGAATTTCCTATAGGGTCCTATGTTAAATTAACTTCGGCTGTGGTGGCCATCTTGGTCAGAGTTCTGAAATGTTGGACACAATTTTGGAAGAGGACCACCCAAGAATCATTTCAGCAAAGTTTGGTTGAGATTGGCTCAGTAGTTTCAGAGGAGAAGATTTTGTTAAAATTTCATCCCCCCTTTTTTCTAATTTGCATAATCGGTCAAAATCGGCAAAAGTTCAAAGTTCATAAATAATCCAGTAATATATGTTAAAAAGCTCATCATTATGCTTATACAGTTCAAATTTGGGCACTTCTGGCTTAAAATAGAGCAGTTTTGGCCATTTGAAGAAATTTCAATTTTTAGTAATGGTGGCCATCTTGGATACAACACGGCGCTGACGGACACAATTTTGAAAGGGATCCACCCAGGGACCATCCCTGCCAGGTTTGGTTTAATTTGGTTCAGCGGTTTCAGAGGAGAAGATTTAAATGTGATCTTTTATCAAAATATGCCTAATTTGCATAATCGGTATAAATCGGCTGAAAGAAAAATTTGAAACAAAAACCCCAAACATATGCTAAACTACTCCTTGCCATGTAGCTGCAGTTAAAATTTGAGCTCATTTTGACTTATGCTAAAGCAGCAATGGACAATTGAAGAAATTTCTATTTTTAGTAACAGCAGCCATCTTGAATGGAGGGCAGGGCTGTCGGACACAATTTTGAGAGGGACCCACCCAGGGACCATCCCTGCCAGGTTTGGTTTAATTTGGTTCAGCGGTTTCAGAGGAGAAGATTTAAATGTGATCTTTTATCAAAATATGCCTAATTTGCATAATCGGTATATATCGGCTGAAAGAAAAATTTCACAAAAAACCTGGAATAAATGTTAAACTACTCCTTGCCATGTAGCTGCAGCAAAAATTTGACCTCATTTTGACTTACACTAAAGCAGCAATGGACATTTAAAATTTCATCCCCCCTTTTTTCTATTTTTAGCTTGGCGGCCATCTTGGTTGGAAGTCGGAATCACCGGACAAATTTTTGAAAGGGGGCCATCCAAGGATCATTCCACCAAAGTTTGGTTGCAATTGGCCCAGTGGTTTCTGAGGAGAAGATTAAAATGTGAAATGTTGACGGACGGACGACAGACGAAAAGTGATGACAATAGCTCACATGGCCTAAAGGCCAGTTGAGCTAAAAAGGGTTTAAAATTTTCTCTTTGAACATGGGTCACACTAATTATTTTGAAACAACAAAAATCTTTGTTATTGCTACAGAAGCACTTTTTATAGACAGGATTTGAATATTGATTGCTATTGAGATATTCTCAAATTGCAAATTACAAACTGAAACAGCTAAAAAAAGAAAGCACCGATCACTCTTTCAAACCTTTTTTGATAACAAAGAGTACTCTGAAACTGATATTTTCATAATGCTGGACTTTATATCGACTTCAGAGAAAAGATAAGAAATTAACTCAATTTTTTAATAACAGCTCCTGTTATATAGATGACATCATATCTTTTAATAATGTGTTGATTATTTTATCATATAAATATTCCATTGAGCCTGAAAGTAAGGATACCTCATACATTATAAAGTTCACTTCAAACAAATATACCTTGACCTTTACCTGGAAAGGACGATTTTTTTTATAACGTCTTGGAATCATCTACCTTTCTTATGTCCTGTCTTAAGGGTGGTTTGTGTACATCATTTGTTTCACATGACTAGAAGACACATCTTTTGGAAGATTGTAATTTTGCACTGGACAAACTAGGTTTTATTTTTATACCACGAGTACCACGATATAGCTGAAATACTGTTAAAGTTGGCATTAAACACCAATCAATCAATATACCCTGAGTACCCTTGGTGGGTCGTACAATGTATATTCGATTTGATTTTTTGTGCTTAATGCCACTTTCAGCAATATTTCAGCTATATCATGGCGACCAATTTTAGTGGTGGAAGAAGCCAGAGTACCCGGAGAGAACCACCGACCATGGGCAAGCAACTGATAAACTTTATCACTTGCGGCTGCGAGTTGAGTGCACCCTTTTTGGTAATTTACAAAGCCGGGCGCGAACCCACGCCCTATTGGTGATAGGCTTGTATGAGTTGTAGGTAATCCAACTACCTAACTCATTGAGCCACTCACGCCCAATGTATATTTGTAAAAAATTAATTTATCCTTAAACAATAAAGCATAGCAAATTTGGGACAATCCCAAAATATAACGTAAATTTGTACCAAAGACATAGAAATATGTTTATTCCTTATATCACTTCACACAAGATTTGTTTACCTTTCATGTACTTGGCTGTCTTTTCCCTCAATGTTTTATAAGTCTCGCCTTCAACTTGATGACTAATGGCATTGTATAAACAATTACCGTCTGATGGTATCTCGTAGATCTGTAGATTTTTACTTTTTAAAATTGACTTAATTTTTGTATATTCTAAATGTCTAGCACCAGTTAAATTTAAAAGTTCTTGTTCTTTAATTCTCTCTTCTCTGTCTTTATTTTTGACTGCCTGTTTTTCTCGTCGTCTTTGTGCTTTGGATGTTTTTTTTTCTTTTGTCATTCCTTGCTCTTCATCCTCTTCTCCTAAAACTTCATTGTCAACTTTTGTATTGTCTGTTTGTAATGAACCAAGCCTCTCTGTAACCTGACAAATACATTATCAAAATAAGTTGCATTGATTTAGGTTTAGGGTGTTTGACACCGCTTTTAATAATATTTCAGCTATATCATGGCGATCAGTTTCATTGGTTGAGAACATCAAAGACCTGTTGCAATTTAATGACAAACTTTATCACATAAAGTTGCATTGAGTACACCTCGCCATGAGCGCTGGATACAAACTCACAACGAACACGTCTGTTCAGATGAGATAATGAAAAATAACTAGAGGCTCAGTGGGCTGAGCCTGTGTCACTCACCTTTCATTCAGAGGAAACTTAATACAGAACCTTCCATAGGTGCTTCCCACCAAATTTCTGTTCATTTTGGCTTAGCAGTTTCAGAGAAGAAGATTTTTAGAAATTGACCAATCTAAAACAAGAATTGCCTGTGGCAGCCATGTTTGTTAATGGATCAAAACGAAATGAGCAATCTCTATAGAGGACCTTCCATAGATGCTTCTTATCAAGTTTCATATCATTTGGCCAAGTGGCTTCAGAGGAAAAGCTGTTTCAGAAATCGACCAATAAGAAACAAGAATTGCCTATGATGGCCATGTTTGTTAACGGATCAAAACGGAATGAGCAATTCCCATAGAGGACCTTCCATAGATGCTTCCTATCATGTTTCAGAGTAGAAGATTTTTAGAAATTGACCAATCAGAAACAATAATTGCCTGTGGTGGCCATGTTTGTTAATGATCGGGAAAAAATGAGCAATTCTTATAGAGAACCTTCCATATATGCTTCCTACCAAGTTTCTGTTCATTTGGCAAAGCGGTTTCAGAGAAGATTTTTAGAAATCGACCCAATTAGAAACAAGAATTGCCTGTGGCAGCCATATTTGTTAATGGATTGGGATGAACTGAGCAGTCTTTATAGAGAACCTCCCATAGATGTATCCTACCAAGTTTCGGTTCAGTTGGCAAAGCGGTTTCAGAGGAGAAGATTTTTTAGAAATCATCCAATCAGAAACAAGAATTGTCTATGGTGGTCATATTTGTTAACGGATCGGGACGAAATGAGCAATCACAACAGAGGACTTTCCATAGATACTTCCTACCAAGTTTCGGTTCATTTGGCCAAACGGTTTCAGAGGAGAAGAATCTAATTTTTTCAATAGTTTTCTATTTTTTACTGATTTTTTTCACTAATTTTCAAGTTTGAGAAGAGGCAACGGCTATGTTTGATGGCAGTCGGGGTCATCATTCATGCATTCATGGTCTGAAAGAGAATTATATATGCATTGTTCCTTTATAGTCTGGTAGCAACATTGGCTCTTTACAATATTTAAAGAATTAAAAAAAAAATTAAAAATCTATTTTTTGTAACGATAGCAGCCATTTTTCATAAGCGACCAGGCTTAGCAACCATAAGTTTGAAAGTGGATCATATATGCATCATTTCCATAAAGTTTGGTGGCAACTGGCTTTTTACCGGATTTTAAATATGTTTTTTGACAATAATTTTCTATTTTTTGTAACAGTGATGGCCACATTGGATGACAGCCGGAGGTCTTCAATCAAAATTTTGAAAGAAGACCACATATGCATTCCTTCCATATGGTTTGATTGCATTTGACTCTTTACAGGATATTAAAATAATTTTTTAATGAATTTTTTCACTAATTTTCTGTTTATAGTAACGATGGTGGCCATGTTTGATGGGGAATGGGGTCCTCAATCATAGTTCTGAAAGAATATTACATATGTATCAAATTTAATCACAATATACTCTAAAGGATTTTTCTGGATTTTTTAATTGATTTTTTTGCTGATTTGACCCCTATGTTCTATTTATAGACATGGCGGCCATGATGGTTGGTCGGCAGGGTCATCGGACATAACTTTTAAAGGGAACCCCCTAAGGATGATTCAGGCCAAGTTTGGTTTAAATTGGCCCAGTGGTTTCAGAGGAGAAGATTTTTTAAAAAGTTTACAGACGGACGACGGACGCCAAGTGATGGCAATAGCTCATACAGATGAGCTAAAAATTGCAGTGTAGGTAGATCTTGACAGGCTGAACATGTTTGCAGTTTAAACTTAACATCTATCTCTTAATAGTTTTTGAAATAAAGGATGAAAAGTATTAAAATTTTGAAAATTTGATGAAAAAAGGGCAATAACTCCAAAATAGGTAATGGAATTTACTTCAAAATTGCAGGGTAGGTAGATCTTGACATGCTGCACATTTTTGCAATTTAAACTTAACATCTATCTCTTATAGTTTTTGAAATATAAGACGAAAAGTATTAAAATTTAAAAAATTTGATGAAAAAAGGGCAATAACTCAAAGATCGGTATTCAGATTTACTTCAAAATTGCAGGGTAGGTAGATCTTGCTGTGCTGATCATTTTTACCCAATGTCAGATTTCTGTTTTTATTAACGGTTTTTGAGTTATTACCCAAAAACTGCAATTTTACCCCTATGTTCTATTTATAGACATGGCGGCCATGATGGTTGGTTGGCAGGGTCATCGGACATAACTTTTAAAGGGAACCCCCTAAGGATGATTCAGGCCAAGTTTGGTTTAAATTGGCCCAGTGGTTTCAGAGGAGAAGATTTTTTAAAAAGTTTACAGACGGACGACGGACGCCAAGTGATGGCAATAGCTCATACAGATGAGCTAAAAATTGCAGTGTAGGTAGATCTTGACAGGCTGAACATGTTTGCAGTTTAAACTTAACATCTATCTCTTAATAGTTTTTGAAATAAAGGATGAAAAGTATTAAAATTTTGAAAATTTGATGAAAAAAGGGCAATAACTCCAAAATAGGTAATGGAATTTACTTCAAAATTGCAGGGTAGGTAGATCTTGACATGCTGCACATTTTTGCAATTTAAACTTAACATCTATCTCTTATAGTTTTTGAAATATAAGACGAAAAGTATTAAAATTTAAAAAATTTGATGAAAAAAGGGCAATAACTCAAAGATCGGTATTCAGATTTACTTCAAAATTGCAGGGTAGGTAGATCTTGCTGTGCTGATCATTTTTACCCAATGTCAGATTTCTGTTTTTATTAACGGTTTTTGAGTTATTACCCAAAAACTGCAATTTTACCCCTATGTTCTATTTATAGACATGGCGGCCATGATGGTTGGTTGGCAGGGTCATCGGACATAACTTTTAAAGGGAACCCCCTAAGGATGATTCAGGCCAAGTTTGGTTTAAATTGGCTCAGTGGTTTCAGAGGAGAAGATTTTTTAAAAAGTTTACAGACGGACAACGGACGCCAAGTGATGGCAATAGCTCATACAGATGAGCTAAAAATTGCAGTGTAGGTAGATCTTGACAGGCTGAACATGTTTGCAGTTTAAACTTAACATCTATCTCTTAATAGTTTTTGAAATAAAGGATGAAAAGTATTAAAATTTTGAAAATTTGATGAAAAAAGGGCAATAACTCCAAAATAGGTAATGGAATTTACTTCAAAATTGCAGGGTAGGTAGATCTTGACATGCTGCACATTTTTGCAATTTAAACTTAACATCTATCTCTTATAGTTTTTGAAATATAAGACGAAAAGTATTAAAATTTAAAAAATTTGATGAAAAAAGGGCAATAACTCAAAGATCGGTATTCAGATTTACTTCAAAATTGCAGGGTAGGTAGATCTTGCTGTGCTGATCATTTTCACCCAATGTCAGATTTCTGTTTTTATTAACGGTTTTTGAGTTATTACCCCAAAACTGCAATTTTACCCCTATGTTCTATTTATAGACATGGCGGCCATGATGGTTGGTTGGCAGGGTCATCGGACATAACTTTTAAAGGGAACCCCCTAAGGATGATTCAGGCCAAGTTTGGTTTAAATTGGCTCAGTGGTTTCAGAGGAGAAGATTTTTTAAAAAGTTTACAGACGGACAACGGACGCCAAGTGATGGCAATAGCTCATACAGATGAGCTAAAAATTGCAGTGTAGGTAGATCTTGACAGGCTGAACATGTTTGCAGTTTAAACTTAACATCTATCTCTTAATAGTTTTTGAAATAAAGGATGAAAAGTATTAAAATTTTGAAAATTTGATGAAAAAAGGGCAATAACTCCAAAATAGGTAATGGAATTTACTTCAAAATTGCAGGGTAGGTAGATCTTGACATGCTGCACATTTTTGCAATTTAAACTTAACATCTATCTCTTATAGTTTTTGAAATATAAGACGAAAAGTATTAAAATTTAAAAAATTTGATGAAAAAAGGGCAATAACTCAAAGATCGGTATTCAGATTTACTTCAAAATTGCAGGGTAGGTAGATCTTGCTGTGCTGATCATTTTCACCCAATGTCAGATTTCTGTTTTTATTAACGGTTTTTGAGTTATTACCCCAAAACTGCAATTTTACCCCTATGTTCTATTTATAGACATGGCGGCCATGATGGTTGGTTGGCAGGGTCATCGGACATAACTTTTAAAGGGAACCCCATAAGGATGATTCAGGCCAAGTTTGGTTTAAATTGGCTCAGTGGTTTCAGAGGAGAAGATTTTTTAAAAAGTTTACAGACGGACGACGGACGCCAAGTGATGGCAATAGCTCATACAGATGAGCTAAAAATTGCAGTGTAGGTAGATCTTGACAGGCTGAACATGTTTGCAGTTTAAACTTAACATCTATCTCTTAATAGTTTTTGAAATAAAGGATGAAAAGTATTAAAATTTTGAAAATTTGATGAAAAAAGGGCAATAACTCCAAAATAGGTAATGGAATTTACTTCAAAATTGCAGGGTAGGTAGATCTTGACATGCTGCACATTTTTGCAATTTAAACTTAACATCTATCTCTTATAGTTTTTGAAATATAAGACGAAAAGTATTAAAATTTAAAAAATTTGATGAAAAAAGGGCAATAACTCAAAGATCGGTATTCAGATTTACTTCAAAATTGCAGGGTAGGTAGATCTTGCTGTGCTGATCATTTTTACCCAATGTCAGATTTCTGTTTTTATTAACGGTTTTTGAGTTATTACCCAAAAACTGCAATTTTACCCCTATGTTCTATTTATAGACATGGCGGCCATGATGGTTGGTTGGCAGGGTCATCGGACATAACTTTTAAAGGGAACCCCCTAAGGATGATTCAGGCCAAGTTTGGTTTAAATTGGCTCAGTGGTTTCAGAGGAGAAGATTTTTTAAAAAGTTTACAGACGGACGACGGACGCCAAGTGATGGCAATAGCTCATACAGATGAGCTAAAAATTGCAGTGTAGGTAGATCTTGACAGGCTGAACATGTTTGCAATTTAAACTTAACATCTATCTCTTATAGTTTTTGAAATATAAGACGAAAAGTATTAAAATTTAAAAAATTTGATGAAAAAAGGGCAATAACTCAAAGATCGGTATTCAGATTTACTTCAAAATTGCAGGGTAGGTAGATCTTGCTGTGCTGATCATTTTTACCCAATGTCAGATTTCTGTTTTTATTAACGGTTTTTGAGTTATTACCCAAAAACTGCAATTTTACCCCTATGTTCTATTTATAGACATGGCGGCCATGATGGTTGGTTGGCAGGGTCATCGGACATAACTTTTAAAGGGAACCCCCTAAGGATGATTCAGGCCAAGTTTGGTTTAAATTGGCCCAGTGGTTTCAGAGGAGAAGATTTTTTAAAAAGTTTACAGACGGACGACGGACGCCAAGTGATGGCAATAGCTCATACAGATGAGCTAAAAATTGCAGTGTAGGTAGATCTTGACAGGCTGAACATGTTTGCAGTTTAAACTTAACATCTATCTCTTAATAGTTTTTGAAATAAAGGATGAAAAGTATTAAAATTTTGAAAATTTGATGAAAAAAGGGCAATAACTCCAAAATAGGTAATGGAATTTACTTCAAAATTGCAGGGTAGGTAGATCTTGACATGCTGCACATTTTTGCAATTTAAACTTAACATCTATCTCTTATAGTTTTTGAAATATAAGACGAAAAGTATTAAAATTTAAAAAATTTGATGAAAAAAGGGCAATAACTCAAAGATCGGTATTCAGATTTACTTCAAAATTGCAGGGTAGGTAGATCTTGCTGTGCTGATCATTTTTACCCAATGTCAGATTTCTGTTTTTATTAACGGTTTTTGAGTTATTACCCAAAAACTGCAATTTTACCCCTATGTTCTATTTATAGACATGGCGGCCATGATGGTTGGTTGGCAGGGTCATCGGACATAACTTTTAAAGGGAACCCCCTAAGGATGATTCAGGCCAAGTTTGGTTTAAATTGGCTCAGTGGTTTCAGAGGAGAAGATTTTTTAAAAAGCTTACAGACGGACGACGGACGCCAAGTGATGGCAATAGCTCATACAGATGAGCTAAAAATTGCAGTGTAGGTAGATCTTGACAGGCTGAACATGTTTGCAATTTAAACTTAACATCTATCTCTTATAGTTTTTGAAATATAAGACGAAAAGTATTAAAATTTAAAAAATTTGATGAAAAAAGGGCAATAACTCAAAGATCGGTATTCAGATTTACTTCAAAATTGCAGGGTAGGTAGATCTTGCTGTGCTGATCATTTTTACCCAATGTCAGATTTCTGTTTTTATTAACGGTTTTTGAGTTATTACCCAAAAACTGCAATTTTACCCCTATGTTCTATTTATAGACATGGCGGCCATGATGGTTGGTTGGCAGGGTCATCGGACATAACTTTTAAAGGGAACCCCCTAAGGATGATTCAGGCCAAGTTTGGTTTAAATTGGCCCAGTGGTTTCAGAGGAGAAGATTTTTTAAAAAGTTTACAGACGGACGACGGACGCCAAGTGATGGCAATAGCTCATACAGATGAGCTAAAAATTGCAGTGTAGGTAGATCTTGACAGGCTGAACATGTTTGCAGTTTAAACTTAACATCTATCTCTTAATAGTTTTTGAAATAAAGGATGAAAAGTATTAAAATTTTGAAAATTTGATGAAAAAAGGGCAATAACTCCAAAATAGGTAATGGAATTTACTTCAAAATTGCAGGGTAGGTAGATCTTGACATGCTGCACATTTTTGCAATTTAAACTTAACATCTATCTCTTATAGTTTTTGAAATATAAGACGAAAAGTATTAAAATTTAAAAAATTTGATGAAAAAAGGGCAATAACTCAAAGATCGGTATTCAGATTTACTTCAAAATTGCAGGGTAGGTAGATCTTGCTGTGCTGATCATTTTTACCCAATGTCAGATTTCTGTTTTTATTAACGGTTTTTGAGTTATTACCCAAAAACTGCAATTTTACCCCTATGTTCTATTTATAGACATGGCGGCCATGATGGTTGGTTGGCAGGGTCATCGGACATAACTTTTAAAGGGAACCCCCTAAGGATGATTCAGGCCAAGTTTGGTTTAAATTGGCTCAGTGGTTTCAGAGGAGAAGATTTTTTAAAAAGTTTACAGACGGACGACGGACGCCAAGTGATGGCAATAGCTCATACAGATGAGCTAAAAATTGCAGTGTAGGTAGATCTTGACAGGCTGAACATGTTTGCAGTTTAAACTTAACATCTATCTCTTAATAGTTTTTGAAATAAAGGATGAAAAGTATTAAAATTTGAAAATTTGATGAAAAAAGGGCAATAACTCCAAAATAGGTAATGGAATTTACTTCAAAATTGCAGGGTAGGTAGATCTTGACATGCTGCACATTTTTGCAATTTAAACTTAACATCTATCTCTTATAGTTTTTGAAATATAAGACGAAAAGTATTAAAATTTAAAAAATTTGATGAAAAAAGGACAATAACTCAAAGATCGGTATTCAGATTTACTTCAAAATTGCAGGGTAGGTAGATCTTGCTGTGCTGATCATTTTTACCCAATGTCAGATTTCTGTTTTTATTAACGGTTTTTGAGTTATTACCCAAAAACTGCAATTTTACCCCTATGTTCTATTTATAGACATGGCGGCCATGATGGTTGGTTGGCAGGGTCATCGGACATAACTTTTAAAGGGAACCCCCTAAGGATGATTCAGGCCAAGTTTGGTTTAAATTGGCTCAGTGGTTTCAGAGGAGAAGATTTTTTAAAAAGTTTACAGACGGACGACGGACGCCAAGTGATGGCAATAGCTCATACAGATGAGCTAAAAATTGCAGTGTAGGTAGATCTTGACAGGCTGAACATGTTTGCAGTTTAAACTTAACATCTATCTCTTAATAGTTTTTGAAATAAAGGATGAAAAGTATTAAAATTTTGAAAATTTGATGAAAAAAGGGCAATAACTCCAAAATAGGTAATGGAATTTACTTCAAAATTGCAGGGTAGGTAGATCTTGACATGCTGCACATTTTTGCAATTTAAACTTAACATCTATCTCTTATAGTTTTTGAAATATAAGACGAAAAGTATTAAAATTTAAAAAATTTGATGAAAAAAGGGCAATAACTCAAAGATCGGTATTCAGATTTACTTCAAAATTGCAGGATAGGTAGATCTTGCTGTGCTGATCATTTTTACCCATGTCAGATTTCTGTTTTTATTAACGGTTTTTGAGTTATTACCCAAAAACTGCAATTTTACCCCTATGTTCTATTTATAGACATGGTGGCCATGATGGTTGGTTGGCAGGGTCATCGGACATAACTTTTAAAGGGAACCCCCTAAGGATGATTCAGGCCAAGTTTGGTTTAAATTGGCCCGGTGGTTTCAGAAGAGAAGATTTTTTTAAAAGTTTACAGACGGACGACAAGTGATGGCAATAGCTCACATGACCCTTTGGGTCAGGTGAGCTAAAAATATAGTATTTGTCCTTTGTTTGCTTTCTAGTACATTGTAATAATTACTGTACAATAAAACCTGTCTTGGAAGACGACTCGCATGAGAGCCCATTCTCTTTTCTGAGACCACTTTAACATGTCAAAACTTGAACAATTCACGGCTTTTCATTATCTGTTTCAAAGCAACTCATTTCCGAAGACAAGTGTGAAGGTTATGATTATTTAATGCCACTTACAATGATATTTCAGTTAAAATCATAACGATCAATTTTATTCTTAGAGGAAATTGGGGTACCCTGAGAAAACACCTGCCTGTCACAAGTAACTGACAAACTTCATCATATAATGTGGTTTCAAATATAGATCATACCTTGCATTATTCATGAATGAAACTCACAACATTAGCAATGATAGGATTTAATTTGATTTGATTTATTGTGTTTAACGCCACTTTCAGCTATATCATGGCGATCAGTTTTAGTGATGGAAGAAGCCAGAGTACCCAGAGAGAACCATCGACCATGGGCAAGCAACTGGTAAACTTTATCACTTGAGGCTGCGAGTCGAGTGCACCTTTTTTTATGTAATTTACAAAGCCGGGTGCGAACTCAAGCCCAGGGCCGCCAAGAGAATTTTTGGGCCCCAGGGCAAAAGGAAACTTGGCCCCCTCCTCCAATTCTCCAAATAATGATACTCAACCTAAGTCCACCACGGTGTGTCATAAACAAGGAATCAGTACAACAAAAATGAATTGATGAATTGTGATTTAGAAAACAGCTTTCTACTTGTTTATTTGTCTGGACCCTTAATTATAACTCATGGGTCCCGGGGCAGTGCCCCAGCTGACCCCCCTCTCAGTGGGCCTGCCCATGCCGTATTGGTGATAGGTTTGAATGAGTTGTTAGGTAATCCTACTACCTAACTCATTGAGCCACCCGGGCCCTGCAATGATAGGCATTGGGGTAGATGTAAATTAAACTACCATAGTACCACAGCCACAATACCCCCCTTTTGATATCAGGTGGAATGGACTCTCATGAGACAGATTCACTGTATAAATATATGTACATGTAGTGGATATATCTATTTATATTTCTAACATTGTAACCTCGTGGGTATTGCTTTCTTTCAATTCTTTCATTTCCAGCTCATGTTTTTCGTGAAGATCGGCCTCTAATTTGGTAATCTGTTCAGCAATCTCCTTTTTCTTTTTCTTGTCCCCTTTTGATACGCTATGTTTTAATTGTTGTATCTTGGCCTGGAGTTCTTTCTTTTCTTTCTTCTGTCTTCTTAACAAGATTTCTTCTTCATTTTCAGAGTCACTCATATTGAGTAAATCAAGAATATATAATTGCAATCAATGCTCTAGTATCTACAAAACAAGAATGTATACTTGTAATCAATGGTTTTCTATCTACAAAACAAGAATGTATAATTGTAATCAATTGGGGGAAGAGGGTCGAAATGAATGGATTATGTGGATTTTGAGTGTTTAACAAATAAACACTGCTTTTCTGTTTAACATACAGGGAGCAGAATTTTAACTAGACTTTATTCATGACGAGAACAAGCATCATGTCGGTAGAAAGATGACCTGGTGTGGGATTATGGATAGATGTTTTGATTATCACAATTAAAAGGGGGAATAGAAGATAGGGTAAGAAAATATTACCTTGTAACAGGTCACCAATAAACCACTCCTAACAAATTATTGCTCATTAGGCTTGCTACAAGTTGTCTGTAACTTAAGACTTAAAAGAGTGGCATTCTCAATACACCAGATACTCATTTATGTCTCATTCTACATGCAAGTTCCATACACCAAATACCCTTTTATAAGGTCACCCCTTCTTATGCTTCTATAATAAATTAAAAAAAAGTTGCCTTACATGAGAGGTGGACAATCAATCAGTATTTTACTATAATAATAATAATAATAAATTCTTTATTTATAGAGGGTTACACAGTTAGTTAATAACTAATCTTCCCTGAGGTCCTCATTGACATCTTGTCTTGTTCTGCTGTCTGATGGAATTAGAATATTTTTTTTTATATATTGCAAGATGTTGGTGTATACTTTTATAGAATAAGGGGCTGTCACGCTCCTGTTCATATGGTAGTTGGATTTACAACTACTTGTTCAATCAATGCCTATTACCACTCGTTGTGAGTTCGAATCCCACTCATGACGAGGTGTACTTGATGCAACATTATGTGCTAATGTTTGTCAGTGGTTTTCTTCTTCTTCTTTACATTTCTGGCCGTCCTTCACTACTGAAGATTATTGGCCGAGCGCCGTATTAAATTTAGTTAATACATAAGTTAACATATGTACAAAAAACAATGAATCAAAGGTTAAAACTATATACATTTGATAACTACTATGAGTATGAGTGATTATGGTGTGAAAATTGGAATCAAGGCAGATACTGGGATCATGCTCTTGAAACCGTCAACTGTGTCTGCAGTGGTAAATGTTGTAGGCAGTTGATTCCAAAGTGTGATAGACATGGGGAAGTACGAGTATTTGTAGCAGTCTTTTGATGTCTGTATGTACCTGAATGAATTTGGATTTGTGTGTCTGGTTCTGGTGTCAACTGGAATTAATAGGTTTGAATATGGTATGGCAACTAAGTGGTGTATGACTTTGTAAAAGAATATGAGTCTGTACCTTATGCGGCGCACCTCAAGTGGGGCCCAATTTAAATTTGAATTTTTTCAATTTGAAGTTTTTGCTGTTGTGTGTGTGGATCCCAAATGTGGGTACTCCAGTTTCCTCCACAAATAAAACCGACAGTGGTTTTCTCCACAAATAAAACTGACAGCCACCATAAAACTGAAATATTGTTGAAAGTGGCGTTAAACACCCATAAAGGCATAACTTTATAAGATCCCTAACCGGCTTATTATCATTACTGGCATTAAGTAGTCTTGGCTCAAGTTAATTGGAGCTGGAATGGCATTCTTCTTCTTCTTCTTCCAGGTAAAGGACAAAATTCAATGAATGAATGCTTGTGTCCTGTGATTAAAGGCGTTTGCATTAAGATTGCAAACGCTTCACATAGTCTAATGTAACATACGCATATTTGTGAGGATAACTGTTGAAAGATAAGTGAATATCATAAGTAAAAAGATAAGTAAACGTTGCCTTTCTCGTCAGGGGATGGAATCAGCAAATATTGATGTTAGAAAATGGCCGATTTTACCATTCGATGTATCTCGGGATTTTATAATAAGTAATGAAATTCTCGTCTAGTTCTCGTATATCGAGAAACTTTTCATTGGATAATTTGTTGACGTATTTGAAGTGTCTATGCAAATTTAGAATCGACCGAAATAAATCGGAAAATACAGAAGTATAATTGTAAAATACGGAAAATATCGAAAGAAATTCGGCAATATATTTATCAATCGTAACTACTCGGCCATTCTCGCTACCCTGCAAATAACCTCGTACGTACATGGTAGAAATTCTTCTTAAATTGTTTGGCGGAAGTTAAGTTAAGTTAAGCCGCACAAAAAGATAGTCCACGAAAATCCAATATGGAAGACATACTAAGTAAAATCTAATCATGCAAAGCTAATTAAAACTTTAATTGAAATATAGAAAATTGTTTAAAATATGACTTTATCAAACTTTCATGTAACTGCCATGTGAAAAGTAGTGCGATTTATACGCCGAATGCATACGAGGTTATTTGCAGGGTAGCGAGAATGGCCGAGTAGTTACGATCGTATATTTATAATAAAGTGGGCGTTGATTATATAAATAAATCGAAAGTTCTTTAAGGTAGGTATATTTAATTTAAATAATTGCAACTATAATATTCATATAAATATGAACATAAAAAAAATTATTGTTTAATATTGATAACAATTTCAAAATAAAACAATTAAATGCAAAAAGTTGAATTAACAATAATTATTGGGGAAAATGCTTTTTAAGGAATATAAATAAAGGGAGATAATCATAGTACTGTATAGTATTATAAAATTACTACTGAAAAACTTTTTGTAAAAAAAAATTGAACCAATAGTGAATAAAAAAAAAATGAAATAAATATTTTACAATACTGTCTGTACTCCTGTAGGAGTGTGAAGCCCATCTATGATCTAAATAGATCCTCTGTATTTAATAACAATTTATATTCATAAAATAAAATAATCAAAATGCATATGTATGCTAAATAAAATTTGGATTAAGTGTTAACTATGTTAGATACAATGTAGCTACGTACCATTAGTTGTTTACAAAATACACTTATATATATAATTATTGTTTGTAAACATATTCTAAGAAAACACGTGTTTTTTTTAATTAATTTATTTCATAAAAATATATAACCTATATTTTCTGTTTTTATATATACTTATTAAGGTAAAAATACCTTACAAAAGAACAAAAAGCCATTCAGAAAAATTTGTCAAACTAAAAATCTTCCTGATTCTGATCCTGATCTTACCAGCAGCTCGCTGGTAACATTTGGCCCGAATTTTGATTGTATTTTACTTCACATCCAAAAGTTTACATGAAGACGTATGTTGAATGTAAAATAATACAAACCTCCTTGGGAAATATATATTTCAAACAATAACATCCATATTTTGTCACAATATATCCATAAATAAATGTCTGGCAAACTCATTTACCTAACACTATACACACATTAGCACCCCCCTATATTTTGTAATGGCTGAGTATATAGCCAAGGGAGATCATCGTTTCTATCACCTGCTCTTGTATTGCTGTTGAGAAAAATTCATTACCGGAAGTACTCTCCTGTATTGAAGGCGCATTACTTAACAGACTTTTTTGGATTGGACTTTTCCATTTCATTTTCCGTCATGTGAAAAATTGAAGGAAAAAAACATATTTAAGAAAATGGTCAGCTTATCAAACGAAAGACACACAGGGGTATGCATTATCTTATAGTTACACAGGAAACGTCGCGTCCTTATGGCTTATCATTGGTGTTTTATGTGATGGATTATTTTTTTTCTCTGTTTGTAACAAACTGAAACAGATAAAATAATACAACCAAGCAACGCAGTAATTGATTTTTGCATCCGAAAATTGTAAATCTTATAAGCTATATACTAAATTTTGATGATACCAGTGTAGATGTTTATTATCCCCTCGCCAAAGAAGTTGCGAAGGGATATAGTCCTTCCGTCCGTCCTTCCTTTCCTTCCGAATCCTAGACATCTCGGTACCTGGACATTTCGGTACTGACTTGGACAAGTCGGTACTGAATTGGACATCTCGGTACTCGGTACTAGACAGTTCAGGACCACAGGCACTTGGGTCCAGGATTTTTTTTTTTTTCAATTTTATCAATAAAATGTGCATCTACAACGTATGACAGTACACTCGAATTTCGTCGATGAAAATGTCATGCGCAGTGTAGCGCTTTACCGGAAGCAGATTGGACAGGGCTGACGATACATTCGTGTTGGAAAATTACTTGTTTATAGATTTTAATAAAAAATACAACCATTCTGCACTTCGATTTTGTATCTTTCTTTACACATACATGTTAACCTCTGGGAACTGCTAGTAGGGGGGAGATCTCCCCCCTACCAACTCTTCTAAGGGGGAGATTTTGTGCGTCGCCTTTAAACGCACAAAATTGTACCTTGTAGTTGCATACATGTGATAAGAGTTGCTATGCTACAACTGGAGATTTGTAAATTTTTGGCTGGAGATTTGGTCTCATAACTGGAGATTTTTTATCGACGTATTTGATGCATGTTTTTATTGTTAATTGATGTTTTCTTTTTTGTTTGTTTCAGTATTGAACCAACTGCATCCCATTTCAATATATATTGTTTACATTTCTGTCTTATTAGTAGTGTTTCATATGATGAATGAAGGATAAAAACTGTATTTATAATTTATTCATAATCAAAGCAATAACAATGAAGACATAATGCTCTGAAAAATAAAGTCATAGAGCACTAAAATTAAAAAGTCACTTTGCTGCTGGTGCGTTGGGTGATAGCATACGTTTTGGCATTCTTGTGGTTTATCAATTCCATCCTGGAACTTAGTCCTTAAATAATACTTTGATCGGCTTTGGTCCCAAACAAGCCATAACAACTCAATCCGAGATGAATTCATTGCACGTTTGATCGAAATAAGAAGTTTTCCTCGGCATCAAAAGTTGTCCGACTCCTGTTTGCACAACGGTTTATAACTATTTTTAATTGCCGCTATCACACTTCTAATCATATAAGCGTGTGCCACAAACCCACTTCCTTATCCCCAATTAACTGTCAATCAGTGGATAATTATTGTATAATCATCAACACCTTAATTAATCTCCATGACCCAATTTACCTGTAAAGGTGTCAAACAGATCAATAACCGGATATCATTTAAACACCTTTACCATTTGTTACTCTCGGCGTTTTTCATCAGTGCGGGAGTTCCAAATGGGGAATTTCCAGAAATATAGATCGCAAAATATAGGTCAAGATTTTATTGTACTTGATTTTTTTGTTGGGGGAGATCGTCCGGGAGGAAAAGGTGTGTGCGGGAGATTAATGTCTCCCGCGCATGAGACCCAGTCCATGCGGGAGATAGGGCTCTTACGCGGGAGACTCCCGCGAAAAGGGGGAGGGTTAACAGGTATGTTTACATAACTGAATGACCCTGACCCAACTTCCTCTATGCCACACCACTCGAATTTCGACGATGCACACAACATGCCATAAAAATAACAAACAGGAAAAAGCAATTAACGTTGCTTAATGAAATATATTGAAGAAAAATCACTTACCTTTATGTCGGGTTGTCCACAAAAATATCCATCTGAATTTTCAACTCTATTTAACAATTTTGAATCCTCATTTTTTTAAAGTCACAATCATGGTAGATTAATATTTTATCATACAGAAATAACGTTGAATTACCAATTTTGACCGCATACTGTTCCAATACAAGGTTTTGGGTAGCAGGGATTTTCCCAACTTTTATGAAGGCTGGAAGTGACATCATAATGTAGAAAAGTGTGTGTGACGTAAAATCGACAAAATACGAGTGTGGACGAAATTCGAGTGGTTGGCCATATATGAACCCATTTGACATGCTTTGTTGTGAAATAAACGCCTTTATGAACTATGCCCCATTTTCCTAATATCTACATTAGGAAAATGGGGCATAGTTCATGACTTGGATGAGACAATTCGGTACTGACCACAAAAAAAGTCCACAGTTGTTTGGTACTTATTAATTGGCAATATTTTTGTACTAGTAGTTCTTTGATATATGACCCAAAAGTGGATGGATATATGTGTTTTTGATAGTTCCAGTACTAGTGTAGATCGATCCCGGAGATCGTTGTTTTTGTATTGATTTTTAATTTCATTTTTTTGACCTTTGCTTCAGATACCAGTGTCTGGTGAGTTTCTCATGATAAATTGATTTTTATTTCTGTTTGTGTTAAAATGGTATTTACTGTTACTTTTTACTTTTGTGTATTCACTAATATGTGTTCCATATTAACCAAATGCAAAAGCTATCTATTTAAAACAGTTATGTAATCAAAACAGAAATGAAAATAATCATCTCGTTAAGTTTATCTATGATTTATTGATAAAGGGACTTAGTTATCAAAACAAAAGTTATTTACAAATATTAATGAATTGTCTCTTTGATGTCAATTTAATTAAAGATGATTAAAAAAAGAAACACATAAAGATGTGTATTTATATAAGAATAAGAATAAGAATTTTATTGTCCAATAGAGGGCCCACAAGGGGCAAAGTCATTTAAAACAGTGATTCATAAACAATAACATTAAAAAATTAAAAATATAAATATTATGCGTTACAATGAACAAAACTGCCCATAAAATACACTAAATACTTATACTAATAATAATTATAATAATATAAACAACGTCTAAATGTAAAAAAAGATACAAAATAAGTTTTTAAATATATTAGATTATTATTTCCTTGGAAGTACCGATTTGCCTTTCATTCAGTACCGATATGTCTAGTACCGAGTACCGAAATGTCCAGTACCGAATACCGAAATGTCGCATATGTTCAGTACCGAGATGTCCAGGTACTGAGTTGTCCTGCCTTCCGTCCTTCCGTAGCATCCTTGTGAACACTCTAGAATCAACATCCTTTAATGGATTTTGACCAAACTTGGTACATGTACATACTTAGTCATTAAGAGAATCTGGAACCCTATTAATTTTCAAGGTCAAAGGTCAAGATCACCTGGTTATATTTTTACTGTGTAACATCCTTGTGAACACTCTAGAATCAAAATCCTTCAATGTATTTTGACCAAACTTGTTACATACTTAGTCCTTAGGGGAGTCTGGAACCCTATTGATTTTCAATACGTAGCACGCTATTAGTAAATTTAATCAAAGAATGTACATAATGTAGTATGCTTCTCGCTAAATATAAGCATAGCTCTGATTTCAACTTGTTGCAGCTTATAGTTAATCCATATTATTATGCAACTAATAGTGATATGTCTACTGACATTTCTAACTGCTTAGAACCTCTATGTAGAAATCTGTGCTATCAGCTTCATACTATAAGATACCAACTACTAGGCATTTAGTGTAACAATAGTTATGATATGAGAGTATTTGTGAACATGAACTGTGTGTTCCATTCTCTTAGTGAGACCCAACCCCAATTTATCATACATTTCGAATATAGCATTTTAGATTTTAAGTGGATCAGTGTGGATGAACTTTTAGATTTTAAGTGAAAGTAACTTTTAGACTTTTACTACTTGAAATCCGTACTCAAGTTTTTTAAAGACAAGCTTGTACAGTGTGAATACCTTTTATCGTTTTACGCATGTATGTAAATACTTTTACATTCTTATGGTGAATTGGCTGTGTTTTATTATATATAATTGGGATTTATGTGAAGTGAATAATACTCCAACGAGGAGGTGTGCCTTGATTGGCAGAAGCTATTCCTACAGATTACAGATAGGTCAAAGGTCGAGGTCACAGGGTCTAATTTTTGCCCTGTAGCATAGTGTTTTATCTAGGACTGAAAAGGGGCATGGTATTTTTTTTTTAAAAGGGCACTTTGCACGTAGAATTTACAAAAAAGGGCACATAGAAAAAATAGGGTAGGTAGGTAGGTAAAACCATTTTGTTTTTCAAAATTATTTTGATTTCTTGACTTTAACAGTGCTTAACCAAAATGTGATGACTTAGCGGCGTTTTACAAAAAATACCAATAAAATGTGCTAGGGTAGGCCGAAAAAATAGGGACGGTACTGTAGGGAAACCTTGAACAGAGATATATTTTTTTCTGATCTTATTCATACACACATGACACAGGTACACAGGGATTTAGCCAGGATTTTGAGACCATTAGTCACTTTTGTGGAACAGATTTTTTTTTTAAATGATGAATAAACAAGATTATAATGAGCTTAATCTTATAATCAGTTACGTTGCCTTATTGGTTAGTAATGGAGATTGAAAACGTCCTAGGATGGGAACATACTCTGCAAATTAACAACCAACTGATAAAACACAACATTGCCACTATTTTTATCTCAATACCACACAAATTGTAATACCCCCCCACACCCTTTTGAAATATTACTGTGTTTTGGTCTAATACCACACAAATTGTAAATACCCCCTCCCCCACCCTTTTTAAAATGTCACTGTGCTTTGGTCTAATACCACAACAATTGTAATAACTCATAATTGTGTAGTCTTCGGCAGAAAACAAAATTGTGCCAGTTTGCCCAATGGTCCAACTTTTATCTAGATTCTTTGTAGGAAATCAGTATAAAACTGAAGCAAGTTGTAAAATAAATAATTATTTCTCAGACCTCATAATCAAATTGCAACAATTGCAATAAAAATACTGTAGTTATTTTTTTTAATTGCAGACACGTGTCTGTTTGTAAATAGTTCTATAAATAGAACACAATTGTTACCCGGATGCTGATCAATATATAAAAAAACTTATATGCGTCCTCATGCAGTGCATTTCAACGAATTGAACGGCCAACCTTTGCATATAAATGAAATATAAAATATGAGAACTAAGATTTCATTTCACAGAAATGAGAATAAATACATCAAAAGTTTGTTTGGTTAAAAGTAGCTTCGGTGGATTGCGAACTCCATTTTTATTTTATTTTAGTTTCTTCAAAGGACTGCACGTCCTTGGTTTCTTTGATCAAAGTTATGACTTTTCGAGAAAATCACTTTCAAAATACTTAATGGATACGATAGATTTCAATAAACATGTTACTAACATCTTTGTGAACACTCTAGAATCAACATCTTTCGATGGATTTTAACTAAACTTGGTACATACTTAGTCCTTAAGAAAATCTGGAACCCTATTGATTTTGAAGGTCAAAGGTCAAGGTCACCGGGTCAAATTTTTACCACATAACATCCTTGTGAACACTAGAATCAACACCCTGCAATGAATTTTGACCAAACTTGGTACATACTCAGTCCTTAGGAGAATCTGGAACCCTATTGATTTTTAATGTCATAGGTCAAAGGTCAAGGTCACAGGGTCTAATTTTTACCCTGTGACATCCTTGTGAACACTCTAGAATCAATATCTTTCAATGGATTTTGACCAAACTTGGTACATATTTAGTTCTTAAGAAAATCTGAAACCCTATTGATTTTTAAGGTCAAAGGTCAAGGTCACAGGGTCAAATTTTTACCCCATAACATCCTTGTGAATACTCTAGAATCAACATCCTTCAATGGATTTTGACCAAGCTTTATACATAGTTATCCCCTCGCCAACAAAGTTGCAAAGGGGATATAGTAATGCTACTGTCTGTCCATCTGTGCATCTGTCCGTCCTTCTGTAACATTTCTTGTGAACACTAACATGGTTCAATGGATTTCAACCAAACTTGGTACTCAAGTAATACTAACAAAGATCTGGCACCCTATTGATTTTCTAGGTCAATGGACAAGGTCACAGTTGAACTTTGAATTTTTTAGGGGTTTAACGGCGAGGGGATACGCCACGCTTTGCGTTGCCTTTGTTTACTTTAAAATTTCAGTGGAAGCTTTGATTTGTTTCCTTGTGCAAATGCTTTGCTTTTGTAACAGTAGACTGTAGAGCATCTTTTACCTCCGAAAAATGCAATGTGCTCAATGGGATTTGATCCCTGGACCTCTCGCATTGTAAGCCACCGTTCAACCAAACTGAGCTAAAGGAGATCTCCACTAACACAGTTAACAGAGGTGGTTATGAACCTACATATACTACGGTTCCTATAACTTTAGGTCAGGGAGTGTTCCCGTTACACTCCCCCCACCTCAAGAGTCATCATACTGTACCTTGATGACGATATCTCAAATACCAACATTCAACCCAACCAGTTTTCCTGTTCTGACCATCATGGGTTATTTAGTCGGGCACCAATGTAACAGTAGTGCATGTTTTACCTCCGAAAAATGCAATGCCCCAATTGGATTTAATGCCGGGACCTCTCGCATGGTAAGCCACCATTATCAACTGAGCTCCATTTTTCGTGGGGTAAAGCATGCTCTTCTGTTATACTTTCTTTATGATTATTCACCACTTCCTATTTTCCTCTATATATTTCTGGTACCTTTAATAGAAGAAACGAAACAGAGAGAAACAAATAGAAATGAAGCTAAAGACAGTGAAACAAAACATGACAAATTTTGTTGTAATTTAAGGGTTGACTATGTACTGGTCTAAATCATGCCTCGAATGCAAATTAAATATGGTAATTAATTAAAGGCATAAATCATTTGTTTTTCAGAGAATTGGAATTGTCTATTTTCTTGGGTGTTTTTTTTTTTTTTTTTTTTTTTTCAAATTTTGCTGAAAATGAACAATAAGTTTGGCAGAATTTTTTTTTCTCTCCAATACTTGTCTCTCATGTACAAAAAAAATCTGATAATATTAAATAGTCTGTGTCCAAAATTAATAAAAATTGATAGATGCTAATCTGCATCAGAGATTAAAGTTGAGTCTTCATTTGCAATTGATCATCAGTAGATATAGAATCGAGTTACCTTCATACGGGGACAGAGGTACACCTCATAGACCACACTGATTAAAACCAGTATATTAGTTCTTAACGATATGAGCCTTAAAAATACCAGTGGGCAACATGAAATATGACAAATCCATAGGGCTCAACACTTCAGGTCAGGGATACATTCTGAAATATGGTATTTCTCTAAAATAAAGGATATTTTTAATTTACAGACCAGTAATGAAAAATAAGTTTTACATTAAATTGTATGGTTGTCATTTGCTTGAGACGATTATACACACACACATATCATTATTATGTATACATACATTTGTATATCATTGTACAAATGTATCTTGTTATAAAATCATATTAAGATATATAACTCAAATATTATAGATATCAACATTTGAATATTCCAGGGTTATTTCTTCAATGAAGATACATCAGTCCAGAACAAAGAATCAGACGACTTATTATCAGACTGTCCTGTTCTTAGTGCTGAGCTAGATCCACCATTCAGAAAAATTAACATAGTCTGGGCCATTGTGGTGGAAATTCTTTTATTTGTAGGTGTTCAATATATATATAATATATAAATATATATGTGCAAAAGTTTTAAATATTTTTGAAAAACTGGTATAGGTTTTACAATGCTCCTACATTGTATAATTGAATGAAAAAAGATGTTTTTTTTTTAACTCATAAAATAAAATTTAGATATATTATAATTTGTTATGGCTGGATTCCACTAGATCAAATACATAGGTGAGAAAGGTGACAGTTTAATATTATAGGAAATTTATTGACAATTTTGTTTTCTCAATATCACTCTTTTGCTAAAAATCTCTTTAAAAGTGACATGTCAATTTTAAGTCTAATAAGAATTATATGTCATACTAATCATGTTTCACTTATCATAATATAGGGTTATTGCATGAATATTGGTGAATATTGTCCCGAACAGTATATCATATTGCGCGAGCGCAATATGATACACTGCGAGGGACAAGATTCAAGAATATTCATGCAATAACCCTTTTATTATATAGTAATAAATATTTCTTCTTCAGAGGTGTTATTAATACTGTCAAGATATGATTTTTCCATATATATCATTGCTATATTGCACTAGAAAGAATATTTTATTATTTGCACTAGTGCAATATGAATTTTGTTTTATTTCATTCGGAACTCACCAGTATTTTTTTCGGATCTTATAAAGACGATTGAAACCAGCAGTATAATATGAGAAATGACATTCGGAACGCACGGGTATTTTTTTCGGATCTTATAAAGACGATCGAGACCAACAGTAAAATACAAGAATATATTGCATGATTTTTTATAAAGGATTAAATAGAGAAATATTTATTACTATATAATAATACATTATATTTAACTGTCAATTATGTTTTAAATGTGAATTTCCAAAATAAATTGCCTGCTTGCTTTTTACTAATGAATATTTACATACAATGTATCACTTTTACAACAGGGGCCGTCGTGGTGGTGATCGTATAGTTGTTGGATTTACAACTACCTATGCAAACAGTGCCTATCACCACTAAAGTTGTGAGTTCGAATCCCGTTCATGTACTCGATACAACTTTATGTGATCAAGTTTGTCAGTGATTTGTGGCTGGTCAGTAGTTTTCTCTGGGTATTCCAGTTTTCTCCACCAATAAAACTGACTGCCACAATATACATTATAGCTGAAATATTGTTGAAAGTACACCATAACCCTAACCCTTGTTACAACAGTTTGATCAGACCATATATGTATTTGAAGGAGTTGTTGCCCTTTTTGATTTGAAGATTTCATCAAAAGGTTTGCAAGCACAACTACTTTTATGTTTTGAATAGAAACTACTCAAAATTGTGCATGCTTGCTTATTAACATATACAGATTGTCATATTGTTATGGCAGTATTTATAGCAGAAATGAAATAGTGGTTTTAAACAGAATTGTGATATAATACAATTGTTTTTTGTCAATTAAGAAAACCTTAATATAGGCAGTATCAATAACATAGATCAATATGAGAAAATACTTCCATTAATTAATCATCACTTAAAAGATTGAGTGAATATGAAAGAAACAAAATGGAATATAATTATTATTAACCAAAGAAAAAATTGAATATTTTTGAAAGCAGAGTTACTGCAGGGGGGACGATGTATTTAATGTTATTAAGAAGGGGGAAAAAGTAGATATCACACAATAGAGGGGTTAGGGCTATGGTGTTTAACGCCACTTTCAACAGTATTTCAGTTGCATCGTGGTGGTCAGTTTTATTGGTTGAGGAAACCGGAGTACCAGGAGAAAACCACCAACCTGACGGAAGTCACTGACAAACTTTATCACATAAAGTTGTATCAAGTCCACCTCGCCTGAGTGTGGTTTGACCTCACAACATTAATGGTGATAGGCACTGATTGCATATATAGATAGTTTTAAATTAAACTACAATACGATCACCACCACTACAGCACCTCTCACAACTTTAGGTCTGATAAATTATAGTATGAATAAAATATTTTTAATTGCCCTAAAAGGTAATCTTATATTTTTAGATAAGTTTAGTCGTAGCCACGTTTATGCTGCCACAAGTGAAAACATTGCAACCCAGCAATAATACTACATTATATAACAATAATAAAAATGGAGGAACACATATTGATGCTGTATCTGTAGCCTGTTTTATTCATGGAGGACTTTGGTTTATCCTATTTTGTTTTGATAGATATTTAAGATACCAACATTATCATCATAGAATGTGTGGATATCTGGAATTTTATCGTAGAACTCGACATTTACGTAAAATTCCATTTATAACCAATTCTGGAGGTAAGTCATTTTTTTATTAGCTCACCTTGTCGTCTGTTAACTTTTCACATTTTTAATCTATAGAAGGTCTTCTCTAAAGATTGCACATTTTGTCCCAATCCATTAACAAACATGGCCGCTACAGGCAATTCTTGTTTCTGATTGGCTGATTTAAAAAAATATTTTCCTCTGAAACCGCTTGGCCAAATGAAGCGAAACTTGGTAGGAAGCATCTATGGAATGTTCTCTATGAAGATTGCTCATTTCGTCCCGATTGGTTAACAAACATGGCTACCACCGAAACTTGGTACATGTAGGAATCATCTATGGAATATCCTCTGAAGATTGCTCATTTCGTCCCGATAGGTTAGCAAACATGGCTACCACCGAAACTTGGTAGGAAGCATCTATGGAATGTCCTCTATGAAGATTGCTCATTTCGTCCCGATTGGTTAGCAAACATGGCCACCACATGCAATTCTTGTTTCTGATTGGTCGATTTCTAAAAAATCTTCTCCTTTGAAACAGCTTAGCCATATGAACCGAAACTTGGTAGGAAGCATCTACATGTATGGAAGGTTCTGTATTAAGTTTCCTCAAAGCAGAATGAAAGGTGAGTGACTCAGGCTCAGCCCACTGATCCTCTAGTTATTAGATATGTAGTATCTTCTTTGATGTTCAGGAGATCTAAAAGGACTAAGACTTGATTAACAAATTTAATATATTTCAGAATCAATGGTAGGAAAAATGTCCCTATCTTCCATACAACAAATGTTATGCAATTTTCTCTAACCGGCACCAATTAATTTTTACTGGACTGGGGCTTGTGGCACAGACTGTTGTAGTCATAATGATCTTATCAGTGCTGTGTACTTGACAGAGAAGGAACAAGTACCGGTACAACTTTTACAAAGTCGTTGGTTTAACAAGATGGAGACTTGATGCCTAATTCACAGCAATCTAGACAATACCACAGACTGAAAGTGAAAAATGAAAAAATAATGTTTGACAATATAACCAAGGACAACAACATGTACCACTCCACTAGAAAACCTGAAATTACAAGCTTGGGACAGGCTTAATCTGGTGACATGATTAAACTGCTTATTACTATTCCAACCATTCTCTGCTCACCATTCTCTGGAGGAATAAAACAAATATTTTGGAGTGACTGATTGTTGTTTAACGCTAAATCAGCAATTTTTTAGCTATATCATGGCGAGAACAAGTTAATTTTCAATGAGATGATTATGAGGTCCGCTTTGTACTAACTCAACATGCTTAATTGTATTTTTATAGTGCTAGTTCACTGAAATAACAGTCCACGGGTAGACATGTCGCCCCACTCGGACACATTATTCTGATTTCGAGCCAACCAGTCTTTGCTCTTTCTTCTTAATGCTGCATGCTTAGCGGAGAAGCAACAAATACCAATTTTATAGTCTTTGGTTTTACCTGACGGGGGCGCGAACCCATGATCTCCGGGGTTTCAAAGATTTTTATAATAGGAGGTACTTCTTAAATTTTAGGAGGTACCTAAAAATTAGGCTGAGGGCCATAAGGGGTCCAGGGAGCGGAAGCTTCTAGCATTTTGTGGACCAAAAAATGTACTTCAGAGACTGCAAAACATTAAGTGTTTTTGAAAGAAAAATCCCATTAACTTTAGAGTTCAGATTTCACCAAGAGTGAAGACCATGCATAATGCCTGGATTTTCCCCCCCAATTTCTTTATTGAATATTTCAGTTTACAGACTTCAGCCAAGATTATTCATAGATAGTCTGCCATATCCTAAAAAAACCCAAAAGGACCATAAAGAGCTACGGTTCCGCAGCTAGGCTTGACCAAGCCATTGTTATCAAAGCTTAAACTTCTCAAAATTCTTTTATTGGCTTTGTCCTTTTCTTTTTCACAATACCTTGGCTTGTGTGTTTTTTTTACTTTATTACCAGTAATTAAACTCATCAAAGACCATTGGCAGGATCAAGACATATAAGTGTCATAATTAATGAAACCAAGGACGTATATAGAATACGTCCTTGATGAAACATATAAATTTAATTTGCAATCATCAATCTTTAATAAAATTTATAATTTTTTAATAGATCAATACAAATATAATTAAACAAAAACAATACATATTGTTACTTTCATGACTTATGTGCAAAAAAAATGTTCGAACAAAAACGATTCGCGGGAAGACATTTATTAACATTTGAATCACAATAGTTAAATTATTTTGGAAAAAAAGGGGGGCCGGCGTTTTGACATTACAATGTAATTCGTATTTGAGCCATGTCCGGTCCTTTTTCAAGATTTCTAGTAATTTTCTATCCCTTATCTCCTCGTAACCCCTTTTAAAAATGTTTTTCAGCACATTTTCATTTCTGTGAACAACCGCGGTAGGGCCCCGTCAAAATATGTAAATAAATTAGCCATAGGTTTTTATTTTTTTATACCGGACGTTAAGCAACAAGACAGGACGCCCCAGAATGATTCGACCCTGGGTTTTAAATGGATAAAAAAAATCGCACAAAATATTGTGTAGTCATATATTCATAATACATTATGATCATACTTATATTACTGGAGATTACACTAAATTGTGTTTGAACATAATTTGTAATCGGTCATTTTTTTATTTTGAAATGATGTCAGCTTTGTTCCGATCCGAGTTTTACACAAGGATGAAAAGATATTGGGGCGAAAACATATCTATTTACCGCATGCGCAAACTGCTATTTACGATTCTAAGGTAAAGTTATTTTTAAAACAGGGAATATCCCATCAACTTGATCGTGACGCAGTTGTTCGATTTGAATGCGAGAATTCAGCAATTGACGTGATCATTAATTTTTTATGAAAAATATTCCACAAGCCTATCGACCATCGTACTTGTGGTTTTGACCACCGCTAATTTTGGGGGGGTTCAGTAATTTCTGCCGGTACTATACACGATCTCAGGCGGGTAAAAGTACCGGGTACCGGCCCACTTTGAAACCCCTGATGATCTACCGCACTCCAGACGAGCACGCTAACCATTACGCCACCGATGCGGTTAGTATATTTTGGAAATAATCTGTAGTACTGGTATATCTATAAAACAATACAATTTCATATTTCATTATGTAGGACTGGTTTTATTATTTACTTTTTATGTTGTTGAAGAAATATTGGTTTTCTTGAGGATACATTTTAGACTTACAGTAGTGTATTTTTAAATTTGATAGGTAATGCTGGTTTGTTGATACTGATGAAGATCTTAGAAGATGTCAAAGGAACTCGTACTGATTTATATATAGAAGTAATAATAGCTGTAGAGGCCATTATAGCACTGCCTGTGTTGTTGATCTATCTAGGTAAGGGTTTGGGTTTATGGTGTTTAATGCCACATTCAACAATATTTCAGTTATATCGTGGTGATAAGTTTTATTGGTGGAGGAAACTGGAGTACCCGGAGAAAACCACCACCCTGTCGCAAGTCACAGACAAACATTATCACATAATGCTGTAGGGGCTGTCATGGTCGTGATCGTATGATAGTTGGATTTTACCTATGCAATCGGTGCCTATCACCACAAGCTGTGAGTTCGAACCCCATTCATGGCGAGGTGTATTCGATACAACATTATGTGATCAAGTTTGTCAGTGACTTGCGACAGATCTGTGGTTTTCACCTGGTACTCCGGTTTCCTCCACCATTAAAACTGACCGCCACGATATAACTGAAATATTGTTGAAAGTGAAGTTAAGCACCACAAATCAACCAACCATGATGTTGTATCGAGTACACCTCGCCATGAGTGGGATTCGAACTCACCACATTAGTGATGATAGGCACTGATTACATAGGTAGTTGTAAAATCATGTAGTGGGCAATATATTTATTGTAATAAGTCAAAACATCATAAAATTGATATTATCAAAAACGTTGATAAAAATAATTGTAACATTGCAAATTACACATTTCATAACCTGTTTTTTTGCCAACCAATATAATAATCTGTTACATGTTGTAATTGTTTCTGATTGGCTTACCGGTACTTAGACGTGAACCTGCTTGGTCATTTAAATGAAATCATGTATAAATGATCTGTGGGTGATCCTTAAAGCACCATAAAGGTTTTTCTCATTTTTATAAATTTCTGTAAATACGGTGTAGTCATGGAGGGTATTAAAGAAAACAACATTGAGATTTGAACTAACAATCGGCTTTATATATATATTTTTTTCAGTCACAACAGTAAAGTTTAACAGTTCACATATGTCACCAGATGTAGCACAAGAAGAAATGATGTCAAGCTTTATGCAGAATAGTGGCAACTCAGAGATAGGGTTCAGGTAAAATTTCACACATTTTTTATTTTGGATTTTTGTTATTTCAAAATTCATAGAAGCTAGTTTTATTTGATTTGTTGATAAATTATACAGTTGTCTTGTGGTAACATAATGTCATTTTAATTTATCAAATATTTGTTTTAAGCATTTAATGAAGATGAATTTCATTTTTTGTTTTCATTTCCTGCACACCTTTCATCAGGCCTTCAAGTCTCTGTTTTATGTTCACTATATTTGCTGAAGATTATTCTTTTAAGTTATTCAGAAACCATTTCATCATTAGGTATAAATTTCAACCAGATGCATGTGATATTTTCATCTTATCTTGTTTTTACACATACATAATAGAACCATCTGACCTTCAACTCTCTGTTTTATGTTCACTATATTTGCTGAAGATTATTCTTTTAAGTGATTCAGAAACCATTTCATCATTAGGTATAAATTTCAACCAGATGCATGTGATATTTTCATCTTATCTTGTTTTTACACATACATAATAGAACCATCTGACCTTGAACTCATACACAGTAGAGCCATCTGACCTTGAACTCATGCATAGTAGAGTTATCTGACCTTGAACTCATACATAGTAGACCCAGCTGACCTTGAATTTCATATAAAAAAAAATTTCAGTTATGTTTGGAAATATGTATACATGTATATTAAATGGGGACAAATGAAACAACTTGTAAGTTTTCTAGCCCTCATAATCATCCATTACAATGCTCAATAATATTTTAATTATGTCATGGTGGTTAGTAGAGGAAACTTAAAAGTTGTATTGAGTATACTAGGCTTTACTCCCATGAAAATTTGTTTACAAGTTTATACTCCTACTCTAAAAAAAACAGCCACTCACAAGGCTGCATAAAATAAATACATAGTTTTGATTGGACAATTTTATACTATGAGTACAAAAGTCCTACTCAAACGTTTTATGACTGGAGGCTGGACCTTTGCCTAGAATCAAGCTCACAAACATTTGTGGTGATTGGCGTTGATTGTATAGGTAGTTATAAACCCCATAACCACAGCAGCCCTTGAATTATCTAAATTACACAACTGATGAAAATCTGGTTGAAAAATAACATTATGGTATACCAAATGTTTTTTCTTTGATATGCCATGTATTATTAAGACATCTTGTCTACTGCACGATAACAGCTTTTCGTATGTTCTTGATTTATGTTTGACAGCATTCTATGTGTGTTTTCCTATTTAAAGTATGCCATTATTGTTGCTCTATATTATTTCTATGGTTTTTTAGTATTGGATTTAATGATATAGGATTTAAGTGAGTCAATGTTATTTATTTTTGCATGATGCCTTTAACTTACAAGCATGTTATTGTATACATATTTATTTGGGTGTAAGGTGTTTTTTATTTATCACTACAGTTTTATTCTGACACATATTGCTGTTGTAACAACTCTATTTATTAATTTATTACCATGCATGATATAGCTGAAAAATTGCTCAATTGGCATTAAACAACAATCATTCACTATTATTAATAATTAATTATGCATTTTACTAAATACAGTCGAAACATCTTATATTGAAGTTGAAAGGACCAATTATTTTTTCTTCAAAATATCTGAGTATTTTGAGATATTTCTGTTAAATTAAATTACAAGCTACCAGGAACGGAATGAAATAGTACTTTGAACTATCCAAAGAAATGACTTATTCAATTTTAATGGTGGTGGTGGTGGGTAATGGTATTTAATGCCACTTTCAACAATATTTCAGTTATATTGTGGCAGTTATACAAGTTCGACTGTATATTAGATAAGTAATAACTCCTGGCAAAATAATGTTTGAAATCTCCGATCACAAGACTAATATGTCACAATTGATCACTCACATAAACAGCAGGTGAATTTCATTTTTTTACTTGTCAAAAATGTGCATGAAATGACTTGATCTCCTTTAAATAATTTATTAATTGAATTCTAAAGACATTTCTTATTTTGTACCTAAGAATTAACTAATTTGTTTATCACTCACATAGGTATCATATAGATAATTAAATTTTGATAACTGTTAAGTAAATAACAGTCAAAATGATCAAACTTGTAATGGAAAGTTCTTTTGCATTTAAAAAAATAGAGGAAAAATAAGTGTTAGGGTTATGGTGTTTAACACCACTTTCAACAATATTTCAGTTATATCGTGGCAGTCAGTTTTATTGGTGGAGGAAACCGCGGTATCAGAAAATATTGTTGTGATGAGTAATGAGTAAAAAGGTGGATGAATGCATGAATGTTTGGTGGTGTTGTTCCCACCCCACTTTTAACCCTTCCAGTGGAATGTAATTTGCAGATTAGACCTTTTACTTCCTAACTGCTGATGTATTTTCTATAACATCACTTACATTTTGGTTCATTGGTTTTTCATTTTGACAAATTTTCATTAAGGGAATTATTTGTTATATAGGTAGTTGTTATCTATATGAATGATGTATAGAGATATAGATCTTTGCTGGAAAATGTAGATTTATGCATGACATGGGCTGAAAGACTTAAGGTGTTAACATTGTACAGCTTACAGATATATCACTGTTAACATTGTACAGCTTACAGATATATCACTGTTAACATTGTACAGCTTACAGATATATCACTGTTAACATTGTACAGCTTACAGATATATCACTGTTAACATTGTACAGCTTACAGATATATCACTGTTAACATTGTACAGCTTACAGATATATCACTGTTAACATTGTACAGCTTACAGATATATCACTGTTAACATTGTACAGCTTACAGATATATCACTGTTAACATTGTACAGCTTACAGATATATCACTGTTAACATTGTACAGCTTACAGATATATCACTGTTAACATTGTACAGCTTACAGATATATCACTGTTAACATTGTACAGCTTACAGATATATCACTGTTAACATTGTACAGCTTACAGATATATCACTGTTAACATTGTACAGCTTACAGATATATCACTGTTAACATTGTACAGCTTACAGATATATCACTGTTAACATTGTACAGCTTACAGATATATAACATTGTACAGCTTACAGACATATCACTGTTAACATTGTACAGCTTACAGATATATCATTGAGTTGTTTTAACATTGTACAGCTTACAGATATATCACTGTTAACATTGTACAGCTTACAGATATATCACTGTTAACATTGTACAGCTTACAGATATATCATTGAGTTGTTTTAACATTGTACAGCTTACAGATATATCATTGAGTTGTTTTAACATTGTACATATTACAGATATATCATTGAGTTGTTTTAACATTGTACATATTACAGATATATCACTGAGTTGTTTTAACATTGTACAGCTTGCAGATATATCATTGAGTTGTTTTAACACTGTACATATTACAGATATATCATTGAGTTGTTTTAACATTGTACAGCTTACAGATATATCATTGAGTTGTTTTAACATTGTACAGCTTACAGATATATCATTGAGTTGTTTTAACATTGTACAGCTTACAGATATATCATTGAGTTGTTTTAACATTGTACAGCTTGCAGATATATCATTGAGTTGTTTTAACATTGTACAGCTTACAGATATATCACTGAGTTGTTTTAACACTGTACATATTACAGATATATCATTGAGTTGTTTTAACATTGTACAGCTTACAGATATATCATTGAGTTGTTTTAACATTGTACAGCTTACAGATATATCACTGAGTTGTTTTAACATTGTACAGCTTACAGATATATCATTGAGTTGTTTTAACATTGTACATATTACAGATATATCACGGAGTTGTTTTAACATTGTACAGCTTGCAGATATATCATTGAGTTGTTTTAACACTGTACATATTACAGATATATCATTGAGTTGTTTTAACATTGTACAGCTTACAGATATATCACTGAGTTGTTTTAACATTGTACAGCTTACAGATATATCATTGAGTTGTTTTAACACTGTACATATTACAGATATATCATTGAGTTGTTTTAACACTGTACATATTACAGATATATCATTGAGTTGTTTTAACACTGTACATATTACAGATATATCATTGAGTTGTTTTAACATTGTACAGCTTACAGATATATCACTGAGTTGTTTTAACATTGTACAGCTTACAGATATATCATTGAGTTGTTTTAACACTGTACATATTACAGATATATCATTGAGTTGTTTTAACATTGTACAGCTTACAGATATATCACTGAGTTGTTTTAACATTGTACAGCTTACAGATATATCATTGAGTTGTTTTAACATTGTACAGCTTACAGATATATCACTGAGTTGTTTTAACACTGTACATATTACAGATATATCATTGAGTTGTTTTAACATTGTACAGCTTACAGATATATCATTGAGTTGTTTTACCATTGTACAGCTTACAGATATATCATTGAGTTGTTTTAACACTGTACATATTACAGATATATCATTGAGTTGTTTTAACATTGTACAGCTTACAGATATATCATTGAGTTGTTTTAACATTGTACAGCTTACAGATATATCACTGAGTTGTTTTAACACTGTACATATTACAGATATATCATTGAGTTGTTTTAACATTGTACAGCTTACAGATATATCACTGAGTTGTTTTAACATTGTACAGCTTACAGATATATCACTGAGTTGTTTTAACATTGTACAGCTTACAGATCACTGAGTATTTTTGCATTATCATCAATGTAAATGTTATAAAAATAGTTGCTTAGTTTATATACACCCATAAAGAGACTTGAATTATCTCCCCTGTAGTTTATTTTAAGTGCATTGTACATATATGTAAACATTATATATTACTTATATAAAAAACTATGATCTTATTTAGTGACGAAACATGAAATGTGATATTTTTTCCCCATTTTCTTTTGTTTGCCTTATATGGATTAACAATATTGTCAAACATTGTTTTAGCACTGATTTTATATCGAAATAGACAAATAATAGAGTTATGTTAAAACTGCTATGAACGAAACAAATCTAAAAGTTGAAAGGTTACGAGTGTTTAACACCACTTTTAATTTCAGTTATATCGTGGCGGTCAGTTTTATTGGTGGAGAAAAACACAGACCTGTCGAAGTCAAAGACAAACTTTATAAAATAAAGTTGTATCAAGTACACCTCACCTTGAACAGAGGATTCGAACTTACAATCTTAAGTGTGATTAAATAGGTAGATGTAAATCTAACTACCAGATGATCAATGGCCATGATGGATGTATTAAATTCAAGTTTGATTCAAAGAAATGACTTATACAAGTTTAAGATAATGATGTTTGATTGTGAAATATAAGGATTTTAATCTTTAGATGTAGACTATTAGATATCAGGGATGCTGTAATCTTTAGATGTAGACTATTAGATATCAGGGATGCTGTAATCTTTAGATGTAGACTATTAGATATCAGGGATGCTATAATCTTTAGATGTAGACTATTAGATATCAGGGATGCTATAATCTTTAGATGTAGACTATTAGATATCAGGAATGCTGTAATCTTTAGATGTAGACTATTAGATATCAGGGATGCTGTAATCTTTAGATGTAGACTATTAGATATCAGGGATGTTGTTTATCAGTTATTTAACTGATTTCAGCTATTTTCGAGAGAAGTTTATTTTCTCGAAAGTTGCAGGTCATACCGGTAGTTAAAACAGGTCAAAATAGACCTTTTAAGAGGGATTGTATATTGTTTCAACTATTTTTCATTGATTTTCAGTTATTTTATTTTCTTACCAGAATCATTCCTGAGATAACGGGTACATTCCAGTACAACTTGTTTTATTTTTCAGGGATGAAAACTACTCTGACCAAGTATTAGAGAAACAAGCAGATATGATACGATATCTTAAACAACACAACTCACAACTGGGCAAACGTATTCTAGCAATAACAGCTGAGAACAATGCATTGAAATCTCAAATAAGTCCGAGTTAATATATTACAGAATCTTGCTATTGTTAGACTTGTTGTTACTAGGTGTAGTAAGTTAACCCTGTGTATTATCCATGTCAAGTGAACTCCAGTGTGTCAGTTTTAATTATCTCAAGATGTTGGTGAATATAATTGTCAATTTTACATTTAAATGTAAGTGTGATGTCATTTACTTTTGAAACATACAGAAAAAATATATTTCGCGAACTGCCACGATTTTTTTTACTGTTACAGCATTGTGTGTGAAAGTCAGATGACCTACACTTCTTGTTGTAAAAGTTTTTTTTTCATTACATTTACAGTCAAACCTGTTTTAAGAGGTCACCAATGGGACAAAGAAAAAGTGGCCTTATAAGACAGGTGACCTCTTAAAAGAGGTTTAATTCATATGAAATTTTCTATGGTAGGACAAGAAAAAGGTGACCTTTTAATACAGGTGGCTGCTTAATAAAGGTGACTGCATGTGCAAGTTTGACTGTATATGCAAAACTACTGATATTGTATAAAAAATATGTTGTGCATTTATACGATTATTTACAATATTAATATGTAATACATGTATTTATTTTTATTGTCTGCATTTAGTGAATACATGTACTTTAAAGATATTTTATTGTTCAAAAAGACAAAAGGATAAGACACAAGTTAAACAACTTAGACAGTCTTCTCCCATGAATATATGTGAAATCTTATATTGATATATTTTAATGCATAGAAATTGTTGTGATTTTTATTGTAAGTTATTCCTTGATCTTTCAAGTGTACAAATTAAAGACAAAAACCTATTTTAGTTATTGAAAAATAAAATGTGTAGCATCGTCAAAAAAATATCCTCTGAAATTACACAAATTATGAAATCCATGACATTTTATAACTTTCAAGTGTATAGTTAATATTTATAATATATGTTATTATTCATGTAAGAAACTTTCATTATAATTGACATGATATTATCGAAACATAATTTTACAAAGAATAAATAGCGTCGTTGTACTATGCACTCGCGTAGTACTATTGTTGGAGTCATTACTATGCTGATGGGCGGAGCTTAGAACAATGTTACGTCATTTAAATAGGCGGGGCCTAAACGGGATCACCTGAACGCTTTTAACAGTGTACAATTTACAATGTATTATACGTTTTTCTTTAACGTTGATGCTGTCGTCTGTCAAAACAATGGCCAGTTCCAGGTTTGGGAATTAAATATTTGACAGTTCATTGTTATTGTTGAAATTAAATATTTCTTGAATTTAAATGAATATGATTTTCCAATCTTTATACTATCAATACATTTTAGACAAATTTCATTTTTTTAATTCACCAAAGACATTCAGAGAACACAATATTATTGTATAATTATTTAATCATGCAATTTCTTCACATGCTATTTTTCAGTTTTCTAATTTCTATGATTTTATTCCCTTTTCTATCTCAGGTTAATATATTTAGATCTTTCTCTCAGTCATGTGACTTGTAATAATTCAGTCATGTGACCTGTAATTATTCTTGATTTTTTGTACAACCAGATTTTCCTACATAACCAAGATTGAACTAATTTCTATTTCAATATTTTTGTCTATCTTGAGTGCTAAGATTTACAGTAACATAACCATGCAGGCTTTTACTACCCAATAAGTCTGGAAGTCTTTATATAGCTGAAAAATTGCTGAAAGTGACAATAAACCTCCACATTGCAGTATGTGTATAGCTTAAGCTTAATAATAGTTGAAATTGTTGTGTAATTATTCATTCATCAATGAATTGAATGCTTTTGAAAAATAAGGAATCAAATTTCAAATCAAAAGCATACACATACCCTGGTAGTTGTTCTGTGACTCAAGAAATGTTAAAAACAGGCTACATTGTTACTTTAAACATGACAGATGTGATGAGATGTCTTGACATTTGAAATACCAGATTTATTTCATGGAGAAATTGTGGTATTTCACTGACACCATATAATAAACACATATGCAATTATATATATTTCAATAATCCAGTTTTAACTTACCCCGGGTTTTAAGCACAAGGCATTGATGGATTGGATGCTTGCTTGTCACCACTTTCTGCAATATTTCTGTTATAAAGTGGTAACCATGGTTACTGGACCATGTTAAGTGTTGGAGGAATCCAGAGTTCCCAAAGAAAACCACAGATAATATCAGCAAGTACCTGGTATACTTTCTCATCAATTAAGTCAAGCACACCTTAAAGTCAAGTCAAGCTTACCTAAAAGTAAATGAACACATTGCTGTTCTTCATTTAATAATCACTGTGAAGGCTTCAATGACATAATACAACCCACATGTGATAACTATATCCGTAGATGAAATTGTTGGAAATTTTAATTTCTGAAGAATTTCAGTAGTTCCCATTTTGTAGAAAATAATTCCTAAATTCATAATGTACAAAGTGGTAGATGTTGTATATAAATGTTGTGTTATTGTTTGTGTATCAAATAATGTGATGCTATTGATGTACAGTGTATTTAATTTGATGTGTATTATTTTCACATTTTGTAAAAAAAGATATAATATTAAGATGGCAATATTATTAAATGTGCAGAACTATATTGATATCCTGTTATTGTGTATTGAAAGAAAGAGGCAATAGATATTAATTAGAGGGAACTATACTAAGACACAATCAACCATATCACTGTTGTAATGGTTAGCTTGCTGGCCTAGAAAGCTCCAGTCAGTCAAACCAAAGGCTAAGCAATGGGTATTTGTTGCTGCTCTGCTAAGCTCACAGAGTTAAAGAGTGAGAGCAAAGACTAATTGGCTCGCAATCAGGATAATGTGTCCGAGTTTAACAACATGTCTACCCATAGACTGTTGTTACAGTGAGCTAGCACTATACAAATTCAATTAAACGTGTTGGTCCTGTACTAAGCAGACATCATCATCATCTCATAGAAGTCAAATGTAACTTGTTCTTGCCATAATATAGCTGAAAATTGCTCATTTGGCATTAAACAACAATCATTCACTAAAACACAATCTAGAGAGGCAAAACAACACCAGTGAAACATGAAACATCAATCAGAGGGAACATTACTAAAACACAATCTAGACAGGGAAAACAACACCAGTGAAACATGAAACATCAATAAAATGGAACAATAAAACACTCAGTCTAAATAGACAAAACAACACCAGTAAAACATGAAACATCAATCAGAGGGAATATTACTAAAACACAATCCGGGTAGAAAAAACAACACCAGTAAAACATGAAACATCAATCAGAGGGAACATTAGGGACCAACCATTTAACTTGAAAGGGGGGTTATGGTTTTTTGTTTCGTTCAGAAATGTTTTTTTGGACAACACAAGAGTTAGAATATTTTTTTTTGTCCTGCAAAGTGCAAATTTTTTTTCCAGAATTTAACATTAGGTTATATGACAAAAAGTCTGAATCAGATTATTTTTTTTTTCCTCCACCAAAATCAGAATATTTTTTTCAGCAACATTGGGAATCAGAATATTTTTTTAGAAAAAAACCATTACCCCCCCCCTTCAATTTAAATGGTCGTTCCCTTACTAAAACACAATCCGGGTAGATAAAACAACAGCAGTAAAACATGAAACATCAATCAGAGGGAATATTACTAAAACACAATCCGGGTAGACAAAACAACACCTGTGAGATATGAAATATCAATACAAGATAGACAAAACCAACGATTACTAAAACATAAACAAGGATATATATAAAACAGCACTTCTAAAAGTCATCGAGGATTGGAAAAGGTCACTTGATGAAAATAAATATACCGTTGCCATTTTAAGGGATTTATCCAAGGAATTTGACCGTCTCCTACATACCGGTAATCTTTTATTACTTGCAATCAAATCATGTAAGGTATCTGTGTCCTCTATGGATCTTATAGAAAGCAATTTGTACAACCATAAACAGTGATCTGAAATTGAATCTTTCAAAAGTAAATGGAAAGAAATTCGAGGGGGTTTCACAGGGATCAATACTGGGTCCTATCTTATTTAATGTATTTTTATTTCATAAAACATTGTGATTTGTACCACAATGCAGATGATAAAACACTATCATATGCAGATTTTGATATAAATAAAGTGATACAAATGTTCTCTCTCGTCATTTTGTCTGGAAAATAATGTGTTGCCCTTCTGATTAAATTTGTTTTTGATTATTTTGATTCTGTTAACAGTTGTTTATTGGTGTCCATATCGATATCCCTTTCATGCTTTGTACAAGGCACAGGTGATTTCATATCTGGTACCATCAATTAAAGAGGGAACAACCAGAGACTCACCAGGGAGTGACAAACAAATTGTCACCGGCTCCAGAGGGTGGCAGACTTAAATGTCATCTTCTTGTAAACCAATGGAAATGCTGGAATTCCATACAAATTTACATTAAACTTTAATAAATAAAATTATTGTACAGTATGTATAATATATCAAAAATACAGAGACATGAATTTGAGAAATTAAAAATTGCAGTTGATTTTCCTTTAGGCATAGCTGGTTTGGGGAGGGTCCGGTAGTCCGACGGCCCATTAATCCGACAACCCATTAGTCCGACATGACAGTTCGTCACGTTGGGGAACTAAATTCTACATTGTATTACCATTTTTACTATTACTGGTAGTTTCCTTTTCTGGTTTAGTTTCCTTCCTTGTAATAGTAGTCTCCGTCTTTATGGAAGTCTTCGGGATGTCAGTTAGTTGGGAAATAGAAAAATCGTACGCTCGGGTGGTACATGCATGTTTTATTAACTTTTGGGTCAGTTAGGAATGGGGACTACTATTACAAGGAACAAAACGAAACGAAACGGTTTGTTTCTCGTCACTTTAAAGACTTTACGGTTCCGTTTCGTTTATTGAATTAGCAAGTAAACAATCCATGTTTTTGGTTTAAAGTAAAAAATGTGAAAATGCTTGCATTTACCGATGGGACGTGCGTCTATATATTGTTGCTACCATTAGGCTTCATTTTTGCTGAATTTATCGTTAAACGTATACATGTATAATGTTCCCTCTCCCAGAGGATGTGTCGGGGTTAGAATAGGCACCATACCTGCGCTTATCGTAGAAGGCGACTATCAGGGTCACCCGTTGGAATCCCGGGGAATATAAATTTGACCAACTTGTCCTTTGGAAGAGAAGGAAAACCGAGGTCCCGTGTTGAGAGAATGCCACGCTCTTTGCACGTTAAAGATCTCCCGGCAGAGTTCGTTAAGAGGAGGCCATTGTATATGTAATTTGACATAGATCGAACTTGGGATTTCTTGGCAAAAAAGTCCACTCTGATTAACTACGGGTGCGTCCTGTCGAAAGTTATACACAAGCTGTCGAAAAGAAATCCGTTAGAAAACTCATTTCGATCCCCTCGTCTGCCGAAATACTGACGAAGCTCGATACCATTTCAACATCCGAGGGATCGATCTTGAACACATTTCGCCAGCTTTCTTCCAGCGATCTCGTCAATCGAGTTTGATCCCTCGTCAGCCGAGCTCGACACCTTGCTACCCTAGCTCGACCCCTCATTAGGCTAGCTAGACCCCTCAAGACAGTGTGTTTAAAATGGCAGGTTTCTCAAAAGGACAGGTTGTGTCGAGATTAACATTTGATAGCGTCTGAATCTGAAAATATATTAAACCACTAATAACTGTTTGAAATAGCCCCACCCTATATACATGTAATATGAGAGCTCTAATTTGACCAGTTTCACATATTTTTAGTTGAAAAAGGGAGAAAATTTAAATAATGATAAAATCCATGGTGTCGCTTTGAGAAAAAAGGAGAGGTGTTGACCCCAAGTACCTGTGTCGTGAACAAATGAGCTAATGACAGTTAGGTTAATATATATATCCGTGTCAAAACGATATCGATATTCGTGTCTTCATGTTACACGACGGGTGTTGTTAACAAGGCAGGACTTGCCTACTCTTCCAGAGCACCTGAAGTCACTCCCGGTTTTTAGAAGAGTTCGTGTTGTCTGTTCTTTTTAGTTTTATGTGTAACGGCTTTGTCATATGTGTCCCTTGATTTTCGATTTCCTGTTTAACGGATTGGTTGCATTTGTCTCATAGCCAAACCGGTTAATCAACTTGCATTATTGGGAAATTGTTTCAATATATTTCCATTCTAAAAACTGGATACAATCCATGACAAGAAGACGGGTGAAAACGGGTCATTTACCGAATTCCCGGAACCCGTCGGGTGATAGAAAAATCTCGGGTGAGAGGACACATTTCGGCAAATTCATGACCGGTGTGACCTGCAAAAAAACGGGTGAGTTGACATGTATGGACGACGTTCAGCTATATAGGGTACATGTATATAGGAGCCACCCTCATGGTCTGTCGGAATGCCATGAAGGATATTAATGAGACTTGGTATGCCTCTTGCATTTATAGGTTGTCGGACTAATGGGCTGTCGGACTAATGGGCCGTCGGACTATCGGGAGGACCCCGCTGGTTTGACTAGGAAAGTTTAAAAATGCCAAAGGTGTAATCAGAAGCCGTAAATCGAAGAATGACACACAATACAATGGCAAACTGGAAAAGGACAAAAAGGTACACAATGGTAGACAAAGCACTACATTAATATAAAACTAAAGATCGAACAACACCAAGCCCACTTAAAACCGGGGGTTAAGCATACATGTATACTCCGGAAGGATGTTCCTGCTCCACGTGTGGCAACCATCGTGTTTAAATGTTAAAAATCTAGTGATAAGTCATGAAAGAGTAAAGGAGGATGTGATCGTGACTATGGCAAACGGAATATATCTGTGACATTTTGGGGCTGCATTGACAAGTGTTAGAACGTAAATTCATCTCATGCTTATGAATTAAAAGAGGGCTTACCCCGCCTCGTTCATTAACATGGAGTGGGTTTCTGTTTTATTCTGTAGATTTTTTAGTATATCTTCGAACGCAATTTTATGTCCAAATATCTGGAGTGAGTGTAGCTACCAGGGGCGGATCCATGATTTGTGGTTAGGGGGGTGTGAGTAGACGAGGGGACTGGGGACCGCTTTTGGGTCCTCAGTGGATCGAGGGTAGAGCATTGGTAGGGGGCCCAGGGGGGCGAAGCCTCCCGGAAGCTCTGGGAGTTTGAGGAATTACAGACATTTATTTGAACGACAATTTTGAACCAACCACACCATTTTTATCAGACCAAAAAAACTTGACTTTGAGTCTTAATTTTGTCGGATAATTGTTAACAGTATGTTTTTGTCAGATTATAAGAACCTAAAGTAAAACTTTTTTGAACAACCGTGATGCGAATTGTTCAACTCATGACTGATCAATCACGATATTTTAACCCTTCAAAGAACTATTGGTTTAGTTTTAACGCATTCCTCATTTCATTAATTGGTCTGTACTTTCGGTGCTTGTCCTTTCGGGTGGTTCTAATTAATATTGCCCGTCCGGATGGAGTTTTTCTTTTCGTCGTTTGATTTATTCATTGAAAACGTACGATTCGACCGTTCTTGCTTAGACAAACAAAAGCGAAAATTGTCAATACATCAACTTGTTGTTGATTTCTGATTAGCTAACGTAACTAAATTAGATGATCAGAATCGTTTCATGCAGCATTAATGTTAACATATTGTAAATGTGTCCGGGGAATTCCAAAATATATGAAGATGTCTTCTGCGTGTAATTCATCAATTTGTATCTGGTTATGAATGATACTGACGTTGAAAGAACATCAGTATCAGGATTTAAGTTTACTAAATGCTTTGATCTGTAAAGATTTGCTTTTCTTATAGTTGTAAAATTGACTGAAGAAATAATGCTTAATTAGCGTGAGAAAATAGTTGATGTCTGGTACCTCGGAACCAATCAGAATGGAATAATCTTTGAACTACTGACCATTCATGAAAAAGTTGTTTGTTGAATTCCTTAATTAACGTTGCATAACATATGCTTTGCGAATTTTAGGGGGTCGCACGCCCTGCACGCCCCCTCTAATTCCGCCTCTGGCTACATTCCTCGCTATCCGACGAAAATTTTATTAAATTACATTTAAAAAATGGAATCTGTGGGTAAAATTAGTGTACAAGTCATTTACAACATCATAATAACGGTTTCTAATTAGATACAGAACAAAATGCAATACCGTTATTATGTGTACTATAAGATAATAAATATATATTGTTTACTTTGTAGTATTAGAGAGAGACACACTTGAAGTTTTATTTCAATTGTTATATCTTTGTTAGATTATACCATTGTTTATGAATACGAGGTAAACACAGATATTTTATTGTTAGGAGTTTCAATTCCACATTGATACCATCTACTACTTAAACGATCTTAAATGAAGTAGAAAGTGATTTAAATGTAAATAATCACTGAAAGACAACGGATATTGATATTACAAACATATAATACATGGTCCTGAATAGACATATACTTAATGTTTGTCTATTTGTTAATGTAAAGGATTTTAGAGAAATATAATACTACGGATTGTGAGAGTTTTGTGAAAGAAAAATGGATTCAGCGATGACGGCGAGAACAGACATGAGTACCGACCACAGCGTCATAGAACTAAATAAAAAGAGGACACGTGCACTTTCTGTTCAAAAATATTTGAAGGAGGTCTGTTCCAACATACAAGAACTAAAATATAGAAGAGAAGATATAGATAAGGAAATATCTGAGCTTAATGAGGAAAAGAAACACTTACAAATAGACATAGCAAGGACAACCTCTGAACTTTCTAAATTAAATGAAAATCTGTTCTCTAAAGCAGTTCATATAAAGGAGCTGAACCAACTTGAAGAGGATTATAATAGACACTGGGATAAACTTGTTGAGGGATCGGAGATATTACTGAGGAGCATGTCACGGGCCACGATAGAAATTGAAAGACAACATACGGCTGGAACATTTAGTACATGCAGTTAGCGATACCATAGTTTCAATGATTATATATTTATCTGTGTAAAAACATATCAGGGATAGTGTGATATATTTTTTAATTATTTCCATAGTGATATAAGCGGCCACGATTATCCTTTAACTTTCATTTTAACAAAGAGAAGTAAATGATTATCAGATCATTCTGAAGTATCCATATATAGTAATGACTGTTTGAAGCAGGATATACAATTCAAGGTCGACCAGAAATAATACTAACGTGTCATATGTTTTTGTGTCATTACAGATGTAAAAGTAAGGTTTGTCAAAGTTTCTTGTTATTGTATATTATTATTATGTTGACTATTATTGTTTACTTTCTTTATATTCAAATAATACTGAAAAATATTACTAATGTTATTTTGCTTCTGATACGTTCATTAAAAAGTTGGAAAAATTCATGTGTGTTAAATTTGTTGTTTGCAAGTTTTGTATGAGGTTTTCTTGCTGTGACAAGTTATATTGGCGACGCCACGATATAGCTGATATACTGCTAATATTGTTGTTAAAATACCAATCAATCAATATATTGGTGATTATTACTGTTAAACTTTTCTTTTAATGATAACCATCCAAGAAGAGTTCATAAATTTATTAAACACTAACAATTTGCTTATAATAAATGTGTACCTATATGTTGTTAATTTTGAATTGATTAGTTTTGGTTTCGAGTATCCATTGATGATACTTGAGTAAAAAAACCTATGCATATTATTGTTTTAACCAGGACTGTTTCTTCTAGATATGCAAGCCAGAGGGAGCTCTGGTATTCTCTTTTCCGGGGTGACGTCACTTCCTCTAACAACAACGAGTCGGCCATCTTTAGGCGGTGAAAATCAAATTTAAAATGGCGAATGTTTCACCGCCTCAATGACAAGGGAGATAATTCGTTGACCGAAATACCCGGATGCCCGGAAAAGAGAATAGAAACATACATATTTTCTCCATTATGAGGTATAGGGACCCTTCCGCAAGGATCGTCCACTAGTTGTGTAACACGAATTAACAACACACATCACCCATAGGACAGGATGGAAAATTAGTGCCACGTGTATGAAGAATGCCATGCTCCTTGAACAACTTGTAGCAGCTCATAATGATCATTTATTTGTTGGGTGTTCTCATAAGTGACTCATTTCAAATATCTACATATATCACGGGCTACAATATGCACACTTATTCTCATTTGACATATGATATCTAAGAAATCCGCAAAAAAATGAAAACGTCCAATTTAAACTACATGCTCACCTGCATCTATGTCTTATAATTTATGCAATGTTTGATTCAATGAAGTTTTTAGTTTTTCGTATAAAGAGCGTTTATTCATTTTCCCATGGTTTACTATGCTGAAACTATCCTGCGGTGACGCTATTTTTAATTCAGTGGAATAATTTTAAAATGTTCCTCATATCGTCATATGTTAAATTGTTCCTGCAGTAGCGACGATCTTTGATTTCCAATTGGCACAATTGTTTTTAAATGTAAGGAACCATCCAATGTCTATTCGTATGCTGTTTGGAGTCAGTCCAATTTCTATTCGTATGCTGTTTGGAGTCAGTCCAAGTTCTAGTTTCTGAGAAAAAATATTTATTGGCTTCTGATAAAAACTATGCCTTGCGATGAAGAGCATCGACACAGAAGCTTATACTCGTGATTTTGAACGTACCTTATAGAGGTTATGCCTTAAGGCGTCGTGGGAACTGAACAATATATCTAAGCTTACATTTTTATGATAAAGGCCAAACAAAAAGCATCACAGCCAAGTTCGCTTCAGTTGGACGACAATAAAGCACATATAAGAAATTTCATACCAAGTAACAATTTCATTGGGTTTCTGAGAAGATTTTTAAATTCCAGCCAATCAGAAAGCATGATTGGACTAGTAGCCCTTTTGAATTTCCTATTGAAACGAAAAAGATATAAAATGTTGAGGGACAATCCTTAACATTTCATATTGGTTTGTGAGAAAAAGATGGAAACATGAAAAACCAACGGATGAGACGATGTCGACGGTGGCGACGGACGCAAAATGATGACAAATGATACATGTGAGCAAAATACAAGTTGCTTGCATCTTGTTTGTTGGCCAAGTCATATATTCTTTCATGAGTCATATTCTGATTTAATCTTAAATTGTTTTGAATAATGTGAGTAAAGATCACCATAGCAAAGATGAGTTATCATCCAACTATATGTCAATTATTGCAGGCGATATTAGAAATGGCGTATACGAAGGATTATTGCAGTAAGACCTAGTAATCCGAAAGCCCATCCAAACGTTATTAAATATCCTCTCCACACCTCCATGTATGTTATATCCCAACCTGTAACATAGATATGTATAACAAATTATAACAATATCAATAACAACACATTCAATCATTTGTTAGGGTTATGGTGTTTGACGCCATTTTCCACAATATTTCTGTTATTCCTAGCTGTTTTATTGGTGGAGGAAACAAAAATACACGGAGAAAACCACCGCAAGTCACTGACAAACTTTATCACATAATGCTTCACTTATTTGTATTGTAGCCGTAATGTGGTATATGCAATAGAATGACAACAATAAAGTTTAACAGCAACATAATACTCCATAGTATTCAATTAAAGGAGCATTAGCTACGATTTTGACCCAAAAAATTATGTTTTGGAAATTGGTAAATAGCTTTAAAATGATGAAATAAAGGTAAATATTTCACATTAAACAGCTTATCGTTCCACTTTTCGCCCTTTGAGAACGAAAATTACCATCGATTTATAATTTCCTTGCAAGCAAATAATTTGACCTCGCTTTCTCCGTATGCAACTGACCTTACTAGTGACAGGTAAAAACGAATAATTTGTCGCTTATTAACTGCAAACTTGCATGGTTCTTTGTCCGTAATTAACGCCGACTAAAAGCAGATTGACAGAAAATAGGAAATAAGCGCATTGTTGTACTGATTTAATGACGATTCTGCAAACTTCGTAAACAATGCCGATAATTAATACGATGGCGTCTATTTCTTGATGATTTCAAAACACGAGCAGTTGCACCTTTTTTTCCCCGATGCGCGTACATTTCATAACATGTATAAGTTACAGAAACACGTTTTATTAAGGCATCAATCATATCTGATAGTTTTTATGGACAACAAAAATTTACGATTTTGGCAGATAATGCCCCTTTAAGTTTGATGAGGTTATTACATATGTATAAGGATTTATTAACCAAAGCTAAAATATTCATCGAGTCCGTAGTTTGAGGTGAATACCACATTTCTTAGATTGATAAATCCTTGTATTAATCAAACATAAAAGTCAGTAACTGTGTTATTTACAAACAGTATTAACGATATTTACATTCCCCCCAAAAGCGGAGATTATCCTTGCAATTTTTGTTATTTTATTTTGTATTATTGTTTTTTTTTGTCTATCCGGAATACGTTTTATATTCAAAGAAGTCAAACTCTAGACAACATTTTTCAGTGATTACGAAACCTAGCTAAGAATTTTTTATCTCTCTCGAACAAGGATAGCGTTATCCAACACATCGGAGGAATTTAAATACAGCAATGTGCATGTGGTGCACTATATCAATATTGGTATCTTAGATGTTTATTGGAGGGTGTAATCTAGTCAATGCAAAAACTGCCAACTGGCTACACTCTGACACTGAAAGTCGCTGTAATCTGTATGGAGAATGTGTGTATATGCTGCGCTTGTCGTAATGATAATCCAGTCCTTTCCTCTTTCATGACATATTATCACCGGGTTTGTATGTAGCAACACCCCGGTAGTACCTGCATATGGGGTATATATGTATCAGACCCGGTGTTCCAGAGCTTGTGGTTCCTATAATGATTTCCATGATAAAGAGTTGAAGCTTCTGAGCCTAGTGGTTAAACTGAAGTCATCACTTCGAACGTTTTACGGTTACAACCATGACTTGGTTAACTGTTACGGAGTATCTGTGTCACAAATAACCACGGATATGTTCCGTTCGTCATAATCACAATTCGGTCCTTTCTTCATTCATAACTTATTACCTGGTTTGAAACAAGAGTCACACGACGGGTGTCATATGTGGAGCAAGAACTGCTTACCCTTCTGGAGTTATCCATAGGTTTTTAGTATGGGTTTGTGTTGCTCGATCTTTAGTTTTCCGAGTAATGTTTTGTAAATCGTTGTTTTTCCATTTGTCCTTTTTCTTTTGGCCATTGTGTTAACTCTCTTTTTAACTGATTTACGGGTTCTTAATACCCCTTTGGTATCTTCAAGCATTTCGTTCTATAGTGTGATATTTATTCATACTCTGTTAGTATAATTGTTATATGCACTCAAGTCGTTCACATGGACCAAATTAATTGCCAACACTAAAAACATGTTGACAATATATGTCCAAGTACTCGGGCTTATATAAGTTCTTCAATAATTTACATACCTTTAATTAAAATAGCCCTCATGGCCTGTGACCCGGAAGTTGTAGGTAGACACATACTTATAAATCTCAATCCATCTGGTATAGCTTCTAGTGGCCATAATATCCCTAGAAATATAAATGTGATGCCTTCATTTTTTTTCTACTGTTCATTGTTTGGAATTAAGAGTTGGATATGAAACCTAGCGATTCGTGGTTCAACATTACTAACAATTAAACAAACTGATATTTGTCTAAGAAATCAACTAATTCTTTATCGGGGGTAGGGAGTGTTCTTATTGTACAGAATTTTAAAATATATTTTTGAGCGAAAATGAGCGAAAATGTTTTTTTTTCAAAGAAAATGTCAAACCCTGCTACCCCTTCCTACTCCCCTAAAAAGTGGTTGTATCTGATTCCTAGATTACCACTGGATATTTTTTTTTCTACTCTTTAATAAATAGTTTTTGAATATATTATTTGTATGTATTCAATAGTACAGATAATCAATATACAATATATATTTTCCTTGGTCAGAGGAGCAATATCGCAACTTCATGGTGGTGCTCCTCGTATTGTCTGATCTTTTGTTGATTTTTGTTATTGTTGTGTTTCACTTGTTTTTTCTTCTTCGTGTGTATATCAGAACTATGATTTAATATGTCGAAATGGTAGTAGCATTGTATTTCTTTTGCACAATGAGCTACAGATGAATTTACAGAGACAGAATATTTAACTTCCTCATTTGCCAATTAATAATAAGAACAAAACATTCGTTCGGAAAAGTTCCCAAATTTAATCGAAAATTCGTGAAAACAGAATCAAAACTGATACCTCTAACAAACATATACATGATTGTTCACTTTCCAGGCTTGTTACAAGCGCTTACTAGTTACGAAAATAATTCCTTTTCGTTTTTCAATTTTGGAATTATTCAATGATATCGTCGTAGTAACGTGTTAATCTTACCACCAAGTAATAACATTGGATATACAGAACCTAGTGCCAGTTGTAAGGCGGACCTTTCACTGTCACACATTGATGAGAATACGGCACCTACAACGAAATTAATGTTGTGGTTTAGTAGAACAAAATGTTATTGAATACTTTGTTTCTATGTCAACAATAAAAATGTAGTCTAATTGTAGTGCACACGGCGCGTTTCTGGAACAACTTTCATCAGTACCTGTGCTCATTGTCATCAGTATCTGTGCTCATTGTCATCAGTACCTGTGCTTATTGTCATTAGTACCTGTGCTCATTGTCAAACAATTAGAAATCCACAATCGATTCAATTGCAAACCTGATTCTGAAAAAAATGGATCTGGAAAGTAAATAACAAACACAATATCTCAACACAATTGCAGTGTATCCGACGAAAAGTAAATACAGCTTGCTGATTTGAGATTAAGGATTTGAAAATAAATGAATGTCTTACAGTTTGCTTTGGTATTATTTGACAATATTTATATGTCATCCAAAAACAGAACACATCTTCGTCATATCTTTTCATTTGCTATTTACATGGATGAACTCAACTAGCGACACCCGTTATGCTACTGTTAATTTTTCTTACTGCTAAGAATAATCTTTGATAAAGTGTTGGAAATCTACAATGTCCAACTTAATGTTATTAAATACCAGATTTCCTCCATAAAATGTTATCTTGACTAGTAACGTATTCTGTGCAATTGCTTTAACCCACAAATAAGTGATTTTTACGTAAAATGATGCCACTAACTTATGTCAAGCAACATCACCCATATACATAATTCTTTTCTAATTATACCATCAGAAATGTTCATAATAACACATATAGATTGTTCGTACCTAATATTTCAACATCCAAACAAAATCTGATTCATTAAATTATATTCTTAACATGAGCAATATTACCAATGTAAGTGACTCTTATTTAAAGCTATAACACCCAAGCATGTTCCTAATATCACTTAATTGGTTCTCACCTAAGGTCATACCACAAAACCCATTTCCTAAAGCCAGTATTATCACCCATATCAGTGGTCCCTCGCGTGGAATCTACAGAATATTAAAACATAATGAAACAATAATTCAGTATTCTCATACTGAAAATAATATACTTTACAGAAAGGTAGGTATTGTGACATGTGAGTTATATATACCCCATCTCCCACATAATTGGAAAGAGGTTATCATTTCAAATGTTTCTGCAGAATTGAAAGATGCATACATAGTGCAACAACAAATACATATATAACTTAAATGGCATAGTCAGCACTAGTTTGCAAGGGAAGTTTAAAATAAATTACTACAATGAATCTTGATCTTTAGTGTTCCGGGTAATGTTTTGTAGATCGTTGTCTGTCCGTTTGTCCTTTTTCTTTTGGCCATTGTGTTGTCAGTCCTTTTTCGATTACGGCTTCTGATAACCCCTTTGGTATCTTCAAACTTTTCTGATGCCTGCACATTAGGATCTAAGAATATATCAATTTTCCAATAAACACTGTACACGTAAAAGGAGTTACGATGACAATGTCATAGGTTCAACATTTTCAAATTCAAAGAGCCATTAATGGGAATATCAATGTAACGGAACTTCTACTTCAATAAACGTTAGTGTAAACCGAAGGGACAATCAAGAATGGACAATCAAGAGACACTGACAACATTGGGCACACAAGACACGGGATGAAGACATACAAGTTCGATGGTTCGGTTTATGAAAATTGGACAAAAGACACAGGAGTTGGTTCGAATAAACTGAACAGACAACATGGCATGCCAATTCCTATAAATCCTCAATATTCATTTGAGCGAGCACGTCATTATCCATGTTTCTACAAAGAGCATAACACAACTACAGGCTGGTTATTATTCCACCATCATATTAGGGGAAACGCTCTGTAAATTATGTAGAACAACAATAAAAGCACCGTTCCGTACATAAATGTCCCTAATTGTAAAATTAAATATCCTCTCGTGTTCATTTACATCCATACCATTTCTAACTAGATCTTCAAGCATGCCAAAATATTGTCGCCATGTCTTAATCCAATGCTATATACACAAATGCAAGTCAGTAACATGCCTGTTGTATGCTTGTATGGAAACGTACGGTTTTTATTTTGCGAATTACATCTGAGTGTATGATGCGCTTTAATTGAGAGTTAAAATTTTATATTATATCTACTTACTTCAAATGCAAAGAGTGTAAAGCCTATTACTAATGCAACTTGTAGTACCACAATAATTAACTGGGTCATTATATGAGCCAACATAATCTCAAAGGCTGTCACTCCTAAAACAAAAAATGTCGAAATAAAAAGACTCACCAGAGCCGGATCACTCACAAGATTATTCGTGCACTGTCTGGGTTCAATCAAGTTAATTGCCTATTGCCACCATATTTGTTTTTCAAAGAAATAAGATTAACTGAGGAATCTTTGAGTAGGGCTTAAGAAACAAATTTTCCACTATATGAAATATCATTTAGACATGTAGTTACAGAGAATATTTTTAAAATTCCAGTAAAATAGAAACAAGAATTGACAATGTGTTTCTTTGAATCTCACATAAACCAATTGTATTAAGCTTAAATCAGTTAAATTTGTTGTTGCTGTCAAATACCATACTGTCAAATCAGGTCTAAAATCCAATACGAACGATGCGATGCGGACCTGCTAAAGATCATTTCAGCAAAGTTTGGTTCCAACTGACAAAGTAGTTGCAGAGAAAATGTACAAAATGTTAGTACCACAATGGTATTTATATTAACTTACCTGCAACTATAGTTCTTGTCACTAAGCCTTCGTTTCTCTCCATTACAAGAGCCAAGATTGTGGAACCTGTTGCCATGGAAAATGTTATGCTAGGACAATAATAAAAATATGATAACTATTATACATGTATGGTTCTTTTAATGCATTATTTTCTGTATAAGCATATCAACAAGTTTTCCCCTAAATATTATCATATACAAAATGACTAGTATACTTTTTCTCTCTACAATGCTGTATCTGAACATTCACATTAATAGGAAGTTTCAAATTTTGAATGTTTCTTACAAGAAACTATGCTTACGAAAACAGTTCGTTGACATCTTGTTCGAACTATTTTCCCATTTCAATAATATTAATCAACTGCTATCTCATTTCATCAATGTAATATGAATTTAATGACATGGGATTTTCTGTCGAAATACACCAGGATTAACTTCTTCTCTACAACTAAACCCGATCACCAAACATTAGTTCAAGTGTTGACGAGGCCACATATTTGTTCTGGACCTAAGCCAGGATCTAGATTTGCATTGTCATATATCGTGATCTTTTTATTATGTTCAATGAATTGAGTTGAGAGGTGATTGTTCGCTTTGTTGATATTGGGGGAATTATTGACCATCACTGTTTATCATTTTCATAATTTTAGTATAATAATGGTATTCATTTCATTTACATATAAATAACGTCTTTACCTTAGCATCATTCCGGAGGCGATGACATCAGTTAGTTTAGAAAAATTGGGTGCACCATAAACTGGTTCTGCAAGCTAAAACAACATATGCTTAAAGGTTTAGAGATATGCATGTTGTATTTCAAACTAAAAACAGTATAAAACCTCTATGACATTATCATCCTGATACCTTGTTAGATTTCAATTTTTATATAGGATTTCTGCTAACGTATGAAACATAAATTGTGTATTTCAACATACACAGTAATATTACGGGACTTGCATGCGACAATAGTATAATAGTAAATATGTATAACTGAAATACTATAGAGTGAGGGAGTGAGTGAGTTATTATTGTTTAGCGCAAATTGAACATTAGTCAGTTATATCTCGGCGAGAATAAGTTACTTTTAGGCGAGATGTTTATGTCGGCTTTGCACTAGATCAACACGCGGAGTAGGAATTTTATAATGGCAACTCTTTGAAGCGACAGTCCACGGGTGGGCATGATGTTCCATTAAGAGACATTGTTCGAACTATGAGTTAAGCAATCTTTGATGTTATTTATTTATGCTGCGCTCTTATTGTAGAAGTAACAAATATATAAAAAGAAATCAAACAAAACAAAAAAGCTTTTTATAGCCCAATCGTGGCGGCCATTCATTTTGTGTTTTCACATGCCTTTCCTATGATTATTCCATATACGGTTTGCTCTTTGTTCAGATAGTAAATGAAGGTAAATATATTTACCTTATAACAGGTTCTTATTGAATAAAAACTAAATGCCCCAATTTTCTTACATCTCTTGTGAACGTATAGCCGGGGGTGCATAAACGAGAATTAGATGAAACAATACAATTCACCTTCCAGATAAAACAAACTATGAAGTATGCTTATTTTTTCGGTTGGTTTATAGTTGTATGTTTAACATAAACGGTTAAACTGCAAATATTTGTGAGAAACTATAAAATGTGGTTAAAAAGCAGCTAATTCTAAAGTGTGTACGATAAACAAATGTGCATTGTGTAGAATTAATAGTGGTGTAAGCATTTTTCTGTGTTATTTTGGCGTGCGACCGTCACACGTTACAATGTTAAGACCGGGAATGCCAAAAGCATTTGCTTCTTATATACAATGGGGTTGTGTTTATGATATATTTGTTCATATTTTCACAAAGTATATGTGGATACAGAAGAAGCTAATCAACCAGTCTCAAGTCAGGCCTTTGATATTATTTAGTAATGTTTGGTGTCGTGGTTATTTGATATACGTCAAGTCGTTGTTGTTTCCTCAACAGCCATACAAGTTTAACATAAATTTTCATGAAACAAAATAAGAAAACGGGTTACAAATAAAAGAAGAAAAATCGAAGGATAAAACCATACATTCAGAACCATTTTGGAATTTACACAATCATTATATACAACCAATCGTGAATTATAATTGTAAACAATAATGTTTGAATTTTAAACAATTGAAACGTAACTATGGTGAAATTTCTATTAAAAAATAAGAAACTTGTACATGTACTTACCACAACTGGGAACTGTGCCAATGATGGATTCAGATAAAATGATTTCAGAACATTGGTACAGAATTTCTCAAAGCTTTCCATTACTGAATGATAAATTGTTAAAGCAATCTGCGGATCTGCAAAAAAAACAACAACAAACAAGTAAACGAAAATAGAAGATAAGTATGTGTATAATGTGAAAGAGGTTCAAACACTGGTAGAAAATGAATGTGAAATTGTAGTGAATATAACGTTTGTTGAAGATATAAAAACGTGACCTTGTGTCACACATGTTTACAGACACATATGTATATGTATATCATTTCAACCAAGTCAAAATTGTTAATTATGGGTCCCTCTAAACTAAAGAAATGAAACAGAAATTTAACGATATGAAGGAAATACGCCAAGAAATCAATCAGGGAAGAGGCGCTTGAGATTTCACATCTCCTTGGGGAAGTTTCTGTCCCCTTACAAGAAATATTCCCATCTCATTTGGTGTCAGTAAAAGTGAAAGAAAAGGCAAGTAAAAAGTTTGCAAGATTTTTCAACATAATGATGTACCTTAATAGAAATAAAATCAAGCCTCACTCTGGTTGCTATATGGTTGATCGGATTTATGTTGTATCTGTCTCAAATAAATGTTATAAAATACAGCTGACGTATTTTGCTGTTGTTGTTCATATTATCTATGATTGTGTCTGGCTATATCATTACACGAATATATTTTAGTTTATTACAAATAAAGTACCACTTACTTGTCATGTCTAGATGTAGCTTTATCTGACTTTGTTCTATAACAGACTTTGATGCGTTTGCAGCGTTCATAAATCTGAAACCGAAAAACATTTGTTTTATTATTGTATAAAAAGTGTATTTTCACATTGCTGTAGAATTGCTAAAAAGTATGTAATGTCATTGTGCATTTCTAGAGTAATGTAACCGCACCTCAAAATGATATAGTGTATTCTGGAATAAAAATTTGAATATAATGATTGTGTGAGTATTTTTCTTTATTTTTCTGTGTAGTGTTTTATAGGTCAGTATTTGTCATTTTGTCCTTTGACTATTGTATTGTCTGGTTATACAGGCTTCTGATTGGCTATTGTATTGTCAGGTTATACAGGATTCTGATTGGCTATTGTATTGTCAGGTTTTACGGCTTCTGATTGGCTATTGTATTGTCAGGTTATACAGACTTCTGATTGGCTATTGTATTGTCAGGTTATACAGGCTTCTGATTGGCTATTGTATTGTCAGGTTATACAGGCTTCTGATTGGCTATTGTATTGTCAGGTTATACAGGCTTCTGATTGGCTATTGTATTGTCAGGTTATACAGGCTTCTGATTGGCTATTGTATTGTCAGGTTATACAGGCTTCTGATTGGCTATTGTATTGTCGGGTTTTACAGGCTTCTGATTGGCTATTGTATTGTCGGGTTTTACAGGCTTCTGATTACCTCTTGTGTATCTTAAAATGTTCGTCCTGTGATTATAAAGAGTTGTATTGTCAGGTTTTACGGCTTCTGATTACCTCTTGTGTATCTTAAAATGTTCGTCCTGTGATTATAAAGAGTTGTATTGTCAGGTTATACGGCTTCTGATTACCTCTTGTGTATCTTAAAATGTTCGTCCTGTGATAATAAAGAGTTGTATTGTCAGGTTTTACAGGCTTCTGATTACCTCTTGTGTATCTTAAAATGTTCGTCCTGTGATTATAAAGAGTTGTATTGTCAGGTTATACGGCTTCTGATCACCTCTTGTGTATCTTAAAATGTTCGTCCTGTGATTATAAAGAGTTGTATTGTCAGGTTATACAGGCTTCTGATTACCTCTTGTGTATCTTAAAATGTTCGTCCTGTGATTATAAAGAGTTGTATTGTCAGGTTATACAGGCTTCTGATTACCTCTTGTGTATCTTAAAATGTTCGTCCTGTGATTATAAAGAGTTGTATTGTCAGGTTATACAGGCTTCTGATTACCTCTTGTGTATCTTAAAATGTTCGTCCTGTGATTATAAAGAGTTGTATTGTCAGCTTATACGGCTTCTGATTACCTCTTGTGTATCTTAAAATGTTCGTCCTGTGATTATAAAGAGTTGTATTGTCAGGTTATACAGGCTTCTGATTACCTCTTGTGTATCTTAAAATGTTCGTCCTGTGATTATAAATAGTTGTATTGTCAGGTTTTACGGCTTCTGATTACCTCTTGTGTATCTTAAAATGTTCGTCTTGTGATTATAAAGAGTTGTATTGTCAGGTTATACAGGCTTCTGATTACCTCTTGTGTATCTTAAAATGTTCGTCCTGTGATTATAAAGAGTTGTATTGTCAGGTTATACGGCTTCTGATTACGTCTTGTGTATCTTAAAATGTTCGTCCTGTGATTATAAAGAGTTGTATTGTCAGGTTTTACGGCTTCTGATTACCTCTTTTGTGTCTTAAAATGTTCGTCCTGTGATTATAAAGAGTTGTATTGTCAGGTTATACAGGCTTCTGATTACCTCTTGTGTATCTTAAAATGTTCGTCCTGTGATTATAAAGAGTTGTATTGTCAGGTTTTACAGGCTTCTGATTACCTCTTTTGTATCTTAAAATGTTCGTCCTGTGATAATAAAGAGTTGCATTGTCAGGTTTTACGGCTTCTAATTACCTCTTGTATCTTAAAATGTTCGTCCTGTGATTATAAAGAGTTGCATTGTCAGGTTTTACGGCTTCTGATTACCTCTTTTGTATCTTAAAATGTTCGTCCTGTGATTATAAAGAGTTGTATTGTCAGGTTTTACGGCTTCTGATTACCTCTTTTGTATCTTAAAATGTTCGTCCTGTGATTATAAAGAGTTGTATTGTCAGGTTTTACGGCTTCTGATTACCTCTTTTGTATCTTAAAATGTTCGTCCTGTGATTATAAAGAGTTGTATTGTCAGGTTTTACGGCTTCTGATTACCTCTTGTGTATCTTAAAATGTTCGTCCTGTGATAATAAAGAGTTGTATTGTCAGGTTTTACGGCTTCTGATTACCTCTTTTGTATCTTAAAATGTTCGTCCTGTGATTATAAAGAGTTGTATTGTCAGGTTTTACGGCTTCTGATTACCTCTTTTGTATCTTAAAATGTTTGTCCTGTGATTATAAAGAGTTGTATTGTCAGGTTTTACGGCTTCTGATTACCTCTTTTGTATCTTAAAATGTTCGTCCTGTGATTATAAAGAGTTGCATTGTCAGGTTTTACGGCTTCTGATTACCTCTTTTGTATCTTAAAATGTTCGTCCTGTGATAATAAAGAGTTGTATTGTCAGGTTATACAGGCTTCTGATTACCTCTTTTGTATCTTAAAATGTTCGTCCTGTGATTATAAAGAGTTGCATTGTCAGGTTTTACGGCTTCTGATTACCTCTTTTGTATCTTAAAATGTTCGTCCTGTGATTATAAAGAGTTGTATTGTCAGGTTTTACGGCTTCTGATTACCTCTTTTGTATCTTAAAATGTTCGTCGTGTGATTATAAAGAGTTGTATTGTCAGGTTATACAGGCTTCTGATTACCTCTTGTGTATCTTAAAATGTTCGTCCTGTGATTATAAATAGTTGTATTGTCAGGTTATACAGGCTTCTGATTACCTCTTGTGTATCTTAAAATGTTCGTCCTGTGATTATAAAGAGTTGTATTGTCAGGTTTTACGGCTTCTGATTACCTCTTTTGTATCTTAAAATGTTCGTCCTGTGATTATAAAGAGTTGCATTGTCAGGTTTTACGGCTTCTGATTACCTCTTTTGTATCTTAAAATGTTCGTCCTGTGATTATAAAGAGTTGCATTGTCAGGTTTTACGGCTTCTGATTACCTCTTTTGTATCTTAAAATGTTCGTCCTGTGATTATAAAGAGTTGCATTGTCAGGTTTTACGGCTTCTGATTACCTCTTTTGTATCTTAAAATGTTCGTCCTGTGATTATAAAGAGTTGTATTGTCAGGTTTTACGGCTTCTGATTACCTCTTTTGTATCTTAAAATGTTCGTCCTGTGATTATAAAGAGTTGTATTGTCAGGTTTTACGGTTTCTGATTACCTCTTGTGTATCTTAAAATGTTCGTCCTGTGATAATAAAGAGTTGTATTGTCAGGTTTTACGGCTTCTGATTACCTCTTTTGTATCTTAAAATGTTCGTCCTGTGATTATAAAGAGTTGTATTGTCAGGTTTTACGGCTTCTGATTACCTCTTTTGTATCTTAAAATGTTCGTCCTGTGATTATAAAGAGTTGTATTGTCAGGTTATACAGGCTTCTGATTACCTCTTGTGTATCTTAAAATGTTCGTCCTGTGATTATAAAGAGTTGTATTGTCAGGTTTTACAGGCTTCTGATTACCTCTTTTGTATCTTAAAATGTTCGTCCTGTGATAATAAAGAGTTGCATTGTCAGGTTTTACGGCTTCTAATTACCTCTTGCATCTTAAAATGTTCGTCCTGTGATTATAAAGAGTTGCATTGTCAGGTTTTACGGCTTCTGATTACCTCTTGTGTATCTTAAAATGTTCGTCCTGTGATTATAAAGAGTTGTATTGTCAGGTTTTACGGCTTCTGATTACCTCTTTTGTATCTTAAAATGTTCGTCCTGTGATTATAAAGAGTTGTATTGTCAGGTTTTACGGCTTCTGATTACCTCTTGTGTATCTTAAAATGTTCGTCCTGTGATAATAAAGAGTTGTATTGTCAGGTTTTACGGCTTCTGATTACCTCTTTTGTATCTTAAAATGTTCGTCCTGTGATTATAAAGAGTGGTATTGTCAGGTTTTACGGCTTCTGATTACCTCTTTTGTATCTTAAAATGTTTGTCCTGTGATTATAAAGAGTTGTATTGTCAGGTTTTACAGGCTTCTGATAACCTCTTTTGTATCTTAAAATGTTCGTCCTGTGATTATAAAGAGTTGCATTGTCAGGTTTTACGGCTTCTGATTACCTCTTTTGTATCTTAAAATGTTCGTCCTGTGATAATAAAGAGTTGTATTGTCAGGTTATACAGGCTTCTGATTACCTCTTTTGTATCTTAAAATGTTCGTCCTGTGATTATAAAGAGTTGCATTGTCAGGTTTTACGGCTTCTGATTACCTCTTTTGTATCTTAAAATGTTCGTCCTGTGATTATAAAGAGTTGTATTGTCAGGTTTTACGGCTTCTGATTACCTCTTTTGTATCTTAAAATGTTCGTCGTGTGATTATAAAGAGTTGTATTGTCAGGTTATACAGGCTTCTGATTACCTCTTGTGTATCTTAAAATGTTCGTCCTGTGATTATAAAGAGTTGTATTGTCAGGTTTTACGGCTTCTGATTACCTCTTTTGTATCTTAAAATGTTCGTCCTGTGATAATAAAGAGTTGTATTGTCAGGTTTTACGGCTTCTAATTACCTCTTGTGTATCTTAAAATGTTCGTCCTGTGATTATAAAGAGTTGCATTGTCAGGTTTTACGGCTTCTGATTACCTCTTTTGTATCTTAAAATGTTCGTCCTGTGATTATAAAGAGTTGTATTGTCAGGTTTTACGGCTTCTGATTACCTCTTTTGTATCTTAAAATGTTCGTCCTGTGATTATAAAGAGTTGCATTGTCAGGTTTTACGGCTTCTGATTACCTCTTTTGTATCTTAAAATGTTCGTCCTGTGATTATAAAGAGTTGCATTGTCAGGTTTTACGGCTTCTGATTACCTCTTTTGTATCTTAAAATGTTCGTCCTGTGATTATAAAGAGTTGTATTGTCAGGTTTTACGGCTTCTGATTACCTCTTTTGTATCTTAAAATGTTCGTCCTGTGATTATAAAGAGTTGTATTGTCAGGTTTTACGGCTTCTGATTACCTCTTTTGTATCTTAAAATGTTCGTCCTGTGATTATAAAGAGTTGTATTGTCAGGTTTTACGGTTTCTGATTACCTCTTGTGTATCTTAAAATGTTCGTCCTGTGATAATAAAGAGTTGTATTGTCAGGTTTTACGGCTTCTGATTACCTCTTTTGTATCTTAAAATGTTCGTCCTGTGATTATAAAGAGTTGTATTGTCAGGTTTTACGGCTTCTGATTACCTCTTTTGTATCTTAAAATGTTCGTCCTGTGATTATAAAGAGTTGTATTGTCAGGTTTTACAGGCTTCTGATTACCTCTTTTGTATCTTAAAATGTTCGTCCTGTGATTATAAAGAGTTGCATTGTCAGGTTTTACGGCTTCTGATTACCTCTTTTGTATCTTAAAATGTTCGTCCTGTGATAATAAAGAGTTGTATTGTCAGGTTTTACAGGCTTCTGATTACCTCTTTTGTATCTTAAAATGTTCGTCCTGTGATTATAAAGAGTTGCATTGTCAGGTTTTACGGCTTCTGATTACCTCTTTTGTATCTTAAAATGTTCGTCCTGTGATTATAAAGAGTTGTATTGTCAGGTTTTACGGCTTCTGATTACCTCTTTTGTATCTTAAAATGTTCGTCGTGTGATTATAAAGAGTTGCATTGTCAGGTTTTACGGCTTCTGATTACCTCTTTTGTATCTTAAAATGTTCGTCCTGTGATTATAAAGAGTTGTATTGTCAGGTTTTACGGCTTCTGATTACCTCTTTTGTATCTTAAAATGTTCGTCCTGTGATTATAAAGAGATAACTTTTATATTTTATATTAAAAAAAATATTTGTAAAGTATGCAAATAAAAGATCACTAGTATAAGTTAAATACATGAAAAAGGGTGAGATAATTGTTTTGTTATTTATTAAAGTATTAAAAAACGATTTTGTTACCAATATTATTATGTAATCAGTGAATGTCAATTTGTAAAATAGTCGGTTGTTTGTAAACTATATAACCTGATGATACATACCGTCTAAACAAACTCACTGAGAAGTTTTGACCAATGCTGATGACACCATAGCTCGTCCCATCCTGAACTGACTGCATGGCAGACTCAAAACTTGTATATCGTACCTAATGAAACAGACCAGAAACATTACATTAAGACATATACCTTTTCACCCCCGGTTTTTAATGGGGTTCGTGTTACTCAATCTTTAGTTTTCTGTTTAGCAGTAACATCTAAAACAAGGCCATGATGAAATTATTACCAGTAACATCTAAACCAAGGCCATGATGAAATTATTACCAGTAACATCTAAACCAAGGCCATGATGAAATTATTACCAGTCAGAACATTTAAACCAAGGCCATGATGAAATTATTACCAGTAACATTTAAACCAAGGCCATGATGAAATTATTACCAGTCAGAACATTTAAACCAAAGCCATGATGAAATTATTACCAGTCAGAACATTTAAAGCAAGGCCATGATGAAATTATTACCAGTAACATCTAAACCAAGGCCATGATGATATTATTACCAGTAACATCTAAACCAAGGCCATGATGAAATTATTACCAGTCAGAACATTTAAACCAAGGCCATGATGAAATTATTACCAGTAACATCTAAACCAAGGCCATGATGAAATTATTACCAGTAACATCTAAACCAAGGCCATGATGAAATTATTACCAGTCAGAATGGTGTTTTTATAATACAATTAAACGACTTACATCATGTAATGTTGATGGATCTAAAAACTGTAGGAACTTTTTACTGTATGCTGATCCTTCCTCATTAACAACAGACACTGTGAGGTCATATGGCTTTTTACCAATACACGTACAAAACAATATAATTTGTATTGACGGAAATAGAACCATGAAAAACAGAAGTCTGAAAATATAATGGAAACCTAAGAGTTTTTGCAGTAATTGTTTTATTTGCACTTAGGTCTGCAATAGTACATGTAGCTACATTTGTTTTTATAACATAATAATGTGACAAGAATATTATAATTTTGATTAACATGAGCGTCTTAGGTTTTAAATATATTTTGAAGGTTATATGTATAAGGACGGCTACACATATGAGCTTAAGGCTGTTCATTTGTGTTTAAGATTGCACAAAAGTGTTTAAAGATACACATATAGTAATAGTTTTATATGTGCTTAATTCTATACATGTGTTCATGATAATACATGCATGTGCATGTATATGTTAAGTGCTATACGTATGTGCTTATGGTTATACATATGCATTTATTGGGTTGTCATGTCCATTTAGCAACACACATATGTAATCAGAGGCTACAATCGCTTAACTTGTGTGTTCGGTTTCCACCTGTGGCGAGATGTATTCAATATAATGTGATTCGGTTGTTCCACCAGCAATAAAAGAAACAGTCACGATGGAACTAAATTATATTGAAAGTGGCGCAAAGTATCCATGATCCAAGCAAATCAATCAGCATTTAGGGTTCAACAATTGTGTTTTGTTGTTCTTCATATGTGTTTACGGTTCTACATGTGTGTTTTTGTATTATATCATACCCGATATTCTTTTTCATTTGCGTCAAATTTTTAACAGATTGTGCATACAAGTTTCTGCACATGGAATTTCGACATTGGTTATTCTTATCTGAATTATCTGCAATGAAAGTAAAAATAGGAAGGCCGATATATTACTAGTTAAAATAAATAGCCGTAAATGAATACAACATAACAATATTGTTTAAAATGTATCAAATATGCAATAATATTCGTATGAAATATGCAATAATATTCGTTTAATTTCTTTTTTAAATGTTATTTCACTTTTTTCAATACTAGTACCAATTTGAACTCCTTGTGGTTTGTGTTTATGATTTGTTACTCTATTTATTTGTATAGAACAATGAACATGTTAGGTTTTATTTCAAATCAATGTTGTGATTGTTGTTTAACGCCAATTCAGCAATTTGTCAGCTATATCATAGCGATAACAATTTAATTTTCAATGAGATGATGATGAGGTCCGCTTTATACTAGACCAACACGCTTAGCTGGATTTTTATAGTGATAGCTCACTGAAACAAACTCACTCGGACACATTATCCTGATTCCGAGCCAACCAATAGTTGCTCTTTCTCCTTAATTCTCCGTGCTTAGTGGAGAAGCAATACATACCAATTTTATAGTCTTTGGTTTGACCCGATTGCAGCTCGAACCCACGATCTTCCTCACTCGAGCACGCTAACCATTACACCACCGACGTGGTAGATAATTTGAAAAAAATATTAGAAACCGAAACATTGTTTTACTTACATGTTATAAGATTATCTTTGTCTGTGTTGCTTATTGTGGTACCATATACAATGGACTCGTCTAATTCATCTGTACCCTGGTTAGTTGTCGTCTGTCTCTTTTTCCAATTAAACCGTGCCTGACGTCATAATAACATAATAGTAGAATGTAGTTCTAAGTGGACACATATTAAATTATACATGTTGTGTCCATAGGATTACTTTATTTGAAGCTCAGGTAAGATTCAAAGTTTTAGAAATGCGGGTTGTATTGCTGTTCTTTATCCAACAGACATGTAGATATCATCATAGAGAGTGTGATTATGAAACTGTACAAAAAGAGCCCAGAGCAAAGCAAATTCAACGGTTTTCAAGTAAAGAAGCATTTACAATATATCTTGATAGATCAATACCAAGATTAGAATGTGCACAGCAAATACTGATCGTACCATTGCTTTGCATCAGCACGTTTGACTACACAATATCATTTCCCCCGATTCAATAGAATTAGAAACTGATATAGTAACGATGACATATTCCATTCAAACTTAATATTATGTTATGAAATAAGTAGTAAAATACTAATTAATAAGAACATGAGAAAACAAATCACAATCTTGATACACAAACCAAACCAATGAAATGTAAAATTTTGTAGATCGTTATTTTGTCCTCTTGTACTTTTTCTTTTGGCCATTGTGTTGTCTGTTCTTCTTCGATTTACGAATTCTGATTACCCCTTTGGTATCTTCAAACTCTTCTTAAAAGCATTAAAATAAGTGGAGCACTCTCAGAAAACAGGAATTTAGAATATGTACGTCATAAGAATATGTTTCTACTTAATAGTTTAATGTAAATCAAACACCTTCTTAATTTACTAGCATTTGTGCATTCTAAGCAAAACCACAACTCTTTTGCATTACGATCTAAATATTCTATTCCATTAGTAAATTTCGTTTATATTCGTATTTATTCTTCTAAAAATATGAAAACTGTTATTCCTATTGGATATCTGCCTTGCAATATGTTCAACAATGACAAATAAAAATGGATAACAGTAATAAAAAGCCAATAGTATATTTTGAAAACATATAATTTCACACACAAAATTAATTGTTTCCATGTACAACTACATATTGAATCATTAATATAGCATAATATTCCTTTAAGAAAATATCGTACAAATGAACAAATAGAGTATAGCATAATTGGTTGATATATTCTGAAATTCTGTTTTCCTACATTTTGTTTTTGGTATAGGTGATTTGTTCATACTTTGAATGCATGTGAGGAAGAAGTACTGAATGTATAAATTAAATTCATTATGAATACTAATCGAGATAGTTGAAAGTGTTTAGATCTCCTTCTGAAGTACATGAGTTTACCCACGTCTTTTAGTTGGGTTCGTGTTGATCAATTTATAGTTTTCTGTAGTTTTCTGTGTAGTGTTCTGTAGACCATTGTTTGTCTCTATGCCATTTCCTTTGGATCATTATATTTTCTGCCCTTTGAACTACGTTTTCTGATGACCTTTTTGGATTCTTCAAACTTTCTTTCTGGGAATTAGATTCAATCTATATGATCATATATCTTAGTCATATCAGACATGTATAACAATAAATGTGTCATACCTTTGAATGTGACGTATTTCTCTTTTTCGTCGATCTTTTAGAAATCTAATATAAATAACAAATATACCTGGTATTTAAGGTTTTCAAGTTATAATCAGTTCATTGGTCAAACATTTTATTTAGTTTAATTCATGCTGTATAGATGTAATATTGATAAAAAAAAAAGTTATCTAATTTAACATATGCTTAAGCAGTAACACGACTGGTGCCACTAATGGGTTAGGAACTGTTCACCATTCCGAAGCACTTCAGTTCATACAGTTTCCTGTGGGGTTCATGTTGCTCAATCTTTTTGTTTTCTGTGTAGTGCCTGTACCAAGTCAGGGTCATTACGGCTTTCACAGTTTTCCGGTTGTTGACTGATTTTGTCTGTTTATATAATTATGAGTTTTGACTTTCCCTTTGTAAGATTGTTCGGAGTTCGGTAATTTTGTTATTATCCTTATTGGTAGATCATTATTTGTCTTTTTTTTCTTTTTGCCATTGCTTTGACTGTACATCTTCAATAGACGGCTTCAGATTACCACTTTGGTATTATTAACTTTTTTCATTCTAATTAAATACATGTATATTCTTTATTTTATTTAATCAATGTTATGAATTATAATAATTTATTTGGAACATTTATATTTTACACCACCAAACAATAACTATTGATCCGCTTGTGTAAATTTAATATTATAGCATTGTTGAAAAAAAATAAGAATAATTTTCCAAAAATAATTTCGTCCTCACTTACTGTTTTGGAAAAGCTACAATTTAAAGCTTCTTCTGTACGTTCATCTTGATTACATAGTTTTAGAAATACGGCCTCTAGACACTGTTAAAATAAACTAAAATATATCAGCAATGATGCAGTGGTATCCATAACCTGCTTGTTGGTGCATGACCAGGTCATAATAAACACTCTTATTGATCGTGCATTAGCCATAGGCTTATAGAAAGAGTGTTTTAACACAATTTCTGGATAATTTAAAGATACAATCCATATAAAGACTTTAACGGAACTTGCAATTATAGTTGAAACGAAATGAAATGACACAATATGCTTACAAAAATGCATTAAAACAAATAAATACCTATAGCAATTAACCAAGATTTATTCACCAAACTACAGAAGAGGTTTGTGCCCATTAAACTAGTCTTATCCCGTCACATTTTATTGAAGTACGTGTGCCACACTAGAAGGATTACGGTGTGGCATTGCATGCGTTTCACTTCACTGATGCATATACTAGTATACCGGGGTAACCAAATATTACAAATAATGTCTGTTACTTACAGTACTCCTATATAAGTTCATTAATTTCTGTGGACGTTCTTCCGCCAAAAGTTTACCATTTCTCATTAATCCCACCTGTAAAACAAAGTACATATATCAGAACACATCAATGAGGTTCTTCCACCAAAGGTTTACCATTTCTCATTAGTCGAACCGGTAAGACAAACATGAAAATACGAAGGTCAGAACACATAATAGACGTTCTTCCCCAAAAAGTTCACCATTTCTCATTAATCTTACCTGTAGCACAATCACAAAGTACTCAAGTTGGAACACACCATAAACGTTCTGACGCAAAATGATCATCATTTCTTTTTCATTTAAAACTACCGTTAAAGACAAACACAAAGTACTCAGAACACATATTATAAGACAAACACAAAGTACTCAGAACACATAATATAAGACAAACACAAAGTACTCAGAACACATAATATAAGACAAACACAAAGTACTCAGAACACATAATATAAGAGAAACACAAAGTACTCAGAACACATATTATAAGACAAACACAAAGTACGCAAAACACATAATATAAGACAAACACAAAGTACTCAGAACACATAATATAAGACAAACACAAAGTACTCAGAACACATAATATAAGACAAACACAAAGTACTCAGAACACATAATATAAGACAAACACAAAGTACTCAGAACACATAATATAAGACAAACACAAAGTACTCAGAACACATAATATAAGACAAACACAAAGTACTCAGAACACATAATATAAGACAAACACAAAGTACTCAAAACACATAATATAAGAGAAACACAAAGTACTCAGAACACATATTATAAGACAAACACAAAGTACGCAAAACACATAATATAAGACAAACACAAAGTACTCAGAACACATAATATAAGACAAACACAAAGTACTCAGAACACATAATATAAGACAAACACAAAGTACTCAGAACACATAATATAAGACAAACACAAAGTACTCAGAACACATAATGTAAGACAAACACAAAGTACTCAGAACACATAATATAAGACAAACACAAAGTACTCAGAACACATAATATAAGACAAACACAAAGTACTCAGAACACATAATATAAGACAAACACAAAGTACGCAGAACACATAATATAAGACAAACACAAAATACGCAGAACACATAATATAAGACAAACACAAAGTACTCAGAACACATAAAATAAGACAAACACAAAGTACTCAGAACACATAATATAAGACAAACACAAAGTACTCAGAACACATAATATAAGACAAACACAAAGTACTCAGAACACATATTATAAGACAAACACAAAGTACTCAGAACACATAATATAAGACAAACACAAAGTACTCAGAACACATAATATAAGACAAACACAAAGTACTCAGAACACATAATATAAGACAAACACAAAGTACTCAGAACACATATTATAAGACAAACACAAAGTACTCAGAACACATAATATAAGACAAACACAAAGTACTCAGAACACATATTATAAGACAAACACAAAGTACTCAGAACACATAATATAAGACAAACACAAAGTACTCAGAACACATAATATAAGACAAACACAAAGTACTCAGAACACATAATATAAGACAAACACAAAGTACTCAGAACACATAATATAAGACAAACACAAAGTACTCAGAACACATAATATAAGACAAACACAAAGTACTCAGAACACATAATATAAGACAAACACAAAGTACTCAGAACACATATTATAAGACAAACACAAAGTACTCAGAACACATAATATAAGACAAACACAAAGTACTCAGAACACATAATATAAGACAAACACAAAGTACTCAGAACACATATTATAAGACAAACACAAAGTACTCAGAACACATAATATAAGACAAACACAAAGTACTCAGAACACATATTATAAGACAAACACAAAGTACTCAGAACACATAATATAAGACAAACACAAAGTACTCAGAACACATAATATAAGACAAACACAAAGTACTCAGAACACATAATATAAGACAAACACAAAGTACTCAGAACACATAATATAAGACAAACACAAAGTACTCAGAACACATAATATAAGACAAACACAAAGTACTCAGAACACATAATATAAGACAAACACAAAGTACTCAGAACACATAATATAAGACAAACACAAAGTACTCAGAACACATAATATAAGACAAACACAAAGTACTCAGAACACATAATGTAAGACAAACACAAAGTACTCAGAACACATAATATAAGACAAACACAAAGTACTCAGAACACATAATATAAGACAAACACAAAGTACTCAGAACACATAATATAAGACAAACACAAAGTACTCAGAACACATAATGTAAGACAAACACAAAGTACTCAGAACACATAATATAAGACAAACACAAAGTACTCAGAACACATAATATAAGACAAACACAAAGTACTCAGAACACATAATATAAGACAAACACAAAGTACTCAGAACACATAATATAAGACAAACACAAAGTACTCAGAACACATAATATAAGACAAACACAAAGTACTCAGAACACATAATGTAAGACAAACACAAAGTACTCAGAACACATAATATAAGACAAACACAAAGTACTCAGAACACATAATATAAGACAAACACAAAGTACTCAGAACACATAATATAAGACAAACACAAAGTACTCAGAACACATAATGTAAGACAAACACAAAGTACTCAGAACACATAATATAAGACAAACACAAAGTACTCAGAACACATAGTATAAGACAAACACAAAGTACTCAGAACACATAATATAAGACAAACACAAAGTACTCAGAACACATAATATAAGACAAACACAAAGTACCCAGAACACATATTATAAGACAAACACAAAGTACGCAGAACACATAATATAAGACAAACACAAAGTACTCAGAACACATAATATAAGACAAACACAAAGTACTCAGAACACATAATATAAGACAAACACAAAGTACTCAGAACACATAATATAAGACAAACACAAAGTACTCAGAACACATAATATAAGACAAACACAAAGTACTCAGAACACATAATATAAGACAAACACAAAGTACTCAGAACACATAATATAAGACAAACACAAAGTACTCAGAACACATAATATAAGACAAACACAAAGTACTCAGAACACATAATATAAGACAAACACAAAGTAATCAGAACACATAATATAAGACAAACACAAAGTACTCAGAACACATAATATAAGACAAACACAAAGTACTCAGAACACATAATATAAGACAAAATAAAACACTATTTCATCAGCCGCAACACTGTAAAGCTCGATATACCTATCAATAAAAAAAAGTGCTAAGGAGATATAGAAAAGGGAGCACAAAAATAATCATGTCCAAATAAACTCGAACTTACTAATACCAAAACCTAATACATGTAATAAAGACATGTGATATCACATAATTCACAGTTGACAATCGAATCTTTTGTGGTACGAGACACATGAGCCTGAGGTATATGTAACATGAAAGACAGCATGACAGACAGACAATACATGTATTTACATTCATTAACTGTTCCAAAGTTCCAAACAAAATAAGTTACCATAAATCCGACTTTGTATTAAAAGAGCTTTTCTTTTGTTTGATGAAGTCATTTAACATATAACAGTTCATCTATCATATTTGCCGGTCTTAACCCACCTATACAATAATTTACCTATGTTTGCCTTCACTATAAAATAGCTTAATTACATAATTACCTGTTTTACATCTTCTATGTCATATTTTACTTACCATATCTGCCTGCCTTGCCTCCTCAATATAATAGGATACCTACCATTTATGTCTGTCTTCCTTCCTCTATATAATAGTCTACCTACGATATTTGCTTTCTGTGCCTCCTCTATAAAATAAGATACCTACCATTAATGTATGCCTTCCATCTTCTATGTCATATTTTACTTACCATATCTGCTTGTCTTGCCTCCTCGATATAATGAGTAGTTATGATCACAGTTGTTTCAAGATGACTATTACAAATATTTATAAGGTGCTCCCATATTCTACAATAGGAAAACTAAACGTTATTCTTCGCATCTATGGATCTTGAAATCACCTGAACCGCATCGGTTCGAGCCTCGATCGGGTCAAACCAAAGGCTATAGCATTGGTATTTGTTGCTTCTCCGCTAATCACGCATCATTAAGGAGTAAGAGCAAAGACTGGTCGGCTAGGAATCAGAAAAATGTGTTCGAGTGGAGCGACATATCTATCCCGGTCGGACTGTTGTTTCAGTGAGCTAACACTATTAAAATTTAACTAACCGGGTTGGTCTATTGCAAAGCGAACATCATCATCATCATCATCATCATCATCATCATCTTGTAACTTGTTCTCGCCATGATATTGAAACATTGCTAAGTTGGCGTTAAACAACAATCATTCACAATCACTCGCTGAAGTCACCCAAAAAGTTGCGTAATTACTTCAATGGTTTTTCATGAATATATATGGGTTTTTTTTAAAGATCTTTTAATGCTTAGAGAGTAAGCTGTTTTATTTACTTATTTCTTAAACGCCATGTTTCATATAATTATCACTAACATGAACAAATACCTTTCTCTTAGAACTGGATCCACACCAACTGTTGGTTCGTCTAGGATGATGAGGTCTGGCTTATGTAGCAATGCCACAGAAAACGACACTCTCCTCTTTTGGCCAATGCTGAAAATTGGAGAATTGTATACAAGCTTTGAGCCTACCTGATGAAGGTTATTCCAGAAACGCGTCATGCGTACTAAATTTGATATCTGCGTTTTTATTCCAATATTTTTACATTCCAATTGATGGTTATGTAATTGACGCAACTTTCAACAATATATCAATATTCCAATTGATGATAAAAACTCAAACAGTAATATTAAATGACTTAACCAACCGAAACAATATGCCCCACTCCACAATGGTACCAACACTCTAGACACGTGATAAAAACGGTTGTCAAATCTATGTCACATGCATAAAACCGTGGAGGTGTGAACTGGTAAATAGCATCACATCATGTCCTCTTGTGGCTCTTTTACTAACGTTAGGTTGACTATTTTCTCATTTTATTATCAAAATTTTGCAGTTACTTTTATATTTGCGGATAACATAAGACAATATTAAACATATAAATGACATTGCCAGTCAATACAAAGATTTATTTTTACCAGAGAGAGGCCGATCGTATTGTAGGTTGAATTGGCATCTACCTATGAAATCAGTATCTATCAACTCTGATGTTGCAAGTTTGGTGATGTGTATTCGATACAACATTTAGTGATAAAGTTTTCCAGTCATTCGTGGCAGGTAATGCAGCGTTTTATTCTGAGTCCTCCGGTTTTCTATACCAATACAAATAAACACCTGATGTTAATTGAAACATTGCGAAAATGTCACTAAGCGCTCATAATCGTAATCATTTATCGTAGATATTTCTTTACACATAGATAAAAATAGATAATAGGTAAATAAAAAAGAATAAAACTTAAATTAACAACAAACATCCTATTTTTCATTTAATCTTTACCATAAATATCGTATCAAAGGATAAATATACAAATGATCTTACCTCAGAGTGTCAACGATTCTGTTTTCTTCTGGTAAAGACAATAAGTTTAAGAGGAAATTTATCCTCCTGTTTAAGTAAACAGTCTCCATTCCATGGATTCGTCCAAAATATCTCAGAGTCTCACCAATGGTCAGCAGATTGTACAACCCTATTTCCTGGTAATTAAATAGAATAAAATAACAATCATCGTTGACAAAAGGCACACGAAATGTGAGTCAAATGATAAATATTGAATAACACACACAAAAAGACAAAACTATACAAAAGAACAAAACCTCATCATCAGCATATTTTTTTATCATTATTGTTATTATTGTTATCATCATCATCATCATCATCATCATCATCAACATCTATCATTATTTTCATGTTTTGTTTTTGTTGTTTAAGTGTTAATTCAGCGATTTACCCAGGATGTTTTATGAAGAGTGGTCAGGGCGAATTTTCGTACTTTTCGTTAGATTTGGAACTGAAGTTTCATCTAAATCACAAAGAGTATATTTTTCCTAACCTTTACATTGGATAATGTCATCGTTCAATTTCCCTTTGACTATAATCAAAGTGAAGTGAATGTTAAATCCTATCAAAGCAAAACTATTGGGATATCTTTGTACAAGTCGGATATTCCTACAAAAGAAGTGACCTGCAGTTGAACAGGAGACACTAGTTTTTCATACTTTGTACCCATGCGAAAAAGTTTGGATACTGATCTTGAAAAACAAGCCACTAATGTCCAATACATGTCACTTATGTTGTACCAAAGCACTGCATCTATTACTTAAAATCATCATCCACATTTTGAAAATATATCTATAATATTGTTTCTCATTCTATAATCTTCACAGATTATAACGAAATATTAAGAAGCGCCCACTAAACAAATATTGCATTTCGCACAGTTCGTATATCAATGTAATTGAGTAATTAAGTAGACCCATAAAGATTCATTCATTTGAGTTTTGTTATTTCACTGGGTAGATGTAAATCACGTATACCTGTGGCATATATCCAACTAGACTTCCAGGTATTCCGTGTCCAGGAGCTCCTGGTCTATTGCCAAGTACAAACATATCCCCGCTATTATAATGAAGTTGTCCCAGAATGCATTTCAGTAACGTTGTTTTGCCACATCCACTAGGACCAAGTAATCCATATCTATGCAAGAGATATTTCCTTTGTAAGTTATTATAAATACAAATGATTTATTTGTCACACATGGAATGATTTGCTTATTTTTATCAAAATACATTATTATAAAATGTAGTAGTTGCGCATTTTCGACTAATACATTTAGTGTCTCTCAGTTGTTTGATGAATTGATAGTTGCTTAATACCAGTTAGCATTATTTCAGCTATATGTATCAGACATATAACATTGACCCATTCATGGCTTACAACAGACGGCTTACAACAGATTTTCTCATGACTATAGCCAATGAAAAGATCTCATTTGAGGTAGCTATAAATAAGCTTCATTCATAACAACGGTCTTACAACAGATTTTCTGTATACACATCGGCTGTTAAAATGCCGACTATAGCCAATGAAAAGATCTCATTTGAGGTCAAATTCGTACAAATAACTTTGACTGATTGTATCTGTCCTGGTTAGACCCCTTGGTTTTCTTGCACACATGATTTGGCTCTCAATTATGTTGAAACATTTCGCACCTGATGAAAGTTATTCCGGAACCTCGTCGTATGCACTAAATTGGATATCTACCTTTTTATTTCTAGCACTAGATCAATACCTCTGCTGGTGGACTATTAATCAGTAGACAGTGTTTCGCACCGACTTATTAGATATATTTATGCTTGAAATTTACAGGTCCTAAATATAATATTTTACTCTTTCAGACAGAGATGATCATAGCAGATTTAATCTTTCAGACAGAGATGACCATAGCAGATTTAGACTTTCAGACAGAGATGACCATAGCAGATTTAGACTTTCAGACAGAGATGACCATAGCAGATTTAGACTTTCAGACAGAGATGATCATAGCAGATTTAGACTTTCAGACAGAGATGACCATAGCAGATTTAGACGATCAGACAGAGATGATCATAGCAGATTTAGACTTTCAGACAGAGATGATCATAGCAGATTTAGACTTTCAGACAGAGATGACCATAGCAGATTTAGACGATCAGACAGAGATGATCATAGCAGATTTAGACTTTCAGACAGAGATGACCATAGCAGATTTAGACTTTCAGACAGAGATGATCATAGCAGATTTAGACTTTCAGACAGAGATGACCATAGCAGATTTAGACTTTCAGACAGAGATGACCATAGCAGATTATAATTAGACACACTATGTTACCTGCTACCAAATAATCATGTATATATCATTTTCGGAACAATTTGGTTTTTTTTTCAATTACAGTAATTTTCAAATACATGTATTGAAATTCATACCACTATTATTTATCCTCAAAAAATATTTGCTTTTGACAACCATTTGAATTACAATGTTTACATACTGTATTTGTATTTATGACTTGTAATCTGCACGATTCTGTCATTTTTCCAAAGTCGTGATATTCACGTGCAAAAAGTTCGCCTTGAAATATATTTCATTTAAAATTGACAATTTTTTAGAAATAAATAGCAGTTTTCGTTGACCAGTTAACAAATAATAAATCAGTCTTTCCGATACGAAATACATTACATATTTTAATTTGCTGAATATACTTTTTATATTTCTGTATGTGTTATCAAAAGTTTTCTTCCAAGCGTTTTGTTTTTAATTTTTTTTTAGATTCTTTTAATAATTTTTTTTTATTTATTAATTTCGGAAATACACAATTTGCTTTACAAAAGAGATGATTTAATCAATTTCTTGATTGCTTGACAATCAGCTCTCATCATTTTAGCAAAGATGCTTGGCAATAAACACAAGCCAGCGACACGAGGCAATCTTCACAGTCGACTCGTGTCTAAAGTCAATTACTCTATTCTGTCAATACCCTGACCATTCACGTTTCTCAATTTCACCTGTCACACCGAGAGCTATGTAATCAGTCAGGTCCTCGACAATCTTCAGAACTTGTTTCAATTCTATTACAGCTAACACTACTACCTTAATCATGAAAGCCAAAGTACACCAAAGATGCCTCAACAAAAAATCTACATTGGTAGATAATGAAAGACGATTTAAGAGGGCATGTGAACAGATTGTACAGTTGAACTACTCATTAGAAGCTCTTCAACAAAGATACAACAAAGCAAAGAAAGATAACCACAAGTCATTCAGATATGCACTGCGCTTACGCATTGCTGTTGTTGATGGAATGCGCAACATGTATTACGACTACGCCCACAAGAAAGCAGAGGCTGTAGCTGAACTACGACAGGAACTGTTTGGAGAAGTAGTGGACATCGTTTCCGATGAAACAGATGTCGAGATGTATTGAATAAACACTGAAGATCCTCAAAACTTCTACAACGGTTCTTTTCAGAGCCTCACACTTTTTTCAAAAAGAGTCTGAATTGTTATTGCATAAATATCGAAGGTTTATAGAAAAAGATATCCCACATATTTAGAATAAAAGCAACCATATTTTTCAGTCTTAAATCAGAAAATTAAAACAGAAACAAATTTCCTCATATTAAGCATTGCACTCATGACCCATTAACTGGCTTAACTCCGCCACCGTTTTGTGCCTGTCCCAATCCATGAACAGGATTTCCAATACCATTAATCGTAGACTTTCTTGTTTTCAGTGATTCGTTTTGTTCTTATTGGTGGAATTATTGACCAACACTGTTATAAAAAAATTAATCATGTATATATCATTTTCGGAACAATTTGGGTTTTTTTTCAATTACAGTAATTTTCAAATACATGTATTGAAATTCATACCACTATTATTTATCCTCAAAAAATATTTGCTATAGACAACCATTTGAATTACAATGTTTACATACTGTATTTGTATTTATGACTTGTAATCTGCACGATTCTGTCATTTTTTCAAAGTCGTGATATTCACGTGCAAATATTTCGCCTTGAAATATATTTCATTTAAAATTGACAATTTTTTAGAAATAAATAGCAGTTTTCGTTGACCAGTTAACAAATAATAAATCAGTCTTTCCGATACGAAATACATTACATATTTTAATTTGCTGAATATACTTTTTATATTTCTGTATGTGTTATCAAAAGTTTTCTTCAAGCGGTTTGTTTTAATTTTTTCTTAGATTCTTTTAATAATTTTTTTTTATTTATTAACTTCGGAAATACACAATCTGCTTTACTAAAGAGATGATTTAATCAATTTCTTGATTGCTTGACAATCAGCTCTCATCAATTAACAAAGATGCTTGGCAATAAACACAAGCCCGCGACACGAGGCAATCTTCACAGTCGACTCGTGCCTAAAGTCAATTACTCTATTCTGTCAATACCCTAACCATTGACGTTTCTCAATTTCACCTGTCACACCGAGAGCTACATAATCAGTCAGGTCCTCGACAATCTTCAGAACTTGTTTCAATTCTATTACTGCTAACACTACTACCTTAATCATGAAAGCCAAAGTACAACAAAGATGCCTCAACAAAAAATCTACATTGGTAGATAATGAAAGACGATTTAAGAGGGCATGTGAACAGATTGTACAGTTGAACTACTCATTAGATGCTCTCCAACAAAGATACAACAAAGCAAAGAAAGATAACCACAAGTCATTCAGATATTCACTGCGCTTACGCATTGCTGTTGTTGATGGAATGCGCAACATGTATTACGACTACGCCCACAAGAAAGCAGAGGCTGTAGCTGAACTACGACAGGAACTGTTTGGAGAAGTAGTGGACATCGTTTCCGATGAAACAGACGTCGAGATGTATTGAATAAACACTGAAGATCCTCAAAGCTTCTACAACGGTTCTTTTCAGAACCACACATTTTTTTCAAAAAGAGTCTGAATTGTTATTGCATAAATATCGAAGGTTTAGAGAAAAAGATATCCCACATATTTAGAATAAAAGCAACCATATTTTTCAGTCTTAAATCAGAAAATTAAAACAGAAACAAATTTCCTCATATTAAGCATTGCACTCATGACCTATGAACTGGCTTAACTCCGCCCCCCTTTTTTTTTACTATGAGCGTACCTGATGAAGGGTATTCCGGAAGCGCATCATACGCACTAAATTAGATATCTAAAGTAAATGCATCATTGCCTAAGCATATTATTAAATTAGAAGTAGTCAGTAGATTTGGAGAATACATAATGTAACTTACATGTGACCACGTTGTACTTTTATATTCAAGTCTTGTAACACATCAACTTTGTCATGTCGACCTCTGTAACTTAACGTCAGTGATCTTCCCCAAACAGCAAATGTTCGTTTCCCGTGAATATCCATCTACAAATCATATAAATTAATGAAGACATAAATTATTTCTAAATTAGTTACATTTCATTACATATTTTAATGAAAACAAGGGTTTTAATTCTGACACATACATACTAACATTCAAAAAGCAAAACATACAATTCAAATGCACATATTCACCTGTTATCATGTACTAATTATTATTAAAGATAATGATTTTCCTCCCTCCGGCATAGGTGACCTTAGCCAATGTTGGTTATCAGGATTAGTCTCTTTTGTTTTCTTGCTTCCTAAAACTTTTAAGTTATTTTGGCTTTCAAATATGTTGGCTTTGAACATACATGATGAAGGTTATTAGTCTGTCCAATAGTAACTGACATGATTTTATAGATATAATAATTATTGACATTTACATTTCCGAAATAATGTAATGTATCAAAATCTAAATTAAAATATACCTCAGGGACAGGTACTAGTAACCTTTGTCGATTATGGCTATTCTGTTTAGACCCTTTGATTTACTTGCCCCCTAAGATTTTTTAATTATTTGGTTTTCCAATCTTTTGACAGTATACCTGATGAAGATAATTTCATAAATGCGTGGTGCACAATAAATTAAATATCTACATTGTATTGCCCTACCATCTAAGTTTCTTTATTCACATTTATTCACATTTACAAATAAAACATCGGTCCTCTGTAAACACACATTCTAATTTTTCGTGATATACAAAATACTCCCTGGAAACCACAACTTGAAAGGTTTCCACTTTTAGAGTATCAATTGATTTCTATTTGGAACATCTCAATGACCATATATGTCCCCTATATTACACATGACATTTGATTTGAAATAGCACAACAGCACAAATCTAATAATTTTGCATAACGATACCTCTGTTGTTGGACTATTAGTTCCCAGTGGTATCATAGGTCAGCAAACAGACAAAATCAGTCAACAACCGGAAAACTGGGAAAACCGCAATGGCCCTGACTTGGTATAGGCATTTCCAAAGAAATGGTGGGTTGAATCAGATTTTACGGCGCCAAACCTCCCGTTTCCATTATGGTTAAAAGGTTCCGGTTGTCACTATAACAGCATTTTTAACAATACTGGGATAAATTAGGTATAATAGTAGTCAACTCAGTACTATATGAAAATCCATCGTTTATTATCGTCTCTGCAGAACGGTTTAACTAAACGGTCATCATCTTACACAATTTGATTTCAAATGAGATGTTGAATGACGTCATGTCTAAACCACGATTACTTAATCCTTATCTTTATATATTTTCCATATTTACTTTATGAAAATCCATCGTTTATTATCGTCTCTGCAGAGACAGAATATTTTTCGACAAGATCTTGGTATCGGAATATAAACTTTTCAAGAGATCGAATAAGGCGAATCTTTTTATAGTCCTGGTCCAGTAGCCTGTTTCTCAGATAAAGATGACGTTTCAAGAAAGCAGAATAATTGCTACTGGCCCTTGCATAACGAATCAATTGCGAGATGTAAACACCATATGCAGGAGAAGCTGGTATATTGCTGCACATATTTGGAAAATTTATGAGTTTAAAATTGAAGTCATCCCGTTTATCATAAATTTTAGTACTGAGTTGACCACTGTCGTCAAATTCGAGGTATAAGTCCAAATATAACTAATAAAGTATAGAAAGCCTTACTACTGACCCTTGGGGACTAACAGTTAACACATCGTTGGTAGATCTTACTATGCATTGTGTATTCTTGATATGTATATGTGTTGTGGACTATTATACTAACGGGTTATGCTAATATCACAATCATGGAACATGTTGGTAATATAAATGTGGATTATCTCCCATTGATTTTGTCGTTATTATAAACCACCTATAATTGACAAATCATTGAACAGTTTGAAATAATTATGAAAAAGAGTTTAAACAGTACAACCAATACCAACAAAACTGACAACTACTTCACACCTCAAATAATTGAATACAGACGACGTCATGCATTCCGATAGAACCCCAGTCCTCGACCTGGGATAGGCATAAGGGAACGACCATTTAACTTAAGGGGGGGGGGGGGAGGGTTATGTTTTTTTTCTAAAAAAATATTCTGATTCCCAATGTTGCTGAAAAAAATATTCTGATTTTGGCGGAGGGAAAAAAAAATAATCTGATTCAGAGTTTTTGTCATATAACCTAATGTTGAATTCTGAAAAAAAAATTCACGCATTGCGCGACAAAAGAAATAAATATTCTAACTCTCGTGTTGTCCGAAAAAAAAATTCTGAACGAAACAAAAACCATAACCCCCCTCCCCCCTCCCCCCCCCCCCTTTCAAGTTAAATGGACGGTCCCTAACAATTTGTCAAAGTTAAACCTGTTAATATTATTTGATATTTAGATACCCAGTGTCAATACAGATATCAACAATGTGTTGTAGACATATGATTGATGAAGTAGCTTTAATGTTTTACCACGTTTTTTTGTTGTTTTTGTTTATTATTTGGTTTTCCAATCTTTCGACTTTGAGGGTATCTTATGGAGATTATTCCAGAAACACAATACATTAGATGTCTACGATTTGATTACAATCAATGGGTCGAAACCACTACTGGTGGACTTGTAATCCTCGAGGACATCATCCAACCAATAATCAGTGCTTCGACACTGACATGATTTATTAGATATATTTATGTTTGAAAATTACAGTTCCTAGATCATGTAATTATTATTAAAACTGAGGTCAATCTCCCTCAGGCATAGGTGACCTTAGGCAATTTTGGCTATCATGTTTTGGCCCTTTGGTTTACTTGCTCCCAAAGACTTTTAATTTATTCGACTTTCCAATATTTTGTCTATGAGTGTACCTGATGAAGGTTATTCCAGAAATGTGTCGTGCTCATTAAATTAGATATTATACATTTTGTATATAAAATGCGCATAATATTATTTGGCTTTCAAATATTTTGATATTGAGCGTACCCGACGAAGGTTATTCCAGAAACGCGTCGTGCGCACTAAATTTGATATCTACGTTTTTATTATTACAGAAGAATAATTATATATATATAGATTCTCCTTCAGTTGCCCGTGGGTTACGATATTTCTCCACTCAAGAGAGTTAAATTTAAAATTTTAACACAAGCCGTCAGGCGAGTGGTTAAAAATTTAAATTTAACTCTCGAGAGTGGAGAAATATCGTAACCCACATGGGCAACTGAAGGAGAATTTGTTTCTCCCATTATTTAACACGAACTTTATTTCAAAATTTGAAATTAATGCGGGGAAAGGCACGAGACATTTTAATCCTCTAGAGGATTACAGATTTTTTCCACCACTGGTTCAGCGGGGTTAAAACGCCGTAATAATGGGAGAAATATAAGTACATGTATGTTCTTACCTGAAGTTAATAAAAAATACAATACTGCAGCATGTATATATATCTAACATGAAAATATTTGGCAGATAAAGGGAACTTTATTTACAAATAAGGTTCACTACTTAAATATAGGTATTACTTACTACCTGTTGTATATATGCATCATTCGGTAAAAAGACATGAAATGTTTATTCCAGAGGCAATATACATACAAGTCAAAATAAGTTAATTACAGGTAATATGATTTTCTATCGAATTCGAAATGATGCCGCATAACACCATTGCATGAAAAAGAAAGACATTAAACTAGAATGCTTTAATACTGTTCAATCGAAAGAATTATATGCTAGAGGAAATATTTTACCAATATTTTATTTGTATTACTTGGCTCATCATTTTAGTTTTTTAGTACAATTATGTGTCTTTACATTCTAAGTTCCTTGTTGTGATGTCCGTTATGATTTCCGCATAAAAACGATGTTCGGTTCGTCTTTACCGCCAGTTGTTTGTAGGATGGTTCATGTTTTATTTACGTTATTTGTGTTTGTTTACGCATAGTGGTGTCCAACACATATTGCGTTGTGCTTTGTTTTACTTCGTCTTGTATACTCTATGTTGCCAGTTTCTCTGGATTGTCATTTTTTGATTGCCTCTTCGGTATTCTCTAACGTTTATTTGTCAGTTTCTCTGGATTGTCATTTTTTGATTGCCCCTTCGGTTTTCTCTAACGTTTATTTGCCAGTTTCTCTGGATTGTCATTTTTTGATTGCCTCTTCGGTATTCTCTTAACATTTATTTTTTTAATGCTACAATATCTAGTCACTGTGTGTTGTTGATTGGTCAATTTTTGGATATAAGATACAGATAAACGTTCCTTTCTTAATTTTTTTTATTGACAACAAAGATCTTGGTGCCATTAACCTAATCAACATCCTTCATAAAGTAGGGACTCACACGAGCCTCTGTAGCTCATCTGGTAAAGAAGATTCATTGACCTATTACATTTCGTAGCATATGAACTTTAAAGAATAGGCTTAGCTTAGGTTTTTGGTTCAACAATATTTCCGTTATATCGTAGTGGTTAGTTTTATTGGTGGAGGAAACCGGAATACCCGGAGAAAACCACCGACCTGTCGCAAGTCACTGACAAACTTGATCACATAATGTTGTATCGAGCACACCTCGCCATGAACGAGGTTTGAACTCACAACTTTAATGGTGATACACTGATTGCACAGGTAGTCTTAAATCCAACTATCATACGATGATGACCACGACGTCCCATCAAAACTAATAGAGACCATGTCATTTATAGGTACAACATTGATTGATCTTCTTATCACCATGCTACTTCATGCCTCAAACAATTGCATTTCCATTCCTGATTCTTATGAAGATTTTTGATTTTTTTTCACCTTGCAGCCTATTTTAAACTTTGAAACGAAGGACACAAAAACAATAGACCCTGGGGTCCAATTTTGTGAAAACTTGAATCTACGTTTCACAATAATTTATCATGCCTTTTTTTTGGGCATTTTCTCTGTTCCAGTCTGTTAATAGTTGTACCCCAGGAACATGACACCATATATACCTTGGGAGTTTTCATTTCAATCTACATTTAAGGATGATTCAATCCAATTGCACCTAGAGGAAAGACTGTTTTAGTTACCTAAAGCATATGTTTTTGCTTCATTTGGCCCCAGAAATCATATCAATGATACAATAATAAAAAAAAACACAAAAAAAACAGAGCCACCTAGTACATGAATATGTGACAAAATACCACACAGTTGCACTATATAATAGGTTTGCGAGTCTTCCAGGACATTTTATGCAATTGGAATTCTAATATAATGAAATATTAACTGTTTCATGTCACAGCTATTTTTCTAGTTCCAGAAATGTACTGGTGATAGGTGCTTTTCCAACAAATAATAGGTCTGTAAAGTCTTCCAGGATGCTAACCAAAAGTGGGATTCAATTTTCGTGAAATGAAATTGTTCTATGTCACAGCTATTGTTCTGGCTGCAAAGGTGCATGGTTGTTAGGCACTTTTTCAATAATAATGGGTCCGAGAAAAGTCTTCCATTTTATTTAGCAAAGTTGGAATTCAAATATTATGAAATTCAATTGTTCCATGTCATATCTTTCGTTCTTTTAGTTCCAGAAATGTAGGATTACAATGTACTTTTCATAAAAAAAATAGTTCCGAGAGCCGTCCAGGATTTCAAATATTTTGAAATCAATTTTGTTGATCAAATTGAAAATCTATTAAGAATGTAACTAAAATTCAAATTTATGCTCATTTAGTACAAAAGTAAGGATTAACAGCCAAATGTTTTATTAAACCTCTATCTAAATTATTAACATGTATTATATCAGCGATCAAAACTAACCTTCAGAGTTACTGTGACACAAGTTACTTCAAGGGTGGTGTGAATCAAATTTTTATTATGAGAAATTCTAATGATCTGTTAGATTATGGTACATTCAATCAAAGTCTTTCTACTCGTATTTATAAGAAAAGATTAATCGTTTGGTTTATAGTGTTTAACGCCACTTTCAACGATATTTCAGTAATATCGTGACGGTCAATTTTATTGGCAGAAAAAATCACCGACCTGCCGCAAGTCACTGACAAACTTTATCACATAATGTTGTATCGAGGATACCTCGCCATGAACGGGGTTCGAAATCACAACTTTAGAGGTGATAGGCACAGATTACACAGGTAGTAAATCCAATTACCATACGATCACGACCACGACGGCCCCAGAAAAGTTTGAAGATACTAAAGATGTAATCAAATGACCTTTTTACCCTTTAAACAAATCTGCTTAAAACAAATCATGTAGGAAATTTCATAAGAAATCTATAGAAAAAAACTTAACGAAATTGAACTTAAAATAAAGGGCAATACAGGGTGCAGCATGATATGATGATCATAAAAATAAAGGACCATCCAATGAACATTTCTAAGTTTGGTTTCAATTGGGTCATTGGTATCAGAAAAGAAGATTAAAATGTTAACAAGTAAAACTGATAATGCCGACGATGAAAAGATGGACTCAAAATGATGACAATACATCAAATATCCTTTGGGTTAGGTGAGCTAAAAAGAAGGGTCAACGCAGGTATAAATTTGACAGAGTGGGTCCATTAAACAGAATATTTATCGCAAAAGAGATTATTTCAATTTTCACATTGTGAACTTTTCATTTATATGTAACAACATTCTTGCAGCACTTGCATGTTCGAATTGCACAAAATTCTGTTATATTTAGGGTTTGTTCTAGAGAGGGTTTTTGTTTATTCAGGGTTCAGTATATGTCATTTTGTAACAAAGAATTCTAAAAATAACTATCTTAAACAATGTTTTATTAAAAGTTTTTATTGAATAACAATTATCAATAAAATTGAACATTTAAAAACATTTTTAAAAACATCTATTTGGTGTGAAAACATATGAAAGACAGTAAAACAATGTTGACCTCTATTAGAGTCAGAATTTTTTTCTTCTAAAATATCGAATAATTTAAATATCAAACATGATTCTAATAAAGAGCTACACTAAGCATAACATTATGGGGTTAGGGTTATGGTGTTTAATGCCACTTTCAACATTATTTCAGTTATATCGTGGCAGTCAGTTTTATTGGTGGAGGAAACCCGGAGTACCCAGAGAAAATCACCGATCTGATGAACGTCACTGACAAATCGTTACATTATACAACCACAGAAAGTGCACTAGGGCTTCCTCGTGCACCAGTTTTAATGCAATCAAGTTTAACTCAAAAACCATAACTGAAAGTGGAAATCAACTGGAATACTACCTGACGCCCTTGTCACAATCAATTTGAAGAAAAAAAAATGCTTCAAAAATGTCAAAATTAGATGAAAAATATAAACTGTATAAATCTTCCAAATTTTTGGTATTATCACCTTTTCTAAAATAAATAGGTTGATTGATTGATTGATCGATTGATTGATTGGTGTTTAACGAGCCATTTTTCTTTATCTAATTATAGGTATTTAATTAAATTGAGCTTCTTTCAATTTTTTTTTATTAACATGATGAAAAATTAAAAATATAATGTAAATTGGCACTATATTAGATTTACTACTTACTAAAATGTTAAACAACTATCAATCAGTAATATCTTCTTTTAATGAAATGTGATAAATAGAGTGAACCCTGTCTACACCAAACCTCCTTGGGATATACTTTTGTGTTCGGTGTATGTAGGTTAAACTAAGAAAAAATTTCCTGCATTGGGATTTAATTTAAAGTTCGGTTTATACAGGATTCTGTTTAATTCAGGCTTTGGCTTAGACAGGTTTCTGTTTTATTCAGGGTTTGGTTTAGACAGGTTTCTGTTTTATTCAGGGTTTGGTTTATACAGGGTTCTGTTTTATTCAGGGTTTGGTTTAGACAGGTTTCTGTTTTATTCAGGGTTTGGTTTATACAGGGTTCTGTTTTATTCAGGATTTGGTTTAGACAGGTTTCACTCTTCTAGTAAAATAACCAGCAAAACATTGCATTAGACACAAGAGATGACATGTAAAAATCATGTTTACAGAATACTTCTCTTCTGAATTCTTGACACTCAATCAGTTTTTAATTTATGCATCATTTTAAAACATTCAGTTTGGCGAAACATGATCCACACAATGACAAAAAATAATTTAATTTTTTTTAAAAAACAATAACATAAGAAAAAAAAAGATCTTTGGGCCTGACTAAAAAGACAATTAAAAGTCAATGCAATAGGATATGTCATGGTTTTTTTTGTTCAATGATTTGTAAGTTTTGTTGATATTTGTGGAATTGTTGACCATCTCTATTTAAATTTTCTTTTCATAATTTAGTTTATTGTGTAAGGTCTGTAGACTTATACAGTACAAAATCATTTAATCAATATATATTAAGATACATTTTTCTGGAGAAGATTTCATGATCATGGAATTAAGACATGATGAAACATGTCTGACCGGATATCAAATTGACCTATTTCTGTTTTAGACTTAGAAACAATATATAAATTGTGAGATCCATAAAAGATTTTGTTCTTGTTTTTGAACCAAGTACCAATAAAATTGATATAAGCAACAATGTGTATAATATGTTTATACTGTAATGTTACAATATGATTGGTTATGAAGTGGTCACATGATTATAAAAGAGATGTTTCACATCCCAATGAAACTCAAATCCGAACTTGCACGTGCCTCCATGACGACGTCAGATGTAAACAGTCAATGGCGTAGTAATTTCCAACAGCAAATAATCTAACACAAATAAAAATCACAACGAAAAATTCAACTAAATTAAATTTTGGTGTGATTTAAATATAATTATAAGAATTGAATGCATTCTTTTGAAGTTTCATTGGGGTATGAAAGCGTTGATCGAACTACATTTTCAACATGGCGCTTCATTGAAAATGTACTTCGGTCAACGCTTTCATACCTCAATGAAACTTCAAAAGAATGCATTCAATTCTTAACTTTATTTGGTAAAATCTGTCTAAACTGAACCTTCTTTGTACCAGTTTTTGTGTTCACTATAGACAGGTGGTTTATACAGGTTAAATAAACAAACATTTCCTACATTGCAACTTTATTTAAAGTTCAGTTTATACAGGATTCCGTTTAATTCAGTGTTCGTTTTAGGCAGGGTTCACTGTTTTAGTGAAAATAACGAAATATGCTATTAAAAGGAGTATTTTAAATTCAAACATCTGATTATTTCATTTGCAATTAAATGTAAATACATGATGTCATAACATTAGATTGTGACAGGGCAAGTAAAACATAATACAAGAAATAGGTACAAAATACAAAACGCTATACACTCAATAAAATAGAGCTTCTCAAATTGAGACATTACAGGATAAAAACATTTACAACAATAAATATCATTCTATTGTAGATCTTCCTATTTATATGAAGAATCATTACTCTGGAATGCCTTGTACTTTTTAAAGCTCATACATATATAAAGCTTAGGCAAATGATTCTCATGTATTTTTTGTCACATGATTTTGCAACTAGAAGATAAGTACATAATTATCATACATATTATATTACCTTCTCATTTTAAAATTTATGAAAAAAATACATGAGAATCAATTGTGGAAAAATTTTGTACATAATATGAGACAGGCAGCCTGTTTGAAGGATGAAGACCTAAAATTTCAATAATACGATGATCCGTACATGTTATTATCTTTTATTTTGAATGAATTTTGTAGCCGATTTGTTATGGCTGTTCCGTTCATTTTACCTATGCCACTCTTCCATCGAGAGTTTCGTAGAAAGAGATTTTGCTATTAGAATTTTATTTCAAGTTTATTTCGATTTTGCATAAAGTCAATAATTAAAGAATTGGGAATTTTTCATTGAAATATATTTCTTTTGCATTTCTAAATATCAATTGATCTAATTTTTTTTAAACTTCTGGTGAACAGATATTTGGCTATCAATATAGAAAGGAGGAAAAATCGGACAGCCTACCGTTAAAAGGATTTCGTCCTTTAATAATTACACAAATTATATTCAAATCATTAAATGCCAAAATTATCCCGAACATGACACAACCTAAGATATATTTAATTACCAGTAAATTAATTCTTTATTTATTTAACAAGAATTGCCATCAGACAATGGCTACGAGCAGTTTTCCTCAAAATAAATACATGAATACATAATTTCAATCAATATAATGGTTATTACAAATATCTAAATGACAACACAATATATACAAGACAAGACAACACACATACACTTTAAATAACAAACAATAATAAACAAAATGAGTAAAGATGTAACTGATGTGGTATTGATTTATTGGGAGGACACAAATAAAAACAATTGTGTAGTGGCGATTATAATGAAAATCTAAGATATTGTATTGTATCCCACTATAGGTTTTTTTTTGTGAAAGATCATACTGGTATATAAATATGTACTTTATCAAAAGTTTTGATCATACAGGATTCTGTTTTATTCAGGGTTCTGTTTAGATGGGTTTCATTGTATAATGATCATTTTTTAAAAGTCATACAAATATACTAAAAAAATCCCCATCTGATTATTATAATTTCAATTTGTTTTATATTTCTGACTGAAAGACATAAATTTAACAAAAAATACCAATATCAATTTAAAATTACAGCTTCATCAATTGATGAAAACAAAAATACACTGTAATTTATAAAAGTTGAAATAATACTGAAAATCCATGCCTACATCTCCAAATCTTGACCATTATTTTTCTGTCCATACCAAAAAAAAAAGAGACTTTTCTCAAGTTACAATATAATCAATTAATGGTTATCAAAGACCAATTCTTCAATAATGACATTAAAATATGTCAGCCAATATTGTTCAGAATACTATCTAATGTACAAAAGTACAAATAATGAGAACATGAGTTTAATCAAACAATCTGCTATATCATAAAAAACAAATGAAAGCCTCACATCTGCTTCCAAATATTTTTAAGATGGGTTGATGATGCCTATTCAATATGAATAATTTACAGAATAAAGCATTTTCATTGCTTTATACGGAGTATAAAACCAGCTATAGCCAATAATCCACAACTCCACCCAAATGTTACTAGGTATCCTCTCCATACCTCCATATCTGTAATATTCCAACCTATTTAAAAACAAATTTTAAAATAAATTCAAAATTTGACAATACAAAATCTACTCCAATAAAAACCAAAATAAAACTCAAGAATGATTATCCAATAATTGAATAGATTAGAAAACCAGGGGAGTTAGGGTTATGGTGTTTAATGTCACTTTCAACAATATTTCAGTTATATCGTGGCAGCCAGTTTTATTGGTGGAGGAAACCGGAGTACCCGGAGAAAACCACAGACCTGTCACAAGTTACTGACAAACTTTATCACATAATGTTGTATCGAGTACACTTCCCCATGAGAGGGATTCAAACTCACAACTTCAGTGGTGATAGGCACTGATTGCAAAATAAGTTGCTAATCCAACTACCATACAATCACAACCACGACGGCCCCTTAGAAGACTGACTCAGGTGTAGTAATGGTTAGTGTGTTTGTCTTTAGCACAGTAGATTGCGAGTTGTATCTCTGTTAGGTCAAACCAACAACCAAAAAATTGATATTTTCTGCTCCACCATGAAGCACACAGCATTAAGGAGTAAGAGCAAAAACTGGTTGGCTCTGAGTCAAGATAATGTGTCTGAGTGGAAAGACATTTCTACCTGAGGAAATAGCACTATAAAATCCACTAAGCATGTTGGTCAAACATAAAGCAGACATCATGTCATCAAAAAGTTAATTGTTCTCGTGATATAGCTGAAAAGTACTCACCCACCAAACCAGCATGGCATAAAGAAGAGTTCAATCAAGGGAGATAAAAATAATTAGTATCTTCTGAATTGATAATTAGCAGTTGATTATTAGTAGTCATCGTGTGACTGATTAACTTCTAAAACAATATAATACATTCACAAGCACCACCTCGTCATCTAATAGTTAGTGTGCTCGTCTCCAGTATGGCAGATCAAGTTTTATCTAAATCGAATAGAAACCAAAGACTATAAAATTAGCATCAACAGGCAGCAGTGGGGTTCGTGTTACATGATCTTTAATTTTATGTGTATGTTTTATAGATCGTTGTTTGTCCTTTTGTACTTTTTCTTTTGGTCATTGTGTTGTCTGTTCTTTTTCGATATACGGATTCCGATTACCCCTTTGGTATCTTCAAATTCTTCATACTGGGTTGGCTCTGAGTCATGTTATGTCACAGTAGAGCATGTCTACCTATGGGCTGCTCTACAGTGAGTTAACATTACCGATATAAAAATACATTATGTAGTTCAAACCACTTAAACCAGAATCTGGTACCTGTTTTTCCTTGATCCATCATACACAGACAAGGAACCATGAACAAACATATTCGTGTGGTTCAAACCATATATTATGACACTCCCACATAGTCCAGAAAGGATTATGGTATATAGTATATATTTACCTCTACTAAGCATAGCTCTCATGGCTTGTGAACCATATGTCATGGGTAAACACTTGCTAATGTATCTCATCCATTCTGGTATAGCTTCTAGTGGCCATATTATTCCTAGATTATATAAGTAATATAGTTATCTTTAGGGTGTATTATCCATTTCAACTTCTATCTCACTCAAGGATAACTTCTGTGGGGGATTCTTTTACCATGTGTAAATCACTTGTGTGAGTGATTCTTTTACCATGTGTAAATCACTTCTGTGGGGGATTCCTTTACCATGTGTAAATCACTTCTGTGGGGGATTCCTTTACCATGTGTATATCATTTGTGAGTGATTCCTTTACCATGTGTAAATCACTTGTGTGAGTGATTCCTTTACCATGTGTAAATCACTTGTGTGAGTGATTCCTTTACCATGTGTAAATCACTTGTGTGAGTGATTCCTTTACCATGTGTAAATCACTTGTGTGAGTGATTCCTTTACCATGTGTAAATCACTTGTGTGAGTGATTCCTTTACCATGTGTAAATCACTTGTGTGAGTGATTCCTTTACCATGTCTAAATCACTTATGTGGGTGATTCCTTTACCATGTGTAAATCACTTGTGTCAGTGATTCCTTTTAGAATCATCTGTCTTCTATGAGTGGAAGGTATGTTTAAATGAAATAGACCTGACGAGCTACTGGTACCAAGCATACAATGTATGTATCAAATAACAAAGGCAGTGTCTATTCTTACAACAATTTTCAGCAAATTGTTGTAAGAATAGCCATGAATCTTATTCTTACAACAAATAATATTACGGATTAGATAATAAGAAACGAATAATTATTACCTGTAGATTAAATATGTTGTAAGAATAGCCTCTAGAGCCTATTCTTACAACAAAAAAGATAATGTTGTAATTAATCATATATATTTATTGTATTATATAGATCTATATACATTTCTTCATATGCACAACATATAATTTATCATCATAGAATAAAATATTACATAAAAACAATAAAATACAATTTTGATAATCGTAAAAAGCATGATAATAGTGGTTTTTTTTAAACTTCTAAAAATCATTTAAAATGCTAGAAGATTTTAAAAGTATGAAGTTTAAATTTTGATAAAATATCTGAAATATAAAAACAATGCAATGCAAAAAATTGTTAAAGCAAAAGTCCACAAATGATCACAAATGAATTTCACATTTTGATGCATTGCCTACAACATCAATAGGTTGATTTTGGCTGTTTTTTAAGGTTGGTACATATATGTTTTCGTATTATTACAATACGTCCATTCTACAAATGTACTATCTTTTTTGTGATTAAGTATGACGTGATATGTGAGTATTGTTCAACTAGACATAACTAAAAACCAATTACCCTTTCTCTTTATTATTGAAATAAAACAAAATCCAACTAACTTATTTAAATATTTTTAATAATTACAGACCTATTTCTCTAATTAGTGTCTTGGGCAAGGTAATGGAAAGATGTATTTATAAACATGTCTATAATTTTTTACTCAAAAATAGTATTATTACCCCACACCAATCAGGGTTCACACCTGGTGACTCTGCAATTAACCAACTTCTAAGTCTCACAAACGAATTCGGAAAAGCTTTAGACGAAGGAAAAGAAATACGCGTAGTTTTTTGTGATATAAGTAAAGCTTTTGACAGGGTTTGGCATAAGGGTTTACTTAATAAATTAGAAAATATTGGGATACAAGGGTCTTTATTGTTATGGATAAAAAATTATCTTACAGACAGAAAACAACGAGTGGTTATAGAAAGCGCACATTCTAAATGGCGCACTATCAAAGACGGGGTTCCCCAGGGATCTATTCTAGGGCCTCTATTTTTTATAATATTTATAAATGACATTGTCACAGAAATTCACTCATCTATAAAACTATTTGCTGATGATACTAGCTTGTATGTTATTGTTGATGACCCTCGTGAATCGGCAATAACGTTAAATAACGACATGGCAACAATTCATGCATGGTCCACTAAGTGGCTAGTAAACTTTAACCCTCAAAAAAAAAAAACTATGACGATCACTAGAAAGATTAAAAAACCCCTTCATCCGCCCCTTATAATGAATAATACAATAATTAATCAAGTTACAGAACATAAACATCTCGGTTTAGACATGTCAAATGACAGTAGCTGGCAAAAACATATTGATCTAATAACAAAGAAAGCTTTTATTAGAGTTAACATACTAAGAAAATTCAAATTTATTCTAGATAGGAAAACCTTAGAAAAGATTTATCTTACCTTCATTCGGCCGATTTTGGAATATGCAGACGTCGTATGGGATAATAAAACATTGTTCTTGATAAATAAATTAGAAAATGTTCAAATAGAGGCTGCTAGAATCGTCACTGGGGGAACTCGGTTAGTATCTATTAATAGTTTATATAAAGAGACGGGTTGGGAGACGTTACAGGCAAGACGGGAAAATCACAAAAAAATATATTTTTATAAAATGGTAAACGGTCTTGTTCCTCCTTACCTTAGTGCAATTGTTCCCTGTAACTTTGAAAATATTCATGACTACAACACTAGACAGGCCGTAAGTATCCCCCCAGTACGTACTAGAACAACCTTGTATAATAATTATTTTCTACCCTCTACTGTAAGATTATGGAACAGCGAACCCACATCAATAAGAGATAGCAAGTCTCCTTCATCTCTCAAATCCTATTATAAATCAAAATGTATAAAGAAACCTATTTATTATTACTCAGGAACTCGAATTGGACAAATCCTTCACATGAGATTACGAACTGCATGTAGCTCTCTAAACCATCATCTATTCCTAAAAAATGTAGTAGATTCGCCCAACTGTAGTTGTCATCAAGGGGTTCCTGAAACTAACTCGCATTATCTTTTTTATTGTCATAGGTTCAACGATTCGAGAAATCGGTATATCGAATCAATTGATATTCCTATGAACTTGACAGTTGACCGTTTACTTTTTGGATCACCTGACCTCACAGACGATCAAAATAACAGTTTATTTTTAAATGTACAAAAGTTTATAATAAACAGTAAACGTTTCATCTAACATCAGCAGTACCTAGTTCCCTTATTTCATTCTTCTTTTTTCTTCTTTTTTAATTACTTTGAATCAAACATTTTTTACATCAAACACCATATCACTTTCTTTGTTTTATTTTCTTATACCTTCTGTAATTTATATCAAATTTGTAAGTTAGTTCTATTTGCTTCTCCCCTTAGCGATTCACAGTATAGTATATATGAAATTTATTCCTATGGATAGGGATTAATATAAGTTCTTGTAACTTGTTTCCCAATCCTATTAATTTCTTCTTATTATGTTATGTATATAGCTGAATATTGTAATGTTATATTGAATTAATTAATAAAATATGTTTAAACTAATTATTTTATTCATATATCATATACAAATACGTCTATTATAAGGCTGTAATCATAAAAAAATAATTTACATGAAAAAAGTTACAAATCGTAACGGAACCCAATGCAACTATATATGATCGCTATTTTAAATAAAAATTTGTTTCCTCATTGAATGGATTCCGTAATATCATTTGTTGTAAGAATAAGATTCGTGGCTATTCTTGCAACAATTTGTTGAAAATTGTTGTAAGAATAGACACTGCCAATAACAAAATAGAGGCAGAGATATTTACTGCATAGTTTTTCAATCTGAATTTGTTGACTTCAGGCATTATTGACACAATAGCCATGATAAAAATCCGAATGAAATGGAAATCACAAATTATGTTGAGGACCATTTAAGTAAGATTTCTCCTGTTTGCTCCAGTGATTTCAGAGAATAATATTGAAATGTGACTGCAGATGTTGACGAAGGACACAAATTGACCAATGTTATTTATCTATTTACAATTATCTTTAAATACATTGCAATTATCCAGAGGGGAGGGTTGGGATTCCATTTACTGGTTTAACCCAGCCACATTGTTGTGCCTGTCCGAAGCCAGGACCTGGATTTCCAACATCATATGTCATGGTCTTTGTTATGTTCAGTGAGTTGAGGTGAGAGGTGAGAGGTGGTTGTACATTTTGTTAATATTGGTATTTTGTTGATCATCACTGTTTAAACTTTCTTTTCATAATTCTGTGTTGCCCCACTCTAAAACTTACCACTGAGTAATAACATAGGATATACAGAACCCAGAGCTAACTGAATAGCTGATGTCTCATTGTCACATACTGCTGAAAAGATAGTACCTGAAATAGATTTAAATATTTTATTATTCATTTAACACATATTATCTTATGCTGTTGTCATAAATTACTATAAAAGTATTATTTTTCACTGATTACATGATAAAGTTTGTCAGTGACTTGCGGCAGGTACTCTGATTTCCTCACCAATAAAACTGACTGCTACGATATAACTGAAATACTGTTAAAAGTGGTGTTAAACACCATAGCCCTAACCCACTGATTACAATTTTCACAGTTTCTGGTTTACAGACATATTCGTTGGAATTGTCTTTAGCATTTTTTTTCTTTCATTATGTAATAATACAGTTTTGTAACTGTTTTTCATGGAAAACAATAAGACACAACTAAAAAATTCACACACAATTATCAAATAGACTATAACTACGTCATCTTCTTATGATTACTCAAAACAGCAGTTTGAATTCTACTCACTATATTGATATTAAACAAAGTTAAAGTTTACAATACCGGTATAATTAAATACATGCTAATCTTTCTGTTTCTTTAATAAGATATTGCTTTACGATTGTACCCATCAAACAAAACAATCTAATTACCACAATGTCTCATATCTGAAGTGTGTGCAGTTATTCTAATTGTGGATTAACAGTAGAGAAATCAATATAAAAGAAACCAGCCTTTTACATGATTGGAGGTCCTCTTTTGAGAGTACACTTGTTTTGAAAGACCACATCTTTTTTTGGATAAAATGGCACTGCATATTAACATGGCAAACATTAACAGGAGGATTTGGTCAATCAGGAATTGCTACCTATGAGAGATGAATGTTGCAAATTTTTCCCCAAAAATAAATTCAAGACTTGGCCTTCAAGGAAATCAAAATCTATATTTTAACTTAATCCAAGATTCTTTATTAAACATAAGCACATATTTTTACCCCTATCAGTGATTCTTACCTAAAGTCATTCCACAAAATCCAGTTCCCAATACAAGTAATATCACCCATATCAGTGATCCTTACCTAAAGTCATTCCACAAAATCCAGTTCCTAGTACAAGTAATATCACCAATATCAGTGATTCTTACCTAAAGTCATTCCACAAAATCCAGTTCCCAATACAAGTAATATCACCAATATCAGTGATTCTTACCTAAAGTCATTCCACAAAATCCAGTTCCCAATACAAGTAATATCACCCATATCAGTGATCCTTACCTAAAGTCATTCCACAAAATCCAGTTCCTAGTACAAGTAATATCACCAATATCAGTGATTCTTACCTAAAGTCATTCCACAAAATCCAGTTCCCAATACAAGTAATATCACCAATATCAGTGATTCTTACCTAAAGTCATTCCACAAAATCCAGTTCCCAATACAAGTAATATCACCAATATCAGTGATCCTTACCTAGTCATTCCACAAAATCCAGTTCCTAGTACAAGTAATATCACCCATATCAGTGATCCTTACCTAGTCATTCCACAAAATCCAGTTCCTAGTACAAGTAATATCACCAATATCAGTGATTCTTACCTAAAGTCATTCCACAAAATCCAGTTCCCAATACAAGTAATATCACCAATATCAGTGATTCTTACCTAAAGTCATTCCACAAAATCCAGTTCCCAATACAAGTAATATCACCAATATCAGTGATTCTTACCTAAAGTCATTCCACAAAATCCAGTTCCCAATACAAGTAATATCACCCATATCAGTGATCCTTACCTAGTCATTCCACAAAATCCAGTTCCCAATACAAGTAATATCACCGATATCAGTGATCCTTACCTAAAGTCATTCCACAAAATCCAGTTCCTAGTACAAGTAATATCACCAATATCAGTGATCCTTACCTAAAGTCATTCCACAAAATCCAGTTCCTAGTACAAGTAATATCACCAATATCAGTGATCCTTACCTAAAGTCATTCCACAAAATCCAGTTCCCAATACAAGTAATATCACCCATATCAGTGATCCTTACCTAGTCATTCCACAAAATCCAGTTCCCAATACAAGTAATATCACCGATATCAGTGATCCTTACCTAAAGTCATTCCACAAAATCCAGTTCCTAGTACAAGTAATATCACCCATATCAGTGGCCCTTACCTAAAGTCATTCCACAAAATCCAGTTCCTAGTACAAGTAATATCACCAATATCAGTGATTCTTACCTAAAGTCATTCCACAAAATCCAGTTCCTAGTACAAGTAATATCACCCATATCAGTGATTCTTACCTAAAGTCATTCCACAAAATCCAGTTCCTAGTACAAGTAATATCACCAATATCAGTGATTCTTACCTAAAGTCATTCCACAAAATCCAGTTCCCAATACAAGTAATATCACCAATATCAGTGATTCTTACCTAAAGTCATTCCACAAAATCCAGTTCCTAGTACAAGTAATATCACCAATATCAGTGATTCTTACCTAAAGTCATTCCACAAAATCCAGTTCCTAGTACAAGTAATATCACCGATATCAGTGATCCTTACCTAAAGTCATTCCACAAAATCCAGTTCCTAGTACAAGTAATATCACCGATATCAGTGATCCTTACCTAAAGTCATTCCACAAAATCCAGTTCCTAGTACAAGTAATATCACCAATATCAGTGATTCTTACCTAAAGTAATTCCACAAAATCCAGTTCCTAGTACAAGTAATATCACCAATATCAGTGATTCTTACCTAAAGTCATTCCACAAAATCCAGTTCCTAGTACAAGTAATATCACCAATATCAGTGATCCTTACCTAAAGTCATTCCACAAAATCCAGTTCCCAATACAAGTAATATCACCAATATCAGTGATTCTTACCTAAAGTCATTCCACAAAATCCAGTTCCTAGTACAAGTAATATCACCAATATCAGTGATTCTTACCTAGTCATTCCACAAAATCCAGTTCCCAATACAAGTAATATCACCAATATCAGTGATCCTTACCTAAAGTCATTCCACAAAATCCAGTTCCTAGTACAAGTAATATCACCCATATCAGTGATTCTTACCTAAAGTCATTCCACAAAATCCAGTTCCTAGTACAAGTAATATCACCCATATCAGTGATCCTTACCTAAAGTCATTCCACAAAATCCAGTTCCTAGTACAAGTAATATCACCAATATCAGTGATTCTTACCTAAAGTCATTCCACAAAATCCAGTTCCTAGAACAAGTAATATCACCCATATCAGTGGCCCTTACCTAGTCATTCCACAAAATCCAGTTCCTAGTACAAGTAATATCACCTATATCAGTGGCCCTTACCTAAAGTCATTCCACAAAATCCAGTTCCTAGAACAAGTAATATCACCCATATCAGTGGCCCTTCATATGGCACCTATAAATATTTTAAACGTAACATATATGCAATTTACTGATACTTCCTTCATAATCTTGTAAATATATATGAAGTACAGTAGGCCACTCTTTCTGCAATAAAAAAGTGGAAATATAAGAGGAGTTGCCTCTATTGAGGGTGACAGCTTAGCCTTTATTGAGGGTGACAGTTTAGCCTCTATTGAGGGTGACAGCTTAGCCTCTATTGAGGGTGACAGCTTAGCCTTTATTGAGGGTGATAGTTTAGCCTCTATTGAGGGTGACAGCTTAGCCTTTATTGAGGGTGACAGCTTAGCCTCTATTGAGGGTGAGTTTAGCTTCTATTGAGGGTGACAGTTTAGCCTCTATTGAGGGTGACAGCTTAGCTTCTATTGAGGGGGACAGTTTAGCTTCTATTGAGGGTGACAGCTTAGCCTTTATTGAGGGCGACAGCTTAGCCTCTATTGAGGGTGACAGCTTAGCCTCTATTGAGGGTGACAGCTTAGCCTCTATTGAGGATGACAGCTTAGCCTCTATTGAGGGTGACAGCTTAGCTTCTATTGAGGGGGACAGTTTAGCTTCTATTGAGGGTGACAGTTTAGCCTCTATTGAAGGTGACAGTTTAGCCTCTATTGAGGGTGACAGTTTAGCTTCTATTGAGGGTGACAGTTTAGCCTCTATTGAGGGTGACAGTTTAGTTTCTATTGAGGGTGACAGCTTAGCTTCTATTGAGGGTGACAGTTTAGCCGCTATTGAGGGTGACAGCTTAGTTTCTATTGAGGGCGACAGTTTAGCCTCTATTGAGGGTTACAGCTTAGCTTCTATTGAGGGCGACAGCTTAGCTTCTATTGAGGGCGACAGTTTAGCCTCTATTGAGGGTGACAGCTTAGCCTCTATTGAGGATGACAGCTTAGCCTCTATTGAGGGTAACAGCTTAGCCTCTATTGAGGGTGACAGCTTAGCTTCTATTGAGGGTGACAGCTTAGCCTCTATTGAGGGTGACAGCTTAGCCTCTATTGAGGGTGACAGCTTAGCCTCTATTGAAGGTGACAGTTTAGCCTCTATTGAGGGTGACAGCTTAGCCTCTATTGAGGGTGACAGCTTAGCCTCTATTGAGGGTGACAGCTTAGCTTCTATTGAGGGTGACAGTTTAGCCTTTATTGAGGGTGACAGTTTAGCCTCTATTGAGGGCGACAGCTTAGCCTCTATTGAGGGTGACAGCTTAGCCTCTATTGAGGGTGACAGCTTAGCTTCTATTGAGGGTGACAGTTTAGCCTCTATTGAGGGTGACAGCTTAGCCTTTATTGAGGGTGACAGTTTAGCTTCTATTGAGGGTGACAGTTTAGCCTCTATTGAGGGTGACAGCTTAGCCTCTATTGAGGGCGACAGTTTAGCCTCTATTGAGGGTGACAGCTTAGCCTCTATTGAGGGTGATAGCTTAGCCTCTATTGAGGGTGACAGTTTAGCCTCTATTGAGGGTGACAGTTTAGCCTCTATTGAGGGTGACAGCTTAGCCTCTATTGAGGGTGACAGCTTAGCTTCTATTGAGGGTGACAGTTTAGCCTCTATTGAGGGTGACAGTTTAGCCTTTATTGATGGTGACAGCTTAGCCTCTATTGAGGGTGACAGCTTATCCTCTATTGAGGGTGACAGTTTAGCCTCTATTGAGGGTGACAGTTTAGTCTTTATTGAGGGTGACAGTTTAGCCTCTATTGAGGGTGACAGTTTAGCCTTTATTGAGGGTGACAGTTTAGCCTCTATTGAGGGTGACAGTTTAGCCTTTATTGAGGGTGACAGCTTAGCCTCTATTGAGGGTGACAGCTTAGCCTCTATTGAGGGTGACAGCTTAGCCTCTATTGAGGGTGACAGCTTAGCCTCTATTGAGGGTAACAGCTTAGCCTCTATTGAGGGTGACAGTTTAGCTTCTATTGAGGGTGACAGTTTAGCCTCTATTGAGGGTGACAGTTTAGCCTCTATTGAGGGTGACAGTTTAGCCTCTATTGAGGGTGACAGTTTAGTCTTTATTGAGGGTGACAGTTTAGCCTCTATTGAGGGTGACAGCTTAGCCTTTATTGAGGGTGACAGTTTAGCCTCTATTGAGGGTGACAGTTTAGCCTTTATTGAGGGTGACAGCTTAGCCTCTATTGAGGGTGACAGCTTAGCCTCTATTGAGGGTGACAGCTTAGCTTCTATTGAGGGTGACAGTTTAGCCTCTATTGAGGGTGACAGCTTAGCCTCTATTGAGGGTGACAGCTTAGCCTCTATTGAGGGTGACAGTTTAGCCTTTATTGAGGGTGACAGTTTAGCCTCTATTGAGGGTGACAGTTTAGCCTCTATTGAGGGTGACAGCTTAGCCTTTATTGAGGGTGACAGTTTAGCCTCTATTGAGGGTGACAGTTTAGCCTCTATTGAGGGTGACAGCTTAGCCTCTATTGAGGGTGACAGCTTAGCCTCTTGAGGGTGACAGCTTAGCTTCTATTGAGGGTGACAGCTTAGCCTTTATTGAGGGTGACAGCTTAGCCTCTATTGAGGGTGACAGTTTAGCCTCTATTGAGGGTGACAGCTTAGCCTCTATTGAGGTGACAGTTTAGCCTCTATTGAGGGCGACAGTTTAGCTTCTATTGAGGGTGACAGTTTAGCCTCTATTGAGGGCGACAGTTTAGCCTCTATTGAGGATGACAGTTTAGCCTTTATTGAGGGTGACAGTTTAGCCTCTATTGAGGGTGACAGCTTAGCCTTTATTGAGGGTGACAGTTTAGCCTCTATTGAGGGTGACAGCTTAGCCTCTATTGAGGGTGACAGTTTAGCCTCTATTGAGGGTGACAGTTTAGCCTTTATTGAGGGTGACAGCTTAGCTTCTATTGAGGGTGACAGTTTAGCCTTTATTGAGGGTGACAGCTTAGCTTCTATTGAGGGTGACAGTTTAGCTTCTATTGAGGGTGAGTTTAGCCTCTATTGAGGGTGACAGTTTAGCTTCTATTGAGGGTGACAGTTTAGCCTCTATTGAGGGTGACAGTTTACTAGTATTTTACTGTCTCAGTGTAACTGAAATCAGACCTCATAAGGTCTTTGGTAAGAGTGGACTTATAAAAGGTGGACTACTGTACTACATTGAGTTCTGTAATAATTGTAACATTAATAAGTAAGGTGTGTTCATTGTTTAATATATCTAGAGAAGAGTAAATAAGTGAGTGATTGCTATGTAATTTTGCCAAGTCAGTAATTTTTCAGCCATACCTTGGCAAGAAAAAGTTACTTCTTCATGAGATGATGATTTCAGTTCACAGGCAGACATGTTGCTCCACTCTTGACACATTATACCGATTCCAGGACAACCAGTCTTTGTAGAAGGATTAACATAAGCTTTCGAATCAACATTTTGCAATGTTTGTATTTTGAATCCTAGCCATGATGAGGTGTACTCGATAAAGCTTTATGTTTGTTAGTGACTTGTGGCAGGTCTGTGATTTTCTCCAGGTACTCCAGTTTCCTCAACCAATGAAACTGACTGCTACTGTATAACTGAAATACTGCTAGGAGTGGCATTAAACACCATAACCCTAAACCCTAACCACCATTATTTGTGATTTCGACTCTGACTTTTCACAACGTCTAAAATTTTGACAGTGACTTTTGACAAATGCATGGTTTCTCTGGATAATCATGTTATATCATGTTAATATACTTACCTTAAACACAAACAAAGCAAAGACCAGTAGTAACGCTACTTGTACTGTCATAACAATTAACTGTGTAAGTACGTGAGCCAACATTATCTCAAACGCTGACATACCTAAAGTCAAAATATGTATTACCTTGTCAGAAAATTTACCGAAATAATTCTGATTTATTGACATTCAAATTGTAAATCAATGGGTTTAGATCTTTTTTCCGGATAACAGAGTTGTTGAACAATAGCTTCCACGATTTCTAGGGCAAAAATTGAAAATTTGATTTTAAATAGACTAATAAAGCTATAAAACATTTAATTCTGTCATTATTTTTAAAAAAAATATAATTTTCTTTTGACACATTTTAATTTATATCATTGACATTAATTTCAGTTTAATCCTTTAATCAGACTTTTTTTTAAATTCTAAACCAATTCTATCTATCTTTCTGATTAATGGTCTTTATTATATAGATGTCTGTGAATTCAAATACTCAGATTTTCATGACATAATTATTTTTTATATCACTGTAACATCGCAGAATCAACATCATCACATTCGAAAATATCAATGTGCTTCTGACAATGAAAAACAAAGTCCTTATTTTAATGTTTTATTAGCAACAAAAGGGTAAAACTTACATAAGAAAAAGTATAAGTGTAATAAATAATGAGTAACCAAACAATCCAGTCATTCACAAATTCGCATGAGTGAATTGCCTACATTGTTCGGTCACGAGGGATTTATTTTTAAGATATTTGAAATGCAAGTGAAGCTATACTAAATTTTTTTCATTTTTTGACAATAAAATTATTTCTGTGTCTGTGAATAATTTTTTGTTTTCCTATAATGACAACTATCAATAATAGTTTACTTCCTTTATACACACACGACAAATTCAAAACTTACTAACCTGCAATCATACATCTGTCCAGTAAACCTTCTTTTTTTTCCATGACAAAAACTAGAGTCGTTAGTCCTGTAGCCATGAAAAATGTAATGCTGTAAATACAATAGGGAAAACAATCAGTTTCTTGTCACTTAACAGTAAAAACATCTTTTTTTTCCCCTTTCTTGGAGGTTGCTGTGGCCGTGATTGTATGGTCGTAGTTGGATTTACATCTACCTATATATTTGCAATATAGAGTTAGGCGTTAAGGTGTTTAATGCCACTTTCAAAAATATTTCAGCTATATCATGGCGGTCAGTTTTATTGGTGGAGGAAACGGGAGTACCCTGAGAAAACCACTGACAATCTTTACCACATAATGTTGTATCGGGTACACCTCGACATGAGTGGGTTTGAACTAGTTACGTTAGTGGAGATTGGCATTGAATGCATATGTAGTTGTATATCCAACTACCATATGATCATGACAACCACCATGGATTGTGAATATTATTTTTAAAAGAGTAACATAAAAAAAAGTTCTCATTTTTGTTATCTTATTTTTTTTTTTAATTAAATATTATTCAGAAAGGGAAACCACACTCCCAAGGGTCATCTAAATTTAGAACAGGTTGGACAAATAAAATTATGTATTTCGTATAAAAAATAAATAATTTATTCCATTATTATATGGATTTGGCCCAAGGGTGGGGGGGTCATTTCCTACATAAAAGTATATAGATGTGCCACTGGAATGGGTCAGCTTTTTCAGGTTCCAAATATATGATTGGGTGAAAATTTTCCACTTCAATACCGTATATCAATGGGTGGCAATTTCCAGCAATAATATATCATTAGGTCATATTACAAAAAGCAGCTTCTTTATTGCCAACAAAAATTCTTCTATAATTACATGATAAGATTCAAAATTGATTAATGTTTGCTTATTTTGAATTTTAATCTAATATATGAATGGTTCATCAATAACTGAATAATTCATGAATGGGTATGGTTTTTGTACTTAGAGTATATGAATGGGGATAGTTTTCATGCTGAGGGAATATATGAATGAGGGAAAGGATGTTTTTCAAACTCCAGCAGCACCGCCATGCCCAACTTTGCTTTAAGTAACACCCACCCCGCCCCTCACATGGGATTTGGAATATATAAATTTTGCAACAGACCATAGAAGGTCATAAGATTCAACTTCAGAAAGTGCATTTGATTGGGATTCATTATTGCATTATTTATCATCACTTTTTAAGGGTGAAAATCTAAAACTAATCGAGCTTGATAAGACTAAAAAATATGACAATTTTTAAAATTGATTTAAGTATTTGATTGTCTTTGACTCCTAATCATTTATGGAACATGATCATACAGTAGTTTTATCTATCTAATACAATCAGTGACTAACACCACTAAACTTGTTAGTTTGATACTTGTTCTTGGCAAGGTGTATTTGACACAAGACTGTGTCATAAAGTTTGTCAGTGACTTGGGGCAGGTCAGTGGTGTCGTCCAGGTATTCTGGTTTCCTCCATTATTAAGACGGACATCCACGATAGAACCAAAATTTTGTTGAAAGCGGAGTTAAACACCCATAACCTTGACCTTAAACAAATAATTAAAATGTATACAGTAGTCTCCTCTCTTATAAGGCCCCCCCCCCCCCCCCCCCCTTATAAGAGGGATGGCCTATCTTGAGCCGTACAATTTAGTAGTATTTTACTATCTCAGTGTATCTGACATCTGGACTGATAAGAGGGGTGGCCTTAGGTGGGAGTGTCCTTAAAAGGGGGACTACTGTATTATTATCTAGTGAAAGTTTGCCATACAAGAAAACTCACAATGATATGCATGTTCCATGAATTTTTATTTAAATACAAATGATATGATTATTTTCAGTGCAATTTTTTTTTTTAATTTCAATTTATTTTAAAGAATTTATCCACTCTCCAGTTTCAATGTGTTTCTTGATCTGAATCTAAATTACTTAATTATGGATTTTGACAGTGACTTTCTCAAAAAAGAATCTAAAAATATTGTGTGTGATTTTTGTACTTTTGATCAGGAAGTATTGTTCCCTGGGGCACATGTCCCAAATCAGCTGTTATTGGTAGTTTTATGTAATTACCAGTAATTATGTGTAAAATTCCAAGGTTTCTTAATGTCTATATCAACAAAATATTGACAATTTTACAAATAATTTTGAAATGAAGTGCACTAGAATTAGGAAAAGAAAGTTTTAAACAGTGAAATATGTTCTTTAATTAAAGATTATAATTTTTTTTTTGAGGGGATGTTATATTGACATGTACTATTAATCTGACAGTTACCTGAGTATTATTCCCGGAGCCATGAAGTTAGTAAAAGTAGGATCATTTGTACCATATATTGGCTTTGAAAGCTAAAAAAACAAGAATAATAATTGTGTAAATTGGTTTGCTTTACCTTTAAGTAACCTAACAACTGAATAATCAAAGTCAAATGAAATATGTAATATAAAAAATTCAGTGAATGTTATTTGTTAAACAACAGTTAAAAGGTAAAAATTTTAATATTAAAATGATAAAAATAACAAATATAGACAATAAAAAGTATATATTCATCTTTTTTGTTATATTTTCATCGTTTTAATATTTTTGCCTTTAACCATAACATAACAAATGACATTCACTATGTTTTTATATTACATATTTAAAAGGGGAGGGTTCTGTTTAGAGTGAATGAGTGAGTGATTGTTGTTTAATACGAAATGAGCAATTTTTCAGCTATATCATGGCGAGACCTAAGTTACATTCGATGAGATGATGATAAAGTCCGCTTGGTACTAGACCAACACACTTAGTTGGATTTTTATAGTACTAGCTCACTGAAACAACGGTCCACAGGTAAACATTTAGCTCCATTCTGACACATTATTCTGATTCTGAGCCAACCAGTCTTTGTTCTTTCTCCTTAATGCTGCATGCCTAGCAGAGAAGCAACAAATTCCAATTTTATAGTCTTTGGTTAGACCTGCCTGAGGCTTTAACACACAATCTACCGAACTCGAGGTGAGCACGATAAACATTACACCACTGATGCGGTTGTTCGGCTTAGACATGTTTCACTGTATAATATATAATTTCAGTAATTTGTTCATTTTTAATTATATAGTAACCAGAAATAATGTCTTTCCATTTTCTTTTTGCAATTCTTCCATCACTAATTACCAATGGGGGCCATCGTGGTCATGATCGTTTGGTAGTTGGATTGATAACTTCCAATAAGCAATCAGTGTCTATCTCCACTAACGTTGTGAGTACAAATCCTGCTAAGGCGATGTGTACTCGATACAACATTATGTGATAAAGTTTATCAGTGACTTGTGGCAGGTCTGTGGTTTTCTCTGGGTACTCCAGTTTCCTCAACCAATAAAACTGACCGCCACGATATAACTGAAATATCATTGAAAGTGGTGTTAACCCGTGTTAAACGCCATATCCATAACCCTAACCATATTACCAATGAAATGACTAGAATCCCCAAAATTATAACTTAGATTCTATACCATTCTATATTATTGTGCTAAAATTTCAGAAGGTTGGGGTAAACAGAACTTAGATGTGTCAACTAACGAAAAATGACAACACACTCATACCATAACAATATTTATTTCCTGTCATCTAAAATTTAATAATTATGCATGTGTAGTATCAATTCCCTTTCAGTCTTCTGTTAATTACCAATAAAAAAATAATGGAATTTTCATGTCTGGAATGAATTACTTTGTGAGTGAGGTGTCATGTATATGCATAATAGGGGTATTTATCGGCAAATAGGACATTTTCCCTTTGATCTGTGTCGCTAATAAAGTCTGGATTACTGAACTGACCTTGATTCACAGAAATTTTAGGTCAGTTCGTAACTCGCATGTGCAAGTTTATCGCTCAATCTGACGTAAAACGCATTATGACGTAACCGATAAAAACAATAACGTCAGTTCATACACATAAAAAAATATATTAAACCTATACTTTTGTTGTTACTTTAAGAATAATTATGTATAATAAGAGATTAAAAAAAAGTATAATTACCAATAAAAAGAATACAGGACTTTTTATTTCTGATACAGACTTTCTCAGAGAGATCATACTGCTCACCCGTTGAGCTCACACGATCTTCTCTCTGAGAAAGTCTGTATCAGAAACCAAAAGCCCTGTATTCTATATTGATTTGGCCTCTATTTCTACGATTTGGATATTGGAACTGTTTTGACAATGTGGTATTTTTTGTTTTTTCATTTCCTTTGATCATACTGTGACTTATATGATCAGGTTTTTTTAAGATAATACTAACGACTATCGGTAGCTGTGCTAGAGATGGATTCCTATCAAATATTTTCAGAAGAATCGTAGAAAACTTTTCAAAACTTTCCATAACTGACTGTTGTATTGTTAAGGCTATCTGTTGATCTGAAACAACAATATACGTAGTCAAAAGAAAGTGACACAAAAAAAGTGGGAAAATAAACTCAATTTTTTTTTACAGAAAATAAAATTTGGTTAGTTTTTGTTAGAATTCTTTATAACAATAAAATAAGAATTACATAAATATATGGTATATATACAGTGATCCTTGTTATACCGCCCCTCTTTAATCACCATCCTCATTTATCGCAATCAAATTTCAAAGTTCCAAAAATCATGTAGTATATACATATAGATATAAATCTCTCCTTCAATATATTTCCACCTTGCTTATTGCCAAACATAAGGCTACAGTATAACAAGGGTGTATTGTTAATTTGGAAAGAAGATTTTAATATGATTTATTATTGAAATGAGCTTAACTTGCATATGCCGCCATAATCAATGTAGATTGGCCAAACACAAATTTGCACTACTCAGAGCAGTTCAATTTTGAGTCAATTATGGCTGAATAAAAGCTGTCGGTAAAGTCTTATAAAAAAATCTATTTTTAGTAATGATGGCCATCTTGGATTGTGGTCACTCCTCTCGAATGTAATTTTGAAAGTTCACTACTAAATATCGTGCAGCTGCAATTTATATTTGAGCTCAATTGAAATATGGCAGTAATGGTCAATTAAAGAAATTTCTGTTTTAATAATACTGGCCATCTTGGATGAAGTGAGGGTTGTTGAACATAATATTTTGAAAGTGAATTACCCCAAAAACTTCCCAAATCCACTTGATTTAATTTGGATCAGAAGATTTGTGTGTGATTTTTTAATCAAAATAAACCTACAAAATGTAATTTGTATAATCAGTATAAATCTGCTGAAAAAAAATCACAAACAAAAATTATTATCAGACACACAAATATTCCCAATCACTATTCGTAATATACCTTACTTGTCATGTCTAAATGTAACTTTATTTCACTGCCATCTATAGTTGCATTAGATATATTTGTTGGGTTCAAATATCTGTAAAAGAAAAGTATATACAAAATTTGCTTTAATCTAAGAATAATGTTTTTAACATACATTATATTGGTAATGAATATAGACTACATTTTATCCTGCAGGAAGAGTTTGACGATACCATAGGGGTAATCAGAATCTGTAAACTGAAGAAGGACAGACAATACAATGGCAAAAATAACCAGAAGCTCTCAAGAGCCTGTATCGTTCACCTGGTTATAAAAAGAATCAATTGGTCCTATGTAAAAACTATGTCCTGCAGTGGTAGTCATCTTGGAATCCCGATCAACATAAAAAACACAAAGTTTGTAAAGGACCTTCCAATGATTGATCCACAGTTTAGGTTCAATCAGTGCAATAGCTTCAGAGAAGAACATATTTCTGCATTTTCCCCATATGGTCCTGTGTTAATACTATGACCTGTGGTGGCAGCCATCTTGGATTTCCGATCGGTATAAAAAACAGAAAATTTGTAGAGGACCTTCCAATGATCATTCCTGGGCAGTTTGGTTTCAACTGTCCAATGGTTTCAGAGAAGAAGCGTTTTCAAACATTTTTCCCATAGGGTCCAATGTTAATCTATGTCCTGCGGCGGTGGCCATCTTGGATTTCCGATCGGCATAAAAAATAGAAACTTTGTAGAGGACTTCCAATGATCATTCCTGGGCAGTTTGGTTTCAATTGTCCAAGTGATTTCAGAGAAGAAGAATTTTGAAACTTTTTCCCATTGGATCCAAAGTTAAACTAAGTCCTGCCGTAGCCGCCATTTTGAATTTCATATCAAAACAAAAAACATTAAGATTGTAGAGGACCATCCAATGAACATTCATGTTCAGTTTGGCTTTAATCATATTTGTAGTTTCTGAGAAGAAGGCATTTGAACATTTTCCCATAGGGTCCAATGTTAATCTATGTCCTGCAGTGGTGGCCATCTTGGATTTCCGATCGGCATAAAAAACAAAATTTTGTAGAGGACCTTCCAATGATCATTCCTTGGCAGTTTGGTTTCAATTGTCCAAGTGGTTTCAGAGAAGAAGCATTTTGAAACATTTTTCCCATAGGGTCCATTGTTAAACTAAGTCCTGCCGTAGCCGCCATTTTGAATTTCATATCGGAACAAAAAACCTCAAGATTGTAGAGAACCATCCAATGAACATTCATGTACAGTTTGGCTTCAATCATATTTGTAGTTTCTGAGAAGAAGGCATTTGAACATTTTCCCATAGGGTTCAATGTTAATCTATGTATTGCAGTGGTGGCCATCTTGGATTTCCGATCGGCATATAAAACAAACATTCTGTAGAGGACCTTCCAATGATCATTCCTGGGCAGTTTGGTTTCAATTGTCCAAGTGGTTTCAGAGAAGAAGCGTTTTGAAACATTTTTACCATAGGGTCCAATGTTAAACTAAGTCCTGCCGTAGCCGCCATTTTGAATTTCATATCGGAAGAAAAAACGTAAATTTTGTAGAGGGCCATCCAATGAACATTCATGTACGGTTTGGCTTTAATCATATTTGTAGTTTCTGAGAAGAAGGCATTTGAATATTTTCCCATAGGGTCCAATGTTAATCTATGTCCTGCGGTGGTGGCCATCTTGGATTTCCGATCGGCATAAAAAACAGAAAATTTGTAGAGGACCTTCCAATGATCATTCCTGGGCAGTTTGGTTTCAACTGTCCAAGTGGTTTCAGAGAAGAAGCATTTTGAAACATTTTTCCCATAGGGTCCAATGTTAAACTAAGTCCTGCTGTAGCTGCCATTTTGAATTTCATATCGGAACAAAAAACCTTAAGATTGTAGAGGACCATCCAATGAACATTCATGTACAGTTTGGCTTTAATCTTATTTGTAGTTTCTGAGAAGAAGGCATTTGAACATTTTCCCATAGGGTCCAATGTTAATCTATGTCCTCCGATGGCGGCCATCTTGGATTTTCGATCGGCATAAAAAACAGTAACTTGGTAAAGGACATTCCAATGATCATTCATTTACAGTTTGGGTTCAGTCAGTTCATTAGTTTCAGAGAAGAAGATCTTTGAAATTTCAGCCAATCAGAGCACATTATTGGCCCTGGCAGCCATATTGAATATCCGACTAGAACGAAAAACAGTAACTTTGTAGAGGACCATCCAAGGAACATTCCTGCTAAGTTTGGTTCCAATCGGCCCAGTGGTTTCGGAGAAGAAGCTTGAAATGTGAAAAGCTTGCAGACGACAGACAATAGACGACAGACGACGGACGCCAAGTGATGGCAATAGTTCACCTGGACCTTTGGTCCAGGTGAACTAAAAATGCATTTCAAGAGGAATAATTTCATCCCTCCTTTTTTCTATTTTTAGCTTGGTGGCCATCTTGGTTGGAAGTCGGGATCACCGGACACAATTTTGGAAGGGGGCCATCCAAGGATCATTCCACAAAAGTTTGATTGCAATTGGCCCAGTGGTTTCTGAGGAGAAGATTTTTATGTGAATTTCCCATAGGGTCCTATGTTAAGCTAAGTTCGGCTGTGGGGGCCATCTTGATCGAAGGGCCGGACATTTTTTTGGAAGATAACCATCCAATGACTATTTCATCAAAATTTGTTCTTATTGAGCAAATGGTTTCAGACAAGAAGATTTTTATGGGAATTTCCCATAGGGTCCTATGTTAAATTAAGTTCGGCTGTGGCGGCCATCTTGGTCGGTGTTCTGAAATGCCGGACACAATTTTGGAAGAGGACCACCCGAGAATCATTTCAGCAAAGTTTGGTTGAGATTGGCTCAGTAGTTTCAGAGGAGAAGATTTTTTTAAAATTTCATCCCCCCTTTTTTCTAATTTGCATAATCGGTCAAAATAGGCAAAAGTTCAAAGTTCATAAAAAATCCCGTAATATATGTTAAAAAGCTCATCATTATGCTTATACAGTTCAAATTTGGGCACTTTCTGGCTTAAAATAGAGCAGTTTTGGCCATTTGAAGAAATTTCTATTTTTAGTAATGGCGGCTATCTTGGATACAGGACGGCGCTGACGGACACAATTTTGAAAGGGGACCACCTAAGGATCATTTCAGCAAAGATTGGTTGAAATTGGCTCAGTAGTTTCAGAGGAGAAGATTTTTTTTTAATTTCATCCCCCCTTTTTTCTAATTTGCATAATCGGTCAAAATGGGTAATGTGATTTACTTCAAAATTGCAGGGTAGGTAGATCTTGACATGCTGCACAATTTTGCAATTTAAACTTAACATCTATCTCTAAATAGTTTTTGACATATAAGACGAAAAGTATTAAAATAAAAATAAAAATTGATGAAAAAAGGGCAATAACTCCAAGATGGGTAATCAGATTTACTTCAAAATTGCAGGGTAGGTAGATCTTGATGTGCTGATCATTTTTACCCCATGTCAGATTTTTGATATTGAGTTATTACCCAAAACCTGCAATTTTACCATATGTTCTATTTTTAGTAACAGTGGCCATGTTGGTTGGTGCACGGCATCACCGGACACAATTTTGAAACTAGATACCCTAGTGATGATTCAGACCAAGTTTGGTTTCCATTGGTCTAGTACTTTCAGAGGAGAAGATTTTTGAAAAAGTTTACGACGTACGACGACGACGGACGCCTAGTGATGGCAATAGCTCACATGACCCTTTGGGTCAGGTGAGCTAAAAAGTGGGCATTATACATTTTCAAGGTCGAAACACATATGGGTTAGAGTTAGAGTTATGCTGTTTAACTCCACTTTCAACAATATTTCAGTTATATCGTGGTGGTCAGTTTTATTGGTGGAAGAAACCTAAGTACCCAGAGAAAACAACCGACCAGCTGCAAGTCACTGACAACTTTTATCACGAAACTCATATGAAAGCTGTATTTAAACTTACCGTTCTTGTAAGTCTAGTGTAAAGTTTTTGCCTATTGCAATAATACCCCAGCTATCTCCATCATGTACTGACTGTAGAGCGGCATTGTAATCTTTATATGTCACCTATATCAATATATATGAAATGGCAAATTATCATGCCTTTTAAATATTTTATTTTTATGTAAATTAATTAGTTTCATTGAGAAAAAATATGCAGCAAAAGAAAAAACAGCTGTCAATATTTTAATTAATTAATAACAAAAACAAAGTTCACAGAACAGCTTAAATGAAAAGTAAAAACAGCTGTCAATATTTTAATTAATTAATAACAAAAACAAAGTTCACAGAACAGCTTAAAAGAAAACAAGTATAGAGACAGATCTATGTCTCATCTGCACCCTCCAAATCATTTCTGTGAAGTATACCATGAAACTGAAGTTAAGCTAATGTGACATGCATAAATATACACAATTACCCTCCATAATCAATGTGTTAACAGAATATGGTAAGCCTACATTGTACACGGTAATAGAGAAACTCACATTATCACAAATATTTGACGAGAAGATAACAAAGTCAGTAGCACCGTGAAAATGAGGTCAAGGTCAAGTGACACATGGCAGACTGACATGTACTCTGCATGATCACTGTATTGTCCAAATATGGTAAGCTTACGTTATATGGTAATAGAGAAACTGACCTAATCACGGAAATTTGATGCTTATTGAACAAATATTTTTCAACACATCATCGCAGGCGAGACAAAAATGAAATATGAAAAAATAAAAGTTCTGTAGCATTTGCATACATTAATTTTTTTTTTAATTTTGTAAAATTTATCTTCAAAATATTGTTCATAGGTGATATAACTGTAATATTGTTGAAACTGGTATTTAAACAGCCATAACCCCTACTGTTGGGTCAACAAAAACTGCAAAACACTAATATTATGGGTTAGGGTTATGGTGTTTAACGCCACTTTCAACAATATTTCAGTTTTATTGGTGGAGGAAACTGAACTACCTGGAGAAAACCACCGACCTGCCGAAAGTCACTGACAAATTTTATCACACTTACGTTATGGATGGCTGAAGTATCTAGACAATTTAAAAATAACTGACTGAAGCCAGAGACTTCCTCATTAACTACCGACACAGTCAGGTCATACGGCTTCCTTCCTATACATACACAGAACAAAATAATCTGTATAGATGGTAAAATAAACTGGAATAACAAAAACCTACAAAGGAGAAAATAACTTTCATAATCAGTATCGACTGTTAAACTTAGCTTGTTGCGATCAAAATTTGTTAAATCTGATTGAATTGAATGAAATTCTCACATGGAAGACTAAAAAAAGATCTGTTATAAACAAAATAATTAATATTTCACTTTTCCTATTTTATTAGTGCCTATCACCACTAAAGTTTGAACCCCATTCATGGCGAGGAGTACTCGATACATCAAGTGATAAAGTTTGTCAGTGACTTGCGACAGGTTGGTGGTTTTCTCCGGGTACTCCAGTTTCCTCCACCAATAAAACTTACCACCACGATATAACTGAAATATTGTTGAAAGTGGCATTAAACACCATAAACTAAACCCACCTGTTTTATTGTAGTATTATTTTTCCTTCTATAAGCATCCTGAATTTTGATTAGTTGATAGCCAGTGTATTTATCATGCATTTTTATATTTTTAATAAATTTCGTTCAATTTTACCACTGCCAGGCCTAGGTATATAATGTTTAAAGCTTAAAAGATAGAATCAAAATATATATTTCTTACCCTATATTTCTTTTCATTAACGTGAGATTCTTAAGAAATTGAGCAAATATATTTCTGATTGATGGGCAACCAAAGCTACAGTAAAACATCGGAGGTCCATGGTTCATTGTATTGTCTGTAATATATAGATATAATATATAAAGCTACAGTCAAACATCGGAGGTTCATGGTTCATTGTATTGTCTGTAATATATAGATATAATATATAAAGCTACAGTCAAACATCAGAGGTCCATGGTTCATTTTATTGTCTGTAATATATAGATATAATATATATACAGTCAAACCTGTCTAAACCAAACTCCTTTTAGCGGACTAAAACTTTTGTTTGGAATAGACAGGTTAAATTCACTAAAATTTACAATATTAGGACTAAATCTAAAGTTCACTTTACACAGGATTTCGGTTTATTCAGAGTTCAGATTAGGTAGGCTTCACTGTATCTAATTATTGTCTGATCTTATACAGTGAACCCTGTCTAAAACGATTTTCTTTGGAATCCACTTCAGATTAGACAGGTGTTCAGTTTATACAGGTTAATTTAACAAAGATTTGCTACATTCTGACTTTATTGAAAGTTCAGTTTATACAGGATTTCGGTTAATTCAGGGTTCAGCTTAAACAGCTTTTACTGTACTTGCTGTTCATGAAAAAAGTTAAAATTGATAGTCTACAATCTTACCAACGACAGCACGAAAATATCCCTTCAATGCCTGACAAGATTTCTCATTAATTAGGGGAATGGGTCACTGAGTGGGAAAATACCAGTGTTGTATCAAGTTTGTAATAGGAAGATGATGTCATAATTATGTGAAAACTAGATTGAGCAATTTACTACAATTTCTTAAATTTAAGTAAAAATTTCAATTGAATAACCTTTTTAGACAGGGGCCTCTGTGAACAAGCGGTTAAAGCTATTAACTTCTGCCAACAAGTCTAAAACCAATAATGTAGATTCACACACTGATAACGAACCCAGATACTAACATAATGTTGGGGTTTTTACTTGTCAAGTTCTTATTAACTGTCCAGATTTTCCTCCCTCATAAGGTCTGGTAGTCATTATATATAACTGAACATTGACTAGAAGTGATGCTAAACACAAACAACCCTAACCTTAACCCTAATTAATAGATCAATTGGGCATTTCTGACTTTGATTCTAAAATAATATGATTTACATGAGTTATTCCCCTTTATGTTTGTTCAAAAGGGTCACTTTCATGCAAAGTTCAATAACAATAAAATATTTTTTTTCCATAAACTTCAAAATTTTAATGTCACAGTTTTTGAATTTTCCATCTGCTAAAGTTTGTTGTCCTTTCCATTGTTCTTGCTAGACTTTATCATTTTGCCTGTTATAAGCAAAATACAGTTTGGATCATTATCATGCAAAAGTTGCAACTTACATTTTGTAATTCTATAAAGTTTCTAATCCGGCTCTTAAATAGCAACTTTTGTTATCCTTAAGTCTGAAATGCTAATCAACACTTCAATGCCATTTCACATTTGAAAATAATTTTTTTTACAAAGTAGATATATGAACTTTATCTGAATCTAAAAACAAATAACCTATGGAATCAGTGCCTATCACCACTGATGTTTTGAGTTTGAATCTCGATCAGGGTCAGGTGTACAACATTATGTGATAAAGTTTGTCAGTGACTTGCGACAGGTTGGTGGTTTTCTCCGGCTCCTCCGATTTCATCCACCAATAAAAGTGGCCGCCACGATATAACTGAAATATTGTTGAAAGTGGAGTTAAACACCATCATACAAACAAACAAACAATAAAAACAAATAAAATCTTGATCATATCTACAAATACTAACTGAAACCTAACAACGGAGTTGTCTCCCCACCAACAGCACCCTGATCAGTCGAACCATATTTATTATTTCCATTCTCCCGTGTCTGAAATAAAAATACAATAAACTTTACATTACCTAACTATTAAATTGACAATTACAACACTTCATTTGTTTTTGTTTTTTTTTATTATTAAAAAAAGAAATCCTTTCGCCTGATTAAAAAAATTTGATTTGCTTTTTATATAGTTTCTCATTGTTTTAAAAGGTAAAGGGATCTACTATTTAAGTTCGATTAGCCCAGTATTCAAATTTAGCTAACAATTACTATGAACTGACAACATTTTTGTGCTTCATTATCCAAGAAAATTGATCTATTCATGTTCGAGATATCGAGGGTTGTTTATTTTTGTAAAGGAATAAACATGCCATGTCATTATACATTTACAATACTGGTAGTCACATAGATATTTTTCATTTTTCAGTTTTCTGTTTTTGCTTTCAATTTTTGTTATTTAAATTTAGTTTTCCTACAGTTTGAGGTCAAGGGTCAAATGCCAGTGAAGAAGTTAACTATAGAAATGTGCATCAACCGTACTATATTATTATTAGAATATAATTTAGTTGTATGTTCCTTTTTGTCTTAAACTATATTATATAATGTCTAAATCTACTTAAAACATCATACTTACACTATGAGAAAAGTTACAGCTTAGGATTTCTTCATCTGGTTGATCAGCATGACAAAGTCTTAAAAAAACAGCTTCCAGACTCTACAGAGAATTTAATGTAATCTTACTAAAAGTTGATTAATTGATTGATTGATTAGTGTTTAAAGCCAACTTTAGCAGTATTTCAGCTGTATCATGGTGTGAACATATTTTTATTTAATAAAAGTTTAGCTAGACAAAAAAAAGTTAATGTTAAAACATTGAACATACTTCAGTTAGTGTTATAATTATGGTGTTTAATGCCACTGTCAACAATATTTCAGCTATATTGTGGTAGTCAGTTTTATTGGTGGAGGGAACCAGAGTATCTGGAGAAAACCACCGACGTGTCGTAAGTCACTGACAAACTTTATCACATAATGTTGTATCGAGTACACCTCCTCTGAGTGGGATTTGATCCCACAATGTTAGTGGTGATAGGCACAGATTACATAGGTAGTTGTAAATCTAACTACCATATGATCACAATGGCCTCTCCTGATAAGAGGGATGGTCTTCTGTGGAAGTTGTCTTATAAGAGGGGGACTATGTTTTTATTATTATCACTTTTGAAGATAAAATTTTCAGCTGATATACTTACATTGATTCTATAAATATCAATTAATTTCTGTGGTCTATCTTCTGCCAGTAGCTTACCATTTCTCATTAACCCAACCTTATAATAACATAAAATTAGGTTAGTGTTTTTTAAGAACTGAATGGAGGATTTTGAAGTTGTATTGGTGCATAAAAGAGTTGAGCAAAGTAAATTTTGTGTAAAGCTATCATGCTTCATATAAAAAAAAGTGTGAAACACATTGTTCTTGTTTATACTATGCATCCCTTCTGCAAAATAAAGAATCTATGTAAGATCTAGCGTATTATACATAGGTCATTATGGTACTTCTGTCAAAGCTTTTACAATCCTATAAAACTAAAAAAAATGCATTCAATACTTATAATTACATTTTAACATTTATCAAATACAACTAAAATTATTATTATTTGTTTTGATGTCCACATTTTCAACTATTGTTACTGTGTGTAGTTATTAGTTTTCATGACATTCGAAAATAGTTTCTGGAAGTGTTCATGGTTGAATGAGTCTGCCTTTCATTGACTGATGAAGTTTCAATTCTGAAGTCACATGTCAAACTTTTGATCAATCCCATGATGCTTTCTAAATGAAATGAATTGATATCTATAATGTGATTATACAGTGAAACCTGTCTAAATCAAACCTACTTGGGACCAACTTCTGTGATTGTAATAGACAGGTTTTCGATTTATACAGGTTAAATTAACAAAGATTTCCTACATTAGATTAGACATATTTTATTAATTAATAAATCATATTGTACAATAAGATCAATTTCAATATGATATTATACATATTCCCACATTTGGACTTTATTTAAAGTTAGGTTTATACAGGATTCCAGTTTATTCAGGATTCGGTTTATACAGGATTCCAGTTTATTCAGGATTCGGTTTATACAGGATTCCAGTTTATTCAGGGTTTGGTTTATACAGGATTCCAGTTTATTCAGGGTTTGGTTTATACAGGATTCCAGTTTATTCAGGATTATGTTTATACAGGATTACAGTTTATACAGAATTACAGTTTATACAGGATTACAGTTTATTCAGGATTACAGTTTATTCAGGGTTAGGTTTATACAGGATTACAGTTTATGCAGGGTTAGGTTTATACAGGATTACAGTTTATTCAGGGTTAGGTTTATACAGGATTACAGTTTATACAGGATTACAGTTTATTCAGGATTACAGTTTATTCAGGGTTAGGTTTATACAGGATTACAGTTTATTCAGGATTCGGTTTATTCAGGATTCGGTTTATTCAGGGTTAGGTTTATACAGGATTACAGTTTATTCAGGATTCGGTTTATTCAGGATTACAGTTTATTCAGGATTAGGTTTATACAGGATTCCAGTTTATTCAGGATTCGGTTTATACAGGATTACAGTTTATTCAGGGTTAGGTTTATACAGGATTACAGTTTATACAGGATTATAATTTATTCAGGATTACAGTTTATTCAGGGTTAGGTTTATACAGGATTACAGTTTATTCAGGATTCGGTTTATTCAGGGTTAGGTTTATACAGGATTACAGTTTATTCAGGATTCGGTTTATACAGGATTACAATTTATTCAGGATTCAGTTTATTCAGGATTACAGTTTATTCAGGGTTAGGTTTATACAGGATTCCAGTTTATTCAGGATTCGGTTTATACAGGATTACAGTTTATTCAGGGTTTGGTTTATACAGGATTACAGTTTATTCAGGGTTAGGTTTATACAGGATTACAGTTTATTCAGGGTTAGGTTTATACAGGATTACAGTTTATTCAGGATTAAGTTTATACAGGATTACAGTTTATTCAGGGTTAGGTTTATACAGGATTACAGTTTATTCAGGGTTAGGTTTATACAGGATTCCAGTTTATTCAGGATTCGGTTTATACAGGATTACAGTTTATTCAGGGTTTGGTTTATACAGGATTACAGTTTATTCAGGGTTAGGTTTATACAGGATTACAGTTTATTCAGGGTTAGGTTTATACAGGATTACAGTTTATTCAGGGTTTGGTTTATACAGGATTATAGTTTATTCAGGATTAGGTTTATACAGGATTACAGTTTATTCAGGATTATGTTTATACAGGATTACAGTTTATACAGGATTACAGTTTATTCAAGATTACAGTTTATTCAGGGTTAGGTTTATACAGGATTACAGTTTATTCAGGGTTAGGTTTATACAGGATTACAGTTTATTCAGGGTTAGGTTTTTATACAGGATTACAGTTTATTCAGGGTTAGGTTTATACAGGATTTCAGTTTATTCAGGGTTAGGTTTTTATACAGGATTACAGTTTATACAGGATTACAGTTCATACAGGATTACAGTTTATTCAGGATTACAATTTATTCAGGGTTAGGTTTATACAGGATTACAGTTTATTCAGGATTCGGTTTATTCAGGGTTAGGTTTATACAGGATTACAGTTTATTCAGGATTCGGTTTATTCAGGATTACAGTTTATTCAGGGTTAGGTTTATACAGGATTCCAGTTTATTCAGGATTCGGTTTATACAGGATTACAGTTTATTCAGGGTTAGGTTTATACAGGATTACAGTTTATACAGGATTATAATTTATTCAGGATTACAGTTTATTCAGGGTTAGGTTTATACAGGATTACAGTTTATTCAGGATTTGGTTTATTCAGGGTTAGGTTTATACAGGATTACAGTTTATTCAGGATATGGTTTATACAGGATTACAGTTTATTCAGGATTAAGTTTATACAGGATTACATTTTATTCAGGATTACAGTTTATTCAGGGTTAGGTTTATACAGGATTACAGTTTATTCAGGGTTAGGTTTATACAGGATTACAGTTTATTCAGTGTTAGGTTTAGACAGGTTTCACTGTATACTGAACTGTTATAAAAATCTTTCAATATGTAGAAATTGCAATGACAAGGTCTGTACTGAATACTCACCATATCAGCCTGTCTTGCCTCCTCTATATAATGTGTTGTGATTATAATGGTTGTTTCATGTTCATTTTCCTTGGAAATCTTAATCATATGTTCCCAGATTCTACAAGAATTAAAAAAAACTAAATATCACATTACTGCCCTGGACGGGTTTGTACACACTTCAATAAAATTTAAAGCTAAAACAAACTAGAAAAGAAGTATGCTCCCGCACTTGATAATTATGGACAAAGTTCTTTTGTTAGGAGTGATTTTTTTTAAAATGAAATGTGTCTGTAATACACAAATGATGCCCCCGCCTGACCATAAGAAATTATAAACATGTCAACCTCCATTATGTACACAAACATCATACAAAATATTAAAGCTGTAGCTCCAATACTGTAGGAGGAGATAGCCGGACAAACCATGTATCTATATCCGGACGGACGAATAAAATGACTAAGTCCAACTACCTGTCATTTTGAGAATATTTGAAGAAAATCAAAATCCTGTGGACATGTACACCTCCATTATGTGTATAAACACTATACAATATATTAAAGCTGTAGCTCCAAAACTGTAGGAGGAGATAGCCGGACAAACCATGTATCAATATCCGGACGGACGAACGAACGGACGGACAGGGGTAAATTAATATGCCCCCCCGACTCTTCGTCGCGGGGGCATAAAAATGGTTGCTTCATGTTCTGATTGTCCTTGGAAATCTTGATCAAATGTTCCCAGATTCTACAAAAAAATTTAAAACTAAATATCACATTACTGCCCTGGACTGGTTTGTACAAACTTCAATAAAATTTAAAGTTATAACAAACTGACTGGTAAATATATGTAAGTGTCTAGAAGGTAAATATATGTAAGTGTCTAGAAAACAAACTGACTGGTAAATATATGTAAGTGTCTAGAAGGTAAATATATGTAAGTGTCTAGAAGGTAAATATATGAAAGTGTCTAGAAGGTAAATATATGTAAGTGTCTAGATAACAAACTGACTGGTAAATATATGTAAGTGTTTAGAAAACAAACTGACTGGTAGATATATGTAAGTGTCTAGAAGGTAAATATATGTAAGTGTCTAGAAGGTAAATATATGTAAGTGTGTAGAAGGTAAATATATGTAAGTGTCTAGATAACAAACTGACTGGTAAATATATGTAAGTGTGTAGAAGGTAAATATATGTAAGTGTCTAGATAATGAACTGACTGGTAAATATATGTAAGTGTCTAGAAGGTAAATATATGTAAGTGTCTAGAAGGTAAATATATGTAAGTGTCTAGATAACAAACTGACTGGTAAATATATGTAAGTGTCTAGAAGGTAAATATATGTAAGTGTCTAGAAAACAAACTGACTGGTAAATATATGTAAGAGTCTAGAAGGTAAATATATGTAAGTGTCTAGAAAACAAACTGACTGGTAAATATATGTAAGTGTCTAGAAAACAAACTGACTGGTAAATATATGTAAGTGTCTAGAAAACAAACTGACTGGTAAATATATGTAAGTGTCTAGAAAACAAACTGACTGGTAAATATATGTAACTGTCTAGAAACCTGAACACTTGAGGTGGTCATCAGAGAGTGCACCCACATCAGTTGTGCTAGGCTTGTGTAGAAGACATCAGCCATTGAGGCCCCTCAAATTTAAGACTTTCTTTCACTAGGGGCCATCGTGGTCTTGATCATATTGTAGTTGGATTTACAAATACCTATGCAATCAGTGCCTATCACCACTAAAGTTATGAGTTAGAATCTCGCTCAGGCGAGGTGTACTCGATACAATATTATGTGATAGTTTGTCAGTGACTTGCAGCAGGTCACGGTTTTCTCTGGGTATTCCGGTTTCCTACACCAATAAAACTGACTGCCATGATATAACTGAAATATTGTTAAGTGACATTAAACACCATAAGCCAAAGCCCTTTCTTCACAACTTGTTTATAGAAAAAAGAACATCGCACATGGTACCAAACATGTAGGTTGTTGTATATTATTTTGTTCTTTTGTCCAAATTTCGTTGGCGACCTTTTGCTCTATTGATCAATAAACAATTTGCCACTTTGAAAAAAACACTTTTATATTCAATTTAAAATAAAATATTAAATAATATTAGTTTTCAAATTTACAATATATATTAATCTATACGTAACCTTTCTCTAAGGATCGGATCAACGCCAACGGTTGGTTCATCCAATATTAAGAGTTCTGGTTCCTGTAGTAACGCTACTGAAAATGACACACGTCTCTTCTGTCCTCCACTGTAAATAACACATAAAATATATTCTTGATATTAAGATCTTCCTTAAAAAAATATACTAGTTTACTGTTACAGTAACACCACGGATATGTTCCACTTGTCATAAGTACTTCTCTTTCCTCATTCATGACTTATTACCAGGTTTGTAACTAGAGTAGCATGATGGGTGCCACTAGTGGAGCAAGAATTGCTTACCCTTCCAGAGCATCTGAGTTCACCCCCGGTTTTAAGTGGGGTTTGTGTTGCTCGATCTTTATATTTCTGTGTAATGTTTTGTAGATCGTTGTTTGTCCTAGTATCCTTTTTCTTTTGGCTGTTTGTTTGTCCTTCTTCGATTTACGGATTTTGATATCTTCAAACTTTTCTGACAATTTTTTAAGTGATACCTGTCTAAACTGAACCTTGAATATACTGGAATCCTGTATAAACAGAACTTTACATCTATATTTATATACATTTGTATATATATATATTATACATATCTTTATTTCTCAATAAACCAATGGAATACATAACTATACCAATAAAAAAGTACCAATGTAGGAAATCTTATTAATTTAACGTGCATAAACCAAACAACTGTCTCTTCCGACCACAAAGTACATGTAGATCTCAAGGAGGTTAATTTTAGACAGGCCTCACTACATAACAAATTAGCCTTTTCTTTCAAATATACGTGAACAAACTTACTTTAATGTCAAAAACCTTGCAAAAATTAGAATTAGATAAATAAAATAAAAAAAATATTGTTGAAAATGGCATTAAACATTATAAACTCCCCCCCCCCTCCTCCCCCTCCCTCATTTAAATTAAATAAATATTTATTTATTTACTTATTTATATTTAATGTCAGCTGCCTTCATTGTTTTTTTTAAACTATGTACCTGTAATGCATTTGAAAATGTTTTAAGGGGAAATAAATCTATAGTCTACTAATTACCTGAGTGTATTGATGAGTCTGTTTTCTTCTGGTAATGAGAGAAAGTCCAGGAGAAATTCTGTTCTTTTTTTAACATGGGTAGAACACATTCCATGGATGTACCCAAAGTACTTCAATGTTTCCCCTATTGTTAGGTCATTAAATAGTGCAGTTTCCTGAAAATTAGCACCAATAAAATCATCACTTATTATTTTTGAAATTTTCCCTCTATTTTTTAGTTAAGGTTACCTTTATAAAATACAAATGTTGTTGATGTACCATGCTAGGAAAGGATTGTGGTCACGTAGATTTTGCCATGCCCCTGTTTCTATGATTTTGTGATTAGATTTTGGAATTGTTCAAACGGTATGGTATTTTTTGCTTAAATTTTTATTGTTGATAGGTATGAGGTTAATGGCTGCTTTTGGTAAATGTGACAGCAAGTAGTTCCAACAGAATATCTTTTAACTGAAAACCTTGTTGTTTTATTTCTACATCATTGATTGTGAGAGTAGCTAATGATCTGCATAGGATATAATAAAAAACGAACTGAAGAAGAAACAAATGTCAATGGTCAAAAATATGAAGCAGACGAATGTAAACAGGCATTGCTTTACAATTTCAAGTGTTAAATAGCCTTCCAAATATACGAAATTTTGGAAATTGGACCACTTTTAGTGCCCTTTTCTAAATAAAATAGCAAAAAAGATGATCATTTTGCAAAAAATGCATTTAAATTGGAAGAAAAATAAGAAAGTTCAAATTTTGGAATTCGGCTTTTGTTGGCTCCTTTCAGTTGAGTTTATCTCCGAAATCGTAAGAGATAGAGGAAATATGTTGACAAACTTCCGGAAGTTCTCGGCAAAATCGATTCTCTGATGGTTGGTAGGTTTATGGTGCTTAATGCCACTTCCAACAATATTTCAGTTATCTTGTGGCTCCATGTTTTGAAAGTTCTGATGAAGTTCTGTTATAATACATTGTATTTACAGTGTGAACCAAAAAGTATAGAATTATGTATACCTGTGGCATATATCCCACCAAACTTCCCGGAACTCCATGTCCAGGTGCACCTGGCCTGTTACCAAGGACAACGACATGGCCACCATCAATATGAAGTCTACCCAAAATGCATCTTAATAATGTTGTCTTGCCACAGCCACTAGGACCCAGCAGTCCATAACTAAAGAAAAATGCTATGATGTACTGAATGGGTACAAAGGTTATATCTCAATTATATAGTTATCATCTCAAAGAATTGCTTGCTTAAACAGAAAAGTTAACGTTTTACAAATAGTATTAATAAATTCAAAGTCAACATTAAAAGGACCTTTCAAGTCACTTTAAACAATGTTCAGCTAGTTTTAATATGGTATCCATTTCATTGATGAAGGGAGGGTTATCAGTGACTCTTGTCAGATCTGTGGTTTTCTCCGGGTACTGCAGTTTCCTCTACCTATAAAACTTACTGCCACAATAAAACAGAAATATTGTTGAAAGTGGCATTAAACACCACAACCCTAACTCAAACCCTTCATATTTTAATAAAGTTGTGGTTCTTCTTCCAATGAATTCAATAAATTTTTTATCAAATTTTATTCTTTTGTAATAGAAATGTCATATTTATGTCTCTAATGAAATCATCATCTTCTATCAAAATAATACCTTGCAGTGTCATTTTGATAAAAAATCATACACCCCTTGTGAAACGTTTTAAAATGTACAGTAAATATAACGTACATGCAACCTCGTTCAACTGTTATATCTAAGTTCTGCAAAACTTCGACTTTCTTTTTTCTACTACCATAACTCTTCTTTAATGTTCTCCCCCATACAGCAAATTCTTGTCTCTTGTAGGCATCCATTTTATTTAGTTTCTAAAAAATAAACTAAAATAATATGTAATTGTATTCTGTGCAGCATACATCATTACACATTAAGATAACAATACCAAAATTTCTTGATAATATTTTACGGACGATAGGTCGATATTTGTTTTCCTCAACACGCTGGCTTTGACCTATCGTCCACATCGACCTATACAAGGATGAAGTTAAAAAAATCTGGAATCCCTAAAAAAAATCTCTATAAAAATGACGATTTTGCTTACAGTATACCTTGAATTTGCTGTAGGTTTTTTATATAAGACCATCCCTTCTGCAATGAAAAAGTGGATTATTATAAGATGGATGGACTCTTGAGGGGATCAGATTAGTAGTAATTTACTATGGATCAGTACATCTGAAATCTGGCTTAATAAGAGCGATGGCCTTTGGTGGGAGTGGTCTTATAAACTCGGGACTTGTAAAAGTGGGCTATAATCCTGGGGGAAAAAAACGGTAATCTTTCAACAATATTTCAGTTAGATCGTGGAAGTCAGTTTTATAGATTGAGGAAACTGGAGTACCTGGAAAAAACCACTGACTTGCCACAAGTCACTGATAAACTTTATCACATAATGTTGTATCGAGTACACCTTGCCTAAACTCACAATTTTAATAGGGATAGGCACTGATTGCAAAGGTAGTTGTAAATTCAACTACCATACGATCAGGACCATGACCGCCCCCTTAATACCATAGGGGTATTATATACACTGTACATGATCAGGACCATGACCGCCCCCTTAATACCATAGGGGTATTATATACACTGTACATTGACCATGACCACCCCCTTAATACCATAGGGGTATTATATACACTGTACATGATCAGGACCATGACCACCCCCTTAATACCATAGGGGTATTATATACACTGTACATGATCAGGACCATGACCACCCCCTTAATACCATAGGGGTATTATATACACTGTACATGATCAGGACCATGACCACCCCCTTAATACCATAGGGGTATTATATACACTGTACATGATCAGGACCATGACCGCCCCCTTAATACCATAGGGGTATTATACACTGTACATGATATATATAGCAAATAGTTCATGGCACTGAGAGTCATATGGCAGTATAAGGACCGGTCCGTCACAAAAAAAAAATTATATGAACCGAAACTGTTAACAGGATTTTATTGTCCATACACAGGGCCTTGTCACTATCCACGTAAATATACTATCAATGTATATGTTTATACATTGATAGTATATTTACGTGGATAGTGACAAGGCCCTGTGGTCCATACACGAAAATATATTTAAACTATTTAATCAAATAAATTTTTTTTTTACATATTTAATAAGATTTAATATAATTTTAAGTGTTCTGTGCTATTTCTATAGTGTTCTCTGGTATTCTGTGGTGTTCTATGGTAATAATACGGCTTTCGAGACGTTTCGACCATAGTACGTTTCGGCCACAAACCATTTCGGCCATAGTTTATATTTAATAAGTATGGATGAAGAAACTGAGTGTCGTAGTCTGTACTTTAGTATGGATTATTAGGGGATTTTTTTTAATTAATCATGGTAATACACATCACATATTCATTGATTGGCGTCGAGATGACTGACCATTTATTTACTTTGTTATTTTCGTAAGTATGGATGAAAAAATCGAGTGTCGTAGTCTGTACTTTTTAGTATCGATTCTTAGGGGAATTATTTTTATAGTAATCGTGGTAATTACACATACGCATATCATATTGGCGTCTAGATGACTGACCATTTATTTACTTTGTTATTTTCGTACTTTTGTATGAAGAAACTGAGTGTCGTAGTCTGTAGTCGTAGTCAGTATGGATTCTTGGAGGAATAAAATTGTTTAAAAAATTAAAATTCCGAAATTTCATGATTAATATATAAAAAATTATTATATTGAAATAGAAATAAGTTTATTAACCAAATCAGGGCCCCATTATTCTTCTCCTCTCAATCGCCACGATTTTCAGATCTGCAAATCGCCGCGATTGAGAAAAGAAAAGAAGAACAATGATAATATTTGCTAAAATATATCGTTTTAAATATTTTTTTGTTTGTAATAAAGTACAGAAAATGATGATTAATTCCAGATTTTCATATAGGTAACACTCAAAACCAAGGACATATATAAAGTCAAAACTAAGTAAATCGTAGATTATGATTTCTTTTCTTCGTGTCGAGTCGATCAGCAAATGGCAGCGATTGGGAAAAGAAGAACAATGATAATATTTGCTAAAATATATTGTTTTAAATATTTGTTTGTTTGTAATAAAGTACAGAAAATGATGATTAATTCCAGATTTTCATATAGGTAACAATCAAAACCAAGGACGTATATAAAGTCAAAACTAAGTAAATCGTAGATTATGACTTCTTTTCTTCGTGTCGAGTTGATCTGCAAATGGCAGCGATTGGGAAAAGAAGAACAATGATAATATTTGTTAAATAATTTTGTTTTTAAATAAAGTACTGAAAATGGTTATCAAATCTAGATTTATAAGACTTAAAACTATGTAAAACGTAGATTTTGTTTTCTTCTCTTCATGTGGACCTGCACATCGCCGCGATTGGGAAAAGAAGAATAGTGATAATATTTGCTAAAATATATCGTTTTTCTCAATTTTTTATTTCTTTTTGTATTCAATATGATTATTAATGCATAATATTGTTATAAATAACACATAAAACAACATAAATAAAACCATGGCCGAAACGTCTTTATAAAGTGTGGCCGAACTGGTACTATGGCCGAAAATCCACCCATAGGACGCACCCCCCGGCCTTGCACATAGCCATAGGGTGGATTTTCTAAAGAATAAGAATAAGAATAAGAAAACTTTATTTGAATTCGGTTTTTGAATAACAATAAACACAAGCTCCCAGGAGCTTTTTACCGAATATACATATATAGTAGCACAAGATACATACAAATATTAACATAAACACACATATAAAGCACATACAGTTAGCAAATGCAACATAAAAAGCACAAAAATAAAAGACATACTAAAACATGCTGAAGCAATATCAAGTAAACATAAAATAACTAAGCAGCATTAAAACTTGGAAAAAGCACTAGAAATAAAACAGTAAGCTGAATATGTTATCTGCATGCAGAACAACGACATACTATTACTGAGCCATTCCAGGACTGAATCAAACTTTTAAAGTGGCTGAAGAAGAAGGTTAACGCTAGTTTTCTATCGTGTAAAAATATAAGTTACAATCGCCTTAGTTCATGTTGTTATCACTGTGTTATGGTCAGTTGCTAACTTTCCTTGTGCCAGGGGATTATAGTATGTTGCTTGTGTAACCTAGGGGTCAAATATTGTAACGGAAGTACCACAAGTAATTTACCTAAAACTTGGATCTTGTTCCGCGCTTTTCATTTACTTGGAGTAAAAAAAAAAGAGAGTCGCACGCAACGCAAATGATATGGTCACATAGTAAAAATGTTGCGATTATCCAAAATGTTGAAGCAATCGTAATTATTCTTTAATTGGGTTCTACAACGTACCAGATACAGATATTTGATGGAAATATTGTATGACCATTGTTTGGGAGATTAAAATACGTAATTTACATGTGTGTCTCCTATGTTGTTTTGTACTTTACCGTAAAGTAAAAAAAATTCTATATTGATTTTTATTTTGCAGTAGAATGTGTGTGATAATTACATATACTTATGCTACAAGTTACGCAAAAAAACCACCATAATAACAAATAGATAAAGGTAATACTATGACACTATGCTATGAATGATATTTAGTTATTAAATATCTGGTACGTACTTGTTTCAATACTTTCATGCAGTAAATTGAGTAATGCCTAGTAATAGTCCAGTCCATACCTCTTACTTAGTCAGAACAACCTTACTGAGGTAAGAGGAAGGGACTTGACAATTGCATGAGACAAGTGCCTGTGGACTGGATAAAATATTGTCAATAGTTACATGTGCATTAATTTGTCATATAAGTTGTATAAAATGTTTACCAAAAGAAGACAAAAAAATGCATATATGCCATACATATGTAAATCTCTTCTTAATAGACCATAACTTGCAAGATTCAAGATTTTTTTATTAACCAATCATCTGAACCCTATCAGGCAATTCCCAAAAACATAGATACACTGTATAATCAAACACAAGGATATGTTCAGAACATATAAATGTCGGGAGGGGGGGGGGGGGGGGGGGGGAGGGGGCTGTGGTGATCATCATCACATATTAGTTGGATTTACAACTACCTGTGCAATCAGCGCCTATCACCACTAAAGTGAATTCGAACCACGTTCATGGCGAGGTGTACTCGATACAACATTTTGTGATAAAGTTTGTCAGTGACCAGTCACAGGTCGTTTCTTTTCTTCGAGTACTCCGGTTTCCTCCACCAATAATAATAATAATAATTTGTATTGTTCCAATTAAGGGCCCCCGAAGAGGCAGAGAGTTACATATAAAACAAATATTGATTCAATGCATAGTCTGTTTGACCAGCCTAAAACAAGACTAAAAAAATAATTAAAAATCAACAGTTCAACTTATTGATTTTTTTTCTTCACACATTTACTCATATATCATCTACCTACTCTGACAAATAATTTCAGAATTTTGACACTATTTTCCAAAAAGTTGCCCATTAGGTCTCTATGTTAAATATTTGTACCAAATGTGGATATGTGCAGAGGGAGTTAGTATGCTTGTTGTTACCAACTTCCAGTGTAAACAATAACAACAACACATGTGATTTTATTTACATTTCACTGTCATGTGATTACCTAATTTGAATGTCACCAGAACCCAAGCATGCATGAGATGTTCATTTCACCCAAAGTTTAGCTTTTTACATTTTATTGGAAATTATATTAGAAATTTAAAAGTAAAAAGTATAAATGCAAGCCTTTGAATTTTAAATCTTTTTCTTTAAATTCTAAATAAAATCACTTTTGTTTTGGTGTTTTCTAAAGTCCAGTATTTGAACTCAAAGAACATGGTTATAAAGTAAGCCTATGTGTATTGACCAGATATACCATGTAAATAGCCCATGCTTTGCATGCTTTGTGTATACTTTTAGAAAATGAAAACAAGTTTTATGTATGTTATTTAAGCATAATAAAAAAAACAAGTAATTAATATATATTTTGTTTAAATATAATAGAAAAAATATAAAATAAAGGTAGAAAAAAACAACATTTTTTTTTGTCTTTTCATAAATTAATATTTACAAATTAAAAATTATCTGCCCTTATTTAGAACTCTACCAATACTTATATAGAAAGGATAGTCATGCCTCTCAAAACTTCAGATGAAAAACAGGATTTAATACTAAAAGTGTTTGATTATTTTGAAGCCGAATCAAAATTGTCACTTGGTGAAATGAACATCTCATGCATGCTTGGGTTCTGGTGACATATTCAAATTAGGTAATCACATGACAATGAAATGTAAATAAAATCACATGTGTTGTTGTTATTGTTTACACTGGAAGTTGGTAACAACAAGCATACTAACTCCCTCTGCACATATCCACATTTGGTACAAATATTTAACATAGAGACCTAATGGGCAACTTTTTGGAAAATAGTGTCAAAATTCTGAAATTATTTGTCAGAGTAGGTAGATGATATATGAGTAAATGTGTGTAGAAAAAAAATCAATAAGTTGAACTGTTGATTTTTAATTAATTTTTTAGTCCTGTTTTAGGCTGGTCAAACAGACTTATACATGTAACAATGCAACATTTTATTCAGAGATAAAGTAATGATATACACTATACAAATGTACATATAAACACTACTTATGACAACAATAATCAATAAGACTGACTGCCACGATATAACAGAATTATTGTTGAAAGTGGCGTTAAACACCATCAACCTAAACCAAGCCATATACATGTATATACATTTGTCTTTTTTTTTAGCTAAGTTATAGACTGGTAAAAAAGTTTGTCCTTGTCAATTTTCTTTTTCCATGTTTTGTAATTTTCGCTTTGATTTACACCTAGTTATTTTTATATTTTTCTTAAAGCAAATTGTTTTGAAATAAGATTTTTTTCTTTAAAAAATAGACCCTTCCCCTTATGGAAATGTCTGGATCTGCCTCTGGTAGTCCCCTTTTAATAAGGTCACTCCCACCAAAGGCCACCCCCTTATCAGGCCAGATTTCAGATGCACTGAGAGAGTAAAACACTACAAGATTGTCCACCCTTTTTATAAGAACACTTTTTCATTGCATAAGGAGTGGCATTAAAAGACTACTGTATTACAATTTAACCTTCTAAATATACAATGTACTTATTTAAATGCAGTTTTCTTTTTTTTTTTTCAGAACTATCGTTACTTGAAATCGTTGCATATCTGAATTACAGAAACACTAGTGATATACATGTATGAGAAGACTTTACCATAGGAACAATATGCAGGACTTATTTTCATCTTTGCAAAATGGAAATTATAAGTTACTGTCCGAGTATAAAAAAAATGGAGGGGGTATGAATGTTGTTGATGACGACGGAAAATCTCTGTTGATGTACAGTTTATTAGAAAGAAATATTGAAAGGAGTCGTTATTTGATTGAACTGGGTTGTAGTGTGAATATTGCCACAAAAAATGGATTTTCTCCTTTACATGTTGCATGTCAAGTAAAAAATATAGACTTGGTAGAACTCCTTACTGAAAATGGAGCAAATATCAAATTTAAAACAGATATAGGCAGGACTCCTTTAATGCAAGCTATCATCTCTGGTAGTTATGAAATTGTAGATAAACTCTTAGTATTGGGTTCAGATGTGAATGTGTTGGACAATACTGGGAATACACCACTTCAGATAGCACTGTTAATGGAGAGACAGGATATTGCTGATCTACTTGTTAAACAAACTGGCATTAACTTGTCTATGTCCTTCCGATGTCGTATGGACGAACACTTCCATGATATAACGGAATATCTGCTTTATCATGGGGCCAATCCTTTTGAAGAATCACAGTCTGGTTATCAGCGTAAAGCTTTCTTCCAAGCAATGTTTGACTTAGAAATAGTCTCTTCTCAAGTTGTTTCAACCAGTTTTGAACAAGTTTATCATGACATATTCACAGAATATGGATTATCTACTGCTTCATATACAAAAAACAAAATTTTACAAGAAATTCTGAATTGCAGACCAATATGCCGTCTGTTTGAAATAGAACATACATTACAAATTAATATTGACCGAACGGTCAATAGAATAATCTCTAAATTTTTAGCAATATTACAAATTCTGACAAGTCTTGGTCTAATATTCCCAGTGCGTGATGATATTTGGCAATGTGATTGTGATAATTCAAGGCTACTAGATATTCTTAATCAACTGAAAACAAACAAACAATTTTGGTCAAAGTTACAAGCCTTAAGGACATCGCCACCAACTTTAAAAGAGCAGTGTCGTACTGCAGTACGATCACAATTAAACTTTGGAGTGACATATAAAGCACAAAAGCTTCCATTACCAGAACAAATAAAGCTGTATTTATGTTTTCCTGAACTTAAGTGAACTACTTGTAATTGTATTAACCATTTCACACACAAGGTATGCAGACACAAAGTTAATGATAATACATGTATGTATTGAATGGTGGAAAGAATATGAAAATCATTCTATTTTACAAGGAATTTAATTCCAAATGTATGTACATGAATAAAGAAAAAGCCTAGTTCCCATGCTACTAGTATTCATTTTTGTTACTTTACAAATGGGGAGACAGACAAAGTAATACTCACTTTTTACTAACAGTACTTTCCACCAATAAAACACAAATATTTCATTTTGTGCACCGTTCGATAAATTAAAAAAAAATCTAACAAACATCTAGTTACATTGGTATATGACTGCACAAATTTTGCAGTCATATTATGTTATGTTATGGATTTGTCATTATCCATCTGTAGACACAATGGTTTCCATGCAATAACTTGTTCAATGTGATTAATATCCATATTGTTTCATTTCATTAATGAGTATGTTGGTATATACTGTAATAGTTCTTCCATGTACATTCTGTAGAACTAGACAATTATTTGGATAAGTTTTTAATCGCTGGTAAGTTCAAGAAACTACTCTAGGGTTAGGATTATGGTGTTTAATGTCACTTTCAACAATATTTCAGTAATATTGTGGTAGTTGGTTTTATTGGTGGAGGAAAAACAACCGACCTGCCACAAGTCGGTGACAAACTTTATTTCATAGTGTTCAGGTGTATTGAGTACACATTACCATGAACGGGATTCGAACTCACACCTTTAGTGGTGATAGGCACTGATTGCATAGGTAGTGGTAAATCCAGCTATCATACCGAACCACAATGGCCACGGAAACTACTCTAGGATTGAGTCATAGATGATCTTTTGTAGTCATAGTAACAATAACAATATTAAGATAGTGATTATTCAGGATTATATAAACTACATTCATTTACAAAATACCTTAAACTGAAAACTACCCTTAAGCTTGTTCACAAGAAAAACCCCACCAGACTGAAATACACAAAACATCTCAAGCTGAAAACTACCCTTGTTAAAAAAAACCACACCCAACTGAAAACTATCCTTGTTCACAAAATGCTTCAAACTGAAAACTATCCTTGTTCACAAATTGCCTCAAGCTGAAAACTATCCTATTTCACAAAATGCCTCATAATGAAAACTATCCTTATTCACAAAATATCTCAAACTGATTACTATCCTTGTTCACACAATACCTTATACTGAAAACTTCTGTGGTTCACAAAATACCCCAAACTAAAAACTACACTTGTTTACAAAGTATCTGAAGCTACAAACCGACTCTTGTTCACAAAATACTCCAAATTTAAACTATCTTTATTTTTCATTCACAAGATACTCCAAGCTAAGAACTACTCTTTGTGGGCAAAATTATCCCAAACTGAAAACTACTTTAGTTTAAAAAAAAAATATACTCCAGACTGAAAACTACCCTTGTTTACAAAATACCCCAAACTAAAAAGTACCCTTGTTTACAAAATACCCCAAACTGAAAACTACCCTTGTTTACAAAATACCCCAAACTAAAAAGTACCCTTGTTTACAAAATACCCCAAACTGAAAACTACCCTTGTTTACAAAATACCCCAAACTGAAAACTAACAATGTTTACAAAATACCCCAAACTGAAAACTACTATTGTTCACAAAATACAACAAACTGAAAGCTACTCTTGTTTACAAGATGCAACAAACTGAAAACTACCCATGTTTACAAAATACCACAAACTGAAAACTAGGTCTTGACCACAAAATACAACAAACCGAAAACTACCCTTGCATGTTCATAAAATGAAAACTACTCTTGATCACAAAATACTAGGAACTGGAAACTACCCTTGTTTCCAAATACAAATGAGAAAGGCTGTCGTGATCGTATAGTAGTTGGATTTACAACTACCTATATATGCAATCTGTGCCTTTCACCACTAAGGTGGGGAGTCCGAATCCCGCTAATGGCCAGGTGTACTCGATACAACATTATGTGATAACGTTTGTCAGTTACTTGCGGCAGGCCGGTGGTTTTCTCCCGGTTCTCCGGTTTCTAATTCCACCAATAAAACTTACCACCACGGTATAACTGAAATGTTAATGAATGTGGTGTTAATCACCATAACCCATAGCCAGAAATGATGGGTACTTTGCTCATTTGCATATCTAAGATGGCGACGCCGGGACGTCTGCAATTTTCATATGATCTATATAGACGATATCATTCATAATTGCATGCGTGTCATTTTCTGAACTTGAAAATGATACATTGAATCAAGCTGAATTAAATGAAATAAAAATTAATGAAAACAATTAAATATTCGCGGTTCCTGGACTAAATGAAAATCCGAGGCGACGAACCCTTTTTTGGCCTTAAATAGGGTGTTTAGTCACGTGACGTTACAGTTGAGAAAACCCCGGCTGACCGGCAATTTCTTTATCGGGTGCATGATTATCTCTGATTTCACGTTTGTTAATAAATGTTTATATATGTATTATATATCAATAAATTTGTCTTTAAATAAGCTTTTAAATGATATATAAATCGTTTCTGTCGGCCACGTAGTTTTGGAGAATTTCAATCGAAAATTCAGGTCGGTGTTTGCATTGCACTGCGTGATCGATTGCAGTTGATTGGCACGTATTTTTATAGTATTTGGCGCGTCATAGCCTATTTTCAAAGGGAAATCCGCTGGATGCTATCTCTCATTGGTTAATTGAAAATAGATATTTTAAAAATTGAAATCCCAAGCTATAAGCCAGTGAAACCCCGAAATTTCTATGTTGCCGCTTACCGGATCTACGAAGGTAATGTAATGTTTGCAAAAAAGAACTTTTTTATTATAAAATATTTACCGTAGACGCTTTGGGGACTTATTTTAATGAAGATCAATGTTTCAAGCAACCATTTCATAATTTGTTTCATACAGTTTAATTGAAGGGAGCAGCGGAATTTACATTTTCGGCATGCGGTGTCAGTGACATTTCGGTGCGTAATAGTAATGGCGACCGTTAACTCGGCACATTGCTCAAATGTAATGATGATTACATGTGATAAAAACACATGAAAACAAGAAACAAGAGAAAATCAAAATAAATTTTGTTGTTAATAGAAGATATAGTATATTTAATATGTTCACTGAAAGTAATTATTTCGTGAATTTTTGTCTAAATGTGCCCCCTCCCCCTTCCACTGTTTCTATATTTTGTGAATGGGCGGAACATAAAAATTCAGAGTTTTATTCTTTTTACATTAATGTACAATGATGATGTGTAACAAAGTGAAATATTATGCATTACCTTGCATACAATCATACATTGATAAAATATACAGATAAAACTTGCATATGGAAAAAAAAATCAAGAAAATTGAAGTTACACTCAAAATAATGGAAGTTTGAAAATGGCATTTTTTTCTATATAAATTTAATGGTGCCATTTTTATTTTCATCATTATATAGAGTAATATATATATATATAACAGTATTATCATATTACAGAATTTCCCCGAAACCTATACTTTTTAGGACCTTCAATTTGCCACATCGCCACATCTCTGCAGCCGAATGTCATAGAATAACAAACTATGGCTCAAAATTCTCAGGAGAGAGAGTACCAACTGAATACAGTAAAATCCAGTGGGTTTTATTTATGTATAAAAAGTCATTGAACACCCTACCTTAAGAGTCTATGTAAAAATGTCAAATACATGAAACTGGTGGCGTGCGACACAAAATTTAACAATGAATGACATTTGGCGACATATTTTCTGAAATTAATTTAGATTCCTCAATAATATATGTAATTATATTAACTAACTTTATATTTCTAGCTTCTAAACTCGGGGTTCCCACATTAAATATAATATGATCATTTTTGCATGATCGCGATATCAAAGACATGTCTAAAATTGTTACAAAACAAAAATATTTGAATTTTGACAGAAGAAAAACTTTGCGGAAATAAACAATAACTTTTAATTTTCGAATCATTGACGAACACATTGAATTTCCGTACTATAGGCTATTTTTTGACAAATCTAATAAACGATCCATCAAGCTTGAAACTGCAGTCACGTGATCAAAATCTAATTTAAATATGATGAATATTTATGAGGAAAGTACCCTCAATTTCTGGATATGCCTAACCCTACTAAACAAATGTACCATAAACTGAACAACTACATTCGTTCACAAAATGATTTAAAAAAAAGATTTGACATAAGGTCAAACAAAAGACATTTCACCCCCAAAAGTCATAGTGATAATGACAAGTGTCACGGAGAAATTACAAATAACAGTATTGAAATCATTTTTGCCTGCGGGATCGTGTTCGGTAGAACTTTCACTTCCTATTACAACACTGTATAGAAATGAAAAGACGAAGGTATGGCTATTTTAATAATTATTCTTATAACTAAAAATACTCTTATTTATAATACAAAAAAAAATATGTGTAATAGTTATTAGCGCTATTCAAATTACATGCAATTCCATTGAACACATTTTAGTAGAACGAGGAAGATTTTAATTTATGTATTTACAACACATGTAAATATGCACTAGACACTATATCAATGGTGGTCTTCTCCGGGTACTACGGTTTCCTCCACCAATAAAACTTACCGCCACGATATAACTGAAATATTGTTGAACGTGGTTTTAAGCACCATAAACAAACAAACAAACTATATCAATAAACAAATTCCACACAGTCAATGGTGAAACAAATTGTCCATGTAAATGTAATGTCTGTGTTTTACAATATTATAATAGTACTGGCATACAAGGTCGATATGTACATCATCTTTGCCAATAAAGGGTTACGATCCGCCTTGAAGAGGCAGATATAGCCGGTGCATCGCAAGTTCTTGGCTAGTGAAGATGATATACATTGATGTATTCCTATCGGATAAATAGATAAACCGTTTCTTGTTGACATTGCTGGAAGGATTATAACTAAACCGGTGACCAATGATGAAAGTTGCTAAAATATTAATATCAGTTCGACCTCTGTTACAAGCCTATAAATCTAATCAGACCATCCATCAGTTGAGTATGCTTGTTCTGCCTGGCACCCTCTTAAATATATATATATAGCTACAATAAAGGTGAAATGGTCCAACGGAGGCATAGCCAGAAATGATGGGTACTTTGCTCATTTGCATCTAAGATGGCGCCGCCGGGACGTCTGCAATTTTCATATGATCTATATAGACGATATCATTCATAATTGCATGTGTGTCATTTTCTGAACTTGAAAATGTTACATTGAATCAAGCTGAATTAAATGAAATAAAAATTAATGAAAACAATTAAATATTCGAAGTTCCTGGACTAAATGAAAATCCGAGGCGACGAACCCTTTTTTGGCCTTAAGAGTCTATGTAAAAATGTCTGAAATACATGAAACTGGTGGCGTGTGACACAAAATTTAACAATGAATGACATTTGGCGACATATTTTCTGAAATTAATTTAGATTCCTCAATAATATATGCAAGCCCCCAATTATTGATTATCCTACCATGACATCTGCTCGGTCATGCAATAAAGTCGATCACTTGTTTTGATTTACAATTCTCGCGCAGCACGAGACTAATGACGTCATTCTGTATATTCATAGCGTACATAAACACTGAGGGAATACTTTTCAACGTCAAAATTACAAGATGAGATTAAAACAGAGAAGTTTGAATTGAATAAATTCCATGCAAGTAAAAAAGATCCTTTTTACTAATGTCTTTTTTTCCTGATCATTATGCTTGTTAAATATGTTTCCATCGATGGTATTCCCCAAACATTTGTATTTTTCCGGTTTGTTGACATAATCGTCATCACAGTTCATGACCGTTTCTGGAATGTAGGCCAAGCAAATTGTATTTTAAAATACTTTGAAAATATGATGATTGATTATTCAGATTCCACCATTTTCTAGAAAATGGCCGATTTTACCGGGAAAATACATGCAAGTGCTCTCCATTAGTCACAAAATGGCAGATTATTTTGCATTTCCACTGCTGCTTTAATAACAAATATACCCCTTACTTCTTGGGGTATTGAAATGAAATTCACAGAGAAGATAGAAAAAGAATTAATTTAACAGCAATAATCAAAATTTATAGCATAAATTGAACAGAGAATTAAATTAAACCAGACAGAAAAATGAGATTATCTGGGTTAAAAAAAACCTGTCATTATTACAAATAGCATCAACAAAACTGTATTGTTACCACTCTGTGATAATAAATGTGATTAAAATAATTGAAATCAGTCATTAATTGTTTTACCAAAATATGTCGGTCTAATAGATTGTATTGACAAAAGCAAAAACACAAAATTCACTGGATTAAATACTTTTTATGTGGGTAAGCAAGTTTAATTTTTGCATCACATAATTAATTTTTAATACTTCAATTTCAAACTATTTAAAAAAACCCATCTTTTGAAATTTTTCAGACAAATCAATTACACTGAAAAAGTTAAAATACTGTACTTTCTTAATCTGGTTTACTTTTTAAGTTTGGTTGGCCTATGACAAAATCATGTGCTTTATTGAACTTTGACCGGCTTTATGTGACGTCATACGACGCCATTTGGAAAATACAGGTCAGTGTGTTATTATTATCGATCTTTTTTCCATGGAACTTTACACATGTGAGCAAGAATAGATGAGGAACATAATTAAAAAGAAAAAAATGTTTACTTTTCAAACATGAAAAAAATAATCAAACATTATCCAATGACTGACCGACTTATTGTCAGACGAGGATATGTAATTATATTAACTAACTTATATTTCTAGCTTCTAAACTCATGGTTCCCACATTAAATATAATATGATCATTTTTGCATGATCGTGATATCAAAGACATGTCTAAAATCGTTACAAAACAAAAATATTTGAATTTTGACAGAAGAAAAACTTTGCGGAAATAAACAATAACTTTTAATTTTCGAATCATTGACGGACACATTGAATTTCCGTACTATAGGCTATTTTTTGACAAATCTAATAAACGATCCATCAAGCTTGAAACTGCAGTCACGTGATCAAAATCTAATTTAAATATGATGAATATTTATGAGGAAAGTACCCTCAATTTCTGGATATGGGGCTGCCAGGTTTGTCACAAACATACAGCGAAACACATCTAGTGTTGGCCACGTACATGTTACAACATTTGAACTGGTGCAGTCTTGAAGAGGGACGTAATGATGATCGGTTTGCTAAAATGTATAAAATAGCAAACGAAAACTAACTATTACTACTACAGACAGATTTAAGCCACCATTGAGGCAATCACGAAACATGCATATCTCGTCTCGTTTCCCTCCTTACAAGCAAGACTCAACGAAGACGAGTATCGATTTTCTCTTGTATGATATCTGACTGGAACTTCTGTTAACATCAAATTGCATGTGTCGATTATTAGTATCTATATAGGGTCGACACATGCAATTTGATGTTAACATAAGATTGTATGAATATTGACACGAACAAGTTAAAATAAGGAAAAAGAGATGAAATAATAAAGAAATAAAGAAATTTTATTGAAAATAAATTTGTAAACAGAAAGTTAGAAGAAAGGGGGGGTAAACTTTATCACTTGCGGCTGCGAGTCGAATACACCTTTTTTGTGATTTACAAAGCCGGGCGCGAACTGGTCGCCATGATATAGCTGAAATATTGCTGAAAGTGGCGTTAAATACCAAAAATCAATCAATCAATCAATTGTATTGTGCAACCTCTGACATAATCTTCAACTTGTTGCCAAGGTATTCAGGTAGAAGTAGATATACTGCTTTGATTGATTTGTTGTTGTTTAATGTTAAGGCAGCAATATTTCAGCTATGTACATGACGAGAACATCTTTACAAGCAAGAAATCATATACGTGAAGAGGTGGCAATGAGAAGGGCATATGGGCGATTATCACATGAAAAGGGGTAGTCGACAATCTTAGCCATAATGGCAACGGGCCACCAACGAACACTACGTCACTACCGACAAGCGTCTCCTAAGGGTATATTGTAAGTTTTCATGTCAATGTACGTGCAAAATGTGGCACATTCGTATATGTCTCAGGGGCGGATCGGGGGGGGGGGGGGGGGGCACGGCGCAATTTTTGTAAGTACCCCCCTCCCCTAACTTGAAATCCAGGATCCGCCCCTGCGTCCCGTCCTCAGTGCGAGTTGTGATTTGGATTCGCGCCGCACAAGAAGCGGACACCTCTTTGGATGGGTTGTACCCCACAACGGAGAAGCTCGACCATTCTTCTATATTCCGGGATTCGCAAGGGATAAACAATACATGTGCTATTTCAAACTCAGTAATCAGTGTTTTGGCACTAACATGACTTATTGGATGTCTTTATGATTGAAATCTGCAGTTCCTAAGAAAGGAATTATTATTTAAACTAAAGTTCATCTCCCTCGGACATAGGTGACGTTGGCAGATTTTGGCGATCCTGTTTAGGCCCTTTAGGTTTCACGTCCCCAAAGACTCTTTTATCCTGCAATTGGGTTATTTTTTGTCATAATAAATGGGTTAAAATAAACTTTTCACATTAGCCTAATAAATCGATTAAGCCACACCCCTGTCATAATAACACTTTTCACATTAGCCTAATAACGCTATTAAGCCACGCCCCTTACCGGAACTACCACTGAGGTATAAATAAGGGTTTCCGTTATCTTTTTTTTATTATTATATTAAATAACTTTTTTGCTTGTGTGCAAATTTTATTGCAGGATAAATACAATATTGGTTTATTGACGGTAAATATAGAATTTATGTGGCTCGACACGAAACGGATGGAAAAACTCGCTAAAGCAAGTCTTTCCCCCGTTTCTAAGCCTCGCCACATAAATTCTATTTTTATCGTCAATACACCAATATTGTATATACATTATTTAGCTTTCCCTATCTTTTGACTTTTGAGTATACGGATGAAGGTTATTCCAGGAACGTGCAGAGCACACTAAATTTGATATCTATGCCTTGTTACCACTATCACTGGATCGATACCTCTGCTGAAGAACTATTTGTCCAAATATCATTTATTTTGGCAGTGTAAAATTTGATTTTTCTATAAATTATAAGGAAACCGGCTTCAAAATCATTACAATCAACTGAAATATCGCTATATCTTGCATTTACGAATGAATTAAATGTTGCCCAAAAAGAAAAAAATATTGATGAATGATTGATTTTACTTAAACATACTATTTTGTTGATGAAAAGACAATTAGTAACTAGTTATACCCTAAAACATGATGTCAACAGATGTTTTTGAAACCCGGCTTGGTCAAAATGTAAACATGTATACAAACCGGTTGGGTCATTTATAAATAACCGGGTTTGTCAGTATGTAAATACCACTGATCTTATTGTAATTGAGCATTATATTGCAATTTAGCAATAGCTATGATTAGGAAATATCTCAAATACTGATCCATAGTATGAATATTCGCCATGGCTGCTAATTTCAGCTACTTTGAACAATAAAAAAAATAGTTATTTCTATGTTAAATTGCTACTGTCGCGAACACTTGATTTTGTTTAATGCTTTTTGTGGCACTGACATCACGATTGGTGCTCAATACGCTACACTCACTTCAAGTAGTTGTCCAGGCGCATCGATTGAGTAGTGGGAGATTCTTTTTATAACGCAATATTTTAATTTTATACTCGTTGATAACGAAGTAAGTCACTCTGTGGAAATAACTTCATGAATACGATATTTAAGTTTCTTCACAATATAATGGTTACATTAACATTACAGATAAGCAAATTAACAAAGGCTGTAGTATTGAATTCCTTTCCGCACGGACGATTTTGGCAGTTTGTATACAAAGAAAATGTTAGGTGTACTCGATTAATGCAACGTTCGTTACAAGTTGTAATACGACAAATGTTCGTGCTTTGCTCACTGAAAATAGAGGCTCAGACCACTGAGCCTATGTCGTTCACCTTTCATTCTGCTTTGAGGAAACTTAATACAGACAGAACCTTCTATAGGTGCTTCCCACCAAAGTTCGGCTCATTTGGCTAAGCAGTTTCAGAGAAGAAGATTGTTAGAAATCGGGCAATCAGAAACAAGAATTGTCTGTGACCATGTTTGTCAACGGATCGGGATGAAATGTGCAATCTTTATAGAAGACCTTCCATAGTTGCTTCCTACCAAGTTTCGGTTCATTTGGCTAAGCAGTTTGAGAAGAGAAGATTTTTTTTATAAAATCGGCCAATTAGAAACAAGAATTATCTGTGGAGACCATGTTTGTTAACGGATCGGGATGAAATGAGCAATCTTTATAGAAGACCTTCCATAGTTGCTTCATACCAAGTTTCGGTTCATTTGGCTAAGAACTTTTAGAGGAGAAGATTTTTTTTTAAATCTGCCAATCAGAAACAACAATAGCCAATCGTAACTACTCGGCCATTCTCGCTACCCTACAAATAACCTCGTATCCATTAGGCGTATAAATCGCACTACTTTTCACATGTCAGTTTACATGAAAGTTTGATAAAGTTATATTTTAAACAATTTTCTATATTTCAATTATTTTCATGGATAAAGGTTAAAGTTTTAATTAGTTTTGCATGATTAGATTTTACTTAGTATGTCTTTTATATTGGATTTTCGTGGACTATATTTTTGTGCGGCTTAACTTAACTTAACTTCCTGCAAACAATTTAAGAAGAATTTCTACTATCTACGTACGAGGTTATCTGTAGGGTAGCGAGAATGGCCGAGTAGTTACGATTGCAAGAATCGTTTGTGGCGACCATGTTTGTTAAGGGCAGTTTAAAAAAATGGCTCCTACTGCTATAGCTGTCTAATTTACTCATTTTTATGATTTTATTGGATCTAAATAGTTCAAAAGATCTGTAATGATTTGATGTTTGTTACTGCAAAAAATCTTTAAGATATCTACAATAACAAAAAAAAAATATGTCCAAAAAACATGTCAAAATTGTCAGGAGTGCAACCCTTTTTTGTGACACTTTAAAAAATCCTTAATTTTCAACAACCTACCACAGTGCTAAATCAAACAATATGTTATCAAAATCTATTTCATCACACACTTTGATATGTTGACATACTTTAAGATAGCAATAGATCATGCTTCACATTTATTATTGCATAAAAATATGGCTTTGTAGAAAAGATGTACCTAGTCAGGAGTGCAACAAACATTTATGCAAGTTTTCCTAAATTACATTGTAGAAATGTTGTCTTTTAGTTTTCAAAGATATGGGGTATAAATAAATCTTAATACATCATTGCTGCTTCAAAACCATAGTTAAAGGATACACTAAAATCGGTAGTAAGGCCAAGAATGTCACATTAAAGGCAGCACCCTCAAATGTCAGGAGTGCAAGATTTGATATTTTCTTAGACATATTTTCTTTTAAATGTAACTAAAATCTCATTTGTCTTTCTATTTCAACAGAGATTGACCAAGAGAACAGATAAAACCCATTTACCTGTTTGAGATACATAAAATATCTCTCACAGAAGCATTTGATTCATGTCAGGAGTGCTACTAGTTTTAAATGATCTTCTACACAGTCTAAATTATAGCTTTTTATATGGATGATTTAAATAAAATGAGATTCTGTCAAGTTTAGAATAATGTTTGAAAAAATTAAAAGTGCCAATAGCATTTTATGTGCTTTTAATTTTATGTAATAAAGCATTTTTGTTCATTTTAAATGATCTCATGCTTTAATATCTATTAGGTATTAATACTAGAGACATTCTCTGACAAGGGAATATGTTTTCTAGAATCATTAGCTATTGGAGATTAATTGACTTGATAAAGTTTATGATAAATGCATTTATCTATTTTCTTATAGATAATTTATGGTTAACCATGTAAATGTTGCACTCCTGACATAAATATTTAAAAATCATTGAAATTTGATATAATTAATTTTCTAAGTATCCAAAAAATACTTGTAATTGTACATTAAACATCTATTTTCAATATTAATTTAGATTAATACAGTTTTAAATGTTTTTGTATAGTATATTTCAAAAATAAGTTGGAATTTTCGAGAAGTATGGCTGTAAACAAGTTACAAATAACTAGAAAAATATTACTTTCAGAAACAATTATCATTACAACTTGGTAAAACTAATGCTTGAAAGAACACCAACTGATTTTTTCCTCTGTGAATTGAATTTAAGTTAATAACTCTTCTTTTTCTTGATGGCAATATAATGTCAGGAATGCAACATATCCTGATAAAATAGTACCATTGATAAAATAATGATAATTTATAATAAATTGCCTTTTCTAGCCTATAAAAATATTCTAATTAATTATTTAAGATTTATCTAATATATTAGAGTGGTATAATACAAATTTTCAAATGTACATAATTAAAAATAGTGCTGCTAAAACTGGGTATTAAAGAAGTGGTATGGCAAAAAATTGTTACAAATTCCAAATACTGTCATTTCTGTAGAAATATTTCATTGAAAACAGGTAAAAATTATTGTATGAGTTAACAATAACATCACTGTTCAATGTTGGCATTTTGAAATGTGATATTTTCTTCTTTTTTTTCTTTATTATACATTTATGAAATGTCAGGAGTGCAACAAAAATAGACAAAATGTTTTTTCTACAACCAATTATTTTGGATGGTTCAAAGAATCAATGTTATTATTTTTTACAAATGGCTACTTATCTTTAAAATTTGAGAATTTTGCTGTCTTAAGTAAAAATATTCATTATTATTTTGATAATAAAAACTTTATCAGGTAGATTGGACAAAAACATTGAGAATTTTTCATAAAAAATAGCTTTTAAGAAAAACTACAACTACCAATAACCCAATATTTTGCACAAAAAGTCATTTATATCAGTTGCATTATTTGAGAAACCATTATACAAAATAATTGAGACTAAAGATTGTTTAACTGATATAGAATAAGTATGTGTTTTACATGGTTTTTATGCCAATTTGTGTTCAATTAAAGGTTCTTAAAAATTTATTGCTTATCTGTTCATAGTTTCTTTCTTGTTTCATTTACTTCAATGTATACAACATTGAAAATTATCAGTAGAAAGTTTTTAGGAGTGAGTTTAATTTGGACATTTTTTTCACATGTTGGAGCCATTTTTTATGAAACAGCCCTTAACGGATCGGGACGAAATGAGTAATCGTTACAGAGGACCTTCCATAGATGCTTCCTACTAAGTTTCACTTCATTTGGTTGAGGCGTTTCAGAGGAGAAGATTAAAATGTGAATAGTTAATGGACGACAGACGACGAACGAAAGACGACGGAGTGATGATAAAAGCTCACATTGCCTTTGGCAAGGTGAGCTAACAACAGTCATTGGGTAGATATGTCTCTCCACTCGGACACATTATTCTGATTCCGAGCCAACCAGTCTTTGCTCTTTCTCCTTAATGCTGCGTTCTTAGCGGAGAAGCAACAAATACCAATTTTATATTCTTTTGTTTGACAAGACCGCAGTTCGTACCCACAATCTATCATACTCGAGGCGAGCACGCTAACCATTACGCTACCGATGTAGTTCCCTATTTTTATTTTCTTTTTATTATTTTTTTGATCAAAATTTCTTATTGTCCTTCAATATATTATTTGAAAAGAAAAATTAATCCAAAACAATAAGAGTTACTTGAATCTATATAAACATTGAGAGTTCCTACTTTTGTTGAAACACTCTTTGAATATTGCAATAATCCAACTGCATAGCAAATAAAGAAAACGAATTATAAGTTCTATACAAAATCATGACCATTCTGTCGAAGGTGACTTGGCGAATGCCAATTCTGCACAAACCGTTTGGTATTTCTTTCTTTTAATGTTATACAAAACATCCACATGTAAAATATTTTGACTATGTGCTGTTGGTTTTTTTTTTCACAACTTTTATTCATTGAAGACAATTTTTTGTTTTTTCTTTTTATCAATTTGCAAGTCGAGCATATCCTTGACAAGTGTTATAATGAACCTTAAACAAATTACAAAAAGGAAACATAATTGTGATAAATTGAGCTGTTTTCGCTATTCTTTCAATTTTTTACAGACAAAACAATTTTTGGGACCCAACCGGAAAGTAGTGGCTGACAGAGCCGGAACGAATGTACGTAAATAAGCATCGTGTTTTTTACTGTAGCAAGTCTAAAACTATTCATGGTGGCACGCCAGTGCAAACTTTCATAAGCATTACAAACGGTTTGTGTACTTTAATTACACATATAGACTACTTTTTATAGCTTTACTGATTTGATGATTTCAATCTCATTATTAGCATTTTTCATTGTTTATGTCCATCATTTTATCTATATCTGAGTAATCTATTAAGTTAACCACAGAAACATATAGGTAAAAACAAGCAAAAATAATCGACCGATAACGACATCTTCTGGATTCAAGATATAATAAAACTATATGATCATAATACTTACATTTTGTCGTCGCCTGTATGTCAAACATGCCTAATTGACTTGTACCGGAAGATGACAGAACAATTTCGACCGGAGCTCTTTGACGACAGTGCATATGTCCATTTAAAAGTACGTACACTTGTGAGTTTAACGCCCTGCCGTGATTGCTATATATGTACATTTTTCCAGGGGTTTGTGGAACGTCGCTGGTTTTCTCAAGCCAATACTTAAAGTATGCAATTATTTGCGGGCGTGAGGATAACCTCTAGTTGAACACGAAATTTAAACTGCCCAAGTTTCAATGTATAGGATTGTTCACGAAAATCTAAAAGACAATTGTGTTACACGCCATAAAAAAGATTTTTTTTCAAGAATGATGCGTCCGAGAATTAAATGAGAGAAAGAGAGAGCTATGGCCACTTTCAACAATATTTCAGTTACTTAGTATATCGTGGCGGCAGAGAATTAAACGATCTCAGTGGTCATAAAACCAATGTTTGATATGGTAGTAAAGAAACAAGTCTGTCAAAGAAGTATGTATAAAGGAATTCTACTAATTAAAGTATACTAGTAATAAAATATTTTGATTTGCAAAATAAGACTGTTTAAACATTTTACAATGCTACATGTTGAGCACAAAATAAACAAACATACATGTACCTGATGATGGTTATTCCAGAAACCCGTCGTGCGCACTAAATTTGATATATACGATTAATTGTATATAATTTCAGGAAAAGGGATGACTGAGATTCTTAGCTTATTACTCCGTAGAAAAGATAGATGAAGACATTTTCCATCTTTAAAAATGAAAGTGAAATCGTCATGGATTCTGATGTCCGTGTTGTGTTTGTTCATAATTTTCATTCACGGTAAGCAATCTTTTTGCAATTAGGGGTGACATTATCATTTTTTTGTGTACTGAACGATCAAATGTTGCTAGATAAGTCATTAACTATCATAGACAGAATTCCTCTACTATATAAGGGACAAGAGTAAAAACAAAACAAAATAATGATAAAAAACAAAAATCAATGAAAAAAATCACAAATAATGTTAACATAAGCCCTATAGAAGTAGAATAATTCGTTCTGTAACTATATCAATTCAACTAACTTTGAATATCATCACATTCTTTGAAAAACTGCTATATATTACCAAGATACATGTATATATATTTTAAAACTTCCAATGATTCAGTTTAGTTATATTGTAACATCATTTGGGAGATCATCTATAATAGCTGAAAAAAAAGTTTGAAGATACCAAAGCCGACAAATGGAGGTAATCAGAATCCGTAAATCGAAGACGAGCAAACAACACAATGGCCAAAGGAATAAGCACAAAGGACAAACTACGATCTAGAAAACACACATAAAACTAAAGATCGAGTAACAAGAACCCCACTAAAAACCGGGGGTGAACTCGGGTGCTTCGGAAGGGTTAGCAGTTCCAGCTGCACTAGTGCCACCAGTCGTGTTAATAATAATGGAATCTACCTACGCCAACGACTGCGGTAAATATTGTTTCTAGAGTTGATATAGTTATACTGATCTCATCGGAAGTCTATATTAGTATTAGAAGTGTACGTTTCTTAATAATTTTAGTTTAAACAATGTCATGAGAATAATTATGATCAAGTAAATCCTATAGGGCAAAGTCTATTAAAATGATATGGGAAATAAAATAGAATTCAATATCAGTTCAGTCTGTTCTTCCCCAGTAACGTAATATGAACAGACAGAATGTGCTTAAAATGTAGTGTTGCTTGCCCAATCAGATTGTTTTATTTTAAAAACATTCGATTTTATATTTCAGTTCAACTTGCCATCATCTTTTCTGTACAGAAAAGGGCTTATTATATGATCGCGGGTTGGTCTGAAAAACTATTCAGATATCACTCTCAGGACAACAATTCTACAAACACAACAGTTTCAAAAACCATAAAGCAATACGTTAGATACTCTGTAAACACCACAGACCTTCCTCTTTGTCCAGAGAACTCGCCACATCTTGGTAAGTAATACTGATTGGTTTGTATTAATTCATACTAGTATCAATATTTGTGAACAAATTAATTGCTTCACGGATAATGTTCTATCCAGTCATATTGCATTTTTAATAATATCGACGAAGGTAAAAACAAAAATGTATTATTAGCAATACCGGTGACAACGTGAATCGACCTGTAAGTTAATCTTACGTATAATTGTGCAACGTGGCAATGCTGACCTGCTACCTGGCAAAATGAGGAAATTAATTTGGCGACCGCTTCGCCAAACTTATCGTAAATGTGCAAAAATTATCTTCCACACATGCAAATGAATCATTGTATAGTCGAAGTTTTCACAATCGTTGTAGTCTTGATCAGAAATCAGAAGATAATAACAAGCATCGTCGCCAACATGCCTCTAGTCGAAATGATCAAAGAGGTTATAACAGACAGACATGGGGCAGAGGCGACACATTTTGTTGGTTTTGTGGTGAAAGCAACCACACTGCATCAGTATGTAGACAGAGTGTTGTGATCATAAATAGGTAAAACGTTTTGTTCGTTTGATGTAAAGTTGTACAGATTTGAAAATTTGCAGATTTTGCATTTCAGTTAAGGTGTCATCGCCAAAAAGTAGAACTTCAATTTTAAGTTCATGAAGAAAAACTAGTCTTAATTTCAATTCTTCTCTTGCTTCGGTGTAAGGACAACATTCTAATATAAAATGAATTGCATCTTCAAATGCACACCCGCATATACAGCCTGGATCGTTAACCAAATGCACACGAACAAGATCAGCATTCAAACCACTGGATCTATGTCTCAGTCTAGTGTGAATTATATTTAATATTCTACATCCAGCAATGTAAAATTTGGTGGGTTTTATTGTATGATTTTTATTTGCTTGTTTGAATCTATTTAGAGTAGGTGCATTTCTTAATTATGGACTTAATTTATTCCATGATTTAATAGTAGAAGGGAAAAAGGAGTTTGCAAATAATTGTAATCTAGTGAACGGATTTCTAAATTCGGTTTGGTTGCGCAAATTTAATTCATTTTCCTCTCGTATAAAAAGCAGTAAACAATCATATAAATATAATGAACTATCATTATTACGTATTTAGTAGAACAAGTTTAATTTTCTACTATGTCTACGAGAATGGAGGGGTTCCCACCCAGTTTCAAAATATAGGGATTCTATGCTTGCAAATGTTGGCAACCCAGTAACAATTCTAGCAGCTTCGTGTTGTATTTGTTCAATGTTATTTAAATCCAAAATAATACAACCATTCCACAGTTCTCACGCATACTCTAATAATGGCCTTATATAAGTAAAATATATTTGTTCGAGATTTTCCCTGTTAAGTTTAATTTTGGTACTTATGTTACCGGTACATGTAATCAGGGGCGTAGCTTACTATGTTATTCTACCGAGGCCCTTTTGCCACCCCCCCCCCCCCCCCCCCCCCCCCCCCCCCCCCACCACCCCACCCCCCACCCCCCACCCCCATAAGCAATTTTGAGCAATTTAGAGTATATTTGGGACCAGTTTTGCTTCAAAATAGTCATAAAAATATGTCACAGCTATACACAATTGTACATTCATAATGGTCATCTAACATGTACAACTTAGTCCAAGAAACTTTGTTAATTGCCGATTCAAAAATATCATGGATTGCATTAGACAAAATCACACATATAAACTTGAACATACTATGTTCGTGATTGCTATACAGGAACAGCACCTTATAATTGCTGTTCTTCATCTTGAAGTTGCAATGAGGCCTAAACCCTTCAACTAGGTGCCATTTCCGTCAGTAGCTGAGTCTTAGTCTGTTAACTTATTTATTGTCCCTTTATTGAGAACATGGAAATAAAATTTTATTGTCTTAATATCTTTTTTTTGCATATATTTTTTACCGAGGCAGCTGCCTCGGTTGCCTCAACGTAAGCTACGCCCTTAGTAATACCTGTAGCATGACAGGACACAAGTCCAAAATGTGTACTTATCATTAGGTAATAGGCCAAGAAGAGAGTACCGAAGTAAGCGGTGACTCTGAAAAACTAAAAATCCGGAATAAACGAAAAGGGCATAAACGTGGTCGAAAGTCTGGTATAAGAAATACCAGCAGCGATTTAACTGTCGATTTCTTGAAAATCCGTGGCGTAATGTCCAAGATTCATGACGTTAATAGACATTTTGTTAATAATGACGGCGATATTTTGGGGTTGGTAGAAACCTTTCTTAAATCTAATGACCGCCCGGTTAAATTTTATAAAAAATTTGCCGTGGGTTGGTAAGTATCGCAAGACAAATTCATGTAATGGTGGTATTGGCATGTGTATGGAGTCTAATATTACTGTCTTAGATGATAATTTGCTTAATAGCAAAGACGACACATTAGAACGGTTGTGGGTGCTCATGCGACTAAATAATGTTAAAACGGCTGTTTGTGGAAAGTCGAAACCGGTAAAAAATTATCGGAATTTTTGGGTTAAGGAGCTAGATTCCTTACTGAAACAAAGACGCGATGCAAACCGATTGAAAAGACTTCATGACAAAACTATGTTCTCAGACAATGATCTCGGTAAACACATAATACGCTATACTGGAACAGGAAACTAAAAGTCCAAGAAGCTATAAAAAGAAAGGAACAGGTATTTCAAATGAAACAATTTAATGATAAATGTATTAACTCCAAGAATAAAATGAAAGGTTTTTGGAATTTTATCAAGGGGAACAACTATGTCTCAAGTTTTTAATCCCGAAAATCACTCTGAGATGTTAGTTGATACTAGCGACATTAATAATGCACTAAAATCTCATGTTAGCTCAATTGGACAAGACAGAGTAGATACTGAAAATAACATTTTTCGATGTGAGGTTGAAGATTTTGTTTCAAAAATAGACCAAAATCTTATAACTTCTGATACTCCCATATCACTTAATATCCACAGGGAAAACATTAAGTCTGTCCTTGAAAGTCTTAGGTTAGGAAAGACTTGTGGTATTGATGAAATTCCGAATGAATTTCTAAAATATGGAGGAAATACTGGAATAAAGTCATTGCTGGATCTATTTACGAAAATTACGGATCTTGAAAAAATCCCCGAAGATTGGCATAAGGGAATCATAAAGCTTGTCCACAAGGGAGGGTCAATGTATGATCTCGATAATTATAGAGGTATTACATTAACCTCGAATGTGTACAAAGTATATGCTAAGATCATAGAACAATCCGTTATGAGTTGCATGTATATGGAAGACAATGATATTTTAGGTGAGGCTCAGGTGGCTTTCAGACGGGACAGCCGGACGGGGGGCAATTTTCACTCTACAAGGGATATGTGCACTTAGAAAAGGTAAAACATTTCTCGCCTTTTTAGACCTTTCTAAAGCTTTTGACAGAGTTTGGCGGGATGGTTTATTTGACCTATTATGGAAAAATGGTATTCAGGGCAAGTGTTGGAAACTCGTAAGATCTCATTATTGTAAGGTCAGTAACAAAGTTCTCTTTGGAGATTTTTAATCTCACTGGTTTGACCAAGAATGTGGGCTAAAACAGGGATGTGTTCTGTTCCAACCCTTTTCTCTGTTTTTATGAACGATTTAGTCAGTATGCTATCAGAACAGAATTTAGCCTCTGATATTATAAACTGTCTCCTCTTTGTAGACGATATTGTCTTAATGGGCAAATCGGAACAGGAACTGCAAACTCTTCTAAATATTACAGCTAGGTTTGCAAGTAAGAGGAACCTAAAATTCAATTCCATAAAGTTAAAGGTAATGGTAATAGGCCAAAAAATTGATAAACTCAAACGATGGGATCTTGGAAATGATTTAATAGAAGAAACAAATGTTTATAAGTATCTTAGGGTGTACTTTTCACGTTCCCTAAAATTTATTTATCATATAGAAACATTTCATAAAGGAAAATGTCCAGAAAAAAATAAATTATATGACACGAATTTTGGGCGAACACGGTAATTTTAATCGAATTTCGTTTGGAGACTTATTATGAATATCTATTATACGCCCTTCTATTGCACACGGTGGCGCCGTATGGTTCCTTTCCGCAATTTCAAGTGTTCAAAACATTGAAAGTTTGCAGTACCAAGCTGAAAACATTATTTTGAAAACGAAAATGAGCTTTCCAAAATCTGCTCTCCTATCAGAATTTGGGTGGGAACCAATTATCGAATTTCTTGACCGACAGCGTGTTAATTATTTTGCAAGATTTGATGAACTTCCGGCTCACAGGTTATGTAAAAATGTATTCATGGAGCTAAAAAATTCCGAATGTGTGGAATGGAAGAATGTAAATTATATGAAAAATATTTTTTCAGTCAATAGGATTAGACCATTACTACTATGGAAATTTTAATACAAACATTTTTAAACATTTATTCGGAAAAACAGTTCAAAATAAAGAATTATCTAGGAGACTGGAAATGAGCATTCTATCAAACTATAACACATTTAATATTTCACCAGGGAAACAAGCATATTTATGCAGTATTAATGATTTCTGGGCCTCTCGACTGAACTTCCTAGCTAGAACCAATTACTTGCCCCTGAATGAACGTCTTTTTAAAATTAATCTCCGTGAAAGCTCTAAGTGTAATATATGCGATGACGATATAATCGCAGACGTGCATCATTTCTTATTTGAATGCAAAGCCTTACATGGTATCAGACAATAACTATTCGAAAAAATAGAAACAGTAATAAAATCGTTTTATCCGGATCTCGCGTTTTCATAGTTACACCCTTTCAAAAGCTGCAGTTCTTGATCGGAGACTTTTGTCTTAGTTTTAACACTGATCTTGGTTTCTCGCTTGACCAGTTCAGTAAAAAAACTGTTATGTAAAATGATGAAAGAAAGAGCGAGCTATTTTAATTGAGTCATGTGTCGATGATCAGGAACTCGCTTAATATTGCGTTTCTTTTATTTTATATGTCATTCTTATATATTACTTAAAATTAAGTGCAATTAAAATAATGTGATACATTGTATATAATTTTGTTTCAATGAAGAATGACACATTTCTTTCTGTGATAATATGTTATGACTTTTATCACAATTAATTTGATATGTTTTTTGTTCTTTGATGAAAATGTTCGTGTATGATTTGTGCTAAATTTGATATAGTTGTTTATTTATGATTATTAGACGCAAACATTGGTACCCCGCTGATGTTTGCCCCCGTTGTAAAAGGGTAGTTTCTGAATAATACATATATATATATTATATATACAATGTATATATATATATATATATATATACGATTACGCACATATGATTTCCTTAGAATATAACCTATTTTTTAGACCAATCAGATTTCGAGAAGTGACCCATTTAGTGCCACACTTAATCATTAAGTTTTTCAAAGTGACGCAGCTGAAATAGACGTCAGGTGACTGCTTTGATTGACAACTGCTGCTAAAAAAATAAACATTATGTACTTTCGAGACAACTTTAATAATACAAATATCTGGTGGTCAAAACAATATTCAATGAGCTTTACCAAGCATTAAACATGAAAAAAATAATGAAAAAAAATCCATTAAGAAAATATAAATTTCCATGTCCATTTTTTATATCATCTACTGTATAATAGTATACTAAATTGTAAAAATAGCTTGATAGCAAAATGGCACAAATTGGTAAATAAATCAATATAAAGAGAAAGAAATAGTAGATTTATGATTATTTGATACCAATATTATGTTGAGAAGTGTATGAAAAAAAATTGCCAAAAAAAAAGGGGGGGGGATAATGTAGGTCATGACCCCATGTACCTGTGCTTTTACGATCACAATTTTCCTTACGTTGTCAAGCACTTCAATTTTAAAAATTCCTTCGACTTCGCGCACACGCGTTTCATTTTTAATGCAGCTGTTGTGTGGTGTGGTCAAGTAGTTGAGACAAAGATATATTTTCGCTTTCGTCATTCAACACGTCCCCCATCATGCCGTGGTAAAAATCCGTGCCGCGCACTTTCCAGCAAACGTCTAGGGTGTGACATAAGAAATGTCTGGAACATTGAACCAATGAAAAAGTAGGTTACATTCTAAGTCAGTTAGAGTATATTAAGTGAAATTTTATTGGTTAAGAAGGGGGTCGCATCGCTTCGCTCGCTCCGCCCCTTCTTAACCATTAAAATTTCACTTAATATACTCTAACTATAACTTAAGCGTTGAAGTACAACGTGGAATACACACGTTTAACTAAACTAGTCCTAATCGTAAGTGACGTAAGAGGTACGACAAATAACGAGCATGCTCCAATAATGGAGATCGAAAAGTGTTATAGAATGTCAACAGCAGACGAAGTTTCAATCCACGAAATTTCAACCTTAAACCTTAAATAATTTTGTAATTTTTAAACGATTTTAAAACGTCATAAAGAATTCTACTGTAGATTTTAGTTTTATGTTAAACTCGTGAATAGCTGGAATTCTAAAAAATAAAAAAAATAAAAAATAAATCACGGTCGTGTTCATATTCTTCAAAATTTTTGTTTTTAATTTATTTACTTTTTTTTTTAAATTCCGGTTGGAGTCTTTGTGCAAAAGAAGTAACAACAGTATTATGAATATGCAGGTCTGCTTAAATATATTAAACGAGCTTAAATGAGAACATCTTTTTTAGATATCTGTCGACCAAACATAGATGGGAAAAATACTAAAAGTGTGATAGGTAGAACGAAGATAAATACTTTCAATATATATTATGTCACTGTTATCTTGTGATCTACAATTATTTCACGATGCAAAACAGTATATTATCTTGACAGGCCCAATTAGCGAAATATTCTGAAACCAGGGAAAACTTGGGAAAACAGGAAACACTATTGCAAAAGAATAATATTTAGAAACATTGTGATATCAATCTAAGCACAAGTTTCGACGTAAGTTGTTTGTTCCATTGTTTGTAACCGATATTGTCCTTTAACTAAATTTTCCTTCTGGATTCCCCGCATTTATCAAATACACATGTGTTTCAAGTTTGTTTACATAATATATGCGGACGTGATAGAAAACGTATTAAAACTTTAAACAATATGCTGTCTGCATATTTCTTTGTTCCCGAAAGAGGACAATACAACACCGTCAGTTTAAAAACAACTTTCATCGTTAATCGTTAATATATTTATCAGAGAAACGATCGTAACTCTTACATCTACGACTTTTTGTGAAACGGTCACCCGACAATAAGCAACATTGACGGCAACACGACAAAATGAGTATTAATCCGATATAACGGTATAGCGATAACGTGGCAAATTAAAACGTAGATTAATAATTAGTGAGCACGACGCGTTTCTGGAATAATCTTCATCAGTGTCGCTCAATGTCAAAAGATTGGAAAGCCAAATAATTTAAATATATTTAAGAGTAAAAAATACAAAAACAAGAAAGCCAAAATCAGCTATGGTCACATATGCCTGAAGGTGAAGAACAATAATAATAATAATTAATATTATTCAGGAACTGTTAATTAATGATAAATATATCTAATAAACCATGTCAGTGCAGAAATACTGACTACTGGGCGGATGATACCCTCGGGAACTACTAGCTAATAGACTAGTCCACCAATAAAGGTATCGACCAGTGATAGCAATAAAAAAACGAAGATATGTGCGCTCGACACGTTTCTGGAATAAACTCCATCGATATCACACTGAACAAAATAAAAGACCGCGACATATGACATTGGAAATCCATGTCCTGGTTTCGGACAGGCACAAAACTGTGGCGAGGTTAAACTGGCTAATGGGATCTCAAACATACTCTCTTGATAATTGGAGCTCCAACGGCAATGCATATATAAAACAGCTATTTTGTTTTTGGTGATGAAATGTAACAATGGCTGATCGGCATGACTGAGACATTCAGTGTCATACACATAACATCACTGTTTGACGGGTTATATTGTTAGAAACACAACGAACCTTTAGCAAAGATGATAAACGTGTTTATTTGATATGATTGACAGATTCTTATTTTTTTTGAAAATTTCAGTTGGAAGTAAAAACGTTAATTGTTCATTGCCAATATCTTCGAAACTTGACAAGATGTTTCCATGGGTGATGACGGGAGGACGCTCAATACCAGAAGACTGTCGCGCCAGACATCATGTTGCTATAATCATCCCTTTTAGAGACAGAGATAATCACTTAAGAACATTTCTATATAATATACACCCTTTTTTACGACGTCAACAACTTGATTATGGTATCTACATTATAGAACAGGTAAACAACGTATACAATATTAATGACGCCATTTTAAATGTCGTTAAAACATCAAATTAAAAGTTTTGTTTTAAGTCTAAATGTGTTTGACATTTATAATACCTGAATAGTGTTATGTATTAAAAAAAAAGCTGAAGATACCAAAAAAGTAATCAGAAGCTGCGACTCTAAGGGAGACAGACAATATAATGACCAAAAAACAAAAGGTAATCAGAAGCTGCAACTCTAAGGGAGACAACTCTAATGGAGACAGACAATATAATAACCAAAAGACAAAAGGTAATCAGAAGCTGCAACTCTAAGGGAGACAGACAATATAATGACCAAAAGAAAAAAAGTAATCAGAAGCTGCAACTCTAAGGGATACATACAATATAATGACCAAAAGAAAAAAGGTAATCAGAAGCTGCAACTCTAAGGGAGACAACTCTAATGGAGACAGACAATATAATGACCAAAAGAAAAAAGGTAATCAGAAGCTGCAATTCTAATGGAGACAGACAATATAATGACCAAAAGAAAAAAAGTAATCAGAAGCTGCAACTCTAAGGGAGACAGACAATATAATGACCAAAAGAAAAAAGGGAATCAGAAGCTGCAACTCTAGTGGAGACAGACAATATAATGACCAAAAGAAAAAAAGTAATCAGAAGCTGCAACTCTAAGGGAGACAGACAATATAATGACCAAAAGAAAAAAGGTAATCAGAAGCTGCAACTCTAAGGGAGACAGATAATATAATGACCAAAAGAAAAAAAGGTAATCAGAAGCTGCAACTCTAAGGGAGACAATTCTAATGGAGACAGACAATATAATGGCCAAATGAAAAAAGGTAATCAGAAGCTGCAACTCTAAGGGAGACAGACAATATAATGACCAAAAGAAAAAAGGGAATCAGAAGCTGCAACTCTAAGGGAGACAATTCTAATGGAGACAGACAATATAATGGCCAAATGAAAAAAGGTAATCAGAAGCTGCAACTCTAAGGGAGACAGACAATATAATGACCAAAAGAAAAAAGGGAATCAGAAGCTGCAACTCTAAGGGAGACAACTCTAAGGGAGACAGACAATATAATGACAAAAAGAAAAAAGGTAATCAGAAGCTGCAACTCTAAGGGAGACAGATAATATAATGACCAAAAGAAAAAAGGTAATCAGAAGCTGCAACTCTAAGGGAGACAGACAATGATTATGGCTATCCTGTTTCTTAGTTAACTTGCTTCCAAACACATTTGAATTATTTGGATTTCCAATGGTTTTTATTTTAGTTTGAGCGTACCTGATGAAGGTTATTTCAGAAACGAGTCATGCGTACTAAATTAGATATCTACGTTTTGGTAAACATAATTTCTCATTATCTGTTGAACAACTACATTTATACACAATGGTCTTGGAAGGAATAGAAATGTGGACGTTGAGACAAGTTTAAAGAAACCAAACGGGTATTCAGAAGCAGTATATTGAAGGACAGGCAATGCAAATATTTTCACTAAAATACTACACAGAAAACTAAAGATTGATCAATGCGAACCATACGAAGAAAAGCTTGGATGAACTCATGTGCTCCAATGATCATGAAAGAGGAAAAAAATACATAATCATGATTAAGGCAAATGAACATATCAGTAGTAAATTTGTAACGCAGATATTCCAGAACAGTTAGCCAATCATGATGGCGACAATAAAACTTTCGTAACTATAGGAACCAATTAACGCCACTTTCAAAGATATCGTAGTGGCTGTAAGCCTCATTAATATGTTACATGTACAAGATCGTAGATATTTAATTCCGTGCACATAATGCGTTTCTACAATAACCTTCAAGCTCAAGATCAACAGTTTGGAAAGTCAAATAAATTTTCGAGAGCAAGACAAGACCCCAAATGACCTAAACTGGATAGCCAAGATCTACTAAGACCCCATATGACCTAAACTGGATAGTCAAGATCTACTAAGATCCCAAATGATATAAACTTGATAGCCAAGATCTACTAAGACCCCAAATGACCTAAAGTGGATAGCCAAAATCTAATAAGAGCCCAAATGACCTAAACTGGATAGCCAAAATCTAATAAGACCCCAAATAACCTCAGCTGGATAGCCAAGATCTACTAAGACCCCAAATTACCTCAACTGGATAGCCAAGATCTACTAAGACCCCAAATGACCTAAACTGGATAGCCAAGATCTACTAAGACACCAAATGACCTCAGCTGGATAGCCAAGATCTACTAAGACCCCAAATGACCTAAACTGGATAGCCAAGATCTACTAAGACCCCAAATGACCTAAGCTGGATAGCCAAGATCTAATAAGACCCCAAATGACCTAAACTGGATAGCCAAGATCTACTAAGACCCCAAATGACCTAAACTGGAAAGCCAAAATCTACTAAGACCCCAAATGACCTAATCTGGATTGCCTAGATCTACTAAGACCCCGAATGACCTAAACTGGATAGCCAAAATCTACTAAGACCGACCCCAAATGACCTAAACTGGATAACCAAGATCTACTAAGACCTCAAATGACCTAAACTGGATAGCCATAATCTACTAAGATCCCAAATGACCTAAGCTGCATAGCCAAGATCTACTAAGAACCCAAATGACCTAACCTGGATAGCCAAGATCTAATAAGAACCCAAATGACCTAAACTGGATCGCGAAGATCTACTAAGACTTCAAATGACCTAAACTGGATAGCCAAGATCTACTACTCCAAATGACCTAACCTGGATAGCCAAAATCTACTAAGACCCCCACTGACCTAAACTGGATAGCCAAGATTTACTAAGACCCCAAATGACCTAAACTGGATAGCCAAAATCTACTAAGACCACAAATGACCTGAACTGGATAGCCAAAATATACTAAGACCCCAAATGACCTAAACTGGATAGCCAAAATCTACTAAGACCCCAAATGACCTAATCTGGATAGCCAAAATATACTAAGACCCCAAATGACTGTAGCACACTTCATTTTGAGTTTGATTTATCTCCCTTAGGCCATATAGATATAGCGGTTCAGGTAAATTACAGGTGTTATTTTTAGGTAGTATTTTTAAGAGTTGTTTGGCAGGTTTAAATAGTGGTTGGACAAGTCAGGCACACCTTGAGTCAATGCAGACTTAAGTTTTGAGCTGGAAAGGTGTGGTTGAGAAACTTCAGTTGTGAAATGGCAGATGATATTGTAAATGGAGATGGCCAAGCATAGAAATGTCAGAACAGGACATTTACATGATTTAGGTCATATTTCTGTACAGAGCAATTCATATTTCACACCCAGAGGATTGGTTTATGGTGTTTTATGATGAGTTTATGGACGTGTTTGGAGCCACATGGTTATTGGTGATGTTATGAGCCACGCCTTAGAGTATATTGAGATTGGAAATAGTTTGAGTTTTCCCTTAGAAATTGTTTATTTGGGAAGTGGAACACATATAAAGTCAGTGTTATACAAATAGTTATAATTCAGTTTTGAAGACTTTCTTGGAGGAGGCCATTGTCACGGGTTCACTAACTGCTTTTGCAAATTGAAACCGTTTGGAACATTATATTAGAAAAGGGAACTAATTTTACTGTGGAACATTAATATTTGGAAGGGGAGATAACTTTGAAAACGACTGATATCTAGAAGAAAATTTATATATTTATCTAGAGACAGAGAAACTATATTCATATTTGAAATGTTTACTATTTAATTGGTATGGATTTTGTTTTTGTATTAGTCCTAAATTTTGTTTATTTTGTATTATAATTTTGGTTGATTCATTGATTTGGTAGAGCTAGAGTGAGTGAGAGAGACAATATCTATATTGATGATCTTTTGTTTTTTTTCTTTATTTTGCATGTGTATTTTCGGTTCTATTTTCTTTTTGTTTGTTTAGTTTATTTTGTTTATTTGGTGTGGATTTTAATAAAACATTATAATTTTTACACCATTCTCAATCTCATTGACAAATCCAGCAAACATTTGTGTACGAACCCAGAAGTGATTTATCACTTCATTACAATGACCTAAACTGGATAGCCAAAATCTACTAAGACCCCAAATGACCTAAGATGGATAGCCAAGATTTACTAAGAACCCAAATGACCTACACTGGATAGCCAAGATTTACTAAGACCCCAAATGACCTAATCTGGATAGCTAAGATCTACTAAGACCCCCACTGACCTAAACTGGATAGCCAAAATCTACTAAGATCCCAAATGACCTAAACTGGATAGCCAAAATCTACTAAGACCCCAAATGACCTAAACTGGATACCCAAAATCTACTAAGACCCCAAATGACCTAAGCTGGATAGCCAAAATCTACTAAGACCCCAAATGACCTAAGCTGGATAGCCATAATCTACTAAGACCCCAAATGACCTAAGCTGGATAGCCAAAATCTACTAAGACCCCAAATGACCTAACCTGGATAGCCAAAATCTACTAAGACCCCCACTGACCTAAACTGGATAGCCAAGATTTACTAAGACCTCAAATGACCTAAACTGGATAGCCAAATCTACTAAGACCCCAAATGACCTAAACTGGATAGCCAAAATCTACCAAGACCCCAAATGACCTGAACTGGATAGCTAAAATATACTAAGACCCCCACTGACCTAAACTGGATAGCCAAGATTTACTAAGACCTCAAATGACCTAAGCTGGATAGCCAAGATCTACTAAGACCCCAAATGACCTAAACTGGATAGCCAAAATCTACTAAGACCCCAAATGACCTGAACCGGATAGCCAAAATATACTAAGACCCCAAATGACCTAAACTGGATAGCCAAAATCTACTAAGACCCCAAATGACCTAAACTGGATAGCCAAGATCTACTAAGACCCCTAATGACCTAAACTGGATAGCCATAATCTACTAAGATCCCAAATGACCTAAACTGGAAAGCCAAGATCTACTAAGACCCCAAATGACCTAAACTGGATAGCCAAAATCTACTAAGACCCCAAATAACCTAAACTGGATAGCCAAAATCTACTAAGAACCCAAATGACCTCAGCTGGATAGCCAAGATCTACTAAGACCCCAAATAACCTAAGATGGATAGCCAAGATTTACTAAGAACCCAAATGACCTACACTGGATAGCCAAGATTTACTAAGACCCCAAATGACCTAATCTGGATAGCTAAGATCTACTAAGACCCCCACTGACCTAAACTGGATAGCCAAAATCTACTAAGATCCCAAATGACCTAAACTGGATAGCCAAAATCTACTAAGACCCCAAATGACCTAAATTGGATACCCAAAATCTACTAAGACCCCAAATGACCTAAGCTGGATAGCCAAAATCTACTAAGACCCCAAATGACCTAAGCTGGATAGCCATAATCTACTAAGACCCCAAATGACCTAAGCTGGATAGCCAAAATCTACTAAGACCCCAAATGACCTAACCTGGATAGCCAAAATCTACTAAGACCCCCACTGACCTAAACTGGATAGCCAAGATTTACTAAGACCTCAAATGACCTAAACTGGATAGCCAAATCTACTAAGACCCCAAATGACCTAAACTGGATAGCCAAAATCTACCAAGACCCCAAATGACCTGAACTGGATAGCTAAAATATACTAAGACCCCCACTGACCTAAACTGGATAGCCAAGATTTACTAAGACCTCAAATGACCTAAGCTGGATAGCCAAGATCTACTAAGACCCCAAATGACCTAAACTGGATAGCCAAAATCTACTAAGACCCCAAATGACCTGAACTGGATAGCCAAAATATACTAAGACCCCAAATGACCTAAACTGGATAGCCAAAATCTACTAAGACCCCAAATGACCTAAACTGGATAGCCAAGATCTACTAAGACCCCTAATGACCTAAACTGGATAGCCATAATCTACTAAGATCCCAAATGACCTAAACTGGAAAGCCAAGATCTACTAAGACCCCAAATGACCTAAACTGGATAGCCAAAATCTACTAAGACCCCAAATGACCTAAACTGGATAGCCAAAATCTACCAAGACCCCAAATGACCTGAACTGGATAGCTAAAATATACTAAGACCCCCACTGACCTAAACTGGATAGCCAAGATTTACTAAGACCTCAAATGACCTAAGCTGGATAGCCAAGATCTACTAAGACCCCAAATGACCTAAACTGGATAGCCAAAATCTATTAAGACCCCAAATGACCTGAACTGGATAGCCAAAATATACTAAGACCCCAAATGACCTAAACTGGATAGCCAAAATCTACTAAGACCCCAAATGACCTAAACTGGATAGCTAAGATCTACTAAGACCCCTAATGACCTAAACTGGATAGCCATAATCTACTAAGATCCCAAATGACCTAAACTGGAAAGCCAAGATCTACTAAGACCCCAAATGACCTAAACTGGATAGCCAAGATCTACTAAGACCCCAAATAACCTAAACTGGATAGCCAAAATCTACTAAGACCACAAATGACCTAAACTGGATAGCCAAAATCTACTAAGACTTCAAATGACCTAAACTGGATAGCCAAAATCTACTAAGAACCCAAATGACCTAAACTGGATAGCCAAGATCTACTAAGATTACCTATTCCTGAGAGAGGTGCACCTTAGTCTTGTTAATAGTTACATTATCTAAGAACTGTAAATTTCAATATGTGACATCCCCCTATTGGGTACAGCCAAGCTTTGCAAACATTTGCAGACCAATATGTGCCTTATCTTCCCAATTATTCTTGGTTGAGAAAACATCAGTACAATGTTACAGGAAAAAACATGATGTACACATTTAAACATCGTTCCAAAATGACTATATGTGTGATTTACAATATAGCCCGGTTTATACATATATGTTTGGAGATACCAAAGGGGTAATCAGAATGTGTAAGGGCAAACAATACAATAGGCCTAAAGAAAAAGGACAAAAGGACAAACAATAATCTACACAACACTACACAGAAAACAAAAGATTGAGCGACATGAACCCCACTAAAACCCGGGTGTCAACCCAGGTGCTCCGGAAGGGTAGGCAGTTGCTGATGCATTAGTACCCGTTGTGCTACCCTTGTTTAGCTCCCAAGCACATTTAACAAATTCATTAATATAATTGTTCATTTCCTTCTGTAGTTACTTTAGGCAGAAAAGTATGTATTTCACCCTGCTAAACTGACAAACTTCTGTTTTGTAAGATAAATCTGTATTTCTCCATGCTAAGAAAGTTATTTTATTTTATAACTATTCAGGTTGGAAGATCGAAATTTAACCGAGCTATGTTGATGAATATAGGCTATGTTGAATCTGTAAAACTCTACAACAACTATACCTGTTTTATATTTCACGACGTAGACCTCCTACCAGAAGACGATAGAAATGTATACACTTGTTCTAACCAGCCAAGACACCTGTCTGTCGGCATTGATAAATTCAACTACAGGTAATAAACAAAGGTAGAGATAAAAAAATAGATATACAATACGGTTATAAACACGTAGATATCCAACTCAGTGTGCACGACGCGTTTCTGTAATAATCTTCATTAAGCACGTTCAGTCAGAAGAGTGGAAAACCAAATACTTTGGAGCAAGAAAACCCAAGGTCATAAACAGGATAGACAATAATATAGGTAAAGGTCACATATGTCTGAGAGATGAGAACCTTAATTTTAATAATAATTAAATAACATTGCTTAAAGAGGCATTAGCTACGATTTTGACCAAAACATTATATGTTTTGGAAATTGGTAAATAGCTTTGAAATGATGAAATAAAGGTAAATATTTCACATTAAACAGCTTATCGTACCACTTTTCGCCTTTTGAGAACGAAAATTACCATCGATTTATTATTTCCTTGCAAGCAAATAATTTGACCTCGCTTTCTCCGTATGCAACTGACCTTACTAGTGACAGGTAAAAACGAATAATTTGTATTTTGTCGCTTATTAACTGCAAACTTGCATCGTTCTTTGTCCGTAATTAACGCCAACTAAAAGCAGATTCACAGAAAATAAGAAATAAGTGCATTGTTGTACTGACTTAATGACGATTCGGCAAACTCCGTACACAATGCCGATAATTAATAAGATGACATCCATTTCTTGATCGATCTCAAAACATGAGTAGTTGCACCTTTTTTCCCCGATGCGCGTACATTTCATAACATTTATAAGTTACAGAAACACGTTTTACTAAGGCATCAATCATATCTGATAGTTTTTATGGGTAGCAAAAATTTTCGATTTTGGCAGATAATTTATCGATTTATGCTGATGCTGCTTTGGACTAAACCCAACAGCCGAGAACTTTTTCATTGAATGGTTACCCTTCAATGCTAATATTGTCAACATGTTTCTGTTGACCTGTTTGCTTTACATCTCGAATTAAAGCAATGACAAATCATCTGCCATACAACTGTCTTTGTTGTTTATTAAAAATAATTGCATTAAGTTTGTACTTAGTAAAGAACTGTAAATTCTCTGGGACTAATAGTCCACCAAGTTATCGAAGCCATTAACAATGTGGTAGTGAATTTGTGAAAAGCTCGTGTTTTTCAAGATTGCTTAGGAAAATGTATATGTATTGTCCTATTATTGGTATTTTTAAATCCAACTAATTTATATTTTCTAAATCATAACTTGGTTTTATCCATTGAAAATCACATTCATTTTAAAATGTAGCAATTGTTCGAATATAGACTCTTGTAACAAAGGCAATGTCAGAATGCAGAACTTAACAAAACAATTGCAAAATTTGAAAAAGAAAAAGAAAAGTTTGAAGGTAACAAACGTAATCAGAAACCGTAAATTGATCAACAGACAATACAATATACAATGTAGAAAAAAGGATAACAACACAAACAATGGTCGGCTTGAAAATTGGGCAACATGAAGCCAAATAAAAACCGAATGTCAAGCAATGAAGTTATCAAGAAATGCGTGTCTGATTCTCTAAATTAATATTGGTGTATTTCTTGATTTTCATAACAAAATAGACTCCGATAAAACAATTGATAGAATTTTAAGCTTTGTAACACTTATATACAGATTACCATATGATGCCATATTTGGAGGTGTTTCAGCAGTATCACGTGACCAGTTTAGAACAGTTAATGGATATTCAAATAATTTTTTCGGATGGGGAGGAGAAGATGACGACATGTGGAATAGGTAGGATTTTCTACACAAGTAAAATACATGTATGAATGATTTTATTATGTTTATATTATTTGTTAATCTTAATAAAATCGTATATATCTAATTTAGTTCTCACGACGCAGCTCTGGAAACCTAGTAACATTCATCATGTACCCTCAAAATCAAATAACTGAAAAGTTAAATACTTTAAAAACGCTTTGAGAGTAAGAAACCAAAAAGGCCTAAACAGGATAGCCAGAAATAGGTCACGGTTACCTATGATTGGAGGGGATGAAGCTTTATTCAACATTACACTATGTAGGAACTGGGTTAGGGTTATGGTGTTTAACGCCATTTATATTTAGAAGTGTAAATTTCAATAATAAATATATCTTATAAACCAAGTTAGTGCCGAAGCACTGACTACTGGGTATATGATACCATCGGGAACTAATAGTCCACCAGCAGAGGCAAAAATTCAGTTATAAGCGTAGATATATGATTTAGCGCACACGGCATGAGTGGAGTATGTTGGTTGAAACAGTTTTCATTGATAATAATATTTTATATAATGGAATATATTTCGCATGTTAAATGCTAGTAAATTGTATTGGTACAAAAAACTTGAATAATTATTCTGGTATGAATTACTAACGAGATGCATTGTTTATATTTGTGTATTTTACACACATTCATAATAAACACATCGCTATTTGTAGATTGAAACACGCAGATTACATTGTGACAAGATATCCAGCCGAAATAGGAAGATATAAGATGCTAACACATGGACAAGAGAATGGAAACAAAGAGAACAAGAAGCGGTATGCATTCAAAACAAATGTTCAAACATAGTAAAGCAAGACATATTTATGGAAAAAAAGCATGTTTTACATAGAAGAAATATCTAAATATGACTTCATAATGGAATTCGTCCGAATCCAGGAAAACAATTGGACGATTTGAGATTTGTGAATGTCAAACGTAAGATAAGAAAGACGTGAAGATACAAAGAGTTAATTGACGACGTAAATCGAAGGACATACATACAATACAATGGCCAAAAGAAAACGGGAAAAAAAGACAAATTATGGGTCACAAAACACTACATATAGGAAACAACACTACTATAAAAATACTAAACCCCCCTCCTATTATGATATTGGCAACAGATATTTAAATATACTGCATACTAGAATAAGGAATAATTGTAGTGCATTACATAATGATCTATGTCATGCTAATTTGATTCATAGCCCATCTTGTTCTTGTGGATATTCCACAGAGAATGCTGAACATTTTTTATTGTACTGCAAGAGGTTTGATGCACACAGAAATATTTTGTACCGTTCTTTATTAGCTGCAAATGTACACCTTGCTGCTTGGAAGTTAAATTTATAATATTGACACAAATAGGCATGTATTCATTACTGTACAGACATATATTAAGGAAACATGTCGCTTTTCTTTCCGCTGATTATCGTGAATGTAATCGGGTGACAATTGGTTTGTGGCTGACCTGGTGTGAATTAGTAAATGTTGCAATATACACTGTGAGCACTTTATGTTAAAATTCTTACTGAATAAATAATGATATTGTTATATATTTTGAAACTAAATTTTAAAAGATCCTACCTTTACCGAATTAATAATCCCACTACATTGTATAACAATTATTGATTTTCTTCATTCTAGGTGTGTTCTATAAACTAATCCATTTATTGTAAAGGTCTGTTCGATTTGTCATTGGGCAAATTTCAAATTGTGTTGCACTCATGTTGTTGTTTTTTGTTGTTTTTCTAATTATTAAGAAAGACTGTAGCTTTTGTGTATTTATGTTCAACTGTATTTGTATATTGTTTATATAAAGGAGAAGATGTTCTAAGTTGAAAAACTTGTATCTGATCCTATTGTCATGTTTTTGGACAATACAATATCTTTAAACTAACTAAAGCGTTGTACGACCACACTATCAAATAAGGGTGATGACATGCGCTTCAGGGGGAAGGGTAGGTCCTCCTAGTAATACCCGTTGTGTTGCTCATATTATAAATCCGGCGATAATTCATGAATGAGAAAAGAAAGACCGGGTTATGACTACGACAAACAGTACCTTCCATGGTGTCGGTATCAGTGACACAAATCTTCCTAACTGTCAACCCAGCCATGGTGGTGACAATAAAACCATTACTCCAACCAACGGGCCGAGTTTGATATTAATAGTGCTAGCTGAGCTGTTAAAACATGTGCTACATGTATATAATTGAATCGGTTGGCATTTCCATTGAAAACTATGATGGTTATAAACATGTGTTTTAGTGTATTTACTTTTTTATTTGTGATCTATTTTATTTTCTCGCGTTTTTTCAATAGCTCCCTTTATCAATAGTGAATTACATGATATCTTTTTTTCTTTCATTTAGATATAAACTACTTAAAGAAGGCTACAAGAGGTTTAAGAAGGATGGATTGAATAGTCTTAAATACAAATTGATCAACATACAACTTAAACCATTATATACCAAAATATCTGTTGACATCAAAGAATGGGAAGTTATGAAGGTATACATACATACAATTTACACTCAATAAAAAAATAAAAACGTAGATATCTAATTTAATGCGCACGACAAGTTTCTGGAATAACCTTTATTAGGTAGCTCATAATCAAAAGATTGCATAATTTTCATTGGGATCAAGAAAATCAAAGGGCCTAAACATGATAACCAAAATTGGCTATGAGGAATACTTAATAATAAGATATACTTGAGGATATCAGGCAAACAGAAGCCGTAAACAGAATGACATATGCAAACATGACACAATGGTCAAACGAAAATAGGACAAAACTAGATCTACAAAGCACTACATAGAAAACTAAAACTCGGGTAACATGAACCCCACTAAAGCTGGGGTGTAAACAGGATTCATCTTACAGTGAAAGTTAAATAGCAATTCGAACGAGAGGGTACACAGTATGTGGCCAAAAGTATTGCCACATGTAAAAAAAAATAACTATATAATCAACCAAGACCATATTTTTTCAAAAAATTATTGTGAAGTCATTTCTGGATAGATTTTAACAAATTTCACACCAAAACATTCAGAATTGTCTATATTTTGATTGTTTATTTGCTCATTATGTTTATATGAGTGGTTTTTATTTGTACATAATTTAAACAGGATTGTTAATTTTTAGGATTTATTTTTAGTTGAAATATATAGGAAAATCAGTCAATTTTTATTTGTTATGTTTAAATTATGTACAAATAAAAACCACTCATATAAACATAATGAGGAAATAAACAATCAAAATATAGAAAATTCTGAGTGTTTTGGTGAAAAATTTGTTAAAAATCTATCCAGAAATGACTTCACAATAATTTTTTGAAAAAATATGGTTTTGGTTGATTATATAGGGATTTTTTTTTTCATGTGCCAATACTTTTGGCCACATACTGTACTTACTTAAAATACAATATTCATATTGTTACTTTTAGTTGTAAAAACAAAAATTACCAGTTTGTTTTTTGAATTCATACATTAATAATAAAGAAATAATATATAGCATTTCAAGAAATTACATAGTATAATTTGATTTTGTCTCCATAAAAACATGGGTCTTATAGTACAGTAACTACTACATATGAGAATTTTGAAACATATCTTTTTCAGTCATATACAAAGTCAATTCGTGGGTAAAAGGATGGAAAGACCATGGAGGATATTGCTTACAATGTACAGCAACAAACACTGTTAATTAAGTCAATCGAACAGATCTTACAGTACTTAGTCATTCATAAATATTAAATGGTCGGGGTCTTTCTGCAGTTTCCTATATATTTCAGGGCAAACCTTAAGTTTAAAGGGTTTCTTTTCCGGTCGCTTCTTACTCGATAATCATGAAGTTACAGCACTGAAGGCAGAAAATAATATGGTTTTGTTTTAATTTGTAATATTCACATGATTTTGTTTCTACCTTTTCTTGTAACATTATTTAGCCAAAGTTTAATCTCCCTCCCCAGAAATTACTATATATTTTATGAAAATTATGACATTGAGATTTACTTTTATGATTAAATTATAAATGCCTGTGAATTATATATAAAGAATTATATGAGATTATTGAAATAACTTCTTATTAAAACTGCTTTCAAGTGTAGAAAATGTAAGAGGGTCGGGGGTGACCTTTGTATCCAGGGTGTCTTGATGCGGAGGAACCTTTGACCCGTGTGTTGGTGTGGGTGTGTGTGTATGAGTAATACTTTGTTGTGCAGTATATGTTTATATATTTAACTTCTTTCATTAGTTTGTTCTGTTTTTGTTGTTGATTTTCTTACTTCTACTTGGTTGTGTTTATCTGTTTAATTTAATTTAATTCTGTGCGTTAATTTATTTTATATTATTATTATTATTTAAAACCACATTGTTGTGTCAGATATTGATAATTTATCTCATACATAAAGGGTATATTTACGAGAAAAAGACACAATCATTTTGCCTCCAAGTTATATATATATATATTGTTTTGCATTCAATTGGATTATAACTTAGTAAATAAGTTATAAAAAACATTGCCGCTCAATTTTTCCCACCAAATTATCACTGTGGTACAATTAGCTTGAAACGCACATATAATTAAACTTTATTTGTTCTAAATACAAGGCTCGACTTTAGAGATCGGACGGGAACTGATGTTTTCAGCGTGATATGGTCGTAAACATGAAATAAAGAAAATTAACCATATGCTAAGTATTACTCGAAATCAACGTTATGAGCGATATAACACGAAATATGGCGCAATGAACGATACAGCCAAGTTATGAAAGATGGGCGAATCCACGTCTGTGTTGTTAGACCAACACGGTTTAGGATCAAATCAATTCCTTTCGGTAAATATCGGCGTTATTCGATTACTTTCGGTTATTACAACGACTCCTTTTGGAAATTATGGCACATCGGAAACGATGTTCGACCAAAAAAGATGGAAAAAGACCAAGAACATAGGTAAAATCCTCCCAATACTATGTTTTACGGAACAGTAGAATACTTATTTGAATCAACTTTGTCACTGAATTCCAAAGTAATCCTACAGTTTTCTTTAAAATCATGAAAAATTTGAACAGTGCCTTTGTTGTTGGAGCAAATATGTGAAAAAATAAGCCAACGGATTGGGTTACGTAAGTGTGTTATTCTTTCAATACAATACATGTTTCTTCTACGATATGTACGTATGTTCAATGTTTTATAGATAAAATAGGCCTTAAAATCACTTTTTAAAGAAAAAATTGTCAGCGCCTCCTTTTGGCTCATCGAAAATGATCAAGCATTTTGGCACCGATTCCTTTCAAACAAAAGAACTTGTACTAAATATTCAATAAAATGTTCATTTTTTTGCAGAAAGCCCAATAAAAAACGAAAAAGATCTACTCTTTGGTTGCTGGTCAAATTGCGTGTGATTTCTCACTTTATTGAACGCAAATTCACCAACTCCGATTTATACATGTATTACTGTATTTGTCACGAAAGAAAGGAATACGTCCCATTCACTTGAAGGAAGCGTTATTCAATATTGCAACTAAAACTACGATTTTCGTTGAAAAAAATGTGATCACATGTAATATCGCAGTTACAAAGTATCAATAATGACCAGACATTTCGAACGGAAAAGTGTTTTCAGTAAAGGAATTCTCTTTCTACTTCAAATTCGTGTATTTCTATCGCCGGTTGGCCTGTTTCACACGATCTTGTCACTTTGTTGTTTAATGCTGCATTACACTTTCATTAGAGTGCGTAAAACTGATTTTCCGAAATAAACACATTATCAAAGAGTTCCGTGATCTATCAATTGAGTGATAAATACTTACATTTCAGTGGTTAATAACGAAAAGAAGGTCCGGTGTTAATCAAACTTACATTGTTTTTACTGGAAGGAGTCGTTGTAATAACCGAAAGTAATCGAATAACGCCGATATTTACCGAAAGCCGAATTGATTTGATCCTACACCGTGACCAAGCCGGTCACTCGGGCACATATGCCCATAAAAAGACTATAATAGCTTTTGCTTAACGGCTAATAAATAACAAAAAAAGATGAACATTTTGCAAAGCATTACATTAAAATTGCACGAAAAAAGTTCAAATTTTGTTACCGCGCATGCATTATTTAAGATGATTTTCCTAAGAAATACATTAAAACACTTCATAAAAAGGTGAACAATAAAAGCTCCACTTACAAAAATAAACAGATACATATGTAATACCCTTTTCGGCAGATTGGGAACTTTTGTTTGGAAACGGTTAGGTTACATTTCCTAATTAAATCCAAACCTTTATTCTGTGCCAACGATCAGTGTTAAGATTCAGAAAGATTGGTCACCTGAAGCAAAACTTACTGCATCGTGCTTACAGACGGACGTCGACAACCAACAAGACAGACCCGCAAAAAAAATTGCAGTCGTGAAAAAAGGTGGCAATTGGATAGGTATGTGAATGTGCTTGCCACAAGGAAAAGAGGAGATGGTGCAATGGGCCACCAAAGGCAATTACTAATCATATGTTGCCCAGAGAAGCTGCCGTACGTTGCCGTACGTGTAAGAAGCGTGTCATTCTTCATACAAGTCAACAGACACTCGTTATATAAACGTCTCGTCTTAAGGGCGGGTTGTGTGTTTTATCCTGCAATTGTGTTATTTTTTTGTCATAATAAATGGGTTGAAATAAACTGTTGCTTTATTATGACAGTGTCATAATAACACTTTTTACACTAGCCTAATAAATCTATTAAGCCACACCCCTGTCATAATATCACTTTTCACATTAGCCTAATAATGCTATTAAGCCACACCCCTGTCATAATAATACTTTCCACATTAGCCTAATAAAACCACGCCCCATTCGGGAACTACCATTGAGGTATCAATGGGGGTTCCGTTTTCTTTTTTTTAATTATTAGATTAAATAACATTTTTCTTTGCAAATTTTATTACAGGATAAATACAATATTGGAGTATTGACGGTAAATATAGAATTTATGTGGCTCGGCATGAAACGGTTGGAAAGACTCGCTAAAAGCTCGTCTTTTCCCCGTTTCTAAGCCTCGCCGCATGCATTCTATATTTACCGTCAATACACCAATATTGTATATGTATTTGCTCCTCATGATCATAACTTACGTATACGGACTCACCTTTTGAAGGAGAATAGAGAAACTAGGTCCTATTTATATCATAGCTGTTTCCTTGGGAATAATAAAATGAATGTAAAAAATACCCCAATGTTCGCTGTGGAGTAATATTACATGGCAGAATTTTCAAATTTCAAAGTATAATGATATGATGGAAATCAACACCTCTGTTATAGCTGTTCATCACATCTCAGTCACACAAAGGTCTTAATTGAGCATAACTAACATATTACATGAACAAACGGCCTGGGCGATAATAGCTTTTATAAACTAGCGCTACTCTTTCTGCTATTCATGTTTTTATAGGCATATTAGTACATACCATTCTGAGACAAGTTTCATAAAAAGATGAAAAAAAGAAGAATGTGTCTGCATGAAACTAAAACTATGCCTGGTGCAACAGACTACATGTATATGACTTAGTGGGTCAGTGGGAAACTGACTTTATAGCATCAAAGCCATAAAAACTTGCCATTCTTCGATGAATCAAGAGGCATTACTCATTCGCTTTCGAGACGTTTCGTCCACACTCCGGTTCGGCCATAGTATGTTTCGTCCACAAACCATTTCGGCCATAGTTTATATTTAATAAGTATGGATGAAGAATGAGTGTCGTAGTCTGTCACGTATGTATATTAGAGGATTGTTTTAATTGGTCATGGTAATAGTACACATCACAGTGATACATATACGCATTACATATTGGCGTCGAGATGACTGACCATTTATTTACCGTTTGTTATTTTCGTAAGTATGGATGAAAAAACCGAGTGTCGTTGTCTGTACTTTTTAGTATCGATTCTTAGGGGAATTATTTTTATAGTAATCGTGGTAATTACACATACGCATATCATATTGGCGTCTAGAAGGCGTTTTAAAATGCATGTTATATTTTTATAATATCAAATGTATCAAAGGTATCTAATGTCAATATTAAGAAAAAAAAACGTTATAACAAATTAAAGCCTTTAATCTCTTCTTTATTATGGAATTTACATCATGAAAATATCTCATTCCGTTCAAAAGTTATAATACATAACTACTGAAAAATACCTGTCCCGGTTTTAAACCCTCCCGTTTATAATACATTGTAGGTATAAAATTGATCATTTTGATTACACTTGCCACAAATTTATGAATATATGAATTTTTTTATGCAGGAGATAGTCAGACCAAAGAATAAATAATTGCTAATTATCATCAATGACGTATATAGAATCCTTGTTATCATGAAGTAATGAACATAATTACATTTTATTGTCTTACAATTAACAAGTGTGGACACAGAATTGTATTGTCCTAAAGGCAAGTGTGGATGTCAATATTTCATATTATTAACTTTAAAAAAAAAAATTCATGGACACAGAGGTCCTGAATTTTTTTAATAAAAAACTAATCCTGGATTATTATTTTTGCTTAAAGTCCGGTCCTGTGTTTTTATTTCAAATTTTCATCATAGCAACAAATTTTTATTTTTCTCTTTAAACTGTCGAAACATAACATTTATTTAGCTGTAAAATTCACTAATAAAATTCCCCCCCCCCCCTTATTTTTTTCTTGTTTAAAACAATGATCCAGAATCAAACAAATGAATAAATATAACATAGATTTCTTTTACATGCATCTTTTTACCATGCAGTGTCAGTGTGTTTTAAATTGGTCATCCAATCAGGACGCTCATTATTCTTGTCCAAGATAAAAATACATCGCTAAAATTACCTGTGAGAAAGTCGCCGTCCAAACTCAAATCAATACCTGTGGGTGTTTCCCCACTTCAACTCGTAAATTTACATAGAAATCGGAGATATTTCGTCATAAAACTTCACACATGGTTTTGTCTATCATATTTCTTGAAGACAAACATAACATTTTATTGCATTTATCAATATTGTATGAGTATCAACAGTTTTTTCAACACCGTATCTGTTTCTCGATACAGCCGCAACTTCAACTCGTAAATTTACATAGAAATCGGAGATATTTCGTCATAAAACTTCACACATGGTTTTGTCTATCATATTTCTTGAAGACAAACATAAAATTTTATAGCATTTATCAATATTTTATGAGTATCAACAGTTTTTTCAACACCGTATCTGTTTCTCGATACAGCCGCCCGATTACAGTGACCCGTGACCCAGATTAGCACATCTCAGCAGGTTTTTTTATAATAAGGTTGTTTAATAATATTGATTCACCCGTTTCATTCAATATAATATAGAAATACTAGATATTTATCATGATGTGTTTAGTATCATATAAATAAACCCCTCCATATACCTCCTCCTATTTCCCCATGTTTATTGTCTACATATTTCTATATTTAATTCGCACTTTAGTTTTGCATCGCACCTTTCACCACGAACGTGGTGTTTTTTGTAAATTCGTTTTGCACATTTTTAAGGTACTGCTGATGAATCGTGCTGTTTTCTTTAGGCTACTTTATTTATTTACCGATTGCCTTTCTTCCCTATACATTCAAAACACTGGTATAACCTGATGGGTATCGAAGTAGATCAATATAGAGAAAGCATCGGTAAGTATTACACTGTTGCACGCTCTGTGAAAAAAGGTAAGCTGTTAAGCATTACTGATATTGCTTGTTTTAATCTACTTTTGGTGTACGGAACCAAAATTACACCATTACTAATATTAGTGCATTTCTTTTGCAAAGCAGCAGAGACTAGAAAAAATACAAGCAAGGTAAATAAATCACTTTGTTGTCCTGAAATACACAAGTTACAGGTGAAAACTAATAACAGCATTTTTGTTCTTAAATGTCTCAATTTCTTCATTGTTCTTTGCATTTTGTTAATTATATCGGGAATTGAAATTAATCCAGGCCCGTTTGAATCGGACATCTCTAGTAGTTCTAGCAGTGATTTAGATAATATATCTGCAGTAAGCGAGCTCATAAACAATACATTTTCATTCCTTCATCTAAATATTCAAAGTATTGTATCTAAGATAGATATGATCTCAGCTGAGTATTCTTGCCACGATATACTTTCGTTCACTGAGAGCTGGTTAAACGAAAATACATCTACCGACCAACAATGTTTGGAAATTCCCGATTATAAATTCCCCCCATTTCGACGAGATAGATTTAATAAAGTAGGTGGTGGTGTCATCGTATATGTTAAGAATACTGTCAACTGCATAATTAGACCTGATCTTCATGTAGGTAGTCTTGAGTGTATATGGTTAGAAATAAAGCTAAATAATAAAAATTCTATATCCCACCAACTAGTGATCTGCAAAGCTGGAGAAATATTGAACATTCTATTGATCTAGCTCTAAATTGTAACTATGATATAATTTTGACATATTAATCAACTTAATAACAATATAAATGATAAGATTGGGTCACTAATGACCCAATTTAGTCTGCATCAACTTATAACTGAACCTACATATGCAACTGAACACAGTTCATCTTTATTGGATTTGATTCTCGTAAGTAACCCATTAAGTGTACTTTTCACAGATGTAGGTATCATTTACCTGTGATTGGTTTACTACACCATTCTAGTAAACCATCGACATCTTATAAAAGGAAAATATTTCTTTACGACAAGGGTGATTTTGACTCGAATAGACAACAACTTACAGATGTTGACTGGGAGACTTTGTTTGGACATAACGACGTAGACGCAATTGTAGACATTATAGCAAACACGATTTTAAATATAGCAGATAATACTATTCCTAACAGATTTATAACGGTACAGAAAGATAGCCGACCATGGATTATTACAAGTATCAAAAAATTCATACGTAGGAAAAATCGAATCCATAAAAAAGCAAAACATACAAATTCTATAAACCATTGGGAAAAGTATCGTATAACCAGGAACAAATGCAATAATTTGATAAAAATGGCAAAGAATGATTATTTTTCTACAATATCCGAAAAAATTATAGCAGAATCATCTGGTAGTAAAAATTGGTGGAATCTTGTTAAACGACTACTTGGTTCAAGTAAAAATCGTTCAATACCCCCCTTACAAACAGACCATGACTTAATATGTGACAATTTTGCAAAATGTGAGTTAATTAACGACTTTTTCAGTAAACAATCAAACCTGGACCACTCTAATTCGACAGTTCCGGAACCTATTGATCCACTTTATGACAAACTGACACAACTACACATTACAGAAACTGACATAGAAGATGTTCTACAATTGCTCGACACTACAAAAGCAACTGGACCAGATTTAATAAACCCACGACTTGTAAGAGAAGGGGCTTCCATTTTGAAGTTTCCATTGTGTCAGTTATTTAACTTGTCTCTGTCAACTTGTAGATTCCTGACACAATGGAAGCTGGCAAATGTCACTCCAGTCTTTAAGAAAGATAATCCGAGTAAGGTAAATACTTACAGACCTATTTCTCTAATTAGTATCTTGGGCAAGGCAATGGAAAGATGTATTTATAAACATGTCTATAATTTTTTACTCAAAAATAGTATTACTACACCACACCAATCAGGGTTCACTCCTGGTGACTCTGCAATTAACCAACTTCTAAGTCTCACAAACGAATTCAGAAAAGCTTTAGACGAAGGAAAAGAAATACGCGTAGTAAAGCTTTTGACAGGGTTTGGCATAAGGGTTTACTTAATAAATTAGAAAATATTGGGATACAAGGGTCTTTATTGTTATGGATACAAAATTATCTTACAGACAGAAAACAACGAGTGGTTATAGAAAGCGCACATTCTAAATGGCGCACTATCAAAACCGGGGTTCCCCAGGGATCTCTTCTAGAACCTCTATTTTTTTAAATATTTATAAATGACATTGTCACATAAATTCACTCGTCTATAAAACTATTTGCTGATGAAACTAGCTTGTATGTTATTGTTGATAACCCTCGTGAATCGGCAATAACGTTAAATAACGACATGGCAACAATTCGTGCATGGTCCATTAAGTGGCTAGTAAACTTTAACCCTCAAAAAACAGAAACTATGACGATCACTAGAAAGATTAATAAACCCTTTTATCCGCCCCTTATAATGAATAATACAATAATTAATCAAGTTACAGAACATAAACATCTCGGCTTAGAAATTTCAAATGGCGGTAGCTGGCAAAAACATATTGATCTAATAACAAAGAAAGCTTTTCTTAGAGTTAACATACTAAGAAAATTCAAATTTATTCTAGATAGGAAAACCTTAGAAAAGATTTATCTTATCTTCATTCGGCCGATTTTGGAATATGCAGACGTCGTATGGGATAATAAGACATTGTTCTTGATAAATAAATTAGAAAATGTTCAAATAGAGGCTGCTAGAATCGTCACTGGGGGAACTCGGTTAGTATCTATTAATAGTTTATATAAAGAGATGGGTTGGGAGACGTTACAGGCAAGACGGGAAAATCACAAAAAAATATATTTTTATAAAATGGTAAACGGTCTTGTGCCTCCTTACCTTAGTGCAATTGTTCCCTGTAACTTTGAAAATATTCATGACTACAACACTAGACAGGCCGTAAGTATCCCCCCAGCACGTACTAGAACAACCTTGTATAATAATTATGTTCTACCCTCTACTGTAAGATTATGGAACAGCGAACCCACATCAATAAGAGATAGCAAGTCTCCTTCATCTCTCAAATCCTATTATAAATCAAAATGTATAAATAAACCAATTTATTATTACTGAGTAACTCGAATTGGACAAATCCTTAACATGAGATTACGAACTGCATGTAGCTCTCTAAATCATCATCTATTCCTAAAAAATGTAGTAGATTCGCCCAACTGTAGTTGTCATCAAGGGTTCCCTGAAACTAACTCGCATTATCTTTTTTATTGTCATAGATTCAACGATTCGAGAAATCGGTATATCGAATCAATTGATATTCCTATGAACTTGACAGTTGACCGTTTACTTTTTGGATCACCTGACCTCACAGACGATCAAAATAACAGTTTATTTTTAAATGTACAAAAGTTTATAATAAACTAAACGTTTCATCTAACATCAGCAGTACCTAGTTCCCTTATTTCTTTCTTCTTTTTTCTTCTTTTTTAATTACTTTGAATCAAACATTTTTTACATCAAACACCAGATCACTTTCTTTGTTTTATCTTCTTATACCTTCTGTAATCTATATCAAATTTATTAGTTAGTTCTATTTGCTTCTCCCCTTAGAGATTCACAGTATATTATATATGAAATTTATTCCTACGGATAGGGATTAATATAAGTTCTTGTGACTTGTTTCCCAATCCTATTAATTACTTCTTATTATGTAATGTACATAGCTGAATATTTTTATGTTATATTGAATTAATTAATGAAATATGTTTAAACTAACAAACACTGTAAAAAATCATAAATATTGTTATACAATTGGTTTTTTTTTTTAACAACAATCTATTTTTATTCAAAATGCTTGTTACATTCTTACTTCAAAAGCCCAAGCTACTTGTGAAGTATTTCATATTAATATTTTCTTATATAATTAAAATACTTTCAAATAATATAATATAACTGATGAGTATCAGACTTTAATTAAATATACCTATACATACGCACCTACATCTACACACATACATCTATGCATATACACACATACATATGCATGCATACATACATATACATATACATATATACAATGCATACATATTTACATTTAAATAGTTTCCCTTATTTTTGATAACAGTTTACTATTTTGGAGTTTTTGCACCTGGCTTATTCTCGTAAAATATTCTCTCACACATAAAAAATATATGTTTACTTGTTTGGTCTTTTGTTCAGATACATAATATGCTTTGTATATAGAAAATCCTAAAATTGTTAAAAAAAAATAGTTGAAATCAAAATAATCTTTCTCAAATATCTTATACCCAAAAGCAATATGTTTTAATGTGACAACATTTTCTATATTAGATTTTTTCACTATTTGTTGTATTTTCACCCAAAATTCTTTCAGATAGGGACAAGACACAAAGTAATGTAGATAGTCTTCATCTTGACCACAGAAATTACATTGGCTATTAATAGCAATTCTCCATTTCATTAATAGTTTCTTTGTAGGAATTATATATTGCAATAATTTCCATCAGAATATTTTTAGCTTATTTTCTTCTAAATAATGAAAAATGAAATTTACATCAAATTTATTAGTTAGTTCTATTTGCTTCTCCCCTTAGAGATTCACAGTATATTATATATGAAATTTATTCCTACGGATAGGGATTAATATAAGTTCTTGTAACTTGTTTCCCAATCCTATTAATTACTTCTTATTATGTAATGTATATAGCTGAATATTGTTATGTTATATTGAATTAATTAATAAAATATGTTTAAACTAACAAACACTGTAAAAAATCATAAATATTGTTATACAATTGTTAAATATTTTTTTTTTAAATGTAATAGACGAAACCAAACCATTTGTTTTGGTTTTATTTGATGCATTCCTCTTTTCAAAATATACTTAGTACAATATTATATTAGCTGTGGACCAGTAGCTCTTGTGGTCCTTTTTATCAATGCAGTATCTTACATGTCCAATCTGAAGTGTTCTAATGGGAGAAAATCTGAAATCTCTGACCATCAGAAATCTGTTTTCATAATTGAAAGGTAATGAATGATTTTAGTACAAATACTGATTTATTTTTTAATCAAAAATCTGATTGTGTTTTTTTTTTTTTATATATTATACCAGTATTATGAAAAGAAAGTTTAAACAGTGATGGTCAACAATCCCATTAATATCAACAAATTGAACAACTACCCCTCTGTATGTCTCTATATATTACCATTTAGACAATCGTTTTTTCCTGGCCATATTGAATTATGAGTGGCATAATTAAAACAATCTACCCAGCAATCTCGGCTATTCAGCATTATTTCCATCAATTCTTGGAAATAGTTTTAAGCTCCCATTTTTCCACCGAGTTCATATCAGCTTCTGTTTGATTCCAGAATAGTGTTGATCATTGATTTAAACAAGAAAAAAGGGAAAAGGGGGGGGGGTTGAATTTTAAATGTGAATTTTACAGCTAAATAAATGTTATGTTTCGACAGTTTAAAGAGAAAAATAAAAATTTGTTGCGACTAAAGCTTAAGTCAGCGTTAAAAATGGAACAAATATCAGTGGTTTTGTAAATGAGATTTATTTTAGATAGAAAATCTGAATTTATTATCTATTAATTTATTATTAATGATACAATTTTATATCCCTTGGGAGGGAGAGGGAGGCTATGATGAAAATTTGAAATAAAAACACAGGACCGGACTATAAGCAAAATTATAATCCAGGATTAGTTTTTTATTAATAAAAATCCAGGACCCTTGTGTCCATGATTTTGTTTTTTTAAATTAATAATATGAAATATTGACATCCACACTTGCCTTTTGGACAGCACATTTCTGTGTCCACACTTGTTATTTTACAATAAACAAACGTGAAATATATATGTGTACTAGTGATAGTCATGTCACACAGCTATCAAGAGACATTAAATGGTGAATCGTTATCTCGATATATAAATCAAAATTAAGTATAATTAATTGTAAAGAGTGCCCTTACAAGTTACCAGCAGGTGTTTGAGAAAAAAATACGGGATAATGTCATTACTCCGACAGTCATTACTCCGACACTTATTACTCCGACAATCATTACTCCGACTCTTAATACTTCGACAGTGACCGATAGTCTTTGCAAATCTGGCGCTTTTAGCAATCCAGTTGCAGTACGGGACTGCCCATTTAACTTGAAAGGGGCATGGTTTTTATCCCGGAATCGGAAGTTTTTTTCGTATGCAGAGCTATTGTTTTTAAATTTTTTCAGCGCGGCCCAACAAAATATTTTTTGCAAAAGAAAAATTTATTTCATGTAGATCGAATAAAAAAAATTTCTCTGATTAGTTTGTTTCTTCGATTCCCGTCATCTTTTCCTCAAAATTCAGGATAGCAAAAATACATGGCCTACCTTTTCAAGTTATCAAGTCGTCTCATAGTTGAGCGACACCTACCTACCATTGCATCAGATGCGTACGGAATTGGGTGTGTTGAAGAGACCCGTACTACCCTCGACCAATACTGCGGGTGCATTGCAACAGTTTCAGACAGAAATTGCTTCACTCGCATTCGGTAGAACTCATTGGGCTCGGAAATGGCAAATGAGTGCGCCCTAATTTGAAAATTTTATAATACAATATATATATAACAGTGGTTTTCGATCGTAAAAAAAGGAAAAAGTCCATTTTGAAACGAAATCTCTTGTCTAACTTTATATTTGTGAAATAAGAAAATAGTGAGATGTGGAACAAATGTCCACGAGACAACGATCCAGCAAAACAGCAAAATTAAATCTGTAAATGGAAAACAACCAGCCAGCAGTCTTCAACATGGATTAATGTCCACTGCTGGGCGTTCTACATGTATCCCCAGATCACATATAAATGTAATGTGATAAATTCAATACCAGATCCAGAAATACACAATAGAATACCCTGTTCCCGACAATTAACATGTAACAGAAAGAAGAAAAACAAACAAAATCTTTGAAACAGTTCCTGGCTTAGGAAGGCGTAAATGAATGTAGCAGGGTTAAACTAGTTTTGTGGACGTATTTATTACCATTGTCAAAGCACAATTAGAACGCACAATAAAAATGCAAGAAAAATACCTAGACAAAAGGACAACAAAAATACAACACTAGAGAGGCAATTCCTGGTGAATACTCGCTATTGCTGACAGCTAGCTACGAACCGTCTACCGACTGATGTAAAAGAATCATGCATAGCAGTACTAGACCAAGGAATGGAGCGAAAGGATATATTGTATTTTTGCAATCCTCTTTGTACCATAAGCTGAAGGTCAAGTTTAACATACCGTTAGATTGTACTTCTACAGGGGACACCAATGGACGCTGCTTAAGGAAATGTAGCATTCTAAAGCCTACACTCCTCCTCGCGTCCAGTGCAGAAGAACAAGTATAACATATGCATAAATAAAGGAAATGTATATATATACCAAATATAATAGTTAAAAGTTTTCATGTTGTTTTTCTGCAAGGGACACCAAGGTACGGTGTTCAAGGAAATGTAGCATTTAGTGCTTACCCTCCTCTTCGTGTCCAGTGGAGATGAACAATATGTTATTAACGTGTAGATTCAAAATTGAATGAATTGATAAAAATAAATATGAGCTTTCATGTTGTCATTCTGCAAAGGGACACCAAGGGGTGGTACGCAATGAAATGTAGCATAATAAAGCATACACTCCTCCTCGTGTCCAGTGCAGAAGAACAAGATGAAATAGAAATGTCAGAAAGAAAAAAAATCATCTACAATATTTACAGATACATTGGCACATCTCTTTCAAGACTAAGTCACTTTCGCATGTCATTAACCACAAGAATATCTCTTCTATACTTAAGTTTTGGAAGTTGATACATGTCATCCCAACTATACCAAAAAGGTCTTGCCTAATTTTATCATATTTTGAACAAGACATAAAAAAATGCATTTCATCCTCAATTTCATCTGAGCTGCACTGCTGACATATCCTTGACTCCGGAGGTGTACCCATATTTATCGACCTGATTCAATATGAAGAGGATGTGATGATATTCGAAATTTTGTTAGGTTTCTCCTGAACTCAGAATTACTTAAAGTAATTCTGAGTTCAGGAGAAACATCAAGGAAAGATAGTTTTCTCTTCCATAAACAGCTTTAAATTTTACATAAGTTCTCAATTTATCATCAGAACATTTGTTCCTATCTAGGGCCCATTGATGCCTATGTGCTTCTAGAAGTATTTTCTTGACTGTTTGTTTTGAAACTTTTTGATTAGTTGACAGTTGTTTAAGCTTAGGAATGTTATTCAAAGAACTAGGAGCTATAAGGGCCAAAATCGGCCCCACCTCAGATGTCGAAATTTTTTTCTCCAAAATGTATTCACAATATGTGCTTTTCAGAAATAAATACAGTTAGTTAATATGTGTATCTAATTCCTCACAGCGGATCGACAAAGTCGGGTAATGAAAATCACTGAACGTCATTTTTTGCATTATACAGAACGTACGTATCATTGTATTATAATGCATATCTTTAAAAAAGCAAAAACAAAAACAAAGCATAATAAAGCTCAATAAACAAAGCATACATTTGACTTAATATGCAATGTGGATTGATTTCAGGAATAAAAACATGTTCCGAAGCTGTATTATGAAATTAAAGTTAACGAATAGTCATGTCGCAACGTCACCCATTTTCGACGGTTTCCTGTTTTCGACGGTTTGTTTCACGTGATAAAATCTCTCATTATTTTGATCACTTAATTTGTCAGAGGTTATATTATGATGCTGTAATTGCATGAATGATGTCATGAAATCTGATCTAAAAATGTCATCTTTAAATGTAAGAACTACGTACCACATCTATTATTTCACGTTCAAATTGTAGTTTTTCGTAATTCATTTTTTCGTCACCTTAACAAAGCTTTAATCATTTAAATAATATATCTCATACAGATCAATGTTGGTTTCATTGTCTGCTATGACATTGATAATATACATATTGAGGTCATATCAATTCAGAAACATATTAACATTGATCGTCGAAAACTGGCCGAAATTTTGGTATTAATCTTAAAGAAGTAATAGATAGATTTATTTGGACAATAGAACTTTGTCATATTTGAATTTTTTTTAAACACTTTTTTAACCGTACTTTCTTCTTAACGACAACCAATGCGATGATATATTCCAGTACATTTTTACGGACAGCCATCACAAATCTATAACAAAAATCTTCTTTTTTTTTTATAATATGGAAATATTTTGGGAAACGGTGTGAAGCAAAATACTTAATGTGTAACGATTTTAGCTAGGAACATGTGAGAATTATTTTAGTTTTTTTGATAAACTGATAACAAGCCTTGGAATCAGATATCCCATAGAAAGTGGTTGTCGATAGATAATTGTTTTACAATCAAGTATTTCATATATATTTATGATGAGAACAAGCTTACAACCATATGATTAATCGTGTAGGTAAAATGTGTGTCGCTGCCATGAGTTTATGTATGATTGTTTTGATTGTCACTATAAAAAGAGTAGATGGTAGATATTATTTTGCTTTGTGACAAACCAACAACAACACTCCTAATAAACTGTTGCTATCAGAATCTGCTGTAAATTGTCTTTTACGTGTAAGGAGTGTGTCCTTTACATCCCGCGCTAATGGATGTATTAAATTCGTTCCTCATAGGTGTCTGGTGTCCCTTTCACATAAAGTCGGCGTTTTCCTAGAGGAAGTCACTTGTTATTTTATTTATGCCAAATTCGCAGTCATGTTAGGATTTTAATAATAATAGGTTATTATACATTATTATACAGCTATAATTTAATCAAAACCAATATGATTGTGATCATCTTCCGTAATTAAAATCGTCAAAATGAAATACAACCGAATTAATATGAAATGGTGACTTGTTTCAACCTCATTTAAAATATACCTTGACATTATTTCATACTTCTACATCACGTTCACGATCTTTTATTACAACATTATTTCACTCAAGTGAACATTTTTTTCCTGTTCTAGTTAAAGGACTTTATCAAACAGAATCATACAGTTTACATGTAATGCAGTTAATACGTATTTAAACCACCTAAGTATATTTCTATTTACCACACCTTGTGGTGTGGGGTCGCTATTGTGCATGCGAAATATTAATTACAAACCCCATTGACTGACTATTTGCTGCCTGTCTAGAATATTTTATTTTTTTCTCGATCGACAGTTCAGAAGCTAGAAAACAATAAGATGAATATTGTCTGTCAATCATGCAAACAATAACTTATGCACATGACAGTGCGCATTTTCAATGCACTACATACACAAACTTTTGATCCATCATTTGTCCATTGGAGGCTGATTTAAGAAAATGGGACTGATAGAAGTTAAAAGGTTAATTTGGGCACAAAGGGGGAAACTTTATATAATTTATGAAAATGTGATGTGAATTTTAGGGATCCTCAGATTCAAATCCATTCATCTATTTTTCTACACTTTTCTACATATTATAAATATGCATACCCGTTATTTCAAATGATAGTAATGTTATTTTAAAATATTTCCACTTTGTTTTACTTGCTGTTTTCTTTTAAGAGCCCCAGCTTTATACTGCTCATGCTCAGCAACGGACCACCTTCGTCAATTGTTTTAGCTCATCGATGATCATGAGATTAACTAAGATAAATAGCACGGTCCGTGCAATATTTATTTATTTATTTATGCTTTGGTGTCAGTGTTTCAACTGTTGACAGAGTTTTATATTCAACATGGGTAGACTTATAGAAAATGTGTAATCGTAAAATTCAGTGGCCAACCATCCCAATCTGGTGGCAAAAGAAAAGGTATTGTTCTGATATGCATACCGTTGTGTCTGCAATTGACAGAACTTCACATGAGATACAAATTCCATCCAATGAACCCCAAGAAAAAACATACTTTCAGCAAACCAATTCTTTTCATTGATTGATATGAAAAGAAAGTTTATAAACAGTGATAATCATAAATTCCATCAATATCAATAAAACATTTACCTTTCATTTTAACTGTACTTGAGCCGTCGTGGTCGTATGGTAGTTGAATTTACATCTACCTGTGCAATCGTTGCCTATCACCACTTAAGTTGTGAGTTTGAACCCCATTCATGGCGAGGTGTACTCGATAAACATCATGTAATAAAGTTTGTGAGTGACTTGAGACAGGTCTGTGGATTTCTCTGGGTACTCCAATTTCCGCCACAAAAGTAGTAACTGAAATATTTTTGAAAGTGGTGTTAAACACCTAACCTCCAATGGACAAATGATGGATCAAAAGTTTGTGTATGTAGTACATAACATAAAACACCTTAGGGTCATAATGTGACATATCTTTACAAGTACCAATAATACTACAACAATATTGTTTCCCACACAATTATGGGAACTGTTATACACATATCATGTCATTAAACAATGTACTGAAAAAGAAACAACTTCACTTTCAAATTTTTTATTAACAATTAAATTAAATTATCTCCATGATCTCAAAATTATGTTTCAGTGTTTACTGCATCTTATCACATATTTTATTGAAATAACGCCGAATTTGCATGTGTAATAAAAGCATAATTTGCAGCGTGTTATTTGCCTCGGGGGCAATAACATTTTACGAGGGCAATAACATGTTATCTGCCCTCTTGTGGTTTTTATGGACCCTATACCATTGACAGGAATAATTACATAGAGATCTACCCAACCCAAGCACAAGTGGCAAAAATTGCATATCAAAATATTTAAATCAAAATGTTTCCCCTCAACTTCAATACTTGCTTGTTCGTATAATGTGTTTATTTTCTGAAAAATGGGTTTGCAAGCAAGTTTTAAATGATCATAATCTTCTTTGGAGTTTACAATGCAAAAAACATTTTGATCTTTTGATGATAATGTCAATTCATCGGTAATTACAGAAAAGGACAACACGACAAAGTTTGAACGAAATTTTAATCTTTATCTTGCCTGTTTCAGGATTTACATGATACTTGATGTACCGGATAAGTTCGTTTTCTTGACTAACATATACGCCAGGGATATTTCCCGGAATTCTTTCAAAATGATATAAACTGTTAATATCTTCCTGGCATTGATGAAACCAGATATGTTCGTGGTAACCCATCACAAAATACTGTCAGTTCCATATAAGTGCTCTCGCTAACATTAAATTTTTCCAAAATAAATAACAAATCTTTAATCTTTTGTCTTTCTTCTTCAGGCAAACCTTGGCATGAAGATTTGCTGGACGACGGATTGAAATCGACTTTAACAGCCTGCCCATCAGTACTTTCTAATTTTAAGTACTGGGGTACAAGGCCATAGGACTCTACAAACCTAAGCGCAGTTTCAGCCTTCGATTTAAATTCTTTTATTTTCCTTGATTTGTTATTTTCGGGAATTTCCGAAAACTCTTTTCCACTATTCGCGGTTCCAACTTTTTTATTTATTGATTTTACATAATCTATAGGGCGACTGTTGGTATCTTTCAGACTGTCAAGTTGATTTGACAGATTCTTGTTTTTTGCTAGCAAAACCCCCTTAAGACATATTTCTTCCTGTAAACTATTATGTAAATCAGAACACATTTTTTCAAATTCTATGTTTTCGCTTTCAAACTTTTGCAAACTAAAATTTAAATGTGTTACATTTTCTAACTCATCTGAGAATATTGCGATCTTATGCACATTATTATCAAAAGCAATTCGCTTCCTCCCTGTCAATTTTCTATTTGATAACAAAACTTTAAGTCTTACTTGAAAGTCTGTTTTCAAGTCTCTCTGTGAATTTTAACTGAAATGATTGTAGTTGGGAATTTAAAATATCTATATATTTAAAATTGGGGTATTTGTCCTTTGCTTTGGAGAGCACCTTGAAAAAGGAGCTTGTAATTGAAAATGTGAGAGCTATCTGTTGGATTGTGCCCAAAAAATATCTACTCCTTTTGGATCAAACTATTTTACTTCATTTTAGAAGTAGCATCGATAGACCATTAAACCTACCTCAGTATCCCGGTAGTAATAACTATTTCAGTATCCTGGTAGTAATAACTATTTCAGTATCCCGGAAGAAAATATATATCCTCGTCTGACAATAAGTCGGTCAGTCATTGGATAATGTTTGATTATTTTTTTCATGTTTGAAAAGTAAACATTTTTTTCTTTTTAATTATGTTCCTCATCTATTCTTGCTCACATGTGTAAAGTTCCATGGAAAAAAGATCGATAATAATTACATATTGACCCATATTTGTTTACTCTCCCTTTCCAAATGGCGTCGTATGACGTCACATAAAGCCGGTCAAAGTTCAATAAAGCACATGATTTTGTCATAGGCCAACCAAACTTAAAAAGTAAACAGAAAGTACAGTATTTTAGCTTTTTCAGTGTAATTGATTTGTCTGAAAAATTTCAAAAGATGTTTTTTTTAAATAGTTTGAAATTGAAGTATTAAAAATTAATTATTTGATGCAAATATTAAACTTGCTTACCCACATACAAAGTATTTAATTCAGTGAATTTGGTGTTTTTGCTTTTGTTAATACAATCTATTAGACCGACATATTTTGGTAAAACAATTAATGACTGATTTCAATTTATTTTAATCACATTTATTATCACAGAGTGATAACAATACAGTTTTGTTGATGCTATTTGTAATAATGACAGGTTTTTTTTTTACTCAGGTAATCTCATTTTTCTGTCTGGTTTAATTTAATTCTCTGTTCAATTTATGCTATACATTTTGATTATTGCTGTTAAATTAATTCTTTTTCTATCTTCTCTGTGAATTTCATTTCATTACCCCAAGAAGTAAGGGGTATATTTGTTATTAAAGCAGCAGTGGAAATGCAAAATAATCTGCCATTTTGTGACTAATGGAGAGCACTTGCATGTATTTTCCGGGTAAAATCGGCCATTTTCGAGAAAATGGTGGAATCTGAATGATCAATCATCATATTTTCAAAGTATTTTAAAATACAATTTGCTTGGCCTACATTCCAGAAACGGTCATGAACAGTGATATGTCGATTATGTCAACAAACCGGAAAAATACAAATGTTTGGGGAATACCATCGATGGAAACATATTTAACAAGCATAATGAGCAGGAAAAAAAGACATTAGTAAAAAGGATCTTTTTTACTTGCATGGAATTTATTCAATTCAAACTTTTCTGTTTTAATTTCATCTTGTAATTTTGACGTTGAAAAGTATTCCCTCTGTGTTTATGTACGCTATGAATATACAGAATGACGTCATTGGTCTCGTGCTGCGCGAGAATTGTAAGTCAAAACAAATGACCGACATTATTGCATCACCGAGCAGATGTCACGGTAGGATAATCAATAATTGGGGGCTTATGAAAAAAAAACTATTTTGGATGAAGTGGTGTTTATTTTATTTTTTATCTTACATTTATTTGTATATAATTCTATTCTTACTAGAATTTATCAATAACTCGTAATCTGATTGGATATCGTTACTTATTCTACGTCATTCGAAAGGAATTTATAAATCAATATTTCCGTTTGCCGGACTACCCTTTTCCCCGGTCATTCCACGCGTATAAATCTACGAGCAATGATACTAAGGGGTTATGCTGAAAGGATCTGCCATCTTGAAAATGTGAAATCCTACATGTCATATTTACAACAATACACAAAAATAATTAAAAAGCTTACCTTCAAAACTTATTTTAGTTAAATTGTATCAAACTTGAAGCGTACACGAAGCCAAATAACTTCTAATCTTTACGTTTCAAACTGGAAGTCTTCATATGACGTCAATGATGTCATGTTGGTTATGTTCCAAAGTCGTCAATAACATTTCGCGGATTTTTTTCAGCTTACAATCGTATGTGTATTGCATACATGTCCATTGTTTGAGGCTCTCCTTGGGTATTTCTTTAATAGTATTTAGCGTCGAAAACAAACACGATGTCCAAGAATAAGAATTATAAGGATTAAACATTGTTTTTAGGAAATTATGTATGTATAAACTCCGGCAGCTCACTCACAAACTTTACATAAAGTCCTTCGGACTTTATTCAGTTTCTGAGTGAGCTGCCGGAGTTTATACATGGATAATTTCCTATAAAACAGTGCTTAATCCTATAATAACTGTTACGTGCCGACATACCTTCGTTTTTTACGGCAAAGATTGCTTCTCAAATATCAAAACGTCATCTAAGCGTTTGGAATATTTGAACATTTTCTCGTCGTTTTTCAAGAAATTTAACACCTCGTGAAACCAAAAATTACTTTAACAGTATTTGTGTTTTATTTATTTTAATAATCTGGTAAAATATTTTTCTGGTGCACGACTGCGGAGGTGCTTAATTTATTCGAAAACCGTCGAAATATCGCAGGCAAAACTCCACGAAATACAGAAAACAAATAACGTTCATGACGTCACAATGACGTCAAATACGTATCGATTTTGTTGGAAACAAGTTTTAACATCAAAAGTATGATGTCGTCTATAATATAAAACACATCAAATGTTAATCAAGTATTTTCTAAGAAAATGATTCATTAAATATGGGGCCATATATGGCACTTATAGTCCCCAGTTCTTTTTATGGCATTGACGCTGGATTGCATGCACTGAGTTTTTCTCCTGGTTTCAATGCACACAAACTGTATTTAAAATAAATACAATTATTTACAAAAACATAAGTTATTTACTGATGAATTTCATTACTTGAACTGAATCATGAAATGTACAGGATTGTGTATATAATGGTCTCATATATATATACAATCAGAAGAGTGGAAATATTGATTTTAAAGGTCTGGCTGAGGTTATAAATAAATTAATATTTAACAACCTCCACCAACAAAATATTTTGATATTTATATTAACCCTCTATACTCAAAACAACTGCTCAATTTGGTGTTGGTGGAAGACTGTGGAGGTATATAAAATAGCTAAAATGTACATTAAATATGTCGTTTATAGTCCATTGTTTGCATCATCCGTCTAATTATGATGTCATTATGATGTCATAGCGCACCCAATTTCACGGAAAGATATATTTTTTGAATTTTTTTTTATATAACAGTTAAATTAGTAAATTGTTTTTATTCTATGTCAAGCATTATTTTTTTAATATAATGTGAGGCCAATTGTGCACCTTAACGCCACCCCCTCTTTGATGTAAAGCACCATACCAAGAGGATATCCGGTTTTCATATAATTTTCTGGACTGTGTGTATGCATCCTTCAACAAGGGAAAAGTGTCCAAAGTTTCTAATAAAAAGTTCCCATATTTCAGAGCAATATAGTAAAACATGTTAAATGGTTGGTCAAAAACATATGTCCTAAGCAACGTCGCTAAGTAAACATTGACGCGCAGGAACACTGAATACATAGTTCATCTAAATTTTCGACTATATCTTTTATTTTCGTCAATGAAATAAATATAATAATCAATTGCACGTCGTGAATATTGAATATATGATCACTCGTGCCGAAACGCATTCAGATTAAACTGGTGTGCGTAGCAAGTTCCGCACACTCGTTTAATCTGATGCGTTTTGCGGCACTCGTGATCATATTTTCAATATCCACTCCGTGCAATTATCCTATAATTGTTTGTAGTTGCGATTAGATAGGATATGATGATACAGTCCGGGATGCATGGTCGAAGTTATGAGTGTCGGAGAAATAACTCGGAGTTATGACTGTCGGAGTAATGAGACGACCCCAAATATGTGCAAGTGGCCTGATCTTCGGTATGGGGATTTGTATTCATACCTTATAGAAAGTCCTTGTACAATACCCTTCTTTTTTTTAAATAATTTATGACTCGATATCTTTATCATAAATGATTATTAATAAATAAGTAATGTATGTATCACTCAGAATGTGAAATGTGCCTACAAATGTCACTATATCGTAATAAGGATTAATGTCTCAAATATATATATTAATGAAAAGATAGAAATTATTACATATCATGAAACCTAGAATACTTTTTTTATTGGAAACAAGTGTTGCCTGAGGGCAAGTGTGGACACAGAAATGTGCTGTCCAAAAGGCAAGTGTAGATATCAATATTTCATAGTGTCTTTTGCAAAGGTCACACGTTATAGATCATTTTGTTTGATATTTTTTGGAGAGGATATATATAGACATGTCCTGCTATCCAATGCAATTCATTTATTGAATAAAATATTCTTTAAATTAAATATTTTTGTTCAAATTACATCTAGCCGACAGTTGAAATACTGTTTGTGAATAGGCATCATTAGAAGGTTTGTACTCCTTTGACATTGTACATATAAAGCATTTTTATTTTAGCGTGCGATATTATATGTGTTTGAATCTGCAACACTTCCGTTTGCATTTGGGACTCATCAGTAGGCAATGCAAGTGAAATGTGCAGGAGTTAATAATAAAAAATAACAACCATAAATACCTACTTTGGAATATAATCACATATTTAACATATTTATAAGCCTAGACTCCCAGGACCCTGTTGACAAAATAAAAAAATTGTAAATATTTAATGAAAAAAGTTGATAGACTATTTAAATAGAAATTATTGTTGGAAAATAAGACATTGTTTTTTATGCAATATAACATGAAAAAATATTTAAAAGAATAAAAGTTTTGAATTTCGAAGTCAGCTTGGCCTTGTGAGTTTCGTCCCCTTTAAATTAGAGTGGTAAAAGTAAAAGAGTAGGAAGAACTAATTTTATGTAACATAAAAATTGAATTTAAGTCATGAAAGTGGTTTTAAGAGGTGAAATTATGAATATTTGCATAGATCTTATTTTACTTGAAGGGTATTGTATGTGCATAGGCAGGTATATATAACACAGCTCTTGACTAATGGGGCGCAAAAATTGCCCTCCCACCTCCCGTTGATTGTATTCTACGTGTAATTTGGAAGAAAATGACACGAAAATGTTGGTTGGGATTTTTTATAATGCATCGTATACATATGCGCCGAGGTGTGGAAAATTTCCCCAAAAAGACGGGTGGGGATGGGTGTATAAAAGTAACAGAAGTCATTAAAGAGTTTTACTTGTGAAGCACACAAATATAATGTACATTTTTTTTTTAAAGCCATTTAACTGAAATATGTTGATAGGATGCTTTTTAATTGACATTGCAAGATTGATTGAAAAATGAGTGAAATTCCTTACTGAAATTGAGGTGTTTATTAGAGGAGAAAAGATGCAACTGGTCAATTTTTAAATGCGACTCTTAACTTTTAAGGAGAGAGAGAGAGAGAGAGAGAGATGTACATGGAAATGTAAGTTATATGGGTATGAAATCGTAATTTTAGTAATAATAGTTTTTTAGAAACCTTTTCTTTGATCAATTGACCAAAAGGAGCTAGTACTGTATGGTATTGATTTGATTGATTGGATTTGATTTTTGGTGTTTAACGTCACTTTCAGCAGTATTACAGCTATTTCATGGCGACCAGGTTTAGTGGCGGAAGAAGCCGGAGTACCCGGAGAGAACCAACGACCATGGGCAAGCAACTGGTCAACTTTATCACATGCGACTGCGAGTCGAATGCACACTTTTTTGTAATTTACAAAGCCGGGCGCGAACCCACGCCGTATTGGTGATAGGCTTGTATGAGTTGTTAGATAATCCAACTACATAACTCATTGAGCCACCCAGGCCCTGGAATAGAGTTTAAAAATATTTTAAACTCTTGGAATAGAGTTTAAAATTGGACCCTTTTGAAATATGTTACAAAAGAACCACTGCATGGATTGAAACCAAACATGACAGAAATAGACCTTATACGGTTCTCATAACGTGTCCAACATGCATGTATTTATCAGCACCTTAGTTATCCCCGAGCAGCGAGGTTGCACAGGGTGTATTGTAACTGGACTGTCCTCACTCCCTGCATACCCATACCAGTCCTGTTGTGTGTCAGTAGTATATCGGTACAGCTCAGTTATTATTTGCGGTGGTGCTACCGGAAGTGACGTCAGTCACGTGACCGGAAGTGATGTTAGTCATTGTCCGGAAGTATGATCGGCGCATGCGCAACCGGAAGTTGCGATATATCCGCCCTAGTGGAGCCCTTTGACCAGAAGTGACAAAGTCACGTGACCGGAAGTGGCCCTCACCGGAAGTAGGTTCTGCGCATGCCCGGCTTTTTCCCGCGTCTTATATTTAGCATGGTGACTGGAACTAGCCCTGGTTATCTGCCCCTTTTATTTTCGCATAGTGTCTATATAGGTTGTGTAGTACTCCAAGGGTGTCCGCGTTCTCACTGTGGTATTTCTAAGAGTCAAATGGTAAATTTTATCCCTACTTGCAGTCTAACAAAAAACTATTCCAGGATGATTCTTCTCAATTCTGAAAAACAATGCATAGAGGGAGGAGGAGGAGGAGACCTCTTTGGGTGTAATTATGACTAACACAGAAATCAAGTTTCATATTTTATTGTTCAAGTTCTGTTTCTCAGTCTCTTTCATTTAATCTTTTCCAGTCACTATGTTGACCATTGTCCTCAGTTCTGGTTCTCTGTCTTCAAATAAAGGTATGGTCTTTTTGAGTTCTTTCCATTCGTAAAGACTCAGGGTCACTCCTCTCTTCGTAGGATGCAATGTCCATTCTCCAATAGGCACGAAGTACTTCCTGATGTGAATTGTCAGTTGAGGGGCTTTGATGATGACGTAGACGTCTTCTCCCAAGGCCATATCTCCAGTCCACGGGTTCTCCGTCTTTCACTCGACTGATCAAATCGTCCACCACTTGCGTAGCACTGCACAAGACTTTCCACTGTGGTAATGATAAGCTGACACCGACTTTGGTAGGAATCTTCTCGGTTTTCCAACATCTCAGATCCACTCTCTTACTGCCATTCCATTCTGTGAGTTCTGCGTATCTTCCACCTCCTAGGGGTACTTTGATAAATGTGACTGTTGTGTTTATGAATATATAAATAGAAAAACCGGCGGGGTGATGCTTCAGTGCATAGGAACAGACAAAATACTCTAGGAAGGGGGGGGGGGGGGGGGGGGGGGGGTAGCCCCGTTAAAATGCGATGGTTGGTTTTTTTTTAAATTTGTATATACATTTATTTAACCACATCAGTGGTGTAATTGGCGCACCTTGCGGTGGTGAGTTTGATCTCCGATGGGGTCAAAATAAAATTTGTATTTGCTAAACCTTCACTAAACACACTGAGGAGAAAGACTGGTTGGTTAGGAACCGAGTGCGGCGATATGTCTACTCGCGAACTGTTGTTTCAGTTCACTAGCACTATCTATAGTTCTTCCATAAAACAGACATCATTTCATTAAAAAAAAAACATGCTATAACTGAAATTGTTCACTTGGCGTTAAACAACAATCAATCACTCTATGAAACCTTGCGACAAAATATAAAACGCATGTGTATGTCTTATGAGATATAAAGATAGTAAATTTGCCTAACATAGTAAGTACCCAGCGTAGCTCAGTCGGTAAGGAATCTGACTTTTAATCTCAGGGTCAACGGTTCGACTCCCTATAGGCTACATTTTTTTTCTCGTTTCAATGTGGAATGACAATTTGATAGGATATTAATCCATTTGTGTAGCAAAAGTTCAAGTAGTATTGGGTTTCCCGTCAGTGAATTTACACTAAGCGATTTTCTGGGGGGAAAATGGTCAGAATGGTCAGAATGAACAAGTCTAAAATAGGATCTACAATTTAAGCAAACATAGAAGATCGAATGCTTTTCTTTGTTTTCACGTGTACTACCACACATTTTGAGACGTCGACAGGATTCGAAGGGGGAGACCCTAATATATTTTTAAGATTATAACATTCTACGAGTACACCTCTTTTTAACAATTACACACTATTGCAGATAGTAAAATAAAGACAGTATCAAAAATAAATCACCGGTACCAAAAAAAATTATTTAGAATCGTTGACAGGATTCGAACCTGTGCGGTGTAAGCTCAATATATTTCTAGTCTAACGCCTTGACCACTCAGCCACGACTTATAACAAAAGAACAAAACTTATGCATTTATACTTGATTTTTTTTTCTGTGTATCTTTGACACATTACATACATCGTGTCTTATATAATATATTATATTTCATATGTACATGTGAATGATTTATCAGTTTCTGCTTTGTTTCTTGTGTGACGTTTTTATCCTCTCGACACCTAGAAATAGTTTGGGGTTTTTTTGGGGGGTTTTTTCAGTGACAAATAAAAATAAATAAAAACTATCCCCAAACTTATCGACATTCAATGGAATAAAGGTAGAAATAAGGTAGGAACAATTCGTGCATGATGTCACGTTGCTCACATTCCAGTGATATGACGTCACGACTAAGTAGTTGGACATAGAATGGCATGTTTACTGTTACGTCATCGATGAATGGGGTTTTACATAAAATTTAATATGAGACAGGCAACCTGTTTGAAGGACGAAGTTCTAAAATTTCAATAATACGATGATCCGTACACGTTAGCCTCACCGGACGCAATTACGAACAATTTCGATGATATTGACATTTGATAATAAATTTGGAAAGGACAATTACTTGACTTTCGACTGGTGAAAATATTAAGGCGTTCCGAAGTTACGATCAATTTAACACGACGACTTAAAAAAATGGAAGCAAGTGAGTTCGCCCCCTTGTAGTATTATATAGTATTTTTTTTTCATTTTTTTTTCGGACGCACCTATCCCCTGTGGGGTGGTTTGAAAAGCCTAAAAATAGGCTCTTTGGCATGTAAAGGTTAAATAAGTAATTCATTAATATATACATGTCACAATACAAGTATTTCAAATCTGGTATAAATTAATAGATCCTCACAATACCAATAATAAACAACAAAAAAACTAACCGCAACAATTAAGTAATTTGGCAGAGAACGGCCTGTTTACTGTGACGTCATCGCTGAATGTGGTTTTACACAAAGTTTATAAATAGGACGTTGGCAGCCGAGGGGGGGGGGGGGTTGAAAAGCCTAAAAATAGGCTCTTTGGCATGTAAGGGTTAAATAATCTGGTATAATTAATAGATCCTCACAATACCAAAAATAAACCAAAAGAACTGACCGCAAGTAATTACAAATCGATTTATCGATTTTATTTTTGTTAATTGTTGTCTCATTTTAAACATTAAAAGTGTAAAAATATAAAAAAAACATTTTGCTGGTGGAAATTTTCAAATGTACTCTTAGAAGTACTACACAACCTAGACACTATATGAAAATAAAAGGGGCAGATAACCAAGGCTAGTTCCAGTCACCATGCTAAATATAAGACGCGGGAAAAAGCCGGGCATGCGCAGAACCTACTTCCGGTCAGTGCCACTTCCGGACAGGTCCTCTTCCGGTCACGTGTCTTTGTCACTTCCGGTCAAAAGGCTCCACTAGGGCGGACATAGCGCAACTTCCGGTTGCACATGCGCAGAACATACTTCCGGACAATGACTAACATCACTTCCGGTCACGTGACTGACGTCACTTCCGGTCACGTCACTTTCGGTCACGTCACTTCGGTAGCACCACCGCACAGCACCACCGCAAATAATAACTGAGCTGTACCCATATACTACTTGTGTCCGTCCATAACATTAATTCTTGTGGATATCCTGGATGTTTCTCAACCAATCTTAATCAAATTTAGTAAACCTATTCAGCATAATAGCAGCAAACCTTATTCGAGTTTCAAGGTCATAGGCTAAGGTTAAGATCATGAATACATATTTGCTAAGTTTACAGCGTTGTGGACACAACATAGCTTTTTTTCCTTGGATTTCAATCGGATTTTGTTCCACTCTCTGAAAATATTTTTCATTGAGAGTGGAACAAACTAGTTGGTTTTCTACGTGTAGGTCAAATGTCCAATTCGTCGTCCTATTTTGCATTTCTTTAACAGCCATGTGAACACAACAAAGATTATTTTTTCAACCGGCCGCAAGTTGGTTGCTTATTTCTGGCTCGTAAGTTATTCCTTATTCATTACTTATTCCTTATTCGCTATTCCTTATTTCATTCGATGGATTTCAATTAAACTTTGAGAATACACCAACAACTGAGAATGCAAGTAGCCTTTTAATTTTTTAATTCATGGTGACATTTTGTCTTTTCATATATAGCCTAGCGGACACAACATAGCTTTTTCAATTGGTATCGATTAAACTTGGTTAGAACATTAACCATTTAGAGAGCAAGAAGTTTATCGTATTTTTAATGTGATAGGTCAAAAAGCCAAGGTCCCCGTTATATTTTTTATTTCTTTTACAGCCTTGTTGACACAACAAAGCTTGTGTTTTTCAATGGATTTCAATCAAACTTGTAAATATTAATCGTTGAGATTTTATGAATGTTTATTTTCAATGTCAATGGTAAGGTCAAAGTGACATGTTGCGGTCCTTAGATAAACTTAAGTAGTTACATATATGTATATCGAATCAAGAGAGGTCATGAAAAACCGCGATTCTAACGATAATCAATCTCAAAATCCAGAGACAAGGCCAAGATAGCAATGACAAAGACGAAATTCAACTCTCAAAAACTTGAAATTTACACAACAGAAACTAAAGAGTAACCAGCAACTCAGACTGTCAAATATGTGGAACTTAAACCAGATGCACCTGTTGGGTAAATGTTCTCTGCTTTTCATGAAACACCACCACGTTGCTCGTGTCATAGTCCGGTAAGACGTTGCTCATGTCATAGTCCGGTAAGACGTTGCTCATGTCATAGTCCGGGAAGACGTTGCTCATGTCATAGTTCGGTAAGACGTTGCTCATGTCATAGTTCGGTAAGACGTTGCTCATGTCATAGTCCGGTAAGACGTTGTTCATGTCATAGTCCGGTAAGACGTTGCTCATGTCATAATTCGGTAAGACTTTGCTCATGTCATAGTTCGGTAAGACGTTGCTCATGTCATAGTTCGGTAAGACGTTGCTCATGTCATAGTTCGGTAAGACGACAGAAAAAACTACGAGTTAAATAGGAAACTTATTACATAATGATTTTATTTAAACAATTGTATTGGCTATCATGCTGTCACCTGACATTCCGTAAAATTTGATATTGTTTAATTAAAACTCGTATTGACTTGGTTTCATTTTCGTTTTCCATTGCATTATGTATGACGTCATAATGAAGTGATTAATTTCATATTGACTTGGTTTCACTTTCACTTTTCATTTTAATGTAATAAAACAATTACATTCTTTTGTATCGGTCAATACGAGTTTTTATGGACCTTAGCAATCAATATTCACCTCAGCCTAAAGGCTTCGGTGAATATCGTTTATAAGGTCCATAAAAACTCGTATTGACCTCAACAAAGGACTATAATTGTATATAATCAGTTCTAAATTGAAAAAAAACTGCACTGTCTTTGCACCATAAAGTGGTCCTCTAAAATTCAACATTTGTTCTTCGTAATTCGAAACCGACTAAACATTATAAAAAAAATGCAAATGTAAAATAACAACAAACGAAGTTATCGTTTCCGTAGAGATGTTCTGAAGATATTCTATTAAGATATCATCGTGACTCTTATTAACTGTGGCTTCATTCAATTTCGATAGGTACCAATTTTCCAACGACCTGTTTATTCTATTATTCTAAAAAAGATGATCTGGTAGAATTCCACAAACCACGAAATTGAGTATCCACAACTTGCCATTTTTTTTTTCAGCTTACGAAAATTGATACCCACAAAAATAATTGAATCCACAGTAATCGGATTTACTATAATAAATGATGCGTTATTACGTACTTTGTATGCGTATATGTACGTACTGAAATGTGCACGAATAATAAATTTGTTTCCACACTGATATGAAAATGTCTAGATCGATTGTATTTATTTTTTGGGGGGATTTATGGTGTTTTTACGCCACTTTCAACAATATTTCAGCTATATCATGGCGACCAGTTTGTATGTCAGAAGAATATGCATCTGATAATGTGAATCGAAAACGCTTTTAAATTTTGTGGTAAACTGATTCACTTTTACAAAGAACGGATTTCTTTTCTTTTTTATTTTGAAGATGGAAAATGTGGGGCTGTCAGTTGACTTTCATTGAACGCTGTGGAAGTCAAGCAGACCTCTCATTCACTTGATGTCTGCAGGTTTCGGTTGTTCCTCTGACAGTTCGATGGTTTCTTGAGGATATTCCGCTTTCCTTCATCTTTAATACAGCCGGTTGTGTGGATAGTGCATGTACATCCGCATCAGTGGTATCTGGGGCTACTCGACTAGATAGTATGTATAGTTGTCCAGGTCGGTATTCCCCGTTACAGAGCCTTTTAATGTTTGGGGCTGAATTTGTCCCCCGGTCCGTGGTTCTTTCCCCCGTTTGCACTACACTGTAAATAATGTTCACATCCTAAAAAATTATTTTGATTCTGAATCTTGAAGAAAAAATGTTGCTGGACTGGAGAAAAAAATATATTCCGACTTGACATTTTCACAGTATAACCATATACTTGCCATTTTCACAGTATAATCATATACAAAATTTTGAAGAAAAAAAATTATTCCAGCACTTCGCCAATCTAATTAAAATTAGATCTACGCACTTGCTCCCTATTTTAGATCTAATTATACTCCCGCTGCCCGACGGGGGAGGGGGTATACTGTTTTACCTCTGTCCGTCCGTCCTTCCAAAATATTTTTTGTCACATTTTTCTCAGCTATTGATTGCAGAAATCTGATATTTGGTCACAAGCTTCACATAGGTATGCCATATCGTGGGAAGCGTATTTGGAACCATCAGATTCCTACTTCCTATTTGCTTACTTTGTTGGTTTTTATATACATTGAACATATATGCACATTTTTCTCAACAACTATTGATGGCAGAAATCTGGTATTTGGTCACAAGCTTCATATAGGTACCCCATATCATGGGAAGTGGCAGGGGTATCATAAGTGAGCATTAGATCACAGTTCACCTTGTTTTAATTAGATTGGAAAATAAGAAAATATGATCTCTGTGGCGTCTGAAAAAAAAATTCTACGGCGAAAAAACGTGACATAGCCACCTTCAAGGTAAATGGTCAATCCCATATTATTTTGCAGCAACTGTCTTGTGGAACTAGAAGTAAGGTCTCTTTTGTTTCTAATCCAACCCAAATTTCTCTGAAACATTCTAGTCAATCAACAAATAAAACAACACTGGCTACGTCATTCGTTTTCATCAGACATGTATTTCACTGTGTTCTACATGTATGTCTCTGTTTTCATATTGTCGGTAAAACTGGCTAAAATAAATTAATTTAACATGTGTATCAAAATTTAGGGGAACAACTTCATAACTTATATGAGGAAAAAAACTAATTTAGTTATTTTTAAGGCCGGCAAAAAATTCCGATCGAAAATACGTAGTTGCTATAAAACAATTTGTCCCCATGGGGTGCCTCCTGGCATGTTTTCAATGGTTATCGTGGAAATATTGGCTGAATCTGTTAAGGCATGTAGTTTTCATCAAAGAAAATCTATTCCTAATACAGAAATTATTAATTCTACGTCTTTTAGATACAATCGGTTCGCAAATAGCTTTTTTCCTCAATTTTTATAGAAACTTACCTCAATATCCATGCTGCAGCATCCGGGCTACTGGCATAAAAATAGATAATTAAATAGAGTTGGCCTCGCCCATCCAGGTCAGTGCATAATTAATTAGCTTCCGGTAACGATGGTCAGCTTTTTTAATTGAAAAAACAACGTTTCGGAGCGTATTCGTCAATAATTTGGTATTTAATCTTCATTTTATGAAGGTCAGTATGGAAATCGACAATAATTTTGGGTATGAAAAAATTACGCAGCTGGTAGACAATATCCCTTTAACAGGTAATTCTATCTTAATTTTACATTTTTAAACCCAACAATTTGTATGAGTAATGGTATGATTTAAGTTGCGTTATTTGATCTAGTTGGGAATTTACATAAAAAAGGAAGTGAAAATCAGGTTCATGATAGTTTGTTTGTTGTATCTATAAAAAAAGTGTAATTATTTGAATTTTAAAGGTATAGAGATATGATACATGGAATAATGAGATAACTAAACAGAAAGGAAGCTAAAATTATTTATTTTCATTGTTCTTTTCCTATTTTATTTTACCAAGCAACGTTTGTTTTTGATTGGAATTTAAATATACGTGGAAATTAAGGACAAGGTATACATACAACATTTCATATGCTGGTAGTATATAAAAGTGAGAATTTAAAAAAAGTAGGCAATGAATAAAAAAAAAGATTCCTCTGTGAAAAAGAACAGGGCCGATTCAAAAGATTCTTCAGTGATAAAAGATAGGCCTGATTCAAGTCCAGTGTACTTTTATGATGAAATTCCTAGTATAGCGGCATGCAGGTCATGTACAGTATTGATTCCAGAACCAAATATTTGCTTCATGGAAAAACAATTTTTTAAGAAAATCAGATCAGCACAAAAGTTATATTCCTTTGGCTATTGTACTATTTTATTGTTAGAATATGATTCTCTTGAAGATGTAGTGAATTTTACAGCATATGAAAATCAGGTATAGTTGTAAAATCAAGGTTTTGTTTTGATATCTTATTTATTATTCGACGGATTTCCAACTACCTGTGCAATGTTGTGAGTTCGAACCCCACTCCGGCGAGATGTATTCGATACAACGTTATGTGATAAAGTTTAAATTTGTCAGTGACTTGCGATGGGTCGGTGGTTTTCTCCGGTTACACCGGTTTCCTCCACCAAAAGAACTGACCGCCATGGCATAACTGAAATATTGCTGAAAGTGGTGTTAAAGGGAAACCGTTCGCAAAAAAAATATTTTTTTATATGTTTTTCCTGATGTATAAATATGGATGTTTATATGTATATTAGGTGGTCAGTATTTAGTAGAAGTAGAACAATCTCTGACATAATCTTCAACTTGTTGAAGGTGGTCAGTATTTAGTAGAAGTAGAACAACCTCTGACATAATATTCAACTTGTTGAAGGCGGTCAGTATTTAGTAGAAGTAGAACAACCTCTGACATAATCTTCAATTTGTTGAAGACGGTCAGTATTTAGTAGAAGTAGAACAACCTCTGACATAATCTTCAACTTGTTGAAGGTGGTCAGTATTTAGTAGAAGTAGAACAACCTCTGACATAATATTCAGCTTGTTGAAGGCGGTCAGTATTTAGTAGAAGTAGAACAACCTCTGACATAATATTCAACTTGTTGAAGGTGGTCAGTATTTGGTAGAAGTAGAACAACCTCTGACATAATCTTCAACTTGTTGAAGATGGTCAGTATTTAGTAGAAGTAGAACAACCTCTGACATAATATTCAACTTGTTGAAGGCGGTCAGTATTTGGTAGAAGTAGAGCAATCTCTGACATAATCTTCAACTTGTTGAAGGCGGTCAGTATTTAGTAGAAGTAGAACAACCTCTGACATAATATTCAACTTGTTGAAGATGGTCAGTATTTAATAAAAGTAGAATATAATGGTGTATCAGACTATCAGAATGAGAATTTATAGAAAAGCTAAATATTGTATTTGACATGTAACATACGGAAAACTACAATTAAATTTGTATGTTAAAAAAACAAATTGGGTCCAAATTCTGGTGGCTTAATTATGTCACAAATGTGAGTTTGTTTCTCAAGCAGGAAGAATTCAGTGATAGTTACCCGAACACATTCTTTTTTTTTATCTTACGATTTGCATATATTTTGATTAATTTTGTGTAATGTTTTTTTAAATACTGAAAGGGTATATGTTGTAATATCTCATATGTAATACAAAACAAAATGGCCTCTTATGTAAATTAACATAATGTAAAGAAATAAAATAATAAAAAATAAATCTCCTATTTACAGGTTATACATGTACATAAAGACAGTGATACATATAGATTATTACCTGATCTGTAACATGTAGCTTAATATACAGTGAAACCTGTCTAAACTGAACCCCCTTCATGTCCGTAGGAGCAACTTGTGTGTTTGGAATAGACTGGTGTTCAGTTTATGCAGGTTATATGGTAGTTGGTCCTACTAGTTTTATCAGCAGATTGTCTATATTGTTAGCAAAGAAAGTCTGTCTGAAAGGGTCAGCTATATTTACTAAATCATAGCCTTTACCAAGAAGATTTGACAATTTTAGATGTCTGATTGAATTTTGTTATAACTTTGTAACTTACCTCGTCATAGAAACGTAGATGGAAATAATCACTTGTATTATGCATATGTACATGTATAATTATATTTATATACAAGAGGGACCCGGGTGGCTAAGTGAGTTAGGTAGTTGGATTACCTAACAACTCATACAAGCCTAACACCAATATCACGGCATGGGTTCGCGCCCGGCTTTGTAAAATACAAAAAGGGTGCACTCAACTCGCAGCTGCAAGTGATAAAAGTTTACCAGTTGCTTTCCCATGGTCGATGGTTCTCTCTGAGTACCCCTGCTTCTTCCACCACTAAAGCTGGTCGCCATGATATAGTGAAATATTGCTGAAAGTGGCATTAAAACACCAAATATCAAATCAAATCAATATATGCAAGATCTTTATTGCGGTAGTACATTGTTTGTATATTACCATAGTAATACAGTGTCCTTGCTGAAAGGAAATGAAGATACACAGCACACTGCCTTCAGAATTATGTGCCTATATGCCCTCCCTGTGCCCCTCTTCATAATTACCCCCCCCCCCCCCCCCCCCCCCCCCCATGATAGCGGTGAGGGGATATAGTAATAGCAGCCGTCTGTCTGTCTGTCTGTCCGTCACACTTTCTTGTTTACGCGATAACTTGAGTAAACATGGATAGATTTGAATAATGTTTTGCATGTGGCTTGTAATTATCATTATCTTGGATGGGTTCTTACATGGAAATATTTGAAGCAAGGGTTTTGGGGGAAAATCTTAGCTTTTGGTTGAAAAATCACCAATATTGAGAATTGTGTCTTGTTTACGCGATATCTTTAGTAAACATGGATTGATTTGAATAATTTTTTGCATGTGGCTTGTAATTATTATTATCTTGGATGGATTCTTACATGGAAATATTTGAAGCAAGCGTTTTGGGGGGAAATCTTAGGTCTTAGTTGAAAAATCACCGATATTGAGAATTGTGTCTTGTTTACGCGATAACTTCAGTAAACATGGATTGATTTGAATAATGTTTTGCATGTGGCTTGTAATTATCATTATCTTGGATGGATTCTTACACGGAAATATTTGAAGCAAGGGTTTTGAGGGAAAATCTTAGTTTTGAGTTGAAAAATCACCAATTTTGAGAATTGTCTCTTTTTACGCGATAACTTCAGTAAACAATTTAACATGGATAGATTTGAATAATTTTTTGCATGTGGCTTGTAATTATCATAATCTTTGATTGGTTTTTACATGGAAATATTTGAACCAAGGGTTTTGGGGGGAAATCTATATTTACATCAGAGGTTTACACAGTGTTCAAAGTGGAGTACTTTCTGTATATTATTCAGATCATGCTGCAATATACTCCATCCTTCAATAAAGTATGCTATACATTAAGACTGCAAGGCTGCTTTCTATAAATATGTGAAGCTAAATATTATGCAAGTGCGGGGGGATATGCCATGCGCTAGGCGGTTCTTTTATTTCAATACAGTCAAGCCTGCCTTAAAGGGCACATCTATATAACAAACACTGTTTATAAAGGGCAGTCTCATTTTTCACATTAATGAATAGAGCATATAATTTCAACCTATATATAAAGGACAACTGCTCATAAAAGAAACATTTTCAGGATCCCTTGAGTGGCTTATATAGGTTTGACTGTATGTCCTTAATTATGCAATTATTCAGTAAACATTTACATCAAAGCAAAGTACATGTAGCTAGTGTCATTTATCAAACATCATTGAATAATTTCATTACTCATTCGTATGTAAAGGGGTTATCGTGATAATGATCATATGGTTATATTTATAGCTACCTATGGAATCAGTGCCTATCACCACTAACGTTGTGAGTGCGAATTCCACTCAGGCGAGGTGTACTCAATACAACATTATGTAATAAAGCTTGTCAATGACTTGCGGCATGTCAGTGGTTTTCTCTGGATCCTCCGGTTTCCTCCATCAATAAAAGTGACCGCCACGATATAGCTGAATATTATTGAAAGAGGTGTTAAATACCATAAACCTAAACAATCAATATGTATAATATCCATGGTAACAATATGAACAGTAGCACTACATGTACTGTACCATTGTAGTAGTATGAATGTCGTATTCAACAACAACCTAGTAAGCTGAAGTGACCTTCTCTTGTACCCCCTCTATTTTCATATCTTAGATAGAACACTGTACGTCATTATATTGTAGGGATCCTTATAGGGGGAAAAAATTGATGAGTTCCAACCAAAAAGTCCCGAGTCAAGCTAGTCCATCCTTTGTTATTGTTTGTAAAAACTGGCGAGTCCCAAACACAAGTGATGGGTCCTGGACTAATCGAGACGAGTTGCAAGTATCACTGATATTTATGCATAAAAATAGAAGAGCATAAAACCATGAAGTCGGGTAACTTTTTATTTGAGTTAAATTATATGATGAAATTCATTAGGAGAGTAACGAAAGTTTCAACATGGCTGCTCATTAGAGAAGATTTATGAACAGGTATGATTATTGTATTCTGGTTTTTAATTTTAATAATTCTTTATATTTCAGACACCAACAATTACCCTCAATTTGAATCGGATCATTGACAAATCCTTGAAGCATATCGTGAAAGATTCAAAAGTCTGGCAAGAGTTTCACTTGAATGACTCGGGGAAAAAAAGATCATTTGTACTTCAGTTTGAAAAAGGACAAGAGTTTGACGAATTTTTCATAAAACTTAGTGAAGTACTTAGCTGGTTACATGCCTGCAAGAAAGGGAAATTATCTGTTGATAAAAGTAAGAATAATGCCATTAAAATTAACCATTTATTCCATATACATTTAAGCTGATCTGGCCATGGCCCATGGTGCTAAATGATGTATTGTCATCATTTTGTATCCATTGTCATCTGTTGTTTCATAAATGTTTTCTTTTATTTTGTTCTCAGACACCGCTATATCAATTGGGACCAAATTTGCAGAAATGCTACTTGAGTGTTCCTCGGCATGGCTGTTAGGGCAAATTTTGCTTTCTGATTGACTGAATTATTTTTTTCTTTCACACCACTGTACCAAATGGGACCAAACATTTACAGAAATGCTACTTATTTGTTCCTCAACATGGCAGCTAAGGAAAATTGTGCTCTGCATGGCTGAAATTTCAAATACCTTCTTCTGGGAACCCACATATGTGATTAAATTTTTGCATTTAGTCAAAATGTTCCTACAAATAAACATGTACATAACTCAGTATTACTTGTTAGAACCATCATCTGTGAATAAAGTTTATAAACAAATGTATTGTAGTAATAATCAAATATTAACATATGGCTAAACAATGCAAGGCCGACATACGGCAAAGTAATATTATGTAGTCTTCTCTTGGCGGCACACATCGTTCACATACTCAGAAATCTACCTTCTCTCAGAAGAGCGGAGGTAAATGCTCAAATTCGTAATCCTACAGAACCATAGATTTCTACTGTTGATGTCAAGACATAAAAATCGTGGTCAAAGAATTTCGTGTGCACATGGACGTTTTTCTTTTTTTGCACATTTTCATTGTGTTTCTCATATGTTGTTCTATTGATTTAAAACTAAAACAATGGAAAACATTTTTTATTCTGTTTATATAGTCAAAAATTAGTGTTGCGTTTTTCAAGTTCATCAGTATATATAACATTTTATATATTGTGCTTTAGAACCGATATGTATTATCTTATATGTACTTACTAATTGTTTTTACTAATATTAAGGAGACCGGGATAATATACAGGTATTCAATGTTTTTTAAATAACAAATGTACAGATTTCAGTAAAAATATTGTGAATTAAAAAAAACAATATTTTATGATTATTGTAGAATACTATCTGGTTGGCTTTAAAGACAATCCAAAAGAGGTGATTACAGAAATTAAGAGAATTTCTGATTCAGAGGAAAGAGAAAGTTATTACTCGGATAGTTCTGAAAATTCAACAACTGATGAAATAGATAGCAGTTTCGTATTAACTCCTCCTTTCTCCCCCAAACCCTTCACTATTCCACCAACCAGCAGGGTAACTGGATTAGACGAAGAGTTAACTGCAGAGTTACCCAAAAGACCAGAATCAGAAGAAGAGAAAAGGGACCGTTATCATGATCAAATATTTGGTCCCCTGTTTGTACCACCATCTGTGGATTCCATACTTCAAACACTAACTTCAAATACTGAACAAAGTTCTATTTATAGAAGGAAAAACTTATCTGGTGATGTAGATTTAGATAAGAACGGAACAGTAAAACGTCATGATTTTTGTCGGAGTGTGAATATAACAGAAATAGACTCAAATTGTGACTTTCGTAAGACTGTTGACATTGCACAATTAGACTTTGACAACAATAAATCGAAAGGAGAAGCTGGTAATCAGCGAGATGTTTTGATTGGTGATGAAGTAACAGATACAACAATGAAGGCCAGACAAGAACAGAACCAGTTGAAGCGGTATGCACAGCTTTTACAGGCAGCTATCAATGATGGTGACCAGGAAAATGCACGGCAGTATGTTGACATACTTGCTGCTAGTCATTTAAAAATAGCCATAACGGTAGACGAAAATAATTTGAAGGTCGAAGCAAATAGTCAAGATATCAAGTAAGTCATGTGACTGATTAAATAAAAATTAATTATTAATTATCAGTGTAATATGCACAATTTAATAAAATATGAAATTACAACCCAGGGTTATAGTAAATTCTTGAAGGGATGTTAAAGCTCATTTTTGTAGGTGTCTAAGTTAATAGATGAGGAGAGGATATATATAGGCTTGTCCTGCTATCCAATCCTTTTCAGTACTTTTCTGAATAAAATAGGTTTAAATTAAGTTAATAGATTAAATTTGTTCATGCCACGATATGGCTGAAATGCTACTAAAGTTGGCATTAAACACTAATCAATCAATCAATCATTTTTGGAATTTTTATGTTCCTTTCAATTTGGAAATGTTACATTCATTTTAATAATTGATAAGTATGTAATAAAGTCTGTCTACTTTTAAATCATAATTGCTAAAACTGGTATACCAAGCTGTCAAATGTAAGAAAAAGTTTAAAGATACCATGTAATAAAGTCTGTCTACTTTTAAATCATAATTGTTAAAACTGGAGTATCTAGAGAAATCCAACGACCTGCCACAAGACGCTGACAGATGCAGTTTTATCGAGTACACTTCACCACAGGCAGGGAAGCTATAACTAACGACCTTAGTGGTGATATACATAGAAAAAGGCAAAATCAATGCTTGCTAACACACATGTACATGACTGCTCACTTTCCTGGCTTGGTACTCCTAACACACATGTACATGACTGCTCACTTTCCTGGTTTGGTATCCCTATCACATATGTACATGACTGCTCACTTTCCTGGCTTGGTACACCTAACACACATGTACATGACTGCTCACTTTCCTGGCTTGGTACACCTAACACACATGTACATGACTGCTCACTTTCCTGGCTTGGTACACCTAACACACATGAACATGACTGCTCACTTTCCTGGCTTGGTACAACTAACACACATGTACATGACTGCTCACTTTCCTGGCTTGGTACCCCTAACACACATGCACATGACTGCTCACTTTCCTGGCTTGGTACAACTAACACACATGTACATGACTGCTCATTTTCCTGGCTTGGTACACCTAACACACATGTACATGACTGCTCACTTTCCTGGCTTGGTACCCCTAACACACATGTACATGACTGCTCACTTTCCTGGCTTGGTACCCCTTACACATATACATGACTGCTCACTTTCCTGGCTTGGTACCCCTAACACACATGTACATGACTACTCATATTCCTGCCTTGATACACCTAACACACATGTACATGACTGCTCACTTTCCTGGCTTGGTACACCTAACACACATGTACATGACTGCTCACTTTCCTGGCTTGGTACTCCTAACACACATGTACATGACTGCTCACTTTCCTGGTTTGGTATCCCTATCACACATGTACATGACTGCTCACTTTCCTGGCTTGGTACACCTAACACACATGTACATGACTGCTCACTTTCCTGGCTTGGTACACCTAACACATGTACATGACTGCTCACTTTCCTGGCTTTGTACACCTAACACACATGTACATGACTGCTCACTTTCCTGGCTTGGTACACCTAACACACATGAACATGACTGCTCACTTTCCTGGCTTGGTACAACTAACACACATGTACATGACTGCTCACTTTCTTGGCTTGGTACCCCTAACACACATGCACATGACTGCTCACTTTCCTGGCTTGGTACACCTAACACACATGTACATGACTGCTCACTTTCCTGGCTTGGTACCCCTAACACACATGTACATGACTGCTCACTTTCCTGGCTTGGTACCCCTAACACACATGTACATGACTGCTCACTTTCCTGGCTTGGTACACCTAGCACACATGTACATGACTGCTCACTTTCCTGGCTTGGTACACCTAACACACATGTACATGACTGCTCACTTTCCTGGCTTGGTACACCTACAACACATGTACATGACTGCTCACTTTCCTGGCTTGGTACACCTAACACACATGTACATGACTGCTCCCTTTCCTGGCTTGGTACACCTAACACACATGTACATGACTGCTCACTTTCCTGGCTTGGTACCCCTAGCACACATGTACATGACTGCTCATTTTCCTGGCTTGGTACACCTAACACACATGTACATGACTGCTCACTTTCCTGGCTTGGTACACCTAACACACATGTACATGACTGCTCACTTTCCTGGCTTGGTACACCTAACACACATGTACATGACTGCTCACTTTCCTGGCTTGGTACCCTAACACACATGTACATGACTGCTCACTTTCCTGGCTTGGTACACCTAACACACATGTACATGACTGCTCACTTTCCTGGCTTGGTACCCCTAAGACACATGTACATGACTGCTCACTTTCCTGGCTTGGTACACCTAACACACATGTACATGACTGCTCACTTTCCTGGCTTGGTACACCTAACACACATGTACATGACTGCTCACTTTCCTGGGTTGGTACACCTAACACACATGTACATGACTGCTCACTTTCCTGGCTTGGTACACCTAACACACATGTACATGACTGCTCACTTTCCTGGCTTGGTACACCTAGCACACATGTACATGACTGCTCACTTTCCTGGCTTGGTACACCTAACACACATGTACATGACTGCTCACTTTCCTGGCTTGGTACACCTAACACATGTACATGATTGCTCACTTTCCTGGCTTGGTACAACTAACACATATATACATGACTGCTCACTTTCCTGGCTTGGTACACCTAACACACATGTACATGACTGCTCACTTTCCTGGCTTGGTATAGGCACTTCAGTATTATGGGACAAGATTAAGCTCGCTTCATTGGCCCAAATTATATAGATATTTAGTTAGTTAAGTGGAATAATGCATTTTCTAGCTGTTTCACCTGTAGATTTGTTTCACCTGTAGATTTGACTTTTGTTTTTATTTCAGAGACTGTTTAAAGGGAGCTATAGTACATAATGAAGAAGCTTTCCTACGATGTCCATATTATGATGGGAGTTACTCATGTTATGCCTCACTTCAAGACAGAGAGATTAAGGCTGTATGTATACAAAACTGCTAAATGTAGATTAAAGCAACTTACCGGTTTCTGGTTTGGTTTATAGGGTGTAACAATATTTCAGTTATATCGTGGCGATCAGTCAGTTTTATTTGTGGAGGAAACCAGAGTACCCGGAGAAAACCACTGACCTGTCTCAAGTCACTGACAAACTTTATCACATAATGTTGTATCGAGTACACTTCACCATGAACGGAGTTCGAACTCACAATGTTAGTGGTGATAGGCTCTGATTGCACAGGCAGTTGTAAATCCAACTACCATATGACCATGACGGCCCCAGCAACTTAGGGATGCAATCAAACCTCTCTTATTTAAATCCCAAAGAACATTGAAAAATTGTGACAAAAAATAGGTGATCACTTAATATTGGTATAATTATTATTAAATGTGTTGCACAGAAGAATAAAAATTAAGGTCCCACAATACAAGTTATTGCTTAATACAGGTGGTCACTAAAGCTTGTTTGACTTGTATATGAGGGTGTGTTATGAAGTAAACTGGAATGTCTTCTGTATATGAGGGTGTGTTATGAAGTAAACTGGAATGTCTTCTGTATATGAGGGTGCGTTATGAAGTAAACTGGAATGTCTTCTGTACATCAGGGTGTGTTATGAAGTAGACTGGAATGTCTTCTGTATATGAGGGTGTGTTATGAAGTAGACTGGAATGTCTTCTGTATATGAGGGTGTGTTATGAAGTAGACTGGAATGTCTTCTGTATATGAGGGTGTGTTATGAAGTAGACTGGAATGTCTTCTGTATATGAGGGTGTGTTATGAAGTAGACTGGAATTTCTTCTTTATATGAGGGTGTGCTATGAAGTAGAATGGAATGTTTTCTGTATATGAGGGTGTGCTATGAAGTAGAATGGAATGTCTTCTGTATATGAGGGTGTGTTATGAAGTAGACTGGAATGTCTTCTGTATATGAGGGTGTGTTATGAAGTAGACTGGAATATCTTCTGTATATGAGGGTGTGTTATGAAGTAGACTAGAATGTCTTCTGTATATGAGGGTGTGTTATGAAGTAGACTGGAATGTCTTCTGTATATGAGGGTGTGCTATGAAGTAGACTGGAATGTCTTCTGTATATGAGGGTGTGTTATGAAGTAGACTAGAATGTCTTCTGTATATGAGGGTGTGTTATGAAGTAGACTGGAATGTCTTCTGTATGTGAGGATGTGTTATGAAGTAGACTGGAATGTCTTCTGTATATGAGGGTGTGTTATGAAGTAGACTGGAATGTCTTCTGTATATGAGGGTGTGTTATGAAGTAGACTGGAATGTCTTCTGTATATGAGGGTGTGTTATGAAGTAGACTGGAATGTCTTCTGTATATGGGGGGGGGGGATGTTATGAAGTAGACTAGAATGTTTTCTGTATATGAGGGTGCGTTATGAAGTAGACTGGAATGTCTTCTGTATATGGGGGGGGGGAGTGTTATGAAGTAGACTGGAATGTCTTCTGTATATGAGGGTGTGTTATGAAGTAGACTAGAATGTCTTCTGTATATGAGGGTGTGTTATGAAGTAAACTGGAATGTCTTTATCAAAGAAACTATAATGTAACATCAAAATATAAAATTAATATTTTCTGAAAGCATGATTTTTTGTCAAATTGTATGTCATTTTTTTTCCGTAAAAATGACACTATTAGCTGTTAGATGTTGAGTACCACTGACATATTCATCTAGTACTATCTGTATTGGTGATGATATGGTTAGTGTGCTCTCATCACGTGTGGTTGATCGTGTGTCTACGCACCTGTTGGGTTTATTTAAAGACATTCTGTTTATCTGCTAAGCATGTAGCATTAATGAGTAAGAGCATAGAGTGATGAGGCAGGATAATGTGTCAGAGTGGAGTGACATGTCTAACGGTGCACTTTTGTTTCAATGATCTAGCAGTATGAAAACCCAACTAAGTGTGGTGGTCTAGAAAAAAGCTAACATCATCATCATCTTATTGAAATGTACCGTAGCTTGTTCTTGCCATGATATAGATGGAAAATTGAAATGTACCGTAGTTTGTTCTTGCCATGATATAGATGGAAAATTGAAATGTACCGTAGCTTGTTCTTGCCATGATATAGATGGAAAATTGAAATGTACCGTAGTTTGTTCTTGCCATGATATAGATGGGAAATTGCTCACATAGCATTCAACAACACTCACTCACTGCACTAAAAAATAACCACATTAGTGTCTTGAACTCTTATAAGTTTGTTTTCTTATGTAACTCTAACATAACTCTAAATTAAATACAGTCTGTTCATAGCACAGTGAAACCTGTTGAAACCGAACCCATAGTAAAACAGAAACTTGTATAAATCTGTTTAAACCGAACCCAGAGTAAAACAGAATATTGTATAAATCTGTTTAAACCGAACCCAGAGTAAAACAAAATCTTGCATCAATCGAACTTTTAATAAAATTCCAATGTAGAAAATCCTTGTTAATTTAAAATGAACAAACCGAACAATTGTCTATTTACAGAAGAGTTTATCTACGGCAGAAAGTCAGGAAATGAACAGCTTTCATTGTATGACCTCCGACTGTCAGGGATGGTGTATTTACGAAGATCATGTCAACTTCTTCAAATGTCCTGTCTGTAACAAAGAAAACTGTCTGACATGTAAAGCCATTCACGAGGGTGTTAATTGTAACAAGTACCAAGATGATTTACAGGCACAAGCAAATGATAACGCTGCAGCTAGGAGGACTCATCAAATGCTAAATGTATGTCATTTCTTCTGTTTTAATAGTGTTGAAAAAAATCAGAATTATTTCAATATTTTAGGTTTTAAATCAGTAAATAATACAATTGATGTTAACTTATGTATTACTGTACAGCAGCAACATTTCTTTTTAAGATTTAACAAGTGTTTAAAAATACAAGTGTGGACACAGAAATGTGCTGTCCAAAAGGCAAGTGTGGATGTCAATAGTTCATATTATTAACTCTAACAAAAAATGTTCATGGACACAGGGGTCCTGGATTTTTTTAATAAAAAACTAATCCTGGATTATTATTTTTGCTTAAAGTCCGGTCCTGTGTTTTTGTTTCAAATTTTCATCATAGCCCCCTCCCCCTCCCCCTCCCAAGGGATATAAAATTGTATCATTAATAATAAATTAATAAATAATAAATTCAGATTTTCTATTTAAAATAAATCTCATTTACAAAACCACTGATATTTGTTCAATTTTTAACGCTGATTTAAGCTTTAGTCACAACAATTTTTTATTTTTCTCTTTAAACTGTGGAAACATAACATTTATTTAACTGTAAAATTCACTAATAAAATTCACCCCCCCCCTTTTTTTTCTTGTTTAAATCAATGATCAACAATATTCCAGAATCAAACAAATGAATAAATATAAAATAGATTTCTTTTACATGCATCTTTTTACCATGCGGTGTCAGTGTGTTTTAAATTGATCATCCAATCAGGACGCTCATTATTCTTGTCCAAGATAAAAATACATCGCTAAAATTACCTGTGAGAAAGTCACCGTCCAAACTCAAATCAATACCTGTGGGTGTTTCCCCACTTCAACTCGTAAATTTACATAGAAATCGGAGATATTTCGTCATAAAACTTCACACATGGTTTTGTCTATCATATTTCTTGAAGACAAACATACAATTTTATAGCATTTATCAATATTTTATGAGTATCAACAGTTTTTTCAACACCGTATCTGTTTCTCGATACAGCCGCCCGATTACAGTGACCCGTGACCCAGATTAGCACATCTCAGCAGTTTTTTTTATTAATAAGGTTGTTATGAAGTTAACCTTCAAATTTCTTAATTCTCAAATGTAGAATTGTATACTTGTCTAAAACTTTTTTTACAGCCACAGAAAAATCTCAGACTGAAGCTTGAGTTTTTCTCTGTGCAAACTGGCTTAAATTAGAATAAAAAATCAGACTGAAGTCTTGCCTTTGATTTTTTTTTCTTTTCAGAAATCAAAACCAAATGAATATAATTATTTCACATGTAGATTTAAAGTTTAATTGTAAATTGTAATTGAATGAAGAAGGCACAATTTACTGGTTTTGCTGAAGAAAAATGTCCAGATAAATTGATTTAGTTTTCCAAATATACTAGGGGCCACCATAGTCGTGATCATATGGTAGTTTGATTTACAACTACCTGTGCAAGCAGTGGCTATCACCACTAAAAGTTGTGAGTTCGAACCCCGCTGAGGCGAGGAGTACTCGATACAACATTATGCAATAAAGGTTATGTCATTATATAATGTTTGTACTTTAATAGGATATGGTTAAGGAAGGAGAAGCCATGCATTGTCCACAGTGTAAAGTTATACTACAGAAAAAGGATGGCTGTGATTGGCTGAAATGTTCAATATGTAAAACTGAAATCTGTTGGGTGACAAAAGGACCGAGATGGGGTCCAAATGTAAGTCTTATATTGTACATCTTTATTTAATGAGAATCATGATTTTCAAAAAGACAGGGATGGGGCAGGGGGGGGGGAGGGGGTCCACAGATGTTTTATAAAGAATATCTTCATTTAATGAGAATTGCAGTTGTCAGAAGGACCAAGATGGGGTCCAAATGTAAGCTTTATATTGTATATCTTTATTTAATGGGAATAATGATTATCAATAGATCAGGGATGGGGGTCCAAATGTTTTTTTTTCTATTTATAGATTACTGATACTTGCACATGTATATAATTTTGTTTTTCAGGGCCCTGGAGATATTTCAGGAGGATGCCGTTGTAGAGTTAATGGTGAAGCATGTCATCCTGAATGCAGTAATTGTCACTGAAAATCTACATCTCATACATAAAATATAGTAATTAACAATCCGGTTTATTTTTGTAAATTTTTTTTCAATATACTGAATAAAAACGAAATACCGGTATATATATTATCGTCTGGTTTGATTTTATCAAAAAAACTGTATGGATTTTTATAAATATGTCATTTTAATAGCCTTTTTTAAAATTATTACAACAGACTTTAAAATGCATGATATACCATTTTCCGTAAAATTGATTTAGTTAGGATTCCATTTACCCATCTCAATTAAAACCTCTTTTTATGGATTGTCCATTCTTGATTGCCCTTTCAGTTAACTCCAACATTTATTTATCTTTGTTGCTTTGCTCATCAGCGAGGGAAAGTCAGCAAAACAAAAGAACCGTTAAGTTGTACATATTTGAGAAAGTTTTAATATTTTTTTTACAAAGGAAAATCTTAATGAATATGTATATCTTTTTTTAGTTAAGTATATGTGTAAGACATAATTTTTTCCGGTTGAAAAAAAGTATCCTCATGTACAATAACAGGTACATAATATTATTTCCTATCCTGATTATTAAATCATGAGACGCATCTGTAATATGTACCATCAAATGAGTAACTCGAATAATACTACTAACGACACTAGGGACCAGCGGGAGCGTAATATAACGACTGGATTATTCGGATTATCAAATGAGATAATCCGGATAATATTTTATACTAAGGGCTGTATCACGAACGCCAACATTTTGAAAGATCAAAGAAAGTTGTCCTTCCTAATTAAGAGGGATTAAGGGGTCCCATTAAGGGTGGATAATCAGAGCAATCACAGGTAAATAAAGGTAAATTTGATTCTCTTATTTGTATTTTCTATATAAATGGAATCAAATAAAATACGAAAACATAATAATCAATGAATATTTATTATTAAATTTTAAAACTATAATATAAGCACACATGAAATATGAAAAAAATAATAAAAAAATACAACAAATAAATTATAATATTTCTCATTACTTTGTCATTTTCTTTATTTCAATTTTCTTTTTAAAATCAATATATTTTACTTTATTTTCATTATATTTTAATTAAATATAGCATGTCATATTTCACTTATTAATTACTTTTTTTAAACTAAATTACAACAAATATATTATTTTATTTCTTATTAAATTTGTCCTTTTCTCTATTTCAATTTTTCTTCATATATATATATATATATATATTTTTTTTTTTTTTTAAATAAATCACAAAAAATATACTATTTAATTTCTTATTAAATTTTTCCTTTTCTTTATTTCAATTTTTCTTCATATATATTTATATTTTTTTTTAATTACAAAAAATATTTTATTTCATTTCTCATTACATTTTAATCAAATTTAGCATATAATATTTCACTTATTAATTACTTTAAAAGAAACTTTAAGTGGCCCCCAACTTAATTGCTAAAACAACAATCTACACTATATGTTGTTTTAAGAATGTTGGCATTCCGGGAACACCCATACTAAGGTATGTAATATTATGTCCGACGCTGATTATTAAATCACGAGACACATCTATAATATTATTTCCGACGCTCATTCATAAATCACTCGATCCATCAAATGAGCTAATCCGGATAATATTTTATACTAAGGTATATGTGTAATATTATTTCCGACCCATTCGGAAAATATTTTATATATACAATTTACAGGTAAATATATATATACGGAAAATATATTATAGCCAGAACACTGTCAAGTTAAATGACAGATTGAGTAATCTTCAAACCCATTATAAAATCGATAGAGTCATGTAAGTTTAAATATGTTATATTATATTATATAATTTTGTGTACTCCTAAACCAAAGTGGCTGAGGAAAAGTAACAAAAGAAAGTCTTATGAATATTATTAAAACACTGTAATTGTAATAATTTATATATTTATTTAAAAAATACCGCAGTAATAAAGAAGTATTTCACTAGCATTAAGTACATATTTATTTGCAGCAATGTTAATTAATTAATTGAGAAAATTAGTAACTTATAAAATCAGATTATTTCTTCTATAATATTTGTTTCCTGTTGAAAAGTTATAATGTGCAAGGTTATCCACGGATATATTTTGATATTAAATTTTGTCCACCTCATCTGGAAAATATATAATAGCATTGGAAGAAATTTAATTTTGAAATATTGTCCAAGGATGATATTTTATATTAAAAATAATCCATCGGAAAGAATATTATGGAGGATAAAATAAAATGTTACATATGTATTTTGTCTTGTGTTATATACATAGCAACTCCCACAAATATTTGTCATTTTATTATGGAAGAGTTACTTCCCTGTAATATTTCCCACTGGTTAGGCAATTAATCTGAATTAAAAGCAGTTTTTATGGTGTATTGTCTACAACAATATATTAGAATTTAAGTAATCTTTGTTTCTACGAGTTGATATTAGATTTAGATTTTAGAACTGTTTTGACATTGTGGTAATTTTTGTTTTACATTTTATTATGATATAAACAGCCAAGACAGTGTAATTGACATACTGGAAATTGACATTTTAAAACTTGTGCCAAATCAAAAAACGTATATTTGATTTTTTTTATTATTTTTTTTTTTTTTAGTCCTTGGTATGCCTCATGTCACATTGCACTAACTACATGTTCATTTAACATTTTTATTCTGTGAGAAAAATTAGGTAACATATGATCGTATGATAGTTTGAATTAAAAGCTTCCTGTGCAAACAGTACCTATCACCACTAAAGTTGCGAGTTCGAATCCCACCTCATGGTGAGGTGTACTAGATTCTACATTATTTGATAAAGTTTGTCAGTGACTTGCAGCATGTTGGTAGTTTTCTCCGGATACTCCGGTTTCATCCAGCAATAAAATTTGCAGCCACGATATACCTGAAATATTGTTGAAAGTGACACCATAACCCTAACCCTCAACCCTGGTTCTGAATATTAAAAATTACATCTGTCTTGGCTTTTAACATTATATCAGTGATATTTCAGACACTATGAGAACTTTTTTTTATAATGTTCTCAATTTTTTTTACCTAAAATAATTTAAAATTTTTGAACATATTGTGTCTTTATATTTATGTCTATACATAACTTAATCAAAATAAATACTCTTATTTTGGACTGTGGTCTGTGTCAGAATTTTATTGGACTGTCATATGTGTCGTAATGTTGTTTGGACTGAGATCTGTATCAGAATGTCATTTGGTCTGTGATCTCTGTCAGAAATTTGGACTATCATCTGTGTCAGAATGTTATATGGACTGAGATCTGTCATATAGTTATTTGGACTGTGATTTGTGTAGGAATACTACAGTATTTAAACAATAATCGATTTCAGATAGTTATTTGGACTGTGATTTGTGTAGGAATGCTACAGTATTTAAACAATAATCGATTTCAGATAGTTATTTGGACTGTGATTTGTGTAGGAATGCTACAGTATTTAAACAATAATCGATTTCAGATAGTTATTTGGACTGTGATTTGTGTAGGAATGCTACAGTATTTAAACAATAATCGATTTGTAATGATTTATATATTTATTTAAAAAATACTGCAGTAATAAAGAAGTATTTCACTAGTATTAAGTACATATTTATTTGCAGTAATGTTAATTAATTAATTGAGAAAATTAGTAAGTTATAAAATCAGATTATTTCTTCTATAATATTGTTGTCCGGTTGAAAAGTTATAATGTGCAATGTTATCCACTGATATATTTTGATATTAAATTTCTTCCACCTCATCTGGAAAATATATAATAGCATTGGAAGAAATTTAATATTGAAATATTGTCCCAAGGATAATATTTTATATTAAAAATAATCGGCCGGAAAGAATATTATGGGGGATAAAATAAAATGTTACTCTTGTTGGTTTTTGATCTTTGTAGGTATATTACGGTATTTGGACCGTGATCTCCATCAGAATGTTATTTGGTCTGTGATCTCTATAGAAATGTTATATAGACTGTGATCAGTCTCTATCAGAATCAGATAGGATAAATTAAGGTTTGAGAAATTTGAAATTTGTTTTTGTTTTCAATTTCAAATATTTTTTACAACACCCCAGTTCACCTTTAGAATAAATATAATCACAAAGAAAGTACAAAAAAATGTACCAGTGTATTGAAAATAATTAAGAGTACAGTAAAACCTGCATTAAGAAGTCACCTTTGGGACAAAGAAAAAGTGGCCTTATAAGACAGTCAAGTCTGCCCATGCGGTCACCTCTGATAAAGCAGTCAGCTGTTTTAAAGGTCGCCTTTTTCTTATCCTGTCATAGAAAATTTCATATGATTTGAACCTCTTTAAAGAGGTCACCTGTCATCTAAGGCCACTTTTTAGCACACCTTGCCAAAGACGATGTGAACTTTTGCCATCACTTGGCGTCCGTCGTCCGTTAACCTTTCACATTTTAATCTTCTCCTCTGAAACCCCTCAGCCAAATGAAGTGAAACTTGGTAGGAAGCATCTATGGAAGGTCCTCTATAAAGATTGCTCATTTTGTCCCGATCCATTAACAAACATGGCCGCCATAAGCAATTCTTGTTTCTGATTGGCCGATTTAAAAAATTCTTCTCCTCTGAAACCACTTGGCCAAATGAAACGAAACTTAGTAGGAAGCATCTTTGGAAGGTCCTCTCTAAAGATTGCTTATTTCGTCCCGATCTGTTATCAAACATGGCCGCCACAGACAATTTTTGTTTCTGATTGGTTGATTTCTAAAAAATCTTCTCCTATGTAACCGCTTGGCCAAATGAATCGAAATTTGGTAGGAATCATCCTTGGAAGGTCCTCTATAAGGATTGTTCATTTAGTACCGATCTGTTAACAAACATGGCCGCCACAGGCAATTCTTGTTTCTGATTGGTTGATTTCTAAAAAATCGTCTCCTCTGAAACCGCTTGGCCAAATGGATCGAACCTTGGTAAGAAGCATCCTTGGAAGGTCTTTATGAAGATTGGTCATTTAGTTTCGATCTGTTGACAAACATGGCCGCCACAGGCAATTCTTGTTTCTTATTGGTTGATTTCTACAAAATTGTTTCCTCTGAAACCGCTTGGCCAAATGGATCGAAACTTGATAGGAAGCATCATTGGAAGGTCCTTTATAATGATTGCTCATTTAGTTCCAATCCGTTCACAAACATCGCCACCAAAGGCAATTATTGTTTCTGATTGGTTGATTTCTAAAAAATCTTCTTCTCTGAAACCACTTTGCCAAATGAATCAAAACTTGGTAGGAAGCATCCTTGGGAGGCCATCTATAAAGATTGCTCATTTAGTTCCGATCCGTTATACATGGCCGCCACAGGCCATTCTTGTTTCTGATTGATCGACCTCTAAATATCTTCTTCTCTGTAACTGCTTAGCCAAATGACCAAAACTTGGTGGGAAGCACCTATGGGAGGTTCTGTATTAAGTTTCCTCAAAGCAGAATGAAAGGTGAGCGACACAGGCTCAGCCAACTGAGTCTCTAGTTCTTTGTCCCAAAGGTGACCTCTTAATACAGGTTTGACTATAGTATTTTTGTGCTTAATGTCATTATTACATGACATTCTGTTTTGCTTTATTTCTGTTGGCTGTTGCCATTAGTTACATGTAAGGTTAATATTAAGTACCAACAACTGGTACAACGCCTAACGTTAAAATAATTTCTATATGTTAATGGCTCAAAATGTATTTGTGAGGTATTATTTAAATTTCTATGTAATGTGTAATAATTTATTCTTTTAAAATTGCATTTATACGGAAAAAGTGAGTGTGGCCTGAGATGGGAGATGCGATGAGAAGTCCATTTTGAGCAAAACATATGAATGATAGTATATTTATAGAGGATTGGTCAAAGTGACGTCAATATGTGTTTTATTTGTTTGTTTTTAATATGATTTATATTTAGATATGTAATTGTATACTGTTGATTTTAAATGTACCGTAAATGTTTTTTCCTATAAATAAATTTTAACTGTGATTACGTTTTTTGTAAACATATACGTGCAATTGCCTCTTCCGTCCATTTGAACAACAGAACTGGGTTAATTACACAAACCTTAGTTAAAGTTAAGTGTCATTTAAAACTTAATTGACACTTAAAATTTACTTGAAATGTACATGACATTAATTCACACTTAAGGTTTAATTGAGAATTTAAATTTAATTGATGTTTGTGCAACCTAGTCCTGGTTTCTAAATAAAGTAAAACCTGTATTAAGAGGTCACATTTGGGACAAAGAAGATGTGGCCTTATAAGACATGTGACCTCTTAAAAGAGGTTCAATCCATATGAAATTTTCTATGACAGGATAAGCAAAATTTGACCTTTTAATACAGGTGACTGCTCAATAGAGGTGACCACATGGGCAGGTTTGACAGTAATACCATTAGATATGTCAGATATACATCATTCTTATATAGTATGTTTACTTTTAAGTAAAAAAACAAAAACTAGATTCCATTTTGACCATGATGTATTTTACTGTACTTGAGTTAAAAAAAATATCAAAGTATTTCATTTGGGATGATAACTTATTTCTATTAACATATGACAGATATATACCATTGTATTTCTTAATTTTCAAAAGTCCGGAAGCTTTTGTCTGATTTACTACCTTATTGTTTAGGGTTAGGGTTATGGTGCTTAACGCCACTTTCAACAATATTTCACTTATATCGTGGCTGTCAGTTTTATTGGTGGAAGAAATCAAAGTACCAGGAGAAAACCACCGACCTGCCGCAAGTCACTGACAAACTTTATCACATAATGTTGTACACCTCGCCCTGATCGAGATTCAAACTCACAACATTAGTGGTGATAGGCACTGATTGCATAAGTAGTTGTAAATCCAACTACCATACGTTCACAGCCACGACGGCCCCTATAATAAGCTTCTATTACTACATCGTGTACAGGTATACAAAAAACATCTAAAATTGTGCAATATTTGGTAGTGAATTAGATAAGTGTCACCTTTTCATGACTTATCAATTTTAGAATCAATATTTAATATTATGGAAATTGTACTTTTTTTTCTCGAGATTTATTGTTAGCTTCATTGAGAAAGCTAGATAGAATCTAAACAGTTCAACTGTATCTTGTTAATAGACCATGCTTTCAAATTTTATATACTAGTATATATAAACTTATTATACTTTATGCAAATTTCTTACATTATCCATTCATTTCATTGGACAAGCGGCATTTGTTAATTTTCACTAACCTTTAGTAAGCCCCGCCCATCCCTAGCAACATGTGATAATATTAGCAACGGGTGTTAATGCCTAAAATTAACACCCGCTGAGCCCGAAGTTTGCCGATTCGGAAAAATTAACACCCGCTCCGGCCGAGGTTAACCGATTTTCAAAATTCTAAAATTAAAAAAAATCATTTTGTTTTAAAGTTCAAATATTTTCCAAAAATTTCAATATTTCAAAAATTTTAAACAAATTCAAAATTAATAAAATAAAAAAAAATTCTAAATTTTCACAAGATTTCAAAAAAATGATAAAATAATTATAGCCTACCTTGAAAATTATTTATGCAATAGTCAGAATATAGAAGCAAACATGCGATAATATGTATCAAAATATACAATTAACATTTTACATTAATTGTTATGTTATTATCTTGTTAAATTTGTTGCTATTTGATGTTTTGTTGTTGTTAATGTAAGGAAACTATCTTAATTTATGACTTTTTATTTTTTTAGCAATTGTCCTTCTAATAACATAATGCACACTTGAATCATTAGGCATTCAGTATAATAAAAAACATACTGTCCTTGGATGAAGGTGTTAGGGTGATTAACACACCACTGTAATAGATTACACATGTGCTACAGTAATAGATGACACATGTGATACAGTAATAGATGACACATGTGATACAGTAATAGATTATACATGTGATACATACTGAATATTACATGTCAAAATCTGTATCACATGCCGTATCAACCCGAGAACCCTATATCACCCCAAGGGCCACCGTCCCGAGGGGTGATATAGGTTGAGGATTGATACGGTATGTAATACAGATTTTTACATGTAATGTTTTTCAACCATGCCTTTGATAATACATGTATTTTATGAAAATTGTGAATTTTTTTGAAAATTTTGAAATCTTATGCAAATTTTTATTTTTTTTTAGAATTTGAAATTTGTTAAATTTTGATAATTTTTGGAAAATTTTAGATATTTTATGAAATTTTTGAAAACTTAAATTTTGAAATTTTGATAATTTTTAAATTTGTTAAATATTATGAAATTTTGGAAACATTTTAAATTTTTTAATTTTGTGGGTATACGATATAGGGTATGCGATATAGGGTATAAATGATATAGGCTTGGGACAATCATTGATAATGCATATACAAAACACCTGTATTTTAATCTAAATACAAATGTATATGATATACTAATATATTATACATGTGCCACAGCAATAAATAACATATGTGCCACAGCAATAGATTATACATGTGCTACTGTAAAGATATCACATGTTCACTGTAATACTTAGTAGATTTCACATGTGCTACTGTAATGAAATAGACATGTGACACTGAAGTAGATTTCACACGTGCCAGTGTAATATAATAAACATGTGACACTGAAGTAGATTTCACATGTGCCAGTGTAATATATAATAGACATGTGACACTAATGTAGATTTCACATGTGCCAGTGTAATAGATTACAAATGTGGCACGGTAATAGATGTTACAATTTACATACATTATATTACATTTCCCATGTTCCATTTTGCTATACCACAAAGTGTCATTGTATTACACAACATATGTGCCACTGTAATATATTACAAAACATATGTGCCACTGTAATATATTACACATGTTTCACTGTAGTAGATTACAATTATGCCATTGTATTACATTTCCCATGCTCCATTTTGTTATATACTACAAGTACCATTGTATTACATTTCCCATGCTCCATTTTGCTATACCACAAAGTGCCATTGTATTACATTTCCCATGCTCCATTTTGTTATATACTACAAGTACCATTGTATTACATTGCACATGTCTTGTTTGAAATTCCACATGTGTCTTTATGCAACATTAGACAGGTGCGTCCAAACCCGTGGTAAAATGATATTTATCTATGACCGATTACGTCATAGATAGACGTGGTCTGTGCTTTATAAGCAGCTGTTCCATGACAAAATAACTAAACATTCGTGTATTGGAAATCGGCTCAGGCGATATAGAAAACAGACAGGGAATATAAACCCACATCCCTTGCGAAGATCCCGAATAACATATATTATTCTTGCATATCCCTTGGCCTAAAAATCACACAAATTAAAATTCCGCGAAATGTTGTTGACGATTTTGGCACGTAAACAACATGACGTCATATGAAGACTTCCAGTTTAGAACATAAATATCCTGACGTTCTTTGGCTTCATGTACGCCTCCTTGTCGAAGTGGAATTTGTAATATCTTCCCTTTCTTTTGAATTGCTGTTCATGAATGACAACATTTAGTAATCTCAAAACATATTTGTCATCGGCATGAAACACCTTTTCGGTTGTCATTTCAAACATCTTTGGAAAAAAACGGAATATTATTGTAACATTTCAGTCGGGTCAATTAACGGAACAGCCAAAAACACTGGATGACCTAGGCTGCTTCGATATGAAAATGTTCCGTAATTGTTCTATTAGAATCGAAATAATCCATTATGTTACATTACACATGTGCCAGTATATTATATTTTTACTATTATCAATAATACTGTCTTTAATAAGAATTATACATGTCTATATATATTGATGATTCTGTAAATAAATGAATAGTTTTTAATGGTTGAAGTTTGGTATAATTGTTAAAATCTTTAGATTTTATAATAAATATATTTTTGAACTTTTTCGTCATTTTCATTCACTGAATATATGTCATAAAAAATACAGCAGCTGCCTTTGCACAGGGAACACCTACATTATTGTGTCACAAGCTGCCTTTGCACAGGGAACACCTACATTATTGTGTCACAAGCTGCCTTTGCACAGGGAACACCTACATTATTGTGTCACAAACTGCCTTTGCACAGGGAACACCTACATTATTGTGTCGCAAGCTGCTTTTCCATGGGGAGCACCTACATTATTGTGTCACAAGCTGTCTGCATGGGGAACACCTACATTATTGTGTCACAAGCTGTCTTTGCATGGAGAACACCTACATTATTGTGTCACAAACTGCCTTTCCACAGGAAGACCTACATTATTGTGTCACAAGCTGCTTTTACATGGGGAAAACCTACATTATTGCCACAAGCTGCCTTTACATGGGGAACACCTACATTATTGTGTCACAAGCTGCCTTTGCACAGGGAACACCTACATTATATGTGTCATAAGCTGCCTTTGCATAGGGAACACCTATATAATAGTGTCACAAACTGCCTCTACACAGAGACCACCTACATTATTGTGTCACAGGCTGCCTTTGCACAGTGAACACCTACATTATTGTGTCATAAGCTGCTTTTGCACATGGAAAACCTATATTATTGTGTCACAAGCTGCCTTTGCACAGGGAACACCTACATTATTGTGTCAAAAGCTGCTTTTGCACATGGAAAACCTATATTATTGTGTCACAAGCTGCCTTTGCACAGGGAACACCTACATTATTGTGTCACAAGCTGCCTTTGCACAGGGAACACCTACATTATTGTGTCATAAGCTGCCTTTGCACAGGGAACACCTTATATTACTGTGTCACAAGCTACCTTTGCACAGGGAACACCTATATAATAGTGTCACAAACCGCCTCTACACAGAGACCACCTACATTATTGTGTCACAGGCTGCCTTTGCACAGTGAACACCTACATTATTGTGTCACAAGCTGCCTTTGCACAAGGAACACCTACATTATTATGTCAAAAGCTGCCTTTGCACAGGGAACACCTACATTATTATGTCACATGCTGCCTTTGCACAGGGAACATCTACATTATTGTGTCAAAAGCTGCTTTTGCACAGGGAACACCTACATTATTGTATCACAAGCTGCCTTTGCACAGTGAACACCTACATTATTGTGTCATAAACTGCTTTTGCACAGGGAACACCTATATTATTGTGTCACAAACTGCCTTTGCACAGGAAACACCTACATTATTATGTAACAAGCTGTCTTTGCACAGTGAACACCTACATTATTGTGTCACAGGCTGCCTTTGCACAGTGAACACCTACATTATTGTGTCACAAGCTGCCTTTGCACAGGGAACACCTACATTATTGTGTCACATGCTGCCTTTGCACAGAGAACACCTACATTATTGTGTCACATGCTGCCTTTGCACAGTGAACACCTACATTATTGTGTCACAAGCTGTCTTTGCCCAGGGAACACCTATATTATTGTGTCACAAGCTGCCTTTGCACAAGGAAAACCTACATTATTATGTCAAAAGCTGCCTTTGCACAGTGAACACCTACATTATTGTGTCACATGCTGCCTTTGCACAGTGAACACCTACATCATTGTGTCACAAGCTGTCTTTGCCCAGGGAACACCTATATTATTGTGTCAAAAGCTGCTTTTGCACAGTGAACACCTACATTATTGTGTCACATGCTGCCTCTGCACAGGGAACATCTACATTATTGTGTCAAAAGCTGCTTTTGCACAGTGAACACCTACATTATTGTTTCACATGCTGCCTTTGCACAGTGAACACCTACATCATTGTGTCACAAGCTCTCTTTGCCCAGGGAACACCTATATTATTGTGTCACAAGCTGCCTTTGCACAAGGAACACCTACATTATTATGTCAAAAGCTCCTTTTGCACATGGAAAACCTATATTATTGTGTCACAAGCTGCCTTTGCACAGGGAACACCTACATTATTGTGTCACAAGCTGCCTTTGCACAGGGAACACCTACATTATTGTCTCACAATCTGCCTTTGCATGTGGAACACCTATATTATTGTGTCACAAGCTGCCTTTGCACAGGGAACACCTACATTATAGTGTCACAAGCTGCCTTTGCACAGTGAACACCTACATTATTGTGTCACAAGCTGCCTTTGCACAGGGAACACCTACATTATTGTGTCACAAGCTGTCTGTACAGGGAACACCTACATTATTGTGTCACAAGCTGCCTTTCCACAGGGAACACCTACATTATTGTGTCACAAGCTGCCTTTGCACAGGAAACACCTACATTATTGTGTCACAAGCTGCCTTTGCATAGGGAACACCTACATTATTGTGCAACAAGCTGTTTTTGCAGCGAGAACACCTACATTATTGTGTCACAAGCTGCCTTTGCACAGTGAACACCTACATTTTTTTTGTGTCACAAGCTCTCTTTGCCCAGGGAACACCTATATTATTGTGTCACATGCTGCCTTTGCACAGCGAACACCTACATTATTGTGTCACAAGCTGCCTTTGCACAGGGAACACCTACATTATGTCACAAGCTGTCTTTGCACATAGACCACCTACATTATTGTGTCACAGGCTGCCTTTGCACAGTGAACACCTACATTATTGTGGCACAAGCTGTCTTTGCCAAGGGAACACCTATATTATTGTGTCACATGCTACCTTTGCACAAGGAACACCTACATTATTATGTCAAAAGCTGCCTTTGCATGGGGAAGACCTACATTATTGTGTCACATGCTGCCTTTCCACAGGGAACACCTACATTATTGTGTCACAAGCTGCCTTTCCACAGGAAACACCTACATTATAGTGTCACAAGCAGCCTTTGCACGTAGAACACCTACATTATTAGGTAACAAGCTGCCTTTGCACGGGGAACACCTACATTATTGTCTCACATGCTGCCTTTGCACAGGGAACACCTACATTATTGTGTCACAAGCTGCCTTTGCACAGGAAACACCTACATTATAGTGTCACAAGCTGCCTTTGCACGTAGAACACCTACATTATTATGTAACAAGCTGCCTTTGCATGGGGAACACCTATATTATTGTGTCACATGCTGCCTTTGCACAGGAAACACCTACATTATAGTGTCACAAGCTACCTTTGCACGTAGAACACATACATTATTATGTAACAGGCTGCCTTTGCATGGGGAACACCTATATTATTGTGTCACAAGCTGCCTTTGCACAGGGAACACCTACATTATAGTGTCACAAGTTGCCTTTGCACAGGGAACACCTACATTGTGTCACAAGCTGTTCTTGCACAGGGAACACCTACATTATTGTGTCACAAGCTGCCATTGCACAAGGAACACCTACATTATTGTGTCATAAGCTGCCTTTGCACAAGGAACACCTACATTATTGTGTCACTAGCTGTCTGCACAGGGAACACCTATATTATTGTGTCACAAGCTGTTTTTCCACAGAGACCACCTACATTATTGTCACAAGTTGCCTTTGCACAGGGAACACCTACATTATTGTGTCACAAGCTATCTTTGCACAGGGAACACCTATATTATTGTGTCACAAGCTGCCTTTGCACAGGGACCACCTACATTATTGTCTCACAAGCTGTCTTTGCATGAGGAACACCTACATTATTGTGTCACATGCTGCCTTTGCACAGGTAACACCTACATTATTGTGTCACATGCTGCCTTTGCACAGGTAACATCTACAGTATTGTGTCACAAGCTGCCTTTGCACAGGGAACACCTACATTGTGTCACAAGCTGTCTTTGCACAGGGAACACCTACATTGTGTCACAAGCTGTCTTTGCACGAGGAACACCTACATTATTGTTTCACAAGCAGCCTTTGCACAGGGAACACCTACATTGTGTCACAAGCTGTCTTTGCACAGGGAACACCTACATTATTGTGTCACAAGCTGCCTTTGCACAGGGAACACCTACATTGTGCCACAAGCTGTCTTTGCACAGGGAACACCTACATTATTGTTTCACAAGCAGTCTTTGCACAGGGAAAACCTACATTTTTGTGTCACAAGCTGCCTTTGCACATGGAACACCTACATTATAGTGTCACAAGCTGTCTTTGCACGGAGAACACCTACATTATTGTGTCACAAGCTGCCTTTGCATAGGGACCACCTACATTATTGTGTCACCAATTGTCTTTTCACAGGGAACACCTACATTATTGTGTCATAAGCCGCCTTTGCAAAGGGAACACCTATATTATTGTGTCACAAGTTGCCTTTGCCAAGGGAACACCTATATTATTGTGTCACAAGTTGCCTTTGCCAAGGGAACACCTATATTATTGTGTCACAAGCTACCTTTGCACAAGGAACACCTACATTATTATGTCAAAAGCTGCCTTTGCATGGGGAAGACCTACATTATTGTGTCACATGCTGCCTTTCCACAGGGAACACCTACATTATTGTGTCACAAGCTGCCTTTCCACAGGAAACACCTACATTATAGTGTCACAAGCAGCCTTTGCACGTAGAACACCTACATTATTATGTAACAAGCTGCCTTTGCACGGGTAACACCTACATTATTGTGTCACAAGCTGCCTTTGCACGTAGAACACCTACATTATTATGTAACAAGCTGCCTTTGCATGGGGAACACCTATATTATTGTGTCACATGCTGCCTTTGCACAGGAAACACCTACATTATAGTGTCACAAGCTACCTTTGCACGTAGAACACCTACATTATTATGTAACAGGCTGCCTTTGCATGGGGAACACCTATATTATTGTGTCACAAGCTGCCTTTGCACAGGGAACACCTACATTATAGTGTCACAAGTTGCCTTTGCACAGGGAACACCTACATTGTGTCACAAGCTGTTTTTGCACAGGGAACACCTACATTATTGTGTCACAAGCTGCCATTGCACAAGGAACACCTACATTATTGTGTCATAAGCTGCCTTTGCACAAGGAACACCTACATTATTGTGTCACAAGCTGTCTTTGCACGAAGAACACCTACATTATTGTGTCACAACCTGTTTTTCCACAGAGACCACCTACATTATTGTCACAAGCTGTCTTTGCCCAGGGAACACCTATATTATTGTGTCACAAGCTGCATTTATACAGTGAACACCTACATTATTGTGTCACAAGCTGCCTTTGCACAGGGAACACCTACATTATTGTGTCACAAGCTGCCTTTGCATGAGGAACAGCTACATTATTGTGTCACATGCTGCCTTTGCACAGGTAACACCTACATTATTGTGTCACAAGCTGCCTTTGCACAGGGAACACCTACATTGTGTCACAAGCTGTCTTTGCACAGGGAACACCTACATTATTATGTCACAAGCTGCCTTTGCACATGGAACACCTACATTATTGTGTCACAAGCTGTCTCCACAGGGAACACCTACATTATTGTGTCACAAGCTGCCTTTGCACAGGGAACATCTACAATATTGTGTCATAAGCAGCCTTTGCACAGGGAACACCTACATTATAGTGTCACAAGCTGTCTTTGCACGAAAAACACCTACATTATTGTGTCACAAGCTGCCTTTACACAGGGATCACCTACATTATTGTGTCACAAGCTGCCTTTTCACAGGGAACACCTACATTATTGTGTCACAAGCTGCCTTTGCACAGGGAACACCTACATTATTGTGTCACAAGCTGCCTTTACATTTTGAACACCTACATTATTGTGTCACAAGCTGCCTTTGCACAGGGAATACCTACATTATTGTGTCATAAGCCGCCTTTGCACAGGGAACACCTACATTATTGTGACACAAGCTGCCTTTGCACATGGAACACCTACATTATTATGTCACAAGCTGTCTCCACAGGGTACACCTACATTATTGTGTCATAAGCTGCCTTTGCACAGGGAAAACCTACATTATAGTGTCACAAGCTGTCTTTGCACGAAAAACACCTACATTATTGTGTCAGAAGCTGCCTTTACACAGGGATCACCTACATTATTCTGTCACAAGCTCCCTTTGCACAGGGAAGACCTACATTATTGTGTCACAAGCTGCCTTTACATTTGCAACACCTACATTATTCTGTCACAAGCTGCCTTTGCACAGGCAATACCTACATTATTGTGTCATAAGCCGCATTTGCACAGGGAACACCTACATTATTGTGACACAAGCTGCCTTTGCACAGGGAACACCTACATTATTGTGTCACAAGCAGCCTTTACACGGGGACAACCCGCATTATTGTGTCACAAGCTGTCTTTGCACAGTGAACACCTACATTATTGTGTCACTAGCTGCCTTTGCACAGGGAACACCTACTTTATTGCGTCACAAGCTGTCTTTGCATGAGGAACACCTAAATTATTGTGTCACATGCTGCCTTTGCAGGGGGAACACCTACATTATTGTGTCACAAGCTGTTTTTGCATGGGGAACACCTATATTATCGTGTCACAAGCTGCCTTTGCACAGAGAACATCTATATTATTGTCACAAGCTGTCCTTGCACAGGGAACACCTACATTGTGTCACAAGCTGCCAGTGTACAGGGAACACCTATATTATTGTGTCACAAGCTGCCTTTGCACAGGGAACACCTACATTAGTGTGTCACAAGCTGCTTTTGCCCAGGGAACACCTATATTATTGTGTCACAAGCTGTTTTTGCACAGGGAACACCTACATTGTGTGACAAGCTGTCTTTGCACAGGGAACACCTACATTATTGTGTCATAAGATGCCTTTGCACAGGGAACACCTACATTATTGCGTCACAAGCTGCCTTTGCACAGGGAACACCTACATTATTGTGTCACAAGATGCCTTTACATGGGGAACACCTACATTATTGTCACAAGCAGCCTTTACATTTGGAACACCTACATTATTGTGTCACAAGCTGCCTTTGCATGGGGAACACCTACATTATTGTGTCACAAGCTGCCTTTGCACGGTGAACACCTACATTATTGTGTCACAAGCTGCCTTTACATGGGGAACACCTACATTATTGTGACACAAGCTGCCTTTGCACAGGGAACACCTACATTGTGTCACAAGCTGTCTTTGCACAGGGAACACCTACATTATTATGTCACAAGCTGCCTTTGCACATGGAACACCTACATTATTGTGTCACAAGCTGTCTCCACAGGGAACACCTACATTATTGTGTCACAAGCTGCCTTTGCACAGGGAACATCTACAATATTGTGTCATAAGCAGCCTTTGCACAGGGAACACCTACATTATAGTGTCACAAGCTGTCTTTGCACGAAAAACACCTACATTATTGTGTCACAAGCTGCCTTTACACAGGGATCACCTACATTATTGTGTCACAAGCTGCCTTTTCACAGGGAACACCTACATTATTGTGTCACAAGCTGCCTTTGCACAGGGAACACCTACATTATTGTGTCACAAGCTGCCTTTACATTTTGAACACCTACATTATTGTGTCACAAGCTGCCTTTGCACAGGGAATACCTACATTATTGTGTCATAAGCCGCCTTTGCACAGGGAACACCTACATTATTGTGACACAAGCTGCCTTTGCACATGGAACACCTACATTATTATGTCACAAGCTGTCTCCACAGGGTACACCTACATTATTGTGTCATAAGCTGCCTTTGCACAGGGAAAACCTACATTATAGTGTCACAAGCTGTCTTTGCACGAAAAACACCTACATTATTGTGTCAGAAGCTGCCTTTACACAGGGATCACCTACATTATTCTGTCACAAGCTCCCTTTGCACAGGGAACACCTACATTATTGTGTCACAAGCTGCCTTTACATTTGCAACACCTACATTATTCTGTCACAAGCTGCCTTTGCACAGGCAATACCTACATTATTGTGTCATAAGCCGCATTTGCACAGGGAACACCTACATTATTGTGACACAAGCTGCCTTTGCACAGGGAACACCTACATTATTGTGTCACAAGCAGCCTTTACACGGGGACAACCCGCATTATTGTGTCACAAGCTGTCTTTGCACAGTGAACACCTACATTATTGTGTCACTAGCTGCCTTTGCACAGGGAACACCTACTTTATTGCGTCACAAGCTGTCTTTGCATGAGGAACACCTAAATTATTGTGTCACATGCTGCCTTTGCAGGGGGAACACCTACATTATTGTGTCACAAGCTGTTTTTGCATGGGGAACACCTATATTATCCTGTCACAAGCTGCCTTTGCACAGAGAACATCTATATTATTGTCACAAGCTGTCCTTGCACAGGGAACACCTACATTGTGTCACAAGCTGCCAGTGTACAGGGAACACCTATATTATTGTGTCACAAGCTGCCTTTGCACAGGGAACACCTACATTAGTGTGTCACAAGCTGCTTTTGCCCAGGGAACACCTATATTATTGTGTCACAAGCTGTTTTTGCACAGGGAACACCTACATTGTGTGACAAGCTGTCTTTGCACAGGGAACACCTACATTATTGTGTCATAAGATGCCTTTGCACAGGGAACACCTACATTATTGCGTCACAAGCTGCCTTTGCACAGGGAACACCTACATTATTGTGTCACAAGATGCCTTTACATGGGGAACACCTACATTATTGTCACAAGCAGCCTTTACATTTGGAACACCTACATTATTGTGTCTCAAGCTGCCTTTGCATGGGGAACACCTACATTATTGTGTCACAAGCTGCCTTTGCACGGTGAACACCTACATTATTGTGTCACAAGCTGCCTTTACATGGGGAACACCTACATTATTGTGACACAAGCTGCCTTTGCACAGGGAACACCTACATTATTGTGTCACAAGCAGCCTTTACACTGGGACAACCCGCATTATTGTGTCACAAGCTGTCTTTGCACAGTGAACACCTACATTATTGTGTCACTAGCTGCCTTTGCACAGGGAACACCGACTTTATTGCGTCACAAGCTGTCTTTGCATGAGGAACACCTAAATTATTGTGTCACATGCTGCGTTTGCATGGGGAACACCTACATTATTGAGTCATAAGCTGTCTTTGCAGGGGGAACACCTACATTATTGTGTCACAAGCTGTTTTTGCATGGGGAACACCTATATTATCGTGTCACAAGCTGCCTTTGCACAGAGAACATCTATATTATTGTCACAAGCTGTCCTTACACAGGGAACACCTACATTGTGTCACAAGCTGCCATTGTACAGGGAACAAATATATTATTGTGTCACAAGCTGCCTTTGCACAGGGAACACCTACATTAGTGTGTCACAAGCTGTCTTTGCCCAGGGAACACCTATATTATTGTGTCACAAGCTGCCTTTGCACAGGGAACACCTACATTGTGTCACAAGCTGTCTTTGCACAGGGAACACCTACATTATTGTGTCATAAGATGCCTTTGCACAGGGAACTCCTACATTATTGCGTCACAAGCTGCCTTTGCACAGGGAACACCTACATTATTGTGTCACAAGATGCCTTTACATGGGGAACACCTACATTATTGTCACAAGCTGCCTTTACATTTGGAACACATACATTATTGTGTCACAAGCTGCCTTTGCATGGGGAACACCTACATTATTGTGTCACAAGCTGCCTTTGCACGGGGAACACCTACATTATTGTGTCACAAGCTGCCTTTACACAGGGATCACCTACATTATTGTGTCACAATCTGCCTTTGCACAGGGAACACCTACATTATTGTGTCACAAGCTGCCTTTACATTTTGAACACCTACATTATTGTGTCACAAGCTGCCTTTGCACAGGGAATACCTACATTATTGTGTCATAAGCCGCCTTTGCACAGGGAACACCTACATTATTGTGACACAAGCTGCCTTTGCACATGGAATACCTACATTATTATGTCACAAGCTGTCTCCACAGGGTACACCTACATTATTGTGTCACAAGCTGCCTTTGCACAGGGAACACCTACATTATTGTGTCATAAGCTGCCTTTGCACAGGGAACACCTACATTATAGTGTCACAAGCTGTCTTTGCACGAAAAACACCTACATTATTGTGTCACAAGCTGCCTTTACACAGGGATCACCTACATTATTCTGTCACAAGCTCCCTTTGCACAGGGAACACCTACATTATTGTGTCACAAGCTGCCTTTACATTTGGAACACCTACATTATTGTGTCACAAGCTGCCTTTGCACAGGCAATACCTACATTATTGTGTCATAAGCCGCATTTCTACAGGGAACACCTACATTATTGTGACACAAGCTGCCTTTGCACAGGGAACACCTACATTATTGTGTCACAAGCAGCCTTTACACGGGGACAACCCGCATTATTGTGTCACAAGCTGTCTTTGCACAGTGAACACCTACATTATTGTGTCACTAGCTGCCTTTGCACAGGGAACACCTACTTTATTGCGTCACAAGCTGTCTTTGCATGAGGAACACCTAAATTATTGTGTCACATGCTGCGTTTGCATGGGGAACACCTACATTATTGAGCCATAAGCTGCCTTTGCAGGGGGAACACCTACATTATTGTGTCACAAGCTGTTTTTGCATGGGGAACACCTATATTATCGTGTCACAAGCTGCCTTTGCACAGAGAACATCTATATTATTGTCACAAGCTGTCCTTGCACAGGGAACACCTACATTGTGTCACAAGCTGTCTTTGCACAGGGAACACCTACATTATTGTGTCATAAGATGCCTTTGCACAGGGAACACCTACATTATTGCTTCACAAGCTGCCTTTGCACAGGGAACATCTACATTATTGTGTCACAAGATGCCTTTACATGGGGAACACCTACATTATTGTCACAAGCTGCCTTTACATTTGGAACACCTACATTATTGTGTCACAAGCTGCCTTTGCATGGGGAACACCTACATTATTGTGTCACAAGCTGCCTTTGCACGGTGAACACCTACATTATTGTGTCACAAGCTGCCTTTACATGGGGAACACCTACATTATTGCGTCACAAGCTGCCTTTGCACAGTGAACACCTACATTGTGTTACAAGCTGTTTTTGCACAGGGAACACCTACATTATTGTGTCACAAGCTGCCTTTGCACAGGGAACACCTATATTATTGTGTCACAAGTTGCCTTTGCACAGGGAACACCTACATTATAGTGTCACAAGCTGTCTTTGCACGTAGAACACTTACATTATTGTGTCACAAGCTGCCTTTACACAGGGATCACCTACATTATAGTGTCACAAGCTGCCTTTGCACAGTGAACACCTACATTATTGTGTCACAAGCTGCCTTTGCACAGGGAACACCTGCCTTATTGTGTCACAAGCTGTCTTTGCATGGGGAACACCTACATTGTTGTGTCACAAGCTACCTTTGCACAGGGAACACCTACATTATTGTGTCACAAGCTGCCTTTGCATGGGGAACACCTACATTATTGTGTCACAAGCTACCTTTGCACAGGGAACACCTACATTATTGTGTCACAAGCTGCCTTTGCATGGGGAACACCTACATTATTGTGTCACATGCTGCCTTTGCTTGGGGAACACCTACATTATTGTGTCACAAACTGCCTTTGCACAGGGAACACCTATATTATTGTGTCACAAGCTACCTTTGCACAGAGAGCATCTATATTATTGTCACAAGCTGTCCTTGCACAGGGAACACCTACATTGTGTCACAAGCTGCCATTGTACAGGGAACACCTATATTATTGTGTCACAAGCTGTCTTTGCACAGGGAACACCTACATTAGTGTGTCACAAGCTGCCTTTGCCCAGGGAACACCTATATTATTGTGTCACAAGCTGCCTTTGCACAGGGAACACCTACATTATTGTGTCACAAACTGCCTTTGCACAGGGAACACCTACATTATTGTGTCACAAGCTACCTTTGCACAGAGAGTATCTATATTATTGTCACAAGCTGTCCTTGCACAGGGAACACCTACATTGTGTCACAAGCTGCCATTGTACAGGGAACACCTATATTATTGTGTCACAAGCTGTCTTTGCACAGGGAACACCTACATTAGTGTGTCACAAGCTGCCTTTGCCCACGGAACACCTATATTATTGTGTCACAAGCTGCCTTTGCACAGGGAACACCTACATTGTGTCACAAGCTGTCTTTGCACAGGGAACACCTACATTATTGTGTCATAAGATCCCTTTGCACAGGGAACACCTACATTATTGCGTCACAAGCTGCCTTTGCACAGGGAACACCTACATTATTGTGTCACAAGATGCCTTTACATGGGGAACACCTACATTATTGTCACAAGCTGCCTTTACATTTGGAACACATACATTATTGTGTCACAAGCTGCCTTTGCATGGGGAACACCTACATTATTGTGTCACAAGCTGCCTTTGCACGGGGAACACCTACATTATTGTGTCACAAGCTGCCTTTACATGGGGAACACCTACATTATTGTGTCACAAGCTGCCTTTGCACAGTGAACACCTACATTGTGTTACAAGCTGTCTTTGCACAGGGAACACCTACATTATTGTGTCACAAGCTGCCTTTGCCCAGGGAACACCTATATTATTGTGTCACAAGCTGCCTTTGCACAGGGAACACCTACATTGTGTCACAAGCTGTATTTGCACAGGGAACACCTACATTATTGTGTCATAAGATGCCTTTGCCCAGGGAACACCTATATTATTGTGTCACAAGCTGCCTTTGCACAGGGAACACCTACATTGTGTCACAAGCTGTCTTTGCACAGGTAACACCTACATTATTGTGTCACAAGCTGTCTTTGGACAGTGAACACATACATTATTGTGTCACACGCTGCCTTTGCACAGGGAACACCTGCCTTATTGTGTCACAAGCTGTCTTTGCATGGGGAACACCTACATTATTGTGTCACAAACTGCCCTTGCACAGGGAACACCTATATTATTGTGTCACAAGCTGCCTTTGCCCAGGGAACAGCTATATTATTATGTGACAAGCTGCCTTTGCACAGGGAACACCTACATTATTGTGTCACAAGCTGCCTTTGCACAGGGAACACCTACATTGTGTCACAAGTTGCCTTTGCACAGGGAATACCTACATTATTGTGTCGCAAGCTGTCTCCACAGAGAACACCTACATTATTATGTCACAAGCTGTCTTTGCACAGCGAACACCTACATTATTGTGTCACAAGCTGCCTTTGCACAGGGAACACCTACATTATAGTGTCACAAGCTGTCTTTGCACAGGGAACACCTACATTATTGTGTCACAAGCTGTCTTTGCACAGGGAACACCTATATTATTGTGTCACAAGTTGCCTTTGCACAGGGAACACCTACAATATAGTGTCACAAGCTGTCTTTGCACGGAGAACACCTACATTATTGTGTCACAAGCTGCCTTTACACAGGGATCACCTACATTATTGTGTCACAAGCTGCCTTTGCACAGAGAACATCTACAATATAGTGTCACAAGCTCTCTTTGCACAGAGAACACCTACATTATTGTGTCACCAGCTGCCTTTGCACGGAGAACACCTACATTATTGTGTCAAAAGCCGCCTTTGCACAGGGAACACCTACATTGTGTCACAAGCTGTCTTTGCATGGGGAACACCTACATTATTGTGTCACAAGCTGCCTTTGCATGGGGAACACCTACATTATTGTGTCACAAGCTGTCTTTGCACAGGGAACACCTACATTATTGTGTCACAAGCTGCATTTGCACAGGGAAAACCTACATTATTGTGTCACAAGCTACCTTTCCATGGGGAACACCTACATTGTTGTGTCACAAGCTACCTTTGCACAGGGAACACCTACATTATTGTGTCACAAGCTGCCTTTGCATGGGGAACACCTACATTATTGTGTCACAAGCTAATTTGCACAGGGAACACCTACATTATTGTGTCACAAGCTGCCTTTGCATGGGGAACACCTACATTATTGTGTCACATGCTGCCTTTGCATGGGGAACACCTACATTATTGTGTCACAAGCTACCTTTGCACAGGGAACACCTACATTATTGTGTCATAAGCTGCCTTTGCACAGGGAACACCTACATTATAGTGTCACAAGCTGTCTTTGCACGAAAAACACCTACATTATTGTGTCACAAGCTGCCTTTACACAGGGATCACCTACATTATTGTGTCACAAGCTCCCTTTGCACAGGGAACACCTACATTATTGTGTCACAAGCTGCCTTTACATTTGGAACACCGACATTATTCTGTCACAAGCTGCCTTTGCACAGGCAATACCTACATTATTGTGTCATAAGCCGCATTTGTACAGGGAACACCTACATTATTGTGACACAAGCTGCCTTTGCACAGGGAACACCTACATTATTGTGTCACAAGCAGCCTTTACACAGGGACAACCCGCATTATTGTGTCACAAGCTGTCTTTGCACAGTGAACACCTACATTATTGTGTCACTAGCTGCCTTTGCACAGGGAACACCTACTTTATTGCGTCACAAGCTGTCTTTGCATGAGGAACACCTAAATTATTGTGTCACATGCTGCGTTTGCATGGGGAACACCTACATTATTGAGCCATAAGCTGCCTTTGCAGGGGGAACACCTACATTATTGTGTCACAAGCTGTTTTTGCATGGGGAACACCTATATTATCGTGTCACAAGCTCCCTTTGCACAGAGAACATCTATATTATTGTCACAAGCTGTCCTTGCACAGGGAACACCTACATTGTGTCACAAGCTGCCATTGTACAGGGAACACCTATATTATTGTGTCACAAGCTGCCTTTGCACAGGGAACACCTACATTAGTGTGTCACAAGCTGCCTTTGCCCAGGAAACACCTATATTATTGTGTCACAAGCTGCCTTTGCACAGGGAACACCTACATTGTGTCACAAGCTGTCTTTGCACAGGGAACACCTACATTATTGTGTCATAAGATGCCTTTGCACAGGGAACACCTACATTATTGCGTCACAAGCTGCCTTTGCACAGGGAACACCTACATTATTGTGTCACAAGATGCCTTTACATGGGGAACACCTACATTATTGTCACAAGTTGCCTTTACATTGGGAACACCTACATTGTTGTGTCACAAGCTACCTTTGCACAGGGAACACCTACATTATTGTGTCACAAGATGCCTTTGCATGGGGAACACCTACATTATTGTGTCACAAGCTACCTTTGCACAGGGAACACCTACATTATTGTGTCACAAGCTGCCTTTGCATGGGGAACACCTACATTATTGTGTCACATGCTGCCTTTGCATGGGGAACACCTACATTATTGTGTCACAAACTGCCTTTGCACAGGGAACACCTATATTAGTGTGTCACAAGCTACCTTTGCACAGAGAGCATCTATATTATTGTCACAAGCTGTCCTTGCACAGGGAACACCTACATTGTGTCACAAGCTGCCATTGTACAGGGAACACCTATATTAATGTGTCACAAGCTGTCTTTGCACAGGAAACACCTACATTAGTGTGTCACAAGCTGCCTTTGCCCAGGGAACACCTATATTATTGTGTCACAAGCTGCCTTTGCACAGGGAACACCTACATTGTGTCACAAGCTGTCTTTGTACAGGGAACACCTACATTATTGCGTCAAAAGCTGCCTTTGCACAGGGAACACCTACATTATTGTGTCACAAGATGCCTTTACATGGGGAACACCTACATTATTGTCACAAGCTGCCTTTACATTTGGAACACATACATTATTGTGTCACAAGCTGCCTTTGCATGGGGAACACCTACATTATTGTGTCACAAGCTGCCTTTGCACGGGGAACACCTACATTATTGTGTCACAAGCTGCCTTTACATGGGGGAACACCTACATTATTGTGTCACAAGCTGCCTTTGCACAGTGAACACCTACATTGTGTTACAAGCTGTCTTTGCACAGGGAACACCTACATTATTGTGTCACAAGCTGCCTTTGCACAGGGAACACCTATATTATTGTGTCACAAGTTACCTTTACACAGGGAACACCTACATTATAGTGTCACAAGCTGTCTTTGCACGTAGAACACTTACATTATTGTGTCACAAGCTGCCTTTACACAGGGATCACCTACATTATAGTGTCACAAGCTGCCTTTGCACAGTGAACACCTACATTATTGTGTCACAAGCTGCCTTTGCATAGGGAACACCTGCCTTATTGTGTCACAAGCTGTCTTTGCATGGGGAACACCTACATTATTGTGTCACAAACTGCCTTTGCACAGGGAACACCTATATTATTGTGTCACAAGCTGCCTTTGCCCAGGGAACAGCTATATTATTATGTCACAAGCTGCCTTTGCACAGGGAACACCTACATTATTGTGTCACAAGCTGCCTTTGCACAGGGAACACCTACATTGTGTCACAAGTTGCCTTTGCACAGGGAATACCTACATTATTGTGTCACAAGCTGCCTTTACATTTGGAACACCTACATTATTCTGTCACAAGCTGCCTTTGCACAGGCAATACTTACATTATTGTGTCATAAGCCGCATTTGCACAGGGAACACCTACATTATTGTGACACAAGCTGCCTTTGCACAGGGAACACCTACATTATTGTGTCACAAGCAGCCTTTACACAGGGACAACCCGCATTATTGTGTCACAAGCTGTCTTTGCACAGTGAACACCTACATTATTGTGTCACTTGCTGCCTTTGCACAGGGAACACCTACTTTATTGCGTCACAAGCTGTCTTTGCATGAGGAACACCTAAATTATTGTGTCACATGCTGCGCTTGCATGGGGAACACCTACATTATTGAGTCATAAGCTGCCTTTGCAGGGGGAACACCTACATTATTGTGTCACAAGCTGTTTTTGCATGGGGAACACCTATATTATCGTGTCACAAGCTGCCTTTGCACAGAGAACATCTATATTATTGTCACAAGCTATCCTTGCACAGGGAACACCTACATTGTGTCACAAGCTGCCATTGTACAGGGAACACCTATATTATTGTGTCACAAGCTGCCTTTGCACAGGGAACACCTACATTAGTGTGTCACAAGCTGCCTTTGCCCAGGGAACACCTATATTATTGTGTCACAAGCTGCCTTTGCACAGGGAACACCTACATTGTGTCACAAGCTGTCTTTGCACAGGGAACACCTACATTATTGTGTCATAAGATGCCTTTGCACAGGGAACACCTACATTATTGCGTCACAATCTGCCTTTGCACAGGGAACACCTATATTATTGTGTCACAAGATGCCTTTACATGGGGAACACCTACATTATTGTCACAAGCTGCCTTTACATTTGGAACAACTACATTATTGTGTCACAAGCTGCCTTTGCATGGGGAACACCTATATTATTGTGTCACAAGCTCCCTTTGCACGGGGAACACCTACATTATTGTGTCACAAGCTGTCTTTACATGGGGAACACCTACATTATTGTGTCACAAGCTGCCTTTGCACAGTGAACACCTACATTGTGTTACAAGCTGTCTTTGCACAGGGAACACCTACATTATTGTGTCACAAGCTGACTTTGCACAGGGAACACCTATATTATTGTGTCACAAGTTGCCTTTGCACAGGGAACACCTACATTATAGTGTCACAAGCTGTCTTTGCACGTAGAACACTTACATTATTGTGTCACAAGCTGCCTTTACACAGGGATCACCTACATTATAGTGTCACAAGCTGCCTTTGCACAGTGAACACCTACATTATTGTGTCACAAGCTGCCTTTGCACAGGGAACACCTGCCTTATTGTGTCACAAGCTGTCTTTGCATGGGGAACACCTACATTATTGTGTCACAAACTGCATTTGCACAGGGAACACCTATATTATTGTGTCACAAGCTACCTTTGCACAGAGAGCATCTATATTATTGTCACAAGCTGTCCTTGCACAGGGAACACTTACATTGTGTCACAAGCTGCCATTGTACAGGGAACACCTATATTATTGTGTCACAAGCTCCCTTTGCACAGGGAACACCTACATTAGTGTGTCACAAGCTGCCTTTGCCCAGGGAACACCTATAGTATTGTGTCACAAGCTGCCTTTGCACAGGGAACACCTACATTGTGTCACAAGCCGTCTTTGCACAGGGAACACCTACATTATTGTGTCATAAGATGCCTTTGCACAGGAAACACCTACATTATTGCGTCACAAGCTGCCTTTGCACAGGGAACACCTACATTATTGTGTCACAAGATGCCTTTACATGGGGAACACCTACATTATTGTCACAAGCTGCCTTTACATTTGGAACACATACATTATTGTGTCACAAACTGCCTTTGCATGGGGAACACCTACATTATTGTGACACAAGCTGCCTTTGCACGGGGAACACCTACATTATTGTGTCACAAGCTGCCTTTACATGGGGAACACCTACATTATTGTGTCACAAGCTGCCTTTGCCCAGGGAACAGCTATATTATTATGTCACAAGCTGCCTTTGCACAGGGAACACCTACATTATTGTGTCACAAGCTGCCTTTGCACAGGGAACACCTACATTGTGTCACAAGTTGCCTTTGCACAGGGAATACCTACATTATTGTGTCACAAGCTGCCTTTACATTTGGAACACCTACATTATTCTGTCACAAGCTGCCTTTGCACAGGCAATACTTACATTATTGTGTCATAAGCCGCATTTGCACAGGGAACACCTACATTATTGTGACACAAGCTGCCTTTGCACAGGGAACACCTACATTATTGTGTCACAAGCAGCCTTTACACAGGGACAACCCGCATTATTGTGTCACAAGCTGTCTTTGCACAGTGAACACCTACATTATTGTGTCACTTGCTGCCTTTGCACAGGGAACACCTACTTTATTGCGTCACAAGCTGTCTTTGCATGAGGAACACCTAAATTATTGTGTCACATGCTGCGCTTGCATGGGGAACACCTACATTATTGAGTCATAAGCTGCCTTTGCAGGGGGAACACCTACATTATTGTGTCACAAGCTGTTTTTGCATGGGGAACACCTATATTATCGTGTCACAAGCTGCCTTTGCACAGAGAACATCTATATTATTGTCACAAGCTATCCTTGCACAGGGAACACCTACATTGTGTCACAAGCTGCCATTGTACAGGGAACACCTATATTATTGTGTCACAAGCTGCCTTTGCACAGGGAACACCTACATTAGTGTGTCACAAGCTGCCTTTGCCCAGGGAACACCTATATTATTGTGTCACAAGCTGCCTTTGCACAGGGAACACCTACATTGTGTCACAAGCTGTCTTTGCACAGGGAACACCTACATTATTGTGTCATAAGATGCCTTTGCACAGGGAACACCTACATTATTGCGTCACAATCTGCCTTTGCACAGGGAACACCTATATTATTGTGTCACAAGATGCCTTTACATGGGGAACACCTACATTATTGTCACAAGCTGCCTTTACATTTGGAACAACTACATTATTGTGTCACAAGCTGCCTTTGCATGGGGAACACCTATATTATTGTGTCACAAGCTCCCTTTGCACGGGGAACACCTACATTATTGTGTCACAAGCTGTCTTTACATGGGGAACACCTACATTATTGTGTCACAAGCTGCCTTTGCACAGTGAACACCTACATTGTGTTACAAGCTGTCTTTGCACAGGGAACACCTACATTATTGTGTCACAAGCTGACTTTGCACAGGGAACACCTATATTATTGTGTCACAAGTTGCCTTTGCACAGGGAACACCTACATTATAGTGTCACAAGCTGTCTTTGCACGTAGAACACTTACATTATTGTGTCACAAGCTGCCTTTACACAGGGATCACCTACATTATAGTGTCACAAGCTGCCTTTGCACAGTGAACACCTACATTATTGTGTCACAAGCTGCCTTTGCACAGGGAACACCTGCCTTATTGTGTCACAAGCTGTCTTTGCATGGGGAACACCTACATTATTGTGTCACAAACTGCATTTGCACAGGGAACACCTATATTATTGTGTCACAAGCTACCTTTGCACAGAGAGCATCTATATTATTGTCACAAGCTGTCCTTGCACAGGGAACACTTACATTGTGTCACAAGCTGCCATTGTACAGGGAACACCTATATTATTGTGTCACAAGCTCCCTTTGCACAGGGAACACCTACATTAGTGTGTCACAAGCTGCCTTTGCCCAGGGAACACCTATAGTATTGTGTCACAAGCTGCCTTTGCACAGGGAACACCTACATTGTGTCACAAGCCGTCTTTGCACAGGGAACACCTACATTATTGTGTCATAAGATGCCTTTGCACAGGAAACACCTACATTATTGCGTCACAAGCTGCCTTTGCACAGGGAACACCTACATTATTGTGTCACAAGATGCCTTTACATGGGGAACACCTACATTATTGTCACAAGCTGCCTTTACATTTGGAACACATACATTATTGTGTCACAAACTGCCTTTGCATGGGGAACACCTACATTATTGTGACACAAGCTGCCTTTGCACGGGGAACACCTACATTATTGTGTCACAAGCTGCCTTTACATGGGGAACACCTACATTATTGTGTCACAAGCTGCCTTTGCACAGTGAACACCTACATTGTGCTACAAGCTGTCTTTGCACAGGGAACACCTACATTATTGTGTCACAAGCTGCCTTTGCACAGGGAACACCTATGTTATTGTGTCACAAATTGCCTTTTCACAGGGAACACCTACATTATAGTGTCACAAGCTGCCTTTGCACAGTGAACACCTACATTATTGTGTCACAAGCTGCCTTTGCACAGGGAACACCTGCCTTATTGTGTCACAAGCTGTCTTTGCATGGGGAACACCTACATTATTGTGTCACAAACTGCCTTTGCACAGGGAACACCTATATTATTGTGTCACAAGCTACCTTTGCACAGAGAGCATCTATATTATTGTCACAAGCTGTCCTTGCACAGGGAACACCTACATTGTGTCACAAGCTGCCATTGTACAGGGAACACCTATATTATTGTGTCACAAGCTGCCTTTGCACAGGGAACACCTACATTAGTGTGTCACAAGCTGCCTTTGCCCAGGGAACACCTATGTTATTGTGTCACAAGCTGCCTTTGCACAGGGAACACCTACATTGTGTCACAAGCTGTCTTTGCACAGGGAACACCTACATTATTGTGTCATAAGATGCCTTTGCACAGGGAACTCCTACATTATTGCGTCACAAGCTGCCTTTGCACAGGGAACACCTACATTATTGTGTCACAAGATGCCTTTACATGGGGAACACCTACATTATTGTCACAAGCTGCCTTTACATTTGGAACACATACATTATTGTGTCACAAGCTGCCTTTGCATGGGGAACACCTACATTATTGTGTCACAAGCTGCCTTTGCACGGGGAATACCTACATTATTGTGTCACAAGCAGCCTTTACACAGGGACAACCCTCATTGTTGTGTCACAAGCTGTCTTTGCACAGTGAACACCTACATTATTGTGTCACTAGCTGCCTTTGCACAGGGAACACCTACTTTATTGCGTCACAAGCTGTCTTTGCATGAGGAACACCTAAATTATTGTGTCACATGCTGCGTTTGCATGGGGAACACCTACATTATTGAGCCATAAGCTGCCTTTGCAGGGGGAACACCTACATTATTGTGTCACAAGCTGTTTTTGCATGGGGAACACCTAAATTATCGTGTCACAAGCTGCCTTTGCACAGAGAACATCTATATTATTGTCACAAGCTGTCCTTGCACAGGGAACACCTACATTGTGTCACAAGCTGCCATTGTACAGGGAACACCTATATTATTGTGTCACAAGCTGCCTTTGCACAGGGAACACCTACATTAGTGTGTCACAAGCTGCCTTTGCCCAGGAAACACCTATATTATTGTGTCACAAGCTGCCTTTGCACAGGGAACACCTACATTGTGTCACAAGCTGTCTTTGCACAGGGAACACCTACATTATTGTGTCATAAGATGTCTTTGCACAGGGAACACCTACATTATTGCGTCACAAGCTGCCTTTCACAGGGAAAACCTACATTATTGTGTCACAAGATGCCTTTACATGGGGAACACCTACATTATTGTCACAAGCTGCCCTTACATTTGGAACACCTACATTATTGTGTCACAAGCTGCCTTTGCATGGGGAACACCTACATTATTGTGTCACAAGCTGCCTTTGCACGGGGAACACCTACATTATTGTGTCACAAGCTGCCTTTACATGGGGAACACCTACATTATTGCGTCACAAGCTGCCTTTGCACAGTGAACACCTACATTGTGTTACAAGCTGTCTTTGCACAGGGAACACCTACATTATTGTGTCACAAGCTGCCTTTGCACAGGGAACACCTATATTATTGTGTCACAAGTTGCCTTTGCACAGGGAACACCTACATTATAGTGTCACAAGCTGTCTTTGCACGTAGAACACTTACATTATTGTGTCACAAGCTGCCTTTACACAGGGATCACCTACATTATAGTGTCACAAGCTGCCTTTGCACAGTGAACACCTACATTATTGTGTCACAAGCTGCCTTTGCACAGGGAACACCTGCCTTATTGTGTCACAAGCTGTCTTTGCATGGGGAACACCTACATTGTTGTGTCACAAGCTACCTTTGCACAGGGAACACCTACATTATTGTGTCACAAGCTGCCTTTGCATGGGGAACACCTACATTATTGTGTCACAAGCTGCCTTTGCATGGGGAACACCTACATTATTGTGTCACATGCTGCCTTTGCATGGGGAACACCTACATTATTGTGTCACAAACTGCCTTTGCACAGGGAACACCTACATTATTGTGTCACAAGCTACCATTGCACAGAGAGCATCTATATTATTGTCACAAGCTGTCCTTGCACAGGGAACACCTACATTGTGTCACAAGCTGCCATTGTACAGGGAACACCTATATTATTGTGTCACAAGCTGTCTTTGCACAGGGAACACCTACATTAGTGTGTCACAAGCTGCCTTTGCCCAGGGAACACCTATATTATTGTGTCACAAGCTGCCTTTGCACAGGGAACACCTACATTGTGTCACAAGCTGTCTTTGCACAGGGAACACCTACATTATTGTGTCATAAGATGCCTTTGCACAGGGAACACCTACATTATTGCGTCACAAGCTGCCTTTGCACAGGGAACACCTACATTATTGTGTCACAAGATGCCTTTACATGGGGAACACCTACATTATTGTCACAAGCTGCCTTTACATTTGGAACACATACATTATTGTGTCACAAGCTGCCTTTGCATGGGGAACACCTACATTATTGTGTCACAAGCTGCCTTTGCACGGGGAACACCTACATTATTGTGTCACAAGCTGCCTTTACATGGGGAACACCTACATTATTGTGTCACAAGCTGCCTTTGCACAGTGAACACCTACATTGTGCTACAAGCTGTCTTTGCACAGGGAACACCTACATTATTGTGTCACAAGCTGCCTTTGCCCAGGGAACACCTATATTATTGTGTCACAAGCTGCCTTTGCACAGGGAACACCTACATTGTGTCACAAGCTGTCTTTGCACAGGGAACACCTACATTATTGTGTCATCAGATGCCTTTGCCCAGGGAACACCTATATTATTGTGTCACAAGCTGCCTTTGCACAGGGAACACCTACATTGTGTCACAAGCTGTCTTTGCACAGGTAACACCTACATTATTGTGTCACAAGCTGCCTTTGGACAGTGAACACCTACATTATTGTGTCAAAAGCTGCCTTTGCACAGGGAACACCTGCCTTATTGTGTCACAAGCTGTCTTTGCATGGGGAACACCTACATTATTGTGTCACAAACTGCCCTTGCACAGGGAACACCTATATTATTGTGTCACAAGCTGCCTTTGCCCAGGGAACAGCTATATTATTATGTGACAAGCTGCCTTTGCACAGGGAACACCTACATTATTGTGTCACAAGCTGCCTTTGCACAGGGAACACCTACATTGTGTCACAAGTTGCCTTTGCACAGGGAATACCTACATTATTGTGTCGCAAGCTGTCTCCACAGAGAACACCTACATTATTGTGTCACAAGCTGTCTTTGCACAGCGAACACCTACATTATTGTGTCACAAGCTGCCTTTGCACAGGGATCACCTACATTATTGTGTCACAAGCTGCCTTTGCACAGAGAACATCTACAATATAGTGTCACAAGCTCTCTTTGCACAGAGAACACCTACATTATTGTGTCACCAGCTGCCTTTGCACGGAGAACACCTACATTATTGTGTCACAAGCCGCCTTTGCACAGCGAACACCTACATTGTGTCACAAGCTGTCTTTGCATGGGGAACACCTACATTATTGTGTCCCAAGCTGCCTTTGCATGGGGAACACCTACATTATTATGTCACAAGCTGCCTTTACATTTTGAACACCTACATGATTGTGTCACAAGCTGCCTTTGCACAGGGAATACCTACATTATTGTGTCACAAGCTGCCTTTGCACAGGGAACACCTACATTATTGTGACACAAGCTCCCTTTGCACATGAAACACCTACATTATGGTGTCACAAGCTGTCTCCACAGGGTACACCTACATTATTGTGTCACAAGCTGCCTTTGCACGGGGAACACCTACATTATTGTGTCACAAGCTGCCTTTACACAGGGATCACCTACATTATTGTGTCACAAGCTGCCTTTGCACAGGGAACACCTACATTATTGTGTCACAAGCTGCCTTTACATTTTGAACACCTACATTATTGTGTCACAAGCTGCCTTTGCACAGGGAATACCTACATTATTGTGTCACAAGCAGCCTTTACACAGGGACAACCCGCATTGTTGTGTCACAAGCTGTCTTTGCACAGTGAACACCTACATTATTGTGTCACTAGCTGCCTTTGCACAGGGAACACCTACTTTATTGCGTCAAAAGCTGTCTTTGCATGAGGAACACCTAAATTATTGTGTCACATGCTGCGTTTGCATGGGGAACACCTACATTATTGAGCCATAAGCTGCCTTTGCAGGGGGAACACCTACATTATTGTGTCACAAGCTGTTTTTGCATGGGGAACACCTATATTATCGTGTCACAAGCTGCCTTTGCACAGAGAACATCTATATTATTGTCACAAGCTGTCCTTGCACAGGGAACACCTACATTGTGTCACAAGCTGCCATTGTACAGGGAACACCTATATTATTGTGTCACAAGCTGCCTTTGCACAGGGAACACCTACATTAGTGTGTCACAAGCTGCCTTTGCCCAGGAAACACCTATATTATTGTGTCACAAGCTGCCTTTGCACAGGGAACACCTACATTGTGTCAAAAGCTGTCTTTGCACAGGGAACACCTACATTATTGTGTCATAAGATGCCTTTGCACAGGGAACACCTACATTATTGCGTCACAAGCTGCCTTTCACAGGGAACACCTACATTATTGTGTCACAAGATGCCTTTACATGGGGAACACCTACATTATTGTCACAAGCTGCCTTTACATTTGGAACACCTACATTATTGTGTCACAAGCTGCCTTTGCATGGGGAACACCTACATTATTGTGTCACAAGCTGCCTTTGCACGGGGAACACCTACATTATTGTGTCACAAGCTGCCTTTACATGGGGAACACCTACATTATTGCGTCACAAGCTGCCTTTGCACAGTGAACACCTACATTGTGTTACAAGCTGTCTTTGCACAGGGAACACCTACATTATTGTGTCACAAGCTGCCTTTGCACAGGGAACACCTATATTATTGTGTCACAAGTTGCCTTTGCACAGGGAACACCTATATTATAGTGTCACAAGCTGTCTTTGCACGTAGAACACTTACATTATTGTGTCACAAGCTGCCTTTACACAGGGATCACCTACATTATAGTGTCACAAGCTGCCTTTGCACAGTGAACACCTACATTATTGTGTCACAAGCTGCCTTTGCACAGGGAACACCTGCCTTATTGTGTCACAAGCTGTCTTTGCATGGGGAACACCTACATTGTTGTGTCACAAGCTACCTTTGCACAGGGAACACCTACATTATTGTGTCACAAGCTGCCTTTGCATGGGGAACACCTACATTATTGTGTCACAAGCTACCTTTGCACAGGGAACACCTACATTATTGTGTCACAAGCTGCCTTTGCATGGGCAACACCTACATTATTGTGTCACATGCTGCCTTTGCATGGGGAACACCTACATTATTGTGTCACAAACTGCCTTTGCACAGGGAACACCTATATTATTGTGTCACAAGCTACCATTGCACAGAGAGCATCTATATTATTGTCACAAGCTGTCCTTGCACAGGGAACACCTACATTGTGTCACAAGCTGCCATTGTACAGGGAACACCTATATTATTGTGTCACAAGCTGTCTTTGCACAGGGAACACCTACATTAGTGTGTCACAAGCTGCCTTTGCCCAGGGAACACCTATATTATTGTGTCACAAGCTGCCTTTGCACAGGGAACACCTACATTGTGTCACAAGCTGTCTTTGCATAGGGAACACCTACATTATTGTGTCATAAGATGCCTTTGCACAGGGAACACCTACATTATTGCGTCACAAGCTGCCTTTGCACAGGGAACACCTACATTATTGTGTCACAAGATGCCTTTACATGGGGAACACCTACATTATTGTCACCAGCTGCCTTTACATTTGGAACACATACATTATTGTGTCACAAGCTGCCTTTGCATGGGGAACACCTACATTATTGTGTCACAAGCTGCCTTTGCACGGGGAACACCTACATTATTGTGTCACAAGCTGCCTTTACATGGGGAACACCTACATTATTGTGTCACAAGCTGCCTTTGCACAGTGAACACCTACATTGTGTTACAAGCTGTCTTTGCACAGGGAACACCTACATTATTGTGTCACAAGCTGCCTTTGCCCAGGGAACACCTATATTATTGTGTCACAAGCTGCCTTTGCACAGGGAACACCTACATTGTGTCACAAGCTGTCTTTGCACAGGGAACACCTACATTATTGTGTCATAAGATGCCTTTGCCCAGGGAACACCTATATTATTGTGTCACAAGCTGCCTTTGCACAGGGAACACCTACATTGTGTCACAAGCTGTCTTTGCACAGGTAACACCTACATTATTGTGTCACAAGCTGCCTTTGGACAGTGAACACCTACATTATTGTGTCACAAGCTGCCTTTGCACAGGGAACACCTGCCTTATTGTGTCACAAGCTGTCTTTGCATGGGGAACACCTACATTATTGTGTCACAAACTGCCCTTGCACAGGGAACACCTATATTATTGTGTCACAAGCTGCCTTTGCCCAGGGAACAGCTATATTATTATGTGACAAGCTGCCTTTGCACAGGGAACACCTACATTATTGTGTCACAAGCTGCCTTTGCACAGGGAACACCTACATTGTGTCACAAGTTGCCTTTGCACAGGGAATACCTACATTATTGTGTCGCAAGCTGTCTCCACAGAGAACACCTACATTATTGTGTCACAAGCTGTCTTTGCACAGCGAACACCTACATTATTGTGTCACAAGCTGCCTTTGCACAGGGATCACCTACATTATTGTGTCACAAGCTGCCTTTGCACAGAGAACATCTAAAATATAGTGTCACAAGCTCTCTTTGCACAGAGAACACCTACATTATTGTGTCACCAGCTGCCTTTGCACGGAGAACACCTACATTATTGTGTCACAAGCCGCCTTTGCACAGCGAACACCTACATTGTGTCACAAGCTGTCTTTGCATGGGGAACACCTACATTATTGTGTCACAAGCTGCCTTTTCATGGGGAACACCTACATTATTATGTCACAAGCTGCCTTTACATTTTGAACACCTACATGATTGTGTCACAAGCTGCCTTTGCACAGGGAATACCTACATTATTGTGTCACAAGCTGCCTTTGCACAGGGAACACCTACATTATTGTGACACAAGCTCCCTTTGCACATGGAACACCTACATTATGGTGTCACAAGCTGTCTCCACAGGGTACACCTACATTATTGTGTCACAAGCTGCCTTTGCACAGGGAACACCTACATTATTGTGTCATAAGCTGCCTTTGCACGGGGAACACCTACATTATTGTGTCACAAGCTGCCTTTACATGGGGAACACCTACATTATTGTGTCACAAGCTGCCTTTGCACAGTGAACACCTACATTGTGTTACAAGCTGTCTTTGCACAGGGAACACCTACATTATTGTGTCACAAGCTGCCTTTGCACAGGGAACACCTATATTATTGTGTCACAAGTTGCCTTTACACAGGGAACACCTACATTATAGTGTCACAAGCTGTCTTTGCACGTAGAACACTTACATTATTGTGTCACTAGCTGCCTTTACACAGGGATCACCTACATTATAGTGTCACAAGCTGCCTTTGCACAGTGAACACCTACATTATTGTGTCACAAGCTGCCTTTGCATAGGGAACACCTGCCTTATTGTGTCACAAGCTGTCTTTGCATGGGGAACACCTACATTATTGTGTCACAAACTGCCTTTGCACAGGGAACACCTATATTATTGTGTCACAAGCTGCTTTTGCCCAGGGAACAGCTATATTATTATGTCACAAGCTGCCTTTGCACAGGGAACACCTACATTATTGTGTCACAAGCTGCCTTTGCACAGGGAACACCTACATTGTGTCACAAGTTGCCTTTGCACAGGGAATACCTACATTATTGTGTCGCAAGCTGTCTCCACAGAGAACACCTACATTATTGTGTCACAAGCTGTCTTTGCACAGCGAACACCTACATTATTGTGTCACAAGCTGCCTTTGCACAGGGAACACCTACATTATAGTGTCACAAGCTCTCTTTGCACAGGGAACACCTACATTATTGTGTCACAAGCTGTCTTTGCACAGGGAAAACCTATATTATTGTGTCACAAGTTGCCTTTGCACAGGGAACACCTACTATATAGTGTCACAAGCTGTCTTTGCACGGAGAACACCTACATTATTGTGTCACAAGCTGCCTTTACACAGGGATCACCTACATTATTGTGTCACAAGCTGCCTTTGCACAGAGAACATCTACAATATAGTGTCACAAGCTCTCTTTGCACAGAGAACACCTACATTATTGTGTCACCAGCTGCCTTTGCACGGAGAACACCTACATTATTGTGTCACAAGCCGCCTTTGCACAGGGAACACCTACATTGTGTCACAAGCTGTCTTTGCATGGGGAACACCTACATTATTGTGTCACAAGCTGCCTTTGCATGGGGAACACCTACATTATTGTGTCACAAGCTGTCTTTGCACAGGGAACACCTACATTATTGTGTCACAAGCTGCATTTGCACAGGGAAAACCTACATTATTGTGTCACAAGCTATCTTTGCATGGGGAACACCTACATTGTTGTGTCACAAGCTACCTTTGCACAGGGAACACCTACATTATTGTGTCACAAGTTGCCTTTGCATGGGAAACACCTACATTATTGTGTCACAAGCTACCTTTGCACAGGGAACACCTACATTATTGTGTCACAAGCTGCCTTTGCATGGGGAATACCTACATTATTGTGTCACATGCTGCCTTTGCATGAGGAACACCTACATTATTGTGTCACAAGCTACCTTTGCGCAGGGAACACCTACATTATTGTGTCACATGCTGCCTTTGCATGGGGAACACCTACATTATTGTGTCACAAGCTACCTTTGCGCAGGGAACACCTACATTATTGTGTCACAAGCTGCCTTTGCATGGGGAACACCTACATTATTGTGTCACATGCTGCCTTTGCACAGGGACCAACTACATTATTCTGTCACAAGCTGTCTTTGCATGGGGAACACCTATATTATTGCCTCACAAGCTACCTTTGTACAGAGAACACCTACATTATTGTCACAAGCTGCCTTTGCCTGGGGAACACCGACATTATTGTGTCACAAGCTGCCTTTGCATTGGAACACCTATATTATTGCATCACAAGCTACCTTTGCACAGAGAACACCTACATTATTGTCACAAGCTGCCTTTGCACAGTGAACATCTACATTATTGTGTCACAAGCTGCCTTTGCACAGGGAACACCTACATTGTGTCACATTCTGCCTTTGCACAAGGAACACCTACATTATTGTGTCACAAGCAACCTTTGCACAGGGGAACACCTACATTATTGTGTCACAAGCTGCCTTTGCACAGGGAACACCTACATTATTGTGTCATAAGCTGTCTTTGCACATGGAACACCTACATTATTGTGTCAGAAGCTGCCTTTGCACATGGAACACCTACATTATTGTGTCACAAACTGCCTTTGCACAGGGAACACCTACATTGTGTCACAAGTTGCCTTTGCACAGGGAATACCTACATTATTGTGTCGTAAGCTTTCTCCACAGAGAACACCTACATTAGTGTGTCACAAGCTGCCTTTGCACAGGGAACACCTACATTGTGTCACAAGTTGCCTTTGCACAGGGAATACCTACATTATTGTGTCGCAAGCTGTCTCCACAGGAACCACCTACATTATTTTGTCACAAGCTGTCTTTGCACAGCGAACACCTACATTAGTGTGTCACAAGCTACCTTTGCACATGGAACACCTACATTATTGTGTCACAAACTGCCTTTGCACAGGGAACACCTACATTGTGTCACAAGTTGCCTTTGCACAGGGAATACCTACATTATTTTGTCGCAAGCTGTCTCCACAGAGAACACCTACATTAGTGTGTCACAAGCTGCCTTTGCACAGGGAACACCTACATTGTGTCACAAGTTGCCTTTGCACAGGGAATACCTACATTATTGTGTCGCAAGCTGTCTCCACAGGAACCACCTACATTATTGTGTCACAAGCTGTCTTTGCACAGCGAACACCTACATTATTGTGTCACAAGCTGCCTTTGCAAAAGGGAACACCTATATTATTGTGTCACAAGCTGCCTTTGCACAGGGAACACCTACATTATTGTGTCACAAGCTACCTTTGCATGAGGAACACCTACATTATTGTGTCACAAGCTGCCTTTGCACAGGGACCACCTACATTATTGTGTCACAAGCTACCTTTGCATGAGGAACACCTACATTATTGTGTCATAAGCTGCCTTTGCATGGGGAACACCTACATTATTGTGTCACAAGCTGCCTTTGCACAGGGAACACCTGCATTATTGTCTCACAAGCTGCCTTTGCATGAGGAACACCTACATTATTGTGTCACTAGCTGCCTTTGCACAGGGAACACCTATATTATTGTGTCACAAGCTGCCTTTGCACAGGGAATACCTACATTATTGTGTCACAAGCTGCCTTTGCACAGGAAACACCTACATATGTGTCACAATCTGCCTTTGCACAGGGAACACCTACATTATTGTGTCACAAGCTGTCTTTGCATGGAGAACACCTACATTAATTCATAATGAAATCAAGTAGAATGTATCACCCGAGCATAAGCTGTTATTAGACTCGCTTGGTATTCAACATTGAATTATGGTCTGTTGATATGATTGATGTAGTGTGAAATGTTGAAAAGATTTAAAATATCTAGTAATCAAATCATCTACTTTTTTATTTATCAATTCCTAGTTTACAAAATACATCTACAGAAAAATCATCAACTACACTCCAACTTGGAGTCTTCAAGATTCCACTCCACCTTTTATCACATGCCATTTATAAACGTCATAAGAGTGACGACAAATGCAATACCGATTTGCCCCTCAATCGATATCTCCTTTCGCTAGTCACAAGAATACAGGAGCTAAATAATAACTAAGAAACAGAATAAGTGAAAACAATCCCAAGTGATATGAAACAGTGGAAGCTGGCAAATGTCACTCCAGTCTTTAAGAAAGATAATCCGAGTAGGGTAAATAATTACAGACCTATTTCTCTAATTAGTGTCGTGGGCAAGGTAATGGAAAGATGTATTTATAAACAGGTCTATAATTTTTTACTCAAAAATAGTATTATTACCCCACACCAATCAGGGTTCACTCCTGGTGACTCTGCAATTAACCAACTTCTAAGTTTCCCAAACGAATTCGGAAAAGCTTTAGACGAAGGAAAAGAAATACGCGTAGTTTTTTGTGATATAAGTAAAGCTTTAGACAGGGTTTGGCATAAGGGTTTACTTAATAAATTAGAAAATATTGGGATACAAGGGTCTTTATTGTTATGGATAAAAAAAATTCTTAAAGACAGAAAACAACGAGTGGCTATAGAAAGCGCACATTCTAAATGGCGCACTATCAAAGCCGGGGTTCCCCAGTGATCTATTCTAGAACCTCTATTTTTTATAATATTTATAAATGACATTGTCACAGAAATTCACTCATCTATAAAACTATTTGCTGATGATACTAGCTTGTATGTTATTGTTAATAACCCTCGTGAATCGGCAATAACGTTAAATAACGACATGGCAACAATTCATGCATGGTCCACTAAGTGGCTAGTAAACTTTAACCCTCAAAAAACAGAAGCTATCACGATCACTAGAAAGATTAAAAAACCGCTTCATCCGCCCCTTATAATGAATAATACAATAATTAATCAAGTTACAGAACATAAACATCTCGGTTTAGACATTTCAAATGAGGGTAGCTGGCAAAAACATATTGATCTAATAACAAAGAAAGCTTTTATTAGAGTTAACATACTAAGAAAATTCAAATTTATTCTAGATAGGAAAACCTTAGAAAAGATTTATCTTACCCTCATTCGGCCGATTTTGGAATATGCAGACGTCGTATGGGATAATAAAACATTGTTCTTGAAAAATTAATTAGAAAATGTTCAAATAGAGGCTGCTAGAATCGTCACTGGGGGAACTCGGTTAGTATCTATTAATAGTTTATATAAAGAGACGGGTTGGGAGACGTTACAGGCAAGACGGGAAAATCACAAAAAAATAATATTTTTATAAAATGGTAAACGGTCTTGTTCCTCCTTACCTTAGTGCAATTGTTCCCTGTAACTTTGAAAATATTCATGACTACAACACTAGACAGGCCGTAAGTATCCCCCCAGTACGTACTAGAACAACCTTGTATAATAATTATTTTCTACCCTCTACTGTAAGATTATGGAACAGCGAACCCACTTCAATAAGAGATAGCAAGTCTCCTTCATCTCTCAAATCCTATTATAAGTCAAAATGTATAAAGAAACCTATTTATTATTACTCAGGAACTCGAATTGGACAAATCCTTCACATGAGATTACGAACTGCATATAGCTCTCTAATCCATCATCTATTCCTAAAAAATGTAGTAGATTCGCCCAACTGTAGTTGTCATCAAGGGGTCCCTGAAACTAACTCGCATTATCTTTTTTATTGTCATAGATTCAACGATTCGAGAAATCGGTATATCGAATCAATTGATATTCCTATGAACTTGACAGTTTACCGTTTACTTTTTGGATCACCTGACCTCACAGACGATCAAAATAACAGTTTATTTTTAAATGTACAAGTGTGGACACAGAATTGTATTGTCCTAAAGGCAAGTGTGGATGTCAATATTTCATATTATTAACTTAAAAAAAAAAATCATGGACACAGTGGTCCTGGATTTTTTTAATAAAAAACTAATCTTGGATTATTATTTTTGCTTAAAGTCCGGTCCTATGTTTTTATGTCAAATTTTCATCATAACCCCCCTCCCCCTCCCAAGGGATATAAAATTGTATCATTAATAATAAATTAATAAATAATAAATTCAGATTTTCTATTTAAAATAAATCTCATTTACAAAACCACTGATATTTGTTCAATTTTTAACGCTGATTTAAGCTTTAGTCGCAACAATTTTTAATTTTTCTCTTTAAACTGTCGAAACATAACATTTATTTAACTGTAAAATTCACCCCCCCCCCTTTTTTTTTCTTGTTTAAATCAATGATCAACAATATTCCAGAATCAAACAAATGAATAAATATAACATAGCATCTTTTTGCCATGCGGTGTCAGTGTGTTTTAAATTGGTCATCCAATCAGGACGCTCATTATTCTTGTCCAAGATAAAAAATACATCGCTAAAATTACCTGTGAGAAAGTCGCCGTCCAAACTCAAATCAATACCTGTGGGTGTTTCCCCACTTCAACTCGTAAATTTACATAGAAATCGGAGATATTTCGTCATAAAACTTCACACATGGTTTTGTCTATCATATTTCTTGAAGACAAACATAAAATTGTATTGCATTTATCAATATTGTATGAGTATCAACAGGTTTTTCAACACCGTATCTGTTTCTCGATACAGCCGCAACTTCAACTCGTAAATTTACATAGAAATCGGAGATATTTCGTCATAAAACTTCACACATGGTTTTGTCCATCATATTTCTTGAAGACAAACATAAAATTTTATAGCATTTATCAATATTTTATGAGTATCAATACTTTTTTCAACACCGTATCTGTTTCTCGATACAGCCGCCCGATTACAGTGACCCGTGACCCAGATTAGCAGATCTCAGCAGTTGTTTATTAATAAAGTTGTTTAACAAAACTTTATAGTAAACAGTAAACGTTTCATCTAACATCAGCAGTACCTAGTTCCCTTATTTCATTCTCCTTTTTTCTTCTTTTTTAATTAATGTGAATCAAACATTTTTTACATCAAACACCAGATCACTTTCTTTGTTTTATCTTCTTATACCTTCTGTAATCTATATCAAATGTGTTAGTTAGTTCTATTTGCTTCTCCCCATAGAGATTCACAGTATATTATATATGAAATTTATTCCTACGGATAGGGATTAATATAAATTCTTGTAACTTGTTTCCCAATCCTATTAATTACTTCTTATTATGTAATGTATATAGCTGAATATTATAATGTTATATTGAATTAATTAATAAAATATGCTTAAACTAACAGGTACATGCACTTGTCGCCATCAACGTATCTTTAATATCCACACTATCTTCTTCCAATTGAAGTTTAGAGGTGAAACATCCCGGATTAAGTGCGCATCTGCATCAACTTTATTAACAATAAAAACATACATAATGAGCAAATAAACATAATGAGCAAATAAACAATCAAAATATAGACAATTCTGAATGTTGTGGTGTAAAATTTGTTAAAATCTATTCAGAAATGACTTCACAATAATTTTTTGAAAAAATATGGTTTTGGTTGATTATATAGGGAATTTTTTTTACATATGGCAATACTTTTGGCCACATACTCAGTATGATACTGTATATAAATGTACTGTGGCCAAGTGCAAATTTAGCGACTTGAAGTGAATCTTTCAAATGTTAAGGCCCGTTGTCACTATCAAAGTTTTCCATCAAAAACTTTGTCCTTAAAATATTGACTTATTGCTGCACAATATAAAGACATTAGTTCAACTTTACACTGCTTTTAAAGATGAAAAAGATAGATCATTTGATATTGTTATGTATGTTCGATGCAGAACAGTCTAGAAGTAACTATTTTGAGACGGGTCGATATTTATACCCGTCCAATTACTCCTGTTGAAAACCGTATATGTTCCAATTGTAACTCTAAAAGCGTAGAGGGTGAACTTCATTTTCTAATGTATTTGTCCTAAGCTTGAAAACCACAGAAGAGAACTCTTTTCAAATGTCCTTAATGATAATGCTGCTATATTAAGTGTAGAGGATAAATTTGTTTGGATATTGAGCAACGAAGATCCATCTTGCGTCAGAGAACTCGCAAAATTAATTCACTCGTGTTTTCAAATGGCACCATAGTTCTCTGCATGCATGTTTTATATTTTATCTTTTCCAAATACAGTTATCTCTCTTTCATTGCCTCCCAATGCAAACTATAACCTATACTGTTATTTGTTATTCTATTATGTCATTCTTCTTTCATGTACTATCTCATAATCTTTGTCAACCTTAATGTTCAATGATTGAGCTTTCTTTAATAAAGTATTTCGTATTTCGTATTTTTAGATCACAGGGGTTTACCTATGGGTTTACCTGAGTGACGTAAAATTGAACACATAAGTGTATATGCGAAGGGGCAGAGTATTGCACAACAAACTGTAAAAGGCCATTTTGATTCTTCCTAAATACATATCTAAATAAAAACAATAGAGGTCGTATCCCATAATAAAATTATTGGATTTCCATTTGTTTAATTATAAAGACTGGGAATTTTCATGTGATGTGTCTAACTATAGATGTAGGGTTTTCCAGAGTTGGCCTCTGATGTTTGGCAAATGGTCGATTGATCAAGGTGGGTGTAGCACTAAGTGGAACAATTGCATCCCACAAGACATTGACACTAGTTGTCGGTATGACAATGCTCCTAGATGATTTCCTCAGGCAATGGATGTTACAGAAAGCCATCATATTGTTTTAATTAAATTTTCTCACTTAAATAGAACCACTTCGACATTTGTTTTGAAATTCAGTCCACTTCAAGTAGCAAAATTCGATATTTGTACGCTATATAAATAAAAACTGAAGTGATGCAATACATTTCTATCTATCCATAGACATCTTCCGTATATTTTAATTGATTTCAAGCGTACGTATTTATTGTAAACTGACGTATTTTAACCGAAGGCTTGAACGTCATTTTTCATCAAAAATTAAGCGAAAGTCACGTGACTGAGACTTGACTTTGGAACTCTCCTGTCACGCTGGCTTTCCTACTGAACCAGTCGGGGGTTAACAAATTGCTATTGTAATAACATAGCACTTCCGGTCGTCAAAAGCCTTGGTTATAATACCTTACCATCTTGGGCAACGACAACTACAAATCTTATAATGCCACTTTCATCTGTTATAATGTGGTATGTGTGGGCTTCAATACGGGTGGAATGGTTCAGTTGTTCGTAAAAAGAATACTCAATTAATTTCATTTTCTAAAGTAAAATTATTAATTATGGCGCCTGAAGTGCAGTATCTAACCACGTGACATAATTGGCGGAATCTTCAGTTAGTTGAAAGCTGTAATAGAAGTAGAAGTTTTATAAATACGAAATACGAAATATTGACTTATTGCTGCACAGTATAAAGACATTAGTTCAACATTACACTGCTTTTAAAGATGAAAAAGATAGATCATTTGATATTATTATGTATGTTCGATATAGAGCAGTCTAGAAGTAACTATTTTGAAACGGGTCGATATTTATACCCGTCCAATTATTCCTGTTGAGAACCGTATATGTTCCAATTGTAACTCTAAAAGCGTAGAGGGTGAACTTCATTTTCTAATGTAAGTATTGTCCTAAGATTGAAAACCACAGAAGAGAACTCTTTTCAAATGTCCTTAATGATAATGCTGCTATATTAAGTGCAGAGGATAAATTTGTTTGGATATTGAGCAACGAAGATCCATCTTGCGTCAGAGAACTCGCAAAATTAATTCACTCGTGTTTTCAAATGGCACCATAGTTCTCTGCATGCATGTTTTATATTTTATCTTTTCCAAATACAGTTATCTCTCTTTCATTGCCTCCCAATGCAAACTATAACCTATACTGTTATTTGTTATTCTATTATGTCATTCTTCTTTCATGTACTATCTCATAATCTTTGTCAACCTTAATGTTCAATGATTGAGCTTTCTTTAATAAAGTATTTCGTATTTCGTATTTTTAGATCACAGGGGTTTACCTATGTGTTTACCTGAGTGACGTAAAATTGAACACATAAGTGTATATGCGAAGGGGCAGAGTATTGCACAACAAACTGTAAAAGGCCATTTTGATTCTTCCTAAATACATATCTAAATAAAAACAATAGAGGTCGTATCCCATAATAAAATTATTGGGTTTCCATTTGTCTAATTATAAAGACTGGGAATTTTCATGTGATGTGTTTAACTATAGATGTAGGGTTTTCCAGAGTTGGCCTCTGATGTTTGGCAAATGGTCGATTGATCAAGGTGGGTGTAGCACTAAGTGGAACAATTGCATCCCACAAGACATTGACACTAGTTGTCGGTATGACAATGCTCCTAGATGATTTCCTCAGGCAATGGATGTTACAGAAAGCCATCATATTGTTTTAATTAAATTTTCTCACTTAAATAGAACCACTTCGACATTTGTTTTGAAATTCAGTCCACTTCAAGTAGCAAAATTCGATATGTGTACGCTATATAAATAAAAACTGAAGTGATGCAATACATTTCTATCTATCCATAGACATCTTCCGTATATTTTAATTGATTTCAAGCGTACGTATTTATTGTAAACTGACGTATTTTAACCGAAGGCTTGAACGTCATTTTTCATCAAAAATTAAGCGAAAGTCACGTGACTGAGACTTGACTTTGGAACTCTCCTGTCACGCTGGCTTTCCTACTGAACCAGTCGGGGGTTAACAAATTGCTATTGTAATAACATAGCACTTCCGGTCGTCAAAAGCCTTGGTTATAATACCTTACCATCTTGGGCAACGACAACTACAAATCTTATAATGCCACTTTCATCTGTTATAATGTGGTATGTGTGGGCTTCAATACGGGTGGAATGGTTCAGTTGTTCGTAAAAAGAATACTCAATTAATTTCATTTTCTAAAGTAAAATTATTAATTATGGCGCCTGAAGTGCAGTATCTAACCACGTGACATAATTGGCGGAATCTTCAGTTAGTTGAAAGCTGTAATAGAAGTAGAAGTTTTATAAATACGAAATACGAAATATTGACTTATTGCTGCACAGTATAAAGACATTAGTTCAACATTACACTGCTTTTAAAGATGAAAAAGATAGATCATTTGATATTATTATGTATGTTCGATATACAACAGTCTAGAAGTAACTATTTTGAAACGGGTCGATATTTATACCCGTCCAATTATTCCTGTTGAGAACCGTATATGTTCCAATTGTAACTCTAAAAGCGTAGAGGGTGAACTTCATTTTCTAATGTAAGTATTGTCCTAAGATCGAAAACCACAGAAGAGAACTCTTTTCAAATGTCCTTAATGATAATGCTGCTATATTAAGTGCAGAGGATAAATTTGTTTGGATATTGAGCAACGAAGATCCATCTTGCGTCAGAGAACTCGCAAAATTAATCCATTCGTGTTTTCAAATGGCACCATAGTTCTCTGCATGCATGTTTTATATTTTATCTTTTCCAAATACAGTTATCTCTCTTTCATTGCCTCCCAATGCAAACTATAACCTATACTGTTATTTGTTATTCTATTATGTCATTCTTCTTTCATGTACTATCTCATAATCTTTGTCAACCTTAATGTTTAATGATTGAGCTTTCTTTAATAAAGTATTTCGTATTTCGTATTTTTAGATCACAGGGGTTTACCTATGTGTTTACCTGAGTGACGTAAAATTGAACACATAAGTGTATATGCGAAGGGGCAGAGTATTGCACAACAAACTGTAAAAGGCCATTTTGATTCTTCCTAAATACATATCTAAATAAAAACAATAGAGGTCGTATCCCATAATAAAATTATTGGATTTCCATTTGTCTAATCATAAAGACTGGGAATTTTCATGTGATGTGTCTAACTATAGATGTAGGGTTTTCCAGAGTTGGCCTCTGATGTTTGGCAAATGGTCGATTGATCAAGGTGGGTGTAGCACTAAGTGGAACAATTGCATCCCACAAGACATTGACACTAGTTGTCGGTATGACAATGCTCCTAGATGATTTCCTCAGGCAATGGATGTTACAGAAAGCCATCATATTGTTTTAATTAAATTTTCTCACTTAAATAGAACCACCTCGACATTTGTTTTGAAATTCAGTCCACTTCAGGTAGCAAAATTCGATATTTGTACGCTATATAAATAAAAACTGAAGTGATGCAATACATTTCTATCTATCCATAGACATCTTCCGTATATTTTAATTGATTTCAAGCGTACGTATTTATTGTAAACTGACGTATTTTAACAGAAGGCTTGAACGTCATTTTTCATCAAAAATTAAGCGAAAGTCACGTGACTGAGACTTGACTTTGGAACTCTCCTGTCACGCTGGCTTTCCTACTGAACCAGTCGGGGGTTAACAAATTGCTATTGTAATAACGTAGCACTTCCGGTCGTCAAAAACCTTGGTTATAATACCTTACCATCTTGGGCAACGACAACTACAAATCTTATAATGCCACTTTCATCTGTTATAATGTGGTATGTGTGGGCTTCAATACGGGTGGAATGGTTCAGTTGTTCGTAAAAAGAATACTCAATTAATTTCATTTTCTAAAGTAAAATGATTAATTATGGCACCTGAAGTGCAGTATCTAACCACGTGACATAATTGGCGGAATCTTCAGTTAGTTGAAAGCTGTAATAGAAGTAGAAGTTTTATAAATACGAAATACGAAATATTGACTTATTGCTGCACAGTATAAAGACATTAGTTCAACATTACACTGCTTTTAAAGATGAAAAAGATAGATCATTTGATATTATTATGTATGTTCGATATACAACAGTCTAGAAGTAACTATTTTGAAACGGGTCGATATTTATACCCGTCCAATTATTCCTGTTGAGAACCGTATATGTTCCAATTGTAACTCTAAAAGCGTAGAGGGTGAACTTCATTTTCTAATGTAAGTATTGTCCTAAGATTGAAAACCACAGAAGAGAACTCTTTTCAAATGTCCTTAATGATAATGCTGCTATATTAAGTGCAGGGGATAAATTTGTTTGGATATTGAGCAACGAAGATCCATCTTGCGTCAGAGAACTCGCAAAATTAATTCACTCGTGTTTTCAAATGGCACCATAGTTCTCTGCATGCATGTTTTATATTTTATCTTTTCCAAATACAGTTATCTCTCTTTCATTGCCTCTCAATGCAAACTATAACCTATATTATTACCTAATTGTAAATTTGTTCTTGTTTATTAAGTAACTACATATTTTAAGATATTTTTGCAATTTTTGCTCCCCTGTAATCTATTGACGCGTCAATAGTCTTCAAGAGACTATTGCACGACAGACTATTGAACTGACCTTTGAACCTTTTTTTCATTGGACAACAAATTTCAAAAGTTCAAAAATTTCAAAAAATTTCAAAATTTTCAAAATTTCAAAATATTTCAAAAATTCTAAAATAATTTTTTTTTAAACTTAAGTTCAAAAATTTCAAAAAATGTCAAAACTTCAAAATTTCAAAAAATTTCAAATTTCAAAATTTTCAAAAAAATTCTAAAATTTCAGCTTTCATAAAATTTCAAAATTTTAATATTTAAATAATAATATTGAAAAACATATGTAATATAAAAATTTAGGACTTTTTACTCTGTATTCCACTTGTTTATTGTTATCTAATTCAACAAATAAATCATTTTCATCAGTTTTTCTACAATATATGCATGAATATATTTAAGTCATGTTCGCTACCTTGCTTTTGTTTAATTAGGAAATAAAACAGTTATTTAATGGGTGTGGATGCAATAGACCAATCTATTGCATTCACACCCATTAAATAACTGTATACTGTTATTTGTTATTCTATTATGTCATTCTTCTTTCATGTACTATCTCATAATCTTTGTCAACCTTAATGTTCAATGATTGAGCTTTCTTTAATAAAGTATTTCGTATTTCGTATTTTTAGATCACAGGAGTTTACCTATGTGTTTACCTGAGTGCCGTAAAATTGAACACATAAGTGTATATGCGAAGGGGCAGAGTATTGCACAACAAACTGTAAAAGGCCATTTTGATTCTTCCTAAATACATATCTAAATAAAAACAATAGAGGTCGTATCCCATAATAAAATTATTGGATTTCCATTTGTCTAATTATAAAGACTGGGAATTTTCATGTGATGTGTCTAACTATAGATGTAGGGTTTTCCAGAGTTGGCCTCTGATGTTTGGCAAATGGTCGATTGATCAAGGTGGGTGTAGCACTAAGTGGAACAATTGCATCCCACAAGACATTGACACTAGTTGTCGGTATGACAATGCTCCTAGATGATTTCCTCAGGCAATGGATGTTACAGAAAGCCATCATATTGTTTTAATTAAATTTTCTCACTTAAATAGAACCACCTCGACATTTGTTTTGAAATTCAGTCCACTTCAAGTAGCAAAATTCGATATTTGTACGCTATATAAATAAAAACTGAAGTGATGCAATACATTTCTATCTATCCATAGACATCTTCCGTATATTTTAATTGATTTCAAGCGTACGTATTTATTGTAAACTGACGTATTTTAACCGAAGGCTTGAACGTCATTTTTCATCAAAAATTAAGCGAAAGTCACGTGACTGAGACTTGACTTTGGAACTCTCCTGTCACGTTGGCTTTCCTACTGAACCAGTCGGGGGTTAACAAATTGCTATTGTAATAACATAGCACTTCCGGTCGTCAAAAGCCTTGGTTATAATACCTTACCATCTTGGGCAACGACAACTACAAATCTTATAATGCCACTTTCATCTGTTATAATGTGGTATGTGTGGGCTTCAATACGGGTGGAATGGTTCAGTTGTTCTTAAAAAGAATACTCAATTAATTTCATTTTCTAAAGTAAAATTATTAATTATGGCGCCTGAAGTGCAGTACCTAACATAATTGGCGGAATCTTCAGTTAGTTGAAAGCTGTAATAGAAGTAGAAGTTTTATAATCTATAATCTATACGAAATATTTTATTAAAGAAAGCTCAATAATGAACATTTGTCAATGACAGCATAGACACAACAAAGAATAAATTTTCACAAGACAATCAATACAATTACAGTATTAATTTTTAAAGGCATGTGCTAAAAGGTGGAGTGGAGTTTTGGAGACTCCAAGATGGAGTGGAGTCTTGAAGACTCCAAGTTGGAGTGTAGTTTATGATTTTTCTGTAGATGTATTTTTTAAACTAGGAATTGATCAATAAAAAAAGTAGATGATTACTAGATATTTTAAATCTTTTCAACATTTCACACTACATCAATCATATCAAACAGACCATAATTCAATGTTGAATACCAAGCGAGTCTAATAACAGCTTATGCTCGGATGATAAATTTTGCTTGATTTCATTATGAATTCAGATATCTCTGAATTCAAACTGTGGATTTTTCTTCCTAGCACAGTCAACATTTAAATGAAAATATGTGTTCTGCAAAGAAGCTGAATGTTTCGGTATTTTAGATCTAGGACTTAGGTATTTTCTGTGATCATATATTTTCAGCACTAGGTCATTTGGAGCATTTCGATATCTTTCAGAAAATGCTTGTCCACAGCCATAACGTTTTCTGATAATTCCAGCCATAAAAGTAAGATGAAATGGTTGGATTTGTGATATCTTAATTCATAATGAAATCAAGCAATTTGCCTACATAACATGTTACGTGTACACCAGAGTTCTCAGTACACACCTACTGGATCAATGGATTATGAGGACATTGATTCCAACAGAATTATTCCAGGTGAATGGCGTAGTGAAACAAGTGTCAACTTCACACCTATAGTACAACAAGGAAGCAATAGATATTCAGTTGATGCTAAATCAGTACGGGATGAATTCATGCACTACTTCAACACATCTGGCCAAGTTGAGTGGCAGTGGGCAACGATTTAGTATCCTTGTTTTATATACAATGTACTTACATTTACGTCAATATATATATCTTGCATAAAGAATACTTACCAAGGACAAACTTAGGACTAACTACATCTAACAGAAACGTGAGCTTTTCAAACCATATCCACTTGCATATGTACAGATCATCAGTTCCCGCTCCACTTTTTCTGGATTTTTTCCAATTTTGATTTTTCTTGAGTGAACAGTGTTCTAAGAGTATTCCACTTTCTTTTGAAGTCATCTTCTGCAATAAAACATATGAATGATTTGTTAATTTGTTATAGAAATACCAATGTATTTATACAAAATAATGCAGAAAAATGTAAAGCCATGTCCCCTTTTCAGAAACAAATATATGTACAACGAACGTGGCAGAAGGAATAATAATCTTTATCGATTTGTGATATATTAATTAACGACAAAGTAATCGTGGCAAAAGAACTGTATTCACTCAATACACCCCACAATAACCTCGTGTAGTTTTTTTTGTAATTTTGCTTTTTATTGTTGCCTAATTAACAATTTACATACATCATGTTCATGTCTACATAATAGTTATAAATGTATACAGTTTGATCATGCAAAAGAGTTTTTTCATTTTTCTTTTAACCATACCATACACCAACAATGTGGTACAATATATGTAATAAACAAAAAACATAAAAAAAAACTCATGTAGTTGGTCAATACTAATAGCAATACACGAAAGTCATATCGTGTCAATAAGAGGTCATTTACATCAAACATAGCTATTCCAGCTTCACAGGAGGTGGCAATAAATCCAGGCAATAAATATAGGTCAGTTTGAACATTCTGGAGATTTATTTTCATTATAATAAAACCTCATAAAGATGCATGTAATGTTTGACTAGATGATCATATACACATCAGTATTGCAAATAAAAGCATAGTCAATTTATCTATTAATTACAGTACATCAGGATAAATAGAAAATTTACCAATACTTACCACTGATTTGTAGCTGATCACAGATCTCATTAACAACATCCCTTCTTTTGTCTTTATCATGATACAGTTTTGATTTGATATTCCAAATAACCTTCCTGCTCTCCACCAATTCAATCAATTCTTCTATGATTTCATTTGCCCATATTAATTTCTTACTCATCTTGCTGATTTTCCCTTTCCCGCCTTTTTATTACCATGTGCTTTTGCTTTGTAAACATCATCTCATCATTCCAAAACAGTATTCTGATTGGTTGATTTCCATCAAAGTCCATCAAAGTTTGAAGAAAAATAGGATGGAGTTCTATTCCATCAAAGTTGGTCAAAGATATCTTTGACCGTTGTCACTATCAAAGTTTCATCAAAAACTTTGTCCAAGAAAACTTTGATAGTGACAGCGGGCCTTGACAGAGCTATTGTTTCTTGATTGCTCCTTCGGTTTGGCATGTTGTAAAACATGGAGTGGGGTCTGGAGTCCTTTTTGGAGTGGAGTTTGGAGTCAGTTTTGGAGTGGAGTTTGGAGTCAGTTTTGGAGTGGAGTTTGGAGTGTTTTGAAGTGGAGCTTGGAGTCATTTTTTTAGTCAAATTTGGAGTCATTTATATATATATAACAATACAAAATAGACACAAAAAATAGTTGGAGGTCGTCTCTTCTCAGTTCTAACATAGATGATCCATCTATGGTTCTAATGAACAAATATTGAATATATTGTTATTACTTAGATTTGGAAGGCAATATAGGTAATTGCGCCTTGTACCTATATCCTAATATATCAACATGAATATAAATATTTTAATTATATTGATCCTTTAATCCTTTGTTTTGAAGATTCAAAGTATAATGAATAGTATCAGTTCAACATTGACAAGTGATTCAGTAAAAAAGTACCATGATGGAGGTACATTGTATCATTGAGAAAGTTTTAAATTTATGACCCTTAATTAAGATTTTTTTTTTGTGTTGAGAGAAATGATTAGTGTGATGATTTCTGTTTTTCTTAACTACTGTAATCAGCAGTTGGAAATTGATATGATAAGAGTTAACTCTTGAAAAGACAATTATAGAATATTTTCGTTGACATATGCATATGAATATTTGTGTTGATATATCATACTACATGTAATAAAAGTTTAATATTTGTACATTGATGATCCACTAGAGTGGTAATTAAATATTACAGCAATACCATAATAATTCGGATTTTCTATTCTCATTAGCATACTTTATTAATTAATGCTCTTGTATACCCTTATAGGGTTGACAGCATAAAACAAACATACAGACATGGATATATTTACCCGTGATTGGGATTAGAGGGGGCCATGCCCCATTTATCACATTCAATCTGAAAATGTCCCATTGAAATCAGAAATATTTACAAAGAATGTTAAAGAATGGCCCATTGAAATGTTCATGTTTGTATATGTATATAATTTTGATATACATATACAAACATGAACATACAAATCAATCATACATTAAAACAAATATATAATTATGCAGCTATATTGAGTCCACTCTCCTCAGTGCTAATGACTTTTGAATGAAAGGGGCAGCAAGTTGCATAAGACACGAAGAAGATACAAAAAAATCGAGATTTTGAATATGATTATTTCCCATCAATTTTGTGTATATATTTTTAATCTGGGATAAAAATTCCTTTCTTAATAATTCGTTTTTCTTTTTGGCAATGAAAAAAGAAGTGTTCCTGGTCTTCAATTACATTTAGGTGACATTGCCTACAAATTCGTTGTTCTCTATTTATTTTATTATATCTGCTTCGTTCAAGTTCTAAAACATGATCACTTATTCTCATTTTCACAATTAATTTTCTATTTTCAAAGTTTGAATTTTCAATAAAAGGTTCTATAAAATAATTTGTCTTTATTTTGTTGTATAGAAAAAGTTTATTGTTGATATTAAAAGACCTCAATTTCTCGAAAAACATGTTTTCATAGTTTTGTAGTAATGTTTTTTTTTGAAAGATTTTGTGAAATGCCATTTCCCCTTGCTAAAATTAGTAACCTCTATATTTTGTTCAGTTATTTCCTTTGTGTTTAATATATTCTCTGCAAAGGTATAACAGGAATATGTCCCATTTAAATATAATGTTTTTGAGAGGCTATATGCATCCAATAATAAAGGATTATTATTAGCCATCCTGGTTTGATCAACCATGGAAGGGCCCAGGTGGCTCAATGAGTTAGGTCGTTGGATCTAACAGCTCATACAAGCCTATCACCAATACGGCGTGGGTTCGCGCCCAGCTTTGTAAATTACAAAAAGGGTGCACTCGACTGCAGCCGCAAGTGATAAAATTTACCAGTTGCTTGCCCAAGGTCGGTGGTTCTCTCCGGGTACTCCTGCTTCCTCCACCGCTAAAACTGGTCGCCATGATATAGTTGAAATATTGCTGAAAGTGGCGTTAAACATCAAAAATTCAAATTTAAATTCAAATTCAAATTCCAACCATGGATGTATAAATCCATAGCTGGATTATACATCTATGGACCATGCAACAACGTTTTTATGGGAGACAAATTTGGATTCCTTTCTATAGTCGATTTTGGAGCTACTATTTGGTACATTTTTCCTCCAAATGTTCAATGCCTTGTGATACACAGATGTCATTTGATATTATTTTTAAATGAAATATATACATCGGCAAACGAGAAACCTGTTTACTGAAACTATTTATAAAATCATCACATCTTACTGTACATGTATAGAATGTTCGCTTATCTAAATCTGGCCTAGGTTATACTACCATACATTAATTTTGAGGAAACAAATTGAACTGTCGTCAAACATTTCTGTGTCCATCCGTCAACCGATCCTGAATTTGTTATGAACTGCATGCATCTGTCAATTGATCTTTAAAAATCTAAAAAAATACATGTACTACAATAATAAAATATAAAAATGCTTGAGTTAAATCAATTTAATATCTGAATAATTTCATTGATACATATATGTCAACAACTTTTATATCCTTTATTCACCACATTTTATTTTTGATTTAGATTGCATCATCTTGCATTGAAGCTAGAGCAAAAATATTATATAGTCTGTTACATCTCCATTTAAAGAAAATATTTTGTTTACTTAATCCACAGGGCCTTGTCACTATCCAGGTAAATATACTATCAATGTATAAACATATACAAGGGCGGACATCTTTTTTTACCCCCGCTCGCTTCAAGTCGTGTTTGTTTTTTAAATTCCTTCTAATATATTCAAAATCCTGTTTGGTTCAACTCCCAAGACCTTATTCTTTTAAAAAAATATCATGACCTCCCCTCGACTACCTCTTGTGAAGGCGCAGCGATCGTTTTTGTCAGGAATTTGCCCGAGTAGAGAACAACGTGGACCCAAAGTGAAAGTAACAGCGCCACCTAGAAAAAAAACGGAAGTTCGGAACTCTTGGGGTTTTAGCTTTGAGGTAAGGAAAATACCGTTAAGATTCAAACATCATTAAACGAGCGGGATGATTTGAAATGAAAACTGAACATTTTTGACTTGTACATACAATGAATGATAAATGCCATTTTCAAGGCTTTTTCTTGATTGCTGTCCATTTTCTTTAATTTATTATTTCGTCTGTTATTTCCCGCGGTATCTTATACTTAGAAACACGATAACTAGCGAGAAAACCAAATATCGAATGGTAAAACCCCGAGAGTTCTGAACTTCCGTTTTTTTATAGGTGGCGCTGTTACTTTCACTTTCGGTCCATGTTGTTCTTTTCTCAGGCGAATTCCTGACAAAAACGACCGCTGCGCCTTCACAAGAGGTAGTCGAGGGGGGGGGGGGGGGGGTCATGATATTTTTTGAAAAGAATAAGGTCTTGGGAGTTGAACCAAACAGAGTTTTGAATATATTAGAAGGAATTTAAAAAACAAACCCTGTGCTTAATCTATATAAGATGTTGAAGTATTATTAATTACAAATTCAATGCAAGTAATACGATAGTTTCAAACCCCATGAAACCCCAGATTGAGTAAGCAACTAAAGAATAAGCGGTGTGTAGAAATACCGCAAAGGACCTCCTTAGTGCACAAAGGACCTATAAACTGCACTAAGGACATGCTATCTTAATTCTAGTGGTGCAAATATCACAAATGACGTTTTAAATGAAAGATAATATAAGATTAAGTATATATTTAAAAAAACGTGGTTTTTATTTTATCTAATTAGCGAGTTATCCGTCTTTTTCATCGGCACGCGCCATATTGTTCTAGTTGTTTATTCTCATTATCACCTTATCAGGAGCAATCAACCAGAACGATATACACCCGTTAGTTTCTTTTGATCTTTTCCGGAGTCATATTGTTGAACAAATAAGAAGCTATCGTATTCATTAGTAAAAGTTGTTATATCATTACTAAAACTAATTAAAGTCCATCACAAAGACGAAAATAATTATAATACTATACATAGTTGTTGCAATCAAATTTTGTGACTTGTTTGTTTTAATAACCGTTTTATGTTTGTAAAGTTGTTATTTCAAAAAACTTCAAAAAATTACTCAAACCATATTATTTTTACAACATTTTCTCACAACACTTAAAAATCTAAAATGGAAAATTTTGGTCGCATTGCTTCGTATATACGATATATTGGATAATAGCGAAATAAATTTTTAACATCTGTGTAATGCCTTATGGCCTGACGCCCTTGGATGTCCTGTGCATTCAACTATGATTTATCGCCAGGCCATTATACAGATTATACAAATGTTAAAAATTTAATTCGCTATTATCAACCAGAACGATAGCACATTAATTATCTATTGTTATATTGATTATGTCACGTGATTGAGACAACATGAAGTGTTTTTTCCCTCTGCAGAGTTTCATGGAATTTGGATAGTTATACTTATATATATATATATATGTCTCGGAAATACTTCTTTTTTTTTTTTTCGCAAAACGTGAATATTTGCTTTATGATATCAGAATTTGTGTGAACTTTAACGTTTGGGAGTTCCCAGTGCCCTAATTTTATTTTGAACTTTTGAATTCTTGACAAAGAAAGACATTTTAATTTCATTGTGACCCGCCTTGACTTAACCTGAGGCCAATTAACACATTGTGAACAGTTCATAACACCTTGAATGAAATTGGACTTTGGACCCGTAGTGAAATCAGCGGATTATAGTAAATGTAAATGTGACCTATTGACTTTATTGTTCAACAGTCGATAACCAGAACGAGAAACATGTCACTGAATGAAACGTCCAACATGATTGCACAGAGTCGTAAAATCATTGAATCTGGTCAAGATGATACTACTAACTCAAATACTCTGTTAAACATCATACTACAAATTGTAACTAGCATTGAGGATCATTTGAACTTGACGACAACAATACTCGAGTATTGTCCACAATACACAATATACGAGTATTGTACAATATTCGTATACAAGTATTCTTGTCATATTTCAGTATTGTATAAGTTGGAAAATAAAATGACAATGAAAATGTATTTTTGGTAAAAAAAAAGTAATAAATAATAGGATTTTTGTATCAAAAAAAAGAATCTAATAAAATTTTGTGATTGGTGCCAGCTTGGGTTGTGTTTTTACAAGGTTTTTTATTTATTGTGTTTGACATGTTTGACAATGATGCCTCGGGGTCATTTACCTGTATTGTAGTGTGAAAGAATATAAAACTATACAACATTTTTATTAATATTTTCAAGATAAGAGCACATATGTTATAAGTAACAATAAATAAATAATGATTACATTAAGTCACTACAAACGTACCAATGGTACTAAGGAAAAGACCCACCAAAGATACGACAGATGGCTATGGATGGCAAGGCATCTTTGGTCAATGTCCAAAAAGACAATCAGAGCAGGCTCATTCTTTGAAAGATCACGACTTCCACTCGCCAAATTGGTCTACCTGATGTACTTGTGGAGCGGCGAAACCGCCTCAAGAGTGCAGCAGATACTACTGGTGTCTCACAAAAGACCATAGTACAACTCTACCAGTACATGCGAGATGTCTGTAGCACCAAGCTACTGAACACCCCACCCGACTTAGGCGGACCAGGAGTCGTTGTGCAGATAGACGAAAGTCTATTTAACCACAAATCTAAATACCAAAGAGGCAGACGACCAGACAAAGAAACATGGGTCTTCGGGATCGCCGACACATCCACCAAACCGGCAGTTACGTACATGCAGACTGTAGCAAAGAGAGATGCAGCAACTCTACTGCCAATCATCCAGAAAGTGGTACGACCTGGCTCCATTGTTTACTCGGACGAATGGCGTGCCTACCGACAGATACAACCCAAACTTGGCCAACAACATGAGACAGTCAACCATTCGGTTAATTTCGTCGACACATCTACAGGCGTCCACACCCAAAGCATAGAGTCATACCGGTATTGGGCCAAGACCAAGTACAAATACAAGAACATGAAAGGTGTAAGATCCGACGCTCTACCATCTTACTTAGACGAAAGAATGTGGAGAGACAGATGGGGAACTACCACCAAAGATGCTTTCTACAACCTATGCAGACACATTTCAGAGCAGTGCCCATTCTAAAGACAACATCAACCAGAAATATAACCTAATTGTGTCATGTATCAAAAATAGTTTGAAAATACCTTAAATTAACTAAAAGCTAAATAATTTTATATTAGATCTAATTAGTATTGTTGTTGACAACATGTCAATCTTGTAAAAACAAGCTGTCAAAAATGAAACCATGTAATTACTTTTTTTCATTCAAAAGTGATTTGAAAAGACATTAAATATCATCTATGTTTATTACTTATCATAAAAATATTATTTAATTTCAATATTTATCATAACAATATTCTTTCTTCTTTTTCAATTTTTTTTTATACAATACTCGTATATTTTTTTGTACGAGTTTGTTGTCGCCAAGTTCAAATAATCCAGCATTGATACTAGAGTGCAGAGAATGGAAACTAACGTAGCAAAATGTATTGATGACTTAAATCAGTCTATGCTTTCTGTATCATCAAGGGTTAGAACTGTAGAGAACCGCTCAAATGAGTTGAAAGCTAAGCTAACCGAATGCGAATCTATCTGCCAGGGTGTAAGTAATCTTTTTGATCAAGTTGAGAAACAATGTAAAACAAACACTAGAAAGATCATACACTTTGATATCAGAATAAAAAAGCTAGAAGAAAAACCCGTTGTCCAACCAGTTATTCAACCAGTCGTCGAATCAGAAGAAATAAAATCATTAAAAGAAAGCGTACTTGATCTCAAATGCCGCTCAATGAAAAACAATTTAATTTTTACCGGGTTGAATAGAGTCCAAAATGAAGATACAGAGGATCTATTGCGCGGATTCTTACACCATGAACTCGAAATCAATTATAGAATAGAATTTGGGAATGTTCATCGATTTAAAACAAGGAGTGGAGACAACAGAAGGCCCCCTATAGTAGCTAGATTTTTATACCACAGTGACCTCCGATTTGTATTGAACAACGCAAACAAACTGAGAGGAAAACCATTTGGAATTAGAGAACAATTTCCGTTTGAAATTGAACAAAGACAAAAAATCTTATATTCGATCATGAAAGACGTAAAACGAACAAACCAACGAGTAACATTAGTTCGAGACTCTATATAAATAATGAGCTATATGTCCCCCGTACAGGTGTTATACCAACAGACGAAGACTACGAAAATACAACACCTATAAGATCTACGCGTACGGAAGAGGCCCACCATCAGACTTTACCGAAAGCGTCTCCTAACAGTGAAAAGCCACCTAGTAAACGTTAGCGAAAGGGTTCGTCACCTAAACAAGGACATACTGATACAAACTCTGTTCGTTATTCATAGGGGTGCCCAGGAGATGTGCTCATAAATAATGATTTAACAGTATATTGTGACATTAATGATAAATCAGTATCAAACTTATGTACATGTATTGAAATTGATAAATATATAAAATGTTCTTGTATTGTAACAGATAAATGTGAGTCAATTGTAATGACCGATTGTGAAATCGACAACAATGATACCAAATTAATGCAATTGTCAAATGATTTAAACAGTTACTGTGTGAATGAAAGTATAAATAGCGACAATACTGACTTAGTTGATTTAAATAATAAATGTTTAAATGAAAGTATTTTCAATAATGATAAGACTGATTTTGACTATTCAAATTATAAATGTTTGAATGAAAGCATATATAGTGACAATGATGATTTAGTCGAGTCAAATAATAAATGTTTAAATGAAAGTATTCTCAATTGTGATAAGACTGATTTTGAGTTTAGTAATCTAAATAATAAACGTTTGAGTAAAAGTGTAAATAGTGACAACACTGATTTCAGTGATCTAAATAATAACTGTTTTAATGAAAGTATATATAGTGATAACACTGATTTTGGTGAATGTTCCAATGAAAGTGTAAATAGTGACAACACTGATCCCGATTTAAATAAATGTTTAGAGAACGATTCTGAAGCTGACATGTTTAACGTCTTGGCTCTGAATTGTTGTGGACTCCAAAATAAATTGCAATATCCGGAATTTCAGGAACTTTTGAGTGCTAATGATATTATATGTTTAGTCGAATCAAAGACCGATGATACTGACGAAATTTTGCTGCCAGGTTATATTTTTAAAATGAAAAATAGAAAAACATTTGCTTGTCGAAAGTCTGGTGGAATAGTATTAGGTTACAGAGAAAAGTTTGAGGGTTATATAGAAGTAATTGAAACTGAAAATAAGTTTGTATTGTGGTGCAAAATATCATCAAAATTGATGAAACTAAACTCTGATCTGTTATTAGGTATAGTGTATATTCCACCAGAATACTCTCGTTATTCATCCCCTGAGGCAGTTAGTCAAATTGGAAACGAATACTTAGAATTTACTGAAAAATTTAAAAATATTTGTCTAATCGGGGACTTTAATGCAAGAACAGCAGAGGATGACGAATTTATTACATTAGATGAAAATACCCTCTTTGAAACCTTTGATGATTTCATTGAAAATGCCCCAAATGTGCTACAGCAGTTAAATTTACCTTTAAAACGAAACAATGTGGACAAAGGTAAAAAAAACCTATGGCAATCTTTTACTTAATTTATGTAGGGGGAATGATTTGTTTATTGTAAATGGAAGAATAGGTGACAATAAAGAAGGTAATTTGACATGTCGAAATGGTAGCGTAGTAGATTATACTATCTGGAACTCAGAATTTAATAAAACATTGTAAATATGAGTGTTTTAGATTTTTCAAGACTATTTTCCAATGTTCATTCACCGTTTCGTGTTAGCATTAATCCGTCTCAACTGATCAGGGAAGAAAAACAGATTCAACAAATAATCAAAGTTTTAAATACTTACAAAATATTAAAAAATGGAATCCGATAAAGGCCCAAGAGTTCATAGAAAACATAAATGTCAACAATTTCAATGATCTTTCTGAAAAGCTCAATAATATTAATCCGGAAGAAATAAACCAGGATTTCATTAACGCTTGCACTTCAGATTTATGCCACTTATTTATTTCGGCAGCAAAGAATACATTTGGAACTCGTTCCGTCTATAAGGAAAACCCAAAATAGTAAAGGGGGATAAACCGTGGTTCAATTTAGATTGCAAATTTGCACGACAAAATTACCGAAAATTAAAACGAAAGAAAAAATTATACCCTTGGCAAATTACATCTGAAGAAGTAAATAACGCTGAAATACACTATGAAAAAAAACACCGTAAGGAAATGTCAAGGCGTATGAAAACTACGAAAAAATTATCCGAAAGAATATTGGAAAATTTTAAATACTGGAAAGTCTACTTTTTAAAACAACCCGATATTGAATTTAAAGAACTTTTTAATTTCTTCAAAGACTTGAATACTTTAAAGGAAACCAATGAACCGGAAAACACATTGAACATTGATCCAACAATCACAACCGAATTAAAAGAAAATATAAATTAACCGATTACGAAAGATGAAATCTTTCAAGGGATAAAAAACCTTAAAAACAATAAAGCCTTTGGCGATCACCAAGTTATCAATGAATATATGAAAACTACTAGTAATCAGTTTGTTGATATTTACGAAAAGCTTTTTAATTTAATTGTTGACACCGGGATTATTCCGGAAAGCTGGTTATTAGGAACTATAAAACCTTTTTATAAGAATAAAGGTAACAAAAATGACCCCAAAAATTATCGACCGATTACAATTCTCAGTTGTTTGGGTAAACTGTTCACTGCAATTTTAAATAACAGATTAAATACTTATTCAGAAAGTTTCTTATTGTTGAATGAAAATCAATGTGGTTTCCGTAAAGGCTATTCTACTTTAGATTGCATATATAGTATTCATGCCTTTTTTGAGATAATAAAAAAAAATGTACTGTGCATTCGTAGACTTCGAAAAAGCATTCGACAAGGTTTGGAGGGTAGCATTGTGGTATAAGTTGTTATTAAATAAAATAAATGGAAAAATGTATCATTTTATAGTAAATATGTATAATAGTATTAAATCATGTATTGCTTATAATGATAACAAGTCAGATTTCTTTTCAAGTGAAGTGGGCGTTAGACAAGGTGAAAACTTGTCCCCTTTCTTATTTGCAGTATTTTTAAATGACGTTGAACAGTTTATGGAAGACAAGAATATTACAGGTTTAGAAAGTATTTCTAGCGAACTAGAAGCACAATTGGAGATATATTTTAAGAAATTCACCATTTTATACGCAGACGACACTGTTCTAATGTCAGACTTCTGATGGGTTACAAACTTTACTAAATAATTTTTATGAATACAGTAAATTGTGGAAACTTAAAGTAAACGTTGACAAAACAAAAAATATGGTTTTTTCCACGAGTCGAACTGCGGAAAATGTACACTTCCTGTATAATGAAAAAGAAATTGAAACTGTGACCGAATTTAATTATTTAGGTGTTACTATTACAAAAAATGGAAAGTTTAAATTGGCAAAACAAAAAAATATTGAAAAAGCTACAAAAGCCATGTATGAAGTTATCAGAAGGGGAAAAAGTCATAATCTATCAATCGAATGCTTGTTAGATTTATTTGACAAAATTGTAAAACCTATATTTATACTATATGGCTGTGAAGTTTGGGGATTTAGTGATAATTATGTGATTGAAAAAATTCATTTGAAATTCTGCAAATTAATACTTCACTTGAAGCAAAGCACGCCAAATTTTCTGATATACGGCGAGCTTAGTCGCTTTCCACTTTATATAGATATAAAAACTAGAGTAATATCATATTGGTGCAAATTACTTACTGGAAAAGCTTCCAAGCTGTCGGCCATATCTTATAAACTTTTGCATAGTTTCTTTTGTAATGGAAATATATCTGTTCCTTGGGTAAAATTTGTAAAAGATATATTGGATAATTGTGGCTTATCAAATGTATGAACATTTCAGAATGTAAACTTTAATACTGAGTGGGTGATCGCTTATGTAAAATTACGTCTCCGAGATCATTTTTTACAAGAATGGAATAGCAATTTAGAAAATTCCCCAAAGGCATTGAACTACAGACTTTATAAACAAATATTCGAATTTGAAAACTATTTGAATATTTTCGAAAATAAAGACATTTTCACTTTTTGCAAATTTAGAACTACCAATACAAAATTACACATAGAAACTAGAAGATGGAATAATATCGCAAGGGAAAATAGAAAATGTCAACTCTGTCAAGAAAATCAAATTGGGGACGAATTTCATTATATAATGCGATGCAGTTATTTCCATGACAAAAGAGAATCATGCATTGAAAAACGGTGCTTAACTAGAATTAATGTTTTGAAATTTAAAGAAATAATAAGTAGTAAAACACAATCAAAATTAAGGAAACTCTGTCAGTTGATCAGAAATATTAATTCTAGTTTACTACCTCCTTGGTAATTACTATTGTTATTAGTTCACCTGGACCAAAGATTCATGCGAATTATTGCCATCACTTGGCGTCCGTCGTCTCTCGTCTGTAAACTTTTCACATTTCAAGCGTCTTCTCCAAAACCACTGGGCCAATTGGAACCAAACTTAGCAGGAATGTTCCTTGTGTGATCCGCTACAAAGTTTCTGTTTTTCGTTCCAGTCGGATATTCAACATGGCTGACAGGGCCAATAATATGCTCTGATTGGCTGAAATTTCAAAGATCTTCTTCTCTGAAACTAATGAACTGACTGAACCCAAACTGTAAATGAATGATCATTGGAATGTCTTTTACCAAGTTTCTGTTTTTTAATGCCGATCGGAAATCCAAGATGGCCGCCATCGGAGGACATAGATTAGCATTGGACCCTATGGTAAAATGTTCAAATGCCTTCTTCTCAGAAACTACAAATATGATTAAAGTCAAACTGTACATGAATGTTCATTGGATGGTCCTCTACAATCTTAAGGTTTTTTGTTCCGATATGAAATTCAAAATGGAGGCTACAGCAGGACTTAGTTTAACATTGAACCCTATGGGAAAAATGTTTCAAAATGCTTCTTCTCTGAAACCACATGGGCAATTGAAACCAAACTGCCCAGGAATGATCATTGGAAGGTCCTCCACAAAGTTTCTGTTTTCTATGTCGATCGGAAATCCAAGATGGCCATCACCGCAGGACATAGATTAACATTGGACCCTATGGGAAAATGTTCAAATGCCTTCTTCTCAGAAACTACAAATATGATTAAAGCCAAGCTGTACATGAATGTTCATTGGATGGTCCTCTACAATCTTAAGGTTTTTTGTTCCGATATGAAATTCAAAATGGAGGCTACGGCAGGACTTAGTTTAACATTGGACCCTATGGGAAAAATGTTTCAAAATGCTTCTTCTCTGAAACCACTTGGACAATTTAAATCAAACTGCCCAGGAATGATCATTGGAAGGTCCTCTACAAATTTTGGGTTTTTTATGCCGATCTGAAATCCAAGATGGCCACCACCGCAGGACATAGATTAACATTGGACCATATGGGAAAATGTTCAAATACCTTCTTCTCAGAAACTACAAATATGATTAAAGCCAAACTGTACATGAATGTTCATTGGATGGTCCTCTACAAACTTTAGGTTTTTCTTCCGATATGATATTCAAAATGGCGGCTACGGCAGGGCTTAGTTTAACATTGGACCCTATGGGAAAAATGTTTCAAAACGCTTCTTCTCTGAAACCACTTGGACAATTGAAACCAAACTGCCCAGGAATGATCATTGGAAGGTCCTCTACAAAGTTTCTGTTTTCTATGCCGATCCGTATCGGAAATCCAAGATGGCCGCCACCGCAGGACATAGATTAACACTGGACCCTATGGGAAAATGTTCAAATACCTTCTTCTCAGAAACTACAAATATGATTAAAGCCAAACTGTACATGAATGTTCATTGGATGGTCCTCTACAATCTTAAGGTTTTTTGTTCCGATATGAAATTCAAAATGGCGGCTACGGCAGTACTTAGTTTAACATTGGACCCTATGGGAAAAATGTTTCAAAACGCTTCTACTCTGAAACCACTTGGACAATTGAAACCAAACTGCCCAGGAATGATCATTGGAAGGTCATCTACAAAGTTTCTGTTTTCTATGCCGATCGGAAATCCAAGATGGCCACCACCGCAGGACATAGATTAACATTGAACCCTATGGGAAAATGTTCAAATGCCTTCTTCTCAGAAACTACAAATATGATTAAAGCCAAACTGTACATGAATGTTCATTGGATGGTCCTCTACAATCTTAAGGTTTTTTGTTCCGATATGAAATTCAAAATGGCGGCTACGGCAGTACTTAGTTTAACATTGGACCCTATGGGAAAAATGTTTCAAAACGCTTCTACTCTGAAACCACTTGGACAATTGAAACCAAACTGCCCAGGAATGATCATTGGAAGGTCCTCTACAAAGTATTTGTTTTCTATGCCGATCTGAAATCCAAGATGGCCACCACCGCAGGACATAGATTAACATTGAACCCTATGGGAAAATGTTCAAATGCCTTCTTCTCAGAAACTACAAATATGATTAAAGCCAAACTGTACATGAATGTTCATTGGATGGTCCTCTACAAACTAAAGGTTTTTTGTTCCGATATGAAATTCAAAATGGCGGCTACGACAGGACTTAATTTAACATTGGATCCTATGGGAAAAATGTGTCAAAACGCTTCTTTTCTGAAACCACTTGGACAGTTGAAACCAAGCTGCCCAGGAATGATCATTGGAAGGTTCTCTACAAAGTTTTTGTTGTTTATGTACATGTGTATCCTTATATACAGAAGAATATACTAGAATTGCCATTGCAAAGCAATAGCGGACATCACCCCACCCCATTATTTTGGTACCTCGGTTTCCATGGTAATGCCATTTTGAATTTTATCAACATGCCAAAAGCTTCCACACACTATGGTGAATATTCCTACAATGTTTCATAAAGTTTGATGAAAGAAATCATTTTTTTTTTAAATCCCCCCTTTTTTTATTTCCATGGCAACTGCGGCAAAGTTTGTCTTACCGATTCCGATTTTTTTGGCTTATCTCGTTCCACTAGATGTGGATGTGACAGGAAACATTACTGCAAAACGTTCTGAAGTTTGGAGTGAATTTAACATTTTTTGCACCTTGGTTACCATGGTAACGGCTGTCATTTTGAGTTTTTTCTACCCCCCCAAAGCTGCCACAAACTACGGTGGATATTCCTACAAAGTTTCATGAAGTTTGATGAAAGCATTCCAATTTTTTTTTAAATCCCCCCTTTTTTGTTTCCATGGCAACTGCGGCAAAGTTTGTCCAACCGATTCCAATTTTTTTGGCTTATCTCGTTCCACTAGATGTGGATGTTGTTCCTATCGAGTTTCATCAATTTCTGCTTGGCGAGTAACCTGCTATGATCATTTTTGTGTTCTTAATTTTTTTAGCATTTTGGCCGTTTCCATTTTGAAAAAATCAACCCCTGACAGCACAACTTCACATGGCATATGCTATTCCTACAAGTTTTCATAAAGTTTGATCAAGGCATCTCCGAGAAATTGAGCGGACAAAAATGTGTGGGAGAATAATAAGAATAACTAGAATTGCCATTGCAAAGCAATAGCGGACATCACCCCACCCCATTATTTTGGTACCTCGGTTTCCATGGTAACGCCATAAGCTTCCACACACTACGGTGAATATTCCTACAATGTTTCATGAAGTTTGATGAAAGAAATAAAAAATAAAAAAAAAAAAACCTTTTTTATTTCCATGGCAACTGCGGCAAAGTTTGTCCTACCGATTCCGATTTTTTTGGCTTACCTCGTTCCACTAGATGTGGATGTGACAGGAAACATTACTGCAAAACTTTGTGAAGTTTGGAGTGAATTTAACATTTAACCTGCTATGATCATTTTTGTGTTCTTAATTTTTTTTAGCATTTTGGCCGTTTCCATGGCAACGGCAGCCATTTTGAAAAAATCAACCCTTGACAGCACAACTTCACATGGCATATGATATTCCTACAAGGTTTCATAAAGTTTGACCAAAGCATCTCCGAGAAATTGAGCGGACAAAAATGTGTGGAAGAATAATAAGAATAATAATAATAGTGAAAAAGAAACGTAGAATAGCAATACATCACCCGACAACAGTCGGGGTGATGTAATTAATTACAAGTTAACTTATTCACACTCTAAATTGGCAAATTTCACAATTATAATGAATAAATGGACAGTTTTAAAATGATTACAAAATTTTGAATTTCTCCTAAGTAAAAATGTGTGTACACTAATTACAATGTAAATTAATTAATTATTCTTATCATTATACTTGATGTCCTTAATTATTGAGGGAGAGCACTTACATAGGCTATGCCTGATGTGCAATCCCTTTGGATATTGTATTTATGCATTTATTCAATGAAATATTTGAATTGAATTGAATTGAAATTGGGAACCTCCTGTGTGTTATTTACACCATTCTAACATGTCGTTGGTGCAGTTTATAGGTCCTTAGTGCACTAAAAGGGTCATTTGCGGTATTTCTACGCTCCCAAGAATAAGTCTCTGTCACAGGCACTTGTTTCATTCAAAAAATATATGCCCCCTCCTCTTCCTTACTTCAAGGTAAACATCTGCCCTTTACCCCTTCCCCACTTCGCCTCAATATTTTTCGCTTATTTGTGATCCTTTCGCTGATCCAATTATATCGTTACACTCCCGAGATATTTCTCTTTTTGACTGCCACATTTAAATATAAATACCGGGCCGCCCTCCGACGAATTGGACAAGAATATTCAGCGAAAGTCGCATTTTCTATTTTTCAGTCACTGAAACGGATACAGTCACTTCCGGTCCGTTCTAAATTGATTTAGAAACTAAAAAAAAAGGTGTTTTAAAAATCAAATGTCAGTAATTTGGAGTTGAACATATTTTTATAATCTGCATTGGAACAATTATCTGTATTTTAAAGGCTTACTTTACATTTGAGAGGAGATGATCTCTTTCTTCAGGCATGGCCCGCCGTTCTTTTATGTCGGCGCACTCCTACGTATTACGGCAGGATAGTGGTAAAAATATTATATACACCCGCACCCATTAAAAATTGTGCTACATTTAAAAATGTGTGCATCCACCAATGCGTGCAAAAATGTGTTTATATGTACATTGTGAGAACTCGATTCTATACAAATTTTTACATAGTAAGTAAAAGAAAACAGAATGATCAGTTCAGCTTAAAAGGTCTTAAAATTATTTTTTTTTCAGTGTAAAAAAATGTTCGCATCAGATTTAATAAAATTTGTAAAAATGTTCATTTAGAATTGGTATTCAATCCAGGCACACTAAAACACTATTTCGGTTAAAAGCACTATTATTCTAATGATGAGAGTAATATTCTTTGCATTTATGTGTAAAAGTCACAATAAAATAAGATGATCATGATGGCATTGTTACACATGGACGTTCTAGAGAATTCCGAATGCATATGAAAAACCCAGCACAAACCGGAAGTGGTTGTATCCGTTTCAGTGACTGAAAAATAGAAAATACGACTTTCGCTGAATATTCTTGTCCCAATTCGTCTGAGGGGGGCCCGGTATTTATATTTAAATGTGGCAGTCGAAAAGAGAAATATCTCGGGAGTGTAATGATATAATTGGGTCAGCGAAAGGATCACAAATAAGAGAAACATATTGAGGCGAAGTGGGGAAGGGGTAAAGGGCAGATGTTTACCTTGAAGTAAGGAAGAGGAGGGGGCATATATTTTTTGAATGAAACAAGTGCCTGTGGTCTCTGTGGAGAAACTACCCCCTAAATGTGATTTATTATTAGTCTGGTTTTTTGGGGGGTGGGGGTCAATAAATCTAATTTGTTCTCAGTGGTTCATCATTTGTATATTCAGAATAATATGGGCTTAAAAAATCTGAGGGGCAAAAAAAACAACACTCTTGTCCCCCACCCCCACCCCTGCAACAGCCTCCATGCCTCCGTTTTCGTGTTAATGGATCTGACAGTTCCACCAGTCTAACTATTCTATTTATTTTCTGACAAAAACCAATAATTTCTGTTTTAATCATTAGCGAGAAGATTAGGTTACCAGAAAAAAATTCTTACAGATTTATGACTTACTATTTATCCCTTCAAAATTTTTGCTTACTTACTTAAAAACAGCCATAGATTTTAATGTAGTCAATCCGTCAAATGATACCTTCAACAGACAAAAGATTATAATCACCATTTTGTAAATGAAACAAAATACATTTTTGAAAAGAATTTAAAAAAAAAAACACTCCAAAATTGACTCCAAAAAAATGACTCCAAAAGTGACTCCAGACTCCACTCCAAAATAAACCAATCAATCAACCAAAATAAACTCCAGACTCCACTCCATATTTTACAACATGCCCTTCGGTTTTCTCTAATGTTTATTAAAAATATATGTTTGTGGATTTTGAAGCCTTATTTTAATTTCCGTTGGTAAAATGATCCGACATTTACAAAAGGCGGACATCTAGCTATAGCAATACATGTGTATATGGATGTACATTTGTCATTTATACAATTATGCAAGCACTTCTTTGTTCTCTGATATTTATTTTTGGGTGCAATTGCGGAAAGTATGCCTATCCGCTATTGACTTAAAAATTAGAAATTTACGATTACTGGTTTCTCGTTATACTGTAGTTTTTCTTCCCTTTCGTATTTTATGCATGGAGAACCTGAACAGATATCGTCACAAAATTTCCCAAATTTTAATGATTCACAAATAATTTTCCTATTTATGTAGTAGGTACGTTTTTTCTTTATTTATGTTGCAACTATATATAGCTATATAAGGATACTGTATCAGATAGATATAGGATATGAAATGATCAGCTTGTCACGTACATTTTTTATCCTAAGTCTTAGGATAAAAAATATGTGTACCAAGATTCATTTAGAACAAAATGTCGGATCTAAATGAATCTTGGTACACACATACATGATGGTGAGAGGAGGATGCCTATTGATATTGAGGTTTGTAGATCAAAAGGTCAAGGTCACAACTTCTAATAATAGAACAAAAAATTGATACTTTTTTTGTTTCTGCACAATATCTCAAGTACAAGACAGTCTTCACGCTTAACTTTTTACCTTACAGGTCCACCGGGCCTGTAAGTTCAAATATTTACAGGCCCGAATTTGAAAACTACATTAATGACCATTAATTCAAACCACCAAAACTCAAAACATGATGATGTACCAAATATTATGTGGACATGTCAATTATGCATTAGGTAAGACCAGAATGCAAGTAAAAAAAACCAAAAAGACACTTTATTTTGGTTTCATGTTTATATTAATCTCCTGAAAATTCTAAGATCATATTGTCAATAGCATCCTCAGTATATTCCATATCATCACTGTCCACCTCCTCCTCCTCATCATCATCATAACCAATTTTGTTATAAGATTCTTATAACAAAAACTTGTGGTGTCATCATTGTATGTGGCATATAATTTGGTGATAATTTTTAATATGTACCCCTTTTTTTTTTAAATATCACTGTGCTTTGAATTAATACCACACAAAATACAAAAAGTCATATTTGTGTAGCCTTCAGCAGAAGAAATATGTATATGCCAATTTGCTCAACGGTTCAACTATATATAGATAACTAGGGAATGAAAATATAGCACGAACGTATATTGACACTGACAGTCATAAACTGAAGCAAGTAAAGATTGTAATTATTATTTGTCAGACCTCAAATCAGAGTGCAACAATGGAACAAAACAGTGGCGGATTCAAGGGGGGGCCTCCCCCCCCCTCCCACCCCACCCCACCCGTCGAATAAGTCAAGCACATATATTAACATATGCTTTTCAAGGTTAGTTAACGTCACGATATGGCTTTTAATCGAATGGTTTCGATCTGTGTGATGAAAGTAAAAGAAAATACAAATTAATTTCTTTGTATTGAATTAATCTTCAAAGAGGTAATTATAAGTAATTATGCTAAATCAAATTTTCAAGTTTATTTGAAATTTTTATGAATGTATTGTCAAAATACCAATTAATCAGGTATTGTCTAAACCGTTATATAAACATGTCTAGTGTCACAATTTCATATAGGTATAACCACCAACACCTGTAAATTGAGGCTCTTTCAAGGAAATTCTTTTTTAAATATCATTTATTTTTACAAAAAAATTAAAGGCAAATGTTGCTGTATTACAAAAAGGAAAAAAAATACACGAGTTTCCATTTTGAAAATATATGAATACAGCATATTTTAAACTCTAAATGAAAATATAAATACATTTTAAATATTTAAAATTAATTAGAAATAAAATAGACTTAAATTAGATTGTTTCCCTGCTATTGCTCAAACCCTTGAGCACTTTACAAAACTGCCAAAACACACATACACCAGACCAGAAGAAGTTGACGTAACTTCTTTGTTGAATTCCATTTGCAACTTTGATTTTGTCGTAACCATTGTTATTGTTCAAATGTGCCTGGCTTTTAAGAAAGGACTCAGCAGAGCACTAGATTTAGATTAAACTTATTTTATTGTTAACTATATAACATTTGGATCGGACACAAGTTATTCCAACTTACAAAGGTCCTCTACAAGATCACTACAAGAGAGATCACTTGACATAGACAGAGCCTTAAAACACGTAAATTTAATTCAGAGCTCACTAGACTGCAGAGCAAATGTTGAACAATTCAACCACCAGTGTTTTGAGAGGAGTGCTAAAATATGTGAACCGCTAGACATAGAGGTTAAAAAAACTAGAATATGCGGGAGAAAATAATGAGAGATATTGTTGAAGCAGCAAGTCCGGAAGACTACTTTAGGAAGTCAATAACTGTACCTTTTCTCTACTGTACGCTAAATGAAATGAAAACAAGGTTTACCGACCTACACACCAGAACCGCTTTGGGACTATAGTTGGTTCCATCAATTATTGAAAATATAGCTCCATAAATGAGCCCCCCCCCAAACTACTGTAGTTCAAAGTCTATTTTCTAACTGCATAGGTATTGACGTAGACACAGGTCTGTCAGCAACAGTTCTATAAATAGATCGCAATTAATCAAAAAATTCCGATCGGATTTGGAAGCGGATCGAAAAAAATCTGAAGTGTCTCCATGCATTTCAACGAATTTTGAATGACCAACCTTCTCAAATATGAACATATATGAGAACTCAGACTTTATGTCACGGGATTGAGAAAAAAATAAATCAAAAGTTTGTTTGGTTAAAAGTAGCTTCGATTAACATTTCCCGTAGACAGTGTCTGATTGCGCCCCCTTTCTCGTGGTGCCATTTTTATTTGATATTGAACGACATTAAAGTTTCTTTAAACCGAAATGGATTACTTTTCAAGAAAGTCACTTTCAAAATACTTAATTAATACCATAGAATTCCATAAACACGATGTCGATATTTTCATAAATGTCACGTGGCAAAAATACGCGGGCAACATAGGGTGACTCTTCAAAATTACAAGGCTACTTGAAAACTTCGCTTTTGACCAACGAGAAATCAAAGTTAACCTTCACAAGGCAACTACTTTGCCTTCTAACGTGAGCCCTGCTTCTCGTCCTTTTTTAAAACCTACATGATGGTAAAAATATCAACCAATCAAATTGCAAAAAACAGACACACCAAAATCTATTTCGAATATCGAAAATTCTTAAAAGGACTTGTTTGTCTACCCATTTTTTGCATTGACTCGGCAGCAACTGAATACGGAGAACAATAAACTAAATATCTACACACAATATCTTATGAAATCAACTTTTGAAACTATATGACTTTTTGTTCACAGGCCCGTCGGACTTGTGGAACTACTCATTTTATACGTCCGTGTACAATTTTATACGCCACAGGCTTCGGACTACCGCCTAATTTCGATGACTGACAAGAAACTAAGTACACTCATGAATTTGAGGTTTGTGGGTCAAAGGTCAAGATCACAATTTCTAAAAATAGAACAGTATGGTGGCGGCACTGGTTTTCGATCACCTAACATCGAAGTCTGTTTTGAGACATTCCATAGTCTAAAGAATTTTAATTGACCTTTTCGAGCCTTTACTTTGATATCTTATAAATTAATTTTTACACTTGAAATGCAGTTTCGAACACATGTTTATCTATTTTGTTTATAGTTCACTGACCTCGTGATTGATTTTGTCAAAATATGTCCGACATGTGTTTTCGATCACCCCAAAGGAGTTCCAAATTTGATAAGGTTGAGGTTCTAAAGGAGCACCTGTGTGTATAATTTCGGTTTACTTCCACATTTAACCAATTTGTAGTATAACTATACATTTTTTTCTTTGTTTTTTTGTTGTTGTTGTTTTTTTTTATTATTTACAGTGTATTTCTGAATGTTGAGGACCATGAGGAGACGTTTTTATGTTTTTTTCTTCATTTTGTTGCGACTTTTTACATATTACTATTTACTACATATTTTCTAAATATATCACAAGGACATTTAGCCCACATTTTCTATAGTATTTATTTATTCATTTTGTTTGTTATGTATTACCATTTTAAAAATAACAATGATTTACATTTTCTAATATGAGGACCCACTCCTTTAGACCCTCACTTAAAATAGACATAATGCCATTGGCCAGTCTGATCACATGACTTCACGGTTTCAATGGAAAATCAATATTGCAGACGACAAGGAAGGATATTAAAAAGGGGTAAGGGTACGTCTGAAGAGAGTTTTAAACTTGGACTTTTTTGGGAACTAGAAAAAATGGCAACATTTTAGTATAACAAGAAAGAATAAAGTGTCTTACCTGCTTTATTCGCATTGTGTCCGATGTAAGCTGCTTAAAAGATTTCTTGCGTCATCATTGTTTGCAACCATATGCAAATTAGCGGAAGTGTGCTGCACGAGCTACACAAGAATGTTTGGTATACAAAGATCGAAAGCGAAAGCAACGACCATATACTTTGATACTTTTTAACCAGAACATTGTCTGGGGGTCCTTAACCAAATTTGGCACAAAAATAAATTCCTACAAGATGGATGTTTACACAACAAAACTCAAACACATACAAATAAAAGAAACAAACTTGCAAATAAAAAGCTCTAGAAAGCAAGCAAGCAGATTCTAGCACTAAACAAAATAAATAAATATCACAGCAAAGACTAAGGTTCAGAATTATATAACTAGGCATTGTCCATCCATATGTTCGCAACTCGGCTTTCGCACCTTTGGTGCATTACTGATTTTTATTTTTTTATGCTGCTTTTTATAAAAAGTCAGATAAGTGAAAGATAAATATAGAATGATAGAAAGGGCTTTCTAAATATTAATTGTCTATTGGCATTACTCTAGGTTTAACCACTTCTTTTCAGGAGTTCATGTATGTTTAAGTGTTGCCAATGCACTCACAAACTGAATAAATGTCCGAAAAACCATTTAATCCTTATAATTCTAATATGGCGTGTTACTTTCACTTTATAAACAAAACTGTTCTCTAAGTAGCACAATTATTTTTAGCACACGCACGATGTCCTATCGGTGGTTTCAAGTGTATCTCACTATTTCATCGTGTAAACCAGCAATTAAAGTAATAAAAATAAAAATTGATCATGTTTTTTTTTAATCTTAATGGAATATTTGTCTTAAAACTATGTTTAAAAAGTCAAATTTTCTTAAGTCCTCCACAAACAGTGTTTACGACTGTTCCGTTAACTTCGCAACATCCCCTTGAAAAAAAAAGCACATGTTGTTGCATCATGGAAGGTCCTCTCTAAAGATTGCTCATTTCGTCCCGGTCCGTTAACAGACATGGCCGCCATACAAATATAGGCAGTTCTTGTTTCTGGTTGATCAATTTCTAAAAAATCTTCTCCTCTGAAACCACTTAGCCAAATAAAGCAAAATATTACAGGAAGCATCTATGGAAGGTCCTCTATAAGATTTGCTCATTTCACATTTCATCCCGATTTATCGAAAAACATGGTCGCCATGGACAATTGTTTCTGATTGGCTGAAATTTAAAAAATCTAGGAATGTATGAGAGATTTTGTACAAAATTTCCATATTCTGTGACGACCGTACAGCTAATATGGCCACCATAGGCAGTTCTTGTTTGTGATTGACCAATTAAGAAAATCTTATAAAACCTAAGTGTCCTTTTGTCCAAATCAATTGAAATTTGGTAGGAAGCACCCATGGATTTTTCTGTATAAAGTTTCCTGAAAGCAAAATGACAGGTGAGCGACACTGAGCCTCTAGTTATAGTTGCTGGAATCAAATAATGTCAAACTGCATGATTTCAAGGTTCATCTAAATACCCCCCAAAAAATTAGAAATGTACTAGTAGTGAAATTCTGGTTAATCTGAGTTGTTACGTCTATATTATAAGAAACAAATACACTTGCTTCTAATTGGTTTTTTTTTAAGAAATGATCATATGCTAAAATGTGAAAATATATAGCCAAATTATCAAACATTATACTGATATTGATCCAACTGTTAATACCTGATATTATATTTCCTGTAAACAAAATAGATCTTGAAAATAGTGAAAAAAGTTTGAAGATACCAAATGGATATTCAGAAGCCGTAACCTTTGAGAACTTTCTAAAGAATGTATGACATTTTTTAGCTCATCTGACCCAAAGGGTCATGTGAGGTATTGCCATCACTTGGCATCCGTCGTCCATCCGTTAACTTTTTCATATTTTAATCTACTCCTCTGAAACAACTGGGCCAAATGGAACCAAACTTGGCAGAAAGCATCTATGTAAGGTTCTCTATAAAATTTCTTCATTTCGTCCCATTCCACCAACAAATATGGCCGCCAAGGGCAATTCTTGTTTCTGATTGACTAATGTTAAAAAAATCTTCTCCTCTGAAACTGCTTGGCCAAATGGAGCCAAACTTGGCAGGAAGCATCTATGTAAGATCCTCTATAAAACTTTTTCATTTGGTTCCATGCGGGCAACAAACATGGCCACTGTTACTAAAAATAGAACATACAGTAAAATTGCACGTTTTTGGTAATAACTCAAAAACTGTTAATAATATCAGAAATCTGACAGGGTAAAAATGATCAGCCCAGCAAGATCTGACTACCCTGAAATTTTGAAGAAAATCTGATTACCTATCTTGGAGTTATTGCCCTTTTTTCATCAAATTTTCAAAATTTTAATACTTTTCATTTTTTATTTCAAAAACTATAAGAGATAGATGTTAAGTTTAAACAGCAGACATGTGCAACATGTCAAGATTTACCTAGCCTGCAATTTTAAAGTAAATCTGATTACCCATCTTGAAGTTATTGCCCTTTTTTCATCAAATTTTAAAAATGTTAATACTTTTCATCCTTTATTTCAAAATCTATAAGAGATAGATGTTAAGGGTAAATTGAAAACATGTTCAGCTTGTCAAGATCTACATGCCCTACAATTTTGAAGTAAATCTGATTACCCGTCTAGGAGTTATTGCCCTTTTTTCATTATTTTTTTTTAATTTAAACATTTTTGTCTGATATTTCAAAAACTATTAGAGATAAAGGTTAAGTTTAAATTGCCAAAATGTGCAGCATATCAAGAGCTACCTGCCCTGCAATTTTGAAGTTAATCTGAGTACCCAATTTGGAGTTATTTAATACTTTTTGTCCTTTATTTCAAAAACTATAAGAGATAGATGTTAAGTTTAAACTGCAAACATGTTCAGCATGTCAAGATTTACATGTACCTATCCTGCAATTTTTAAGTAAATCCGATTACCCATCTTGAAGTTATTGCCCTTTTTTCATCAAATTTTCAAAATGTTAATACTTTTCATCCTTTATTTCAAAAACTATAAGAGATAGATGTTAAGGGTAAACTGAAAACATGTTCAGCCTGTCAAGATCTACATGCCCTACAATTTTGAAGTAAATCTGATTATCCGTCTAGGAGCTATTGCCCTTTTTTGTCATTTTTTAGCTCATCTAGGGCCAGGTGAGGTATTGCCATCATTTGGCGTCCGTCGTCCATCCGTTAACTTTTTCATATTTTAATCTTCTCCTCTGAAACAACTTGGCCAAATGGAACCAAACTTGGCAGTAAGCATCTATGTAAGGTCCTCTATAAAGTATCTCCATTTCGTTCCATTCCACCAACAAATATGGCCACCAAGGGCAATTCTTGTTTCTGATTGGCTACTGTTTAAAAAAATCTTCTCCTCTGAAACTGCTGGGCAAAATGGAGCCAAACTTGACAGGAAGCATCTATGTAAGATCCTCTATAAAACTTCTTCATTTGGTTCCATTCGGCCAACAAACATGGCCACCAAGATTAATTCTTTTTTCTGATTGACTAATGTTAAAAAAATCTTCTCTGAAACAGCTTGGCCAAATGGAGCCAAACTTGGCAGGAAGGATCTATGTAAGGTCCAAACCTGGCATTGATGGTCCCTGTGTGTGTCCCATTCAAAATTGTGTCCTACAGCCCCACCCTCCATTCAAGATGGCTGCTGTTTTTTAAGGTAATGATTATCTCCCTTTGAAATTTGCTTCAGTATCATTCTATTGTCAGGTGAGCGATACAGGCTCAGTGAGCTGAGCCTCTAGTTTATTGTACGACTAAGGACCATTGTACTGGGCATCAATTTATCATAGCATAATGAAACTGTCCTGGGTCAAAACCTGATTTTTTTTCTCTCTGAAATAACAGAGCTTCTGTTGCTTGAAATTTAGATAACTTGCACGTATAATAATTATTTTGACAATCCCTTTGAGTTCGAGCTACCGAAGTTCTACCACTGTCTATTCAAACTACAGGTAAACCAAATCACACACTTACTAATGATTGATTATTACTTAATATCAAGCAAGCAGTATTTCAGCTGAATTCAGTTTGAGAACAAGTTCAGTAATTATAAAAACCATACAGAAATGAGAGAAGGGATGAGTCAGTTGGGTAAATGACTTCCACTGTAAAAGTATTGAGTGTTGGGTTGGGTTGGGATGAACAATTTAGTGTTTTGTGGCAACTACAATGCACCTACTCTTTTTCGATATCTACAAAAGTTGAAAAGAGGTCTTTTATCTAAGACCGACCAAGAGAACTGCCGCCATTGAAACAGATTCTTCTCAGACACCATTTCACACATATTTAAACCAATTCATCCACAAATGATACAATTGGGTAAACATTTACCAATCTTGCTGATCTGAAGAGTTACCAGCATCAATTGGGGATTTGTCAGTCACAAAACTGAAATGCAGTTTTATGTGGGGATGCATATACATGGTAGACATATATATCTCAATATCAAATTGACAAGATCTAGAACAATGTAGCTGGTTTTCATACACGTAATTTTCCATCTAATAAACAATACCAACTTCCTTCCTTCATTCATTGAAATTAAAAAGAATACAAGTGGTGTTATTGATGTTTACAGTATATGTATACACTACGGTAAATAAGGAAACCAATCCTGATGACCAGGGTACGTATGTTTACGTTGGTTAAAAAAAATGTAGATTTGATCAAAATTCAAAGAATATGTTTGTTCATTTAACTAGCAATTGGAAGAAAGATCAAATCAAGTTTTTCTGGAATTTGGGTGATTTTGTTTCAGTTCTGTTCACCTGAAGTGTTTTTCCATTGAACAGTAAAATATTTAAACCAAACTATACATGAGTGGTCATGTGATTTTTGTACTAATTTGAATACTTGGTAGAAGACTGAAATAAATTGTTTTTTATTTACAATAAAGGCCCTTTTTGTAAACACAACTTTTAATTGTTTGGCCAGGTTGCATATGCAGTTATATGTTTATATACAAATGTAGTACATATATGCAGGGCTTTCAGTATTTTTCCATTCTACCAGTACCTCACTATTTACAGGCGGTACTAGTACTTTTCATTAACATTTTAAAAAAATTCATGAATATCTCAAACAACTTTGAAACTCTTTTAAATCAGGAGGTACCAAAGACCATTTTAGACGGTAAAAGTACCTGGTACCTCCCCTTATTGAAAGGCCTGTATATATATATATATGATTACATAACATTTGTGGGTGAGCAGGAAAAAACAGTAGATACTTTGTGTAATAAACTCCTCTTACAGTTTAATTTTATCTTTATTAGTAGATGCTCTTTATTTTGTGTAATTATCTCCCCTTCCAGTTTTATGTATCAATGCAGATCTTTGAAACTTTACAGAATGTTTGCACACATATTGAAGATATATGCACCTGACATTATGGATGCTTTCTTGATTTTTTAAAACATTTTTTGTTCTTAAATTTTGACACTTTATCATTTTTCAATGTCGTGTTGAGTAGTCGTTACTTATTTTACAAAATGTTATCATGAATTATAATCACGTACTTGTGCAGTCTTCGTGTGATTTTCAATGCAGCTCTTTAAAACTTTGCAGATTGATTTCACACATATTGAAGAAATGCATCTGACATTGTAGATGCATTCCAATTTGTTTTCATATTTTGAAAAATAGACGAACGTTGCGAAAAGAAAGTTTAAACAGTGATGGTCATCAATTCCACCAATATCAACAAAGCAAGCAATCACCTAGAGCTTATTTCAGACTTGCACAAAGTAGTTTGGGTCATATATATTAAAGATATGACTTTTTATTAATGATAATCATTGAGGCATGTACTCAGTGATATCGTATCATCTTTTGTTTATGTATTTAAGAAGTACACTAATACATCAGTATGTTTTGCTTAAGTACACACCGTTTGATGGATGAATTTGTTTTCTCTATTCTGGAGGGGGCCTTCATGGTCGTGATCATTGGATCGTCGTGATAAAAATTGTCAATGACTTGCGACAGGCTGGTGGTTTTCTCCGGGTACTGCGGTTTCCTCCACAAATAAAACTGACTGCCATGGTATGACTGAAATATTGTTGAAAGTGGCATTAAACACGCCAAACCCACCCTCTATTCTGATGCAAAACCTCATTATATGCTTTACCACAGATTGATTCACATGTACAACGTAACACGCCTTAAAAAAAACTTCTTTTCATATTTTGCTGTGATTGACCATCTTTTTCATGTTACGATAGTAAAATGCGGGTCAAGGCTGAATTTCACTGTGATGGTTGTCACCATTCAGGAATTATGCCCCTTGAAAATTGGAAAATCAACAGAATTTATCATTTCTTGATAATAATTTTGATTTGCCTCAAAACATTTCTATATAAGTTTTATTGATTGAAATTTAAAATACAGGTCAAGGTGTAATACCATTAAATCCGGGAACCAGTCAAAATGATGTATGATAAAGTAGTATGTAAAATACAAAATGAATTCCTACATTGTTAGATAAAAAATAAACTCTATTAGATACTGCAAAATACTGAATGTCAGCAGAAACCTACAGATTTAAGGATCACCTTAAATCCATATTTGATGACCTTGTGGTCTTAAATAAAAATGTGCTTGCATTGGAAAGTAACCATCTGAATTTGTGTTAAAGCAAGTGAAAGTAGGATTTTCAAGGGTTGACAACTTCAAGCAGACATTTTTTTTCTTATTATATACTGTAAATTCAGAAATTATTGGGATGTTTTTATTATTGCGAAAAATGCGACTGATGTAAAATCGCAATAATTAAACCTCGCATTTCGGAATCATATGTATCCATTTGTACCACAGGGGCTCACAGTTATATTTTCACATCGCCAGGTATATGTTAAAAGAGAAGGGAGGACACTTTTTTTGCTGCCCAAAGTGAAAGTAGAATTTCGACACCTTTTTTCGCTTCAAAAACGCTTTAGTCTTTGTTCTTACCATAATATTAATGCAAATATCGTTGTTTTTTGCTGATTGACTGGTTTACAGTGGAATAACACTCGTTTTTAAATTCCAAGCGGTTTGGACAACTTCTTATCATATTCATTTCCGGTTTATACGGACTTAATACTATTGATAGAAATAAAAAAAATCGAAATATAATTTTAAAAAGTAGGAAAAAAGACAACGTAAATCTCTTGCATTAAAATATATTTTTTCCTTGTCTCAATCAATCTGGAAATATAGGAAGACAGCATTTTAAGAATATCTTTTGACAAGATGAGTAAATAATTTCCCACAAAAATGCCAGTTTAAACCCTTCGACCAATGAAAACTCACCTTGATATTTAGTCTGTATAAACCGGAATTGAGAATGCTAAGAAGTTGTCCAAACCGCTTGGAATTTAAAAACGAGTGTTATTCCACTGTAAACCAGTCAATCAGCAAAAAACATTGATATTTGCATTAATTTTATGGGAAGAACAAAGACTAAACCGTTTTTGAAGCGAAAAAAGGTGCCGAAACTCTACTTTCACTTTTGGCCCCCCAAAAAGTGTCCTGCCTTCTTCTTTTTAATACATACCTGGTGATGTGAAAATATAACTGCGAGCCCCTGTGATTTGTACTGGAGGACTTCATGCTTCGCAATAATAAAAATCGTAATCTGTGGAAAATTTCGAAGATCGCAATAATAAATGAACGCAATAATTTCCGAATTTACAGTATGGAAGATTCAGATCGACGTCCAATTCTCAAATATATGGTCATTTTTCACTTTCTCAAATCGACGTCCTTTGACATCACTGACGTATACTTCAAATGACGTCACGCCCGTTATGGAATGTTTTTGAGGCAATGATGGAGAAGGGACAAGACCAGATTCTGGAGTACTTCTACTTTAGTGAACCCTAACCCTAACCTTAATAATAACCCTAACCCTAACCTTAACCTTAGCCCTAACCTTAATCCTAACCCTAAACCTAACCCTTTTGTTGTCATATCCGCATGGTAATAAAATGAAAGGTTATGGGTCATGCGCTTTGTTTATTACAATATCTGACTTCCGTGATCTGCCAAAGTAGATTCTACCCCTATTGGAAAAACAATTATTTTCGATGGCAAACTTTGATCGTGTAAACGGGCCTATAGATACGAGAGTTTGGAAAGAACGCCGATTTGAGAATATCCTATAATTGTACCGTGATTTGAGATAAAGACGTCAGTGGATGCTGATTTGAGGAGTGGACGTCGATTAGAGACTGGAAGTCGACCCGAGTCTATCATATATGCCATTAAATGATTTTCTGAGGTAAGTTTCCAATTAGTAGGGAGGTCAGTGACTTCCGCCATTTTGTTTATATTCTGAGTTTAACAGTCAATCAGTAGTTTTTTTTATTTGCAATATAAAAAAATGCCGCGTAAAATGTGCAATGAAATGTGTTTATATCGTACAGGTAATGTTTAAAAATTATATAAAAAATATTGTTAATCAAATAAATCATAGTTTACATTGTTATTTTGTTGTCTGTTGGATACCCACTTTTGTCGGAAAACATGGTAGCCACAAAAATGGCACCGAAGTTTTTCCCACTTCTATTTTGAGATCGAAAAAAAACAAATGTTGCTGATGTTTTACCCTAAAAATAAAGTTATCACATGACAGAAGAAGCTTTCAATTTTGATTGGATAATGCCGTTTGAGGGAAAATCCCCCTTTTCGGAATCTATCTCGTCAAGAGAAAACTTGAGGCAATTATTTTTTTGTGAAATTCAACGTGATTCAATCAAACGGAAATCGCGGAACTCAAGTTTACCTTTCTTCTTGCCTATGCAAATATCTTTTCACTTCAATTAACTCAGCAACATTTGTTTTAGATAACATAAAGACCACTACCCCCCTTGACATGGCCGGTAAAATTCAGTCTCCGGACGAGTCTATCGTAAATTGGGTCGGAGCTGAACTGGAAGCACGTGGTGCAACAAATGACATGATTTACCAACTCATCACAATAGGAAATTACACTGGTACGTTTTAAATGATAGCATAGGCTACGAAAAATATATATTGTGGATGAAATCGTTAGATTTCAATATTAACAAATGTTACGAAATGACCTGCGTCCCCCTGTTATTATTGGCGCTTCCACATGATGGGAAATAACTCCCGCCAATAGATTGCAACACAATCGTCGGCTTTCTTTATTGATTTTTTTTAGCGCAAACATTAACATTTTATTTGAAAGGCCCTTGAACTAGAATGATATTTTAGTCTCACAATCATATGGATGTTCATTGAAAAGATCGTTTGATAGGACATGACAATTCCCCCCCCCCCTCTTTTGGCAAAAGAGGTGCAGGGCAGGGGGTTAGTCAGGAACTTAATTTTGTCAAATTTAAAACTTAACAGTATTTTGAAATTGGTGAAAAAGGGAGTTATGGGTCAATACCCATAACTCCCTTTTTCACCAATTTACAAGACAAGCAATATAAATGAGGACTTTATTCCTGATTTTTTAATAATGATATTAAAATCAATTTTTTTTCAGATCCTTTGTCTTTATATATGATGTTAATTCTGCTGTGATATACTTAACTTGACTGAATTTTTCTCAGTTAATCAAATGCTCAAATCTAATTTATTATGGTTTATTTGGGTATTGATGTAACATGTAAGTGAACATGAAAGCATTCATTTGGAACTAATAGTTAAAGTTGAACGATTGATTGCTGAACATGCACTGAGCAATATTTCGGCTTATATATTCAAGTTGAAAAGAGGACAAGCAATAAAACATTGGCAAAAAATTACCGAAGCAACAAATTAAAGGGGAATATCCAAAGACCACAATCCAGAGACAAGGCGAAAATGTGAAAACAAAAAAATAAGAACTTGGTGAATTACAACAAGAAGACAATCCGGAAGGGGAATAATAAACACATTTTGAGGAATAGGATGGGTCATTGGGCTTAAAATTTTGACTGTCCTTGAAGAGGCGGGTATAATGGATATGAACAAATTTAGCCTTGTAACAAGCCTTTCAGGGGTCACAATGAAGTTTTTTTTTCGAACATGGCACCTTGGATTTAATCATCCCCAGTTGACACACACACTGGCTTTGAATATGTTCATTTCACACTGTTAGTTTCTCCATTCGGAGTAGGAGGACATGCAACAACGGACATAGCTTTGTATTTGTAGATTCTACACAACCTATGCTCTCCCTTCAGAAGGTTTTTTTTTTTTTACCACACATGAAGCTGTGTCCTATTTCTATATCCCAAGATTCCCATGATGTCATCAAAAATTAATAATTTATTGCAAGTATGTGTCTATGTTCTTAATTTCATGAGATTTACACCTTTTAGATTTCGATTTGATGTACAAATTATTTATTATATTACACTTTATATATTTTCCAGAAGAGTTGCCTCTCGCTAAAAGTCAACATGATCAGCTTACAAATTGTTATATATTCTGGGTTAAAGTGCTGTCGATTATTGAGGAGTCATCAGATTTAACTTTTAAAGAAAATGTTCCAATTGCAATGGAAAATGTATTTTTTGAAATATCAAATGTTGACACATTTATAAGGAAAATAAGAAATAGGGTTAAACTTGCAATTAAAAGGCAAGATAACAATCTTCTAATGGAAGATGTTTTTACAAATGTTCCAAATGTAGGAAAACAATTGATGGCTTTGGGCATAACTGAGAAATGGTTAGAAAATCCAGTTCCTATTGAAATCTCCAGTAAAACCTATTTTTTTTGCAAAAATAAAAAGGGAGGTAATTCTATCAGAAATGCTCCTTTTAGATGCAAAATCTGATTTTTAAAGAAAATATAAGCCTGAAATGGGAATACCTTGTTCATTTATACTTTTTTTAAGCTTTTATCAGGATAAATACAATTTCAATAGGAAAAATTGCTCTATAAATGGGTTTCATAGGTTGATTTCAACATTTTGACAATTTGGTGCCATTCAAAAAAGGGGCTTCAAAGCCATATTGGCACCAACATATTTTTTCTTTGATGAGAAAAAGAACCAATATTAACACTGAAATTGGCAGTCAGAAGTGCAAATGTTTACTTGAGACAAAGCTGTGTATTATCATTTGATATCTTAGCAGTCACTACTAGCACAGAAATCTAGACTAGCATCTTTTTTCATTTTTCGAAAATGACTGCTAACCTGGAAACTGACCAATTTTTTTAAAAAGTAAGCAAACAATGCCAATACTGAAACATGTTCCTTTAAAAAAAACAAAAAACAATCTTCAAGCAAAATAAAGAATATTACATGTAGAATTCGGTCTTTTACCAATAATCTGCATTGAATTCGGCCATAAATACAGCACAAATGGCGGCCATCTTGGATAAAATTTAGGAGTAAATTTCTATACTTGAATCGAGCATAACTTTTGAACCACTTGTCCGATTCCCAAAAACTAAACTGTTCTGTGATGGTATTGAAGAAATCTACACAGCTGTCATATTTATATATGAAAATTCCTTGCTTTAGAAAATAGCCTGACCTCCCTACAATTAGGTATCCCTTCCAATGAGATATGTACATGTATGTCACCTATATTAAGCATCGGGTGAAACCTGTATAAACGCTCAAAAAGATTTTATTTAACATAGAAATGGGAGATTATTCAGTGGTATGATTCCTCAAGTTTAATTTTCACTAATAGTGGTCGATTCAGTGTAGCAGTTATGTCCCTTTAAAATAGGAACATCAGCAAAATTGATGGTTTCCGGATGATAACTGTAGTTTTCCTCAACATGTACATTTGTACCTTTCTACTTTGGCATAAATATTATTGATCATATCAAGTTGAATGTTTTACTACATGTATGGTGGCAGATATCCCCATAAGAGTTATGCCCCTTTGAAAGAGGAAAATCAATAAATTTATGGTTTCTGAATGATAACTTTATTTCTTTTAAATTTTGTATTTATAAATATGACAATGACATTTTAATGGAGAATGAATCCATCTCTGCTGATGTTTCATCTGATAATTATAATTCACCTTCTTTTAAATTTACTCCCCATATGTGTTCTGCCCGATATACATGTAAATGTAATTTGATTTTGGACAGCATGCAGCATGTGTTGTGTACTACGCCAGTTTTGTCTTTAAATACATGAAGAATTGGGCCATTACTTTTGATATTGGATGTTTAACTACAGTTATGTTAAATATTACCTGTACATGTATTAACAGGTAATTCTATCCTAATTTTACATTTTTAACACCAACAATTTGTATGAATAAGGGTGTGATTTAAATTGCGTTATTTGATATCTAGTTGGGAATTTACATAGACAAGGAAGTGAAAATCAGGTTCATGTTAGTTTGTTTGTTGTAACTGTAAAAAAAAGTGTAATCATTTGAATTTTAAAGGAATAGAGATATGATACATGGAATAATGAGATAACTAAACAGGAAGGAAGCTAAAATTATTTATTTTCATTGTTTTTTTCCTATTTTATTTTACCAAGCAAACGTTTGTTTTAGATCGGAAATTAGATTTACGTGGAAATTAAGGACAAAGTATACATACAACATTTCATATGCTGGTAGTATATAAAAGTGAGAATTAAAAAAAAGTAGGCAATGAGTAAAAAAAAGGATTCTTCTGTGAAGAAGGATTTGCCTAATTCAAAAGATTCCTCTGTGAAAAAGGACAGGCCTATTTCAAGTCCAGTGTACTTTTATGATGAAATTCCTAGGATAGCGGCATGCAGGTCATGTACAGTATTGGTTCCAGTACCAAATATTTCCTTTAGACAAAACATATTTTTTAAGATAAGGAGATCAGAACAAACGTTGCATTCCTTTGGCTATTGTACTATTTTATTGTTAGAATATGATTCTGTTGAAGATGTAGTGAATTTTACAGCAAGTGAAAATCAGGTATAGTTGTAAAATCAAGGTTTTGTTTTGATATCTTATTTATTATTCGACGGCCGTCGTGGTTGTTAACGTATGGTATAGTCCATTTGAATGCTATAGACCACCTAAAAAATATTAATTAAAAATCCATTTTAATGTTTTCTTTTCTTTTTTCTTCACATATATATTTTATATGTTTCTACGAACTCTGACAGTAACTTTTAGAATTATTCATCCAAAGATAAAAAAAAAAGTTGCCCATTGGGTGTGTATGTTAAATATTTTTTTTTATATGTGTAATTTCTAGGGGAGTGAAAGAACAGCCTAGAACTGTAAACAAATATAAGAGCATGTGCTCCCCATGCAAATATACTATTGGCATGTGACTTGTCATTTAAATATCAAAGAAGATGACATGTAAAGGATGATTGGAAATAACAATGGAAAATAGCCTTGTGAAATCAAGGTGAACTTTAAAGTGCCTCTTGCTTGAATAAAAAGCATGCAAGTCAAGCTCTGTGCATTTCTTCAATATATATTTAAACTAGATAATGTGTCCATGAGAATTAAAGATCAAAAAAGTAAAAATGAATTTGTAATTAATTTTTTTAGGTGGTCTATAGCATTCAAATGGACTATAGTTGGTGTACCTGTGCAATCTGTCTATCACCACTAATGTTGTGAGTTCGAACCCCACTCCGGCGAGGTGTATTCGATACAACGTTATGTGATCAAGTTTAAATTTGTCAGTGACTTGCAACAGGTCGGTGGTTTTCTCTCCATGGTATAACTGAAATATTGCTGAAAGTGGTGTTAAAACACCATAAACCAAACCAAGCATATTTGTTATTTGGTCGAAACATTCAAGGCTGCAGTCTCCTCTATCAAATGCTGATTTATGGAACATGTAAATAGTTTTTGACCTTCATCAATTGTCATGTGCAACCTTTGACATAATATTCAACTTGTTGAAGGGAGTCAAGTATTTAGTAGAAGTAGAACAACCTCTGACATAATCTTCAACTTGTTGAAGGCGGTCAGTATTTAGTAGAAGTAGAACAACCTCTGACATAATCTTCAACTTGTTGAAGGTGGTCAGTATTTAGTAGAAGTAGAACAACCTCTGACATAATATTCAACTTGTTGAAGGTGGTCAGTATTTAGTAGAAGTAGAACAACCTCTGACATAATATTCAACTTGTTGAAGGTGGTCAGTATTTAGTAGAAGTAGAGCAACCTCTGACATAATATTCAACTTGTTGAAGGTGGTCAGTATTTAATAAAAGTAGAATATAATGGTGTATCAGACTATCAGAATGAGAATTTATAGAAAAGCTAAATATTGTATTTGACATGTAACATACGGAAAACTACAATTAAATTTGTATGTTAAAAAGACAAATTGGGTCCAAATTCTGGTGGCTTGATCATGTCACAAATGTGAGTTTGTTTCTCAATCAGGAAGAATTCAGTGATAGTTACCTGAACACATTCTTTTTTTTTATCTTACGATTTGCATATATTTTGATTAATTTTGTGTAATGTTTTTTTAAATACTGAAAGGGTATATGTTGTAATATCTTATATGTAATACAAAACAAAATGGCCTTTTATATAAAAAAACATAATGTAAAGAAATAAAATAATAAAAAAAAACTACAATTAAATTTGTATGTTAAAAAAACAAATTGGATCCAAATTCTGGTGGCTTGATCATGTCACAAATGTGTGTTTGTTTCTCAAGCAGGAAGAATTCAGTGATAGTTACCTGAACACATTCTTTTTTGTTATCTTACGATTTGCATATATTTTGATTAATTTTGTGTAATGTTTTTTTAAATACTGAAAGGGTATATGTTGTAATATCTTATATGTAATACAAAACAAAATGGCCTCTTATATAAAAAAACATAATGTAAAGAAATAAAATAATAAAAAAAAACTACAATTAAATTTGTATGTTAAAAAAACAAATTGGATCCAAATTCTGGTGGCTTGATCATGTCACAAATGTGTGTTTGTTTCTCAAGCAGGAAGAATTCAGTGATAGTTACCTGAACACATTCTTTTTTGTTATCTTACGATTTGCATATATTTTGATTAATTTTGTGTAATGTTTTTTTAAATACTGAAAGGGTATATGTGGTATATGTTGTAATATCTTATATGTAATACAAAACAAAATGGCCTCTTATATAAAAAAACATAATGTAAAGAAATAAAATAATAAAAAAAAACTACAATTAAATTTGTATGTTAAAAAAACAAATTGGATCCAAATTCTGGTGGCTTGATCATGTCACAAATGTGTGTTTGTTTCTCAAGCAGGAAGAATTCAGTGATAGTTACCTGAACACATTCTTTTTTTTTATCTTACGATTTGCATATATTTTGATTAATTTTGTGTAATGTTTTTTTAAATACTGAAAGGGTATATGTTGTAATATCTTATATGTAATACAAAACAAAATGGCCTTTTATATAAAAAAACATAATGTAAAGAAATAAAATAATAAAAAAAAACTACAATTAAATTTGTATGTTAAAAAAACAAATTGGATCCAAATTCTGGTGGCTTGATCATGTCACAAATGTGTGTTTGTTTCTCAAGCAGGAAGAATTCAGTGATAGTTACCCGAACACATTCTTTTTTTTTATCTTACGATTTGCATATATTTTGATTAATTTTGTGTAATGTTCATTCAACTGTGTTTTTAGCTCACCTGACCCAAAGGGTCATGTGAGCTATTGTCATCACTTGGCGTCCGTCGTACGTCGTAAACTTTTTCAAAAATCTTCTCCTCTGAAAGTACTAAACCAATGGAAACCAAACTTGGTCTGAATCATCACTAGGGTGTCTAGTTTCACAATTGTGTCCGGTGATGCTGTGCACCAACCAACATGGCCGCTGTTACAAAAAATAGAACATATGGTAAAATTGCAGGTTTTGGGTAACAACTCAAAAACTGTTAATAATATCAAAAATCTGACATGGGGTAAAAATGATCAGCACATCAAGATCTACCTACCCTGCAATTTTGAAGTAAATCTGATTGCCCATCTTGGAGTTATTGCCCTTTTTTCATCAAATTTGTAAAATTTTAATACTTTTCGTCTTACATTTCAAAAACTATAAGAGATAAAGGTTAACTTTAAATTGCAAAAATGCGCGGCATATCAAGATCTACCCACCCTGCAATTTTGAAGTAAATCCCATTACCCATTTTGGTGTTATTTCCCTTTTTTCATCAAATTTTCAAAATTTTAATACTTTTCGTCCTTTATTTCAAAAACTATAAGAGACAGGTGGTAAGTTGAAACTGCAAACATGTTCAGCATGTCAAGATCTACCTACCCTGCAATTTTGAAGTAAATTTGATTACCGATCTTGGAGTTGTTGCCCTTTTTTCATCAATTTTTTTTTTAATTTTAATACTTTTCGTCTTATATTTCAAAAACTATTTAGAGATAGATGTTAAGTTTAAATTGCAAAAATGTGCAGCATGTCAAGATCTACCTACCCTGCAATTTTGAAGTAAATCCCATTACCCATTTTGACCGATTATGCAAATTAGAAAAAAGGGGGGATGAAATTTTAAAAAAATCTTCTCCTCTGAAACTACTGAGCCAATCTCAACCAAACTTTGCTGAAATGATCCTTAGGTGGTCCCCTTTCAAAATTGTGTCCATCAGCGCCGTCCTGTATCCAAGATGGCCGCCATTACTAAAAATAGAAATTTCTTCAAATGGCCAAAACTGCTCTATTTTAAGCCAGAAAGTGCCCAAATTTGAACTGTATTAGCATAATGATGAGCTTTTTAACATATATTACAGGATTTTTTATGAACTTTGAACTTTTGTCTATTTTGACCGATTATGCAAATTAGAATAAAGGGGGGATGAAATTAAAAAAAAATCTTCTCCTCTGAAACTACTGTGCCAATCTCAACCAAACTTTGCTGAAATGATCCTTGGGTGGTCCCCTTTCAAAATTGTGTCCGTCAGTGCCGTCCTGTATCCAAGATGACCACCATTACTAAAAATAGAAATTTCTTCAAATGGCCAAAACTGCTCTATTTTAAGCCAGAAAGTGCCCAAATTTGAACTGTATAAGCATAATGATGAGCTTTTTAACATATATTACGGGATTTTTTATGAACTTTGAACTTTTGCCTATTTTGACCGACTATGCAAATTAGAAAAAAGGGGGGATGAAATTAAAAAAAAATCTTCTCCTCTGAAACTACTGTGCCAATCTCAACCAAACTTTGCTGAAATGATCCTTGGGTGGTCCCCTTTCAAAATTGTGTCCGTCAGTGCCGTCCTGTATCCAAGATGGCCACCATTACTAAAAATATATATTTCTTCAAATGGCCAAAACTGCTCTATTTTAAGCCAGAAAGTGCCCAAATTTGAACTGTATAAGCATAATGATGAGCTTTTTAACATATATTACGGGATTTTTTATGAACTTTGAACTTTTGCCTATTTTGACCGACTATGCAAATTAGAAAAAAGGGGGGATGAAATTTAAAAAAAATCTTCTCCTCTGAAACTACTGTGCCAATCTCAACCAAACTTTGCTGAAATGATCCTTGGGTGGTCCCCTTTCAAAATTGTGTCCGTCAGTGCCGTCCTGTATCCAAGATGGCCGCCATTACTAAAAATAGATATTTCTTCAAATGGCCAAAACTGCTCTATTTTAAGCCAGAAAGTGCCCAAATTTGAACTGTATAAGCATAATGATGAGCTTTTTAACATATATTATGGGATTTTTTATCAACTTTGAACTTTTGTCTATTTTGACCGATTATGCAAATTAGAAAAAAGGGGGGATGAAATTTAAAAAAATCTTCTCCTCTGAAACTACTGTGCCAATCTCAACCAAACTTTGCTGAAATGATCCTTGGGTGGTCCCCTTTCAAAAGTGTGTCCATCACAGCCGTCCTGTATCCAAGATGGCCACCATGACTGAAAATAGAAATTTCTTCAAATGGCCAAAACTGCTCTACTTTAAGCCAGAAAGTGCCCAAATTTGAACTATAAGCATAATGATGAGCTTTTTAACATATATTACGGGATTTTTTATGAACTTTGAACTTTTGCCTATTTTGACCGATTATGCAAATTAGAAAAAAGGGGGGATGAAATTAAAAAAAAATCTTCTCCCCTGAAACTACTGTGCCAATCTCAACCAAACTTTGCTGAAATGATCCTTGGGTGGTCCTCTTCCAAAATTGTGTCTGGCATTTCAGAACACCGACCAAGATGGCCGCCACAGTCGAACTTAATTTAACATAGGACCCTATGGGAAATTCCCATAAAAATCTTTTTGTCTGAAACCATTTGCTCAATAAGAACAAAATTTTGATGAAATAGTCATTTGATGGTTCTCTTCCAAAAATGTGTCTGGCGGTTCGGCCCTTCGATCAATTTTTTTTTTATCTGCAATTTTGAAGTAAATCTGATTACCCATCTTGGAGTTCTTGCCCTTTTTTCATCAAATTTATACAAAAAAAATAATACTTTTCATCTTATATTTCAAAAACTATAAGAGATAAAGGTTAAGTTTAAATTGCAAAAATTTGCAGCATGTCAAGTTCTTCCTACCCTGCAATTTTGAAGTAAATCCTATTACCCATTTTGGAATTATTGCCCTTTTTTCATCAAAATGTTCTCAATTTTAATACTATCATCTTGTATCTCAAAAACTATTAGAGATAGAGGGAAAGTTTACACTGCAAAAATGTTCAGCATGTCAAGATCTACAAAAAATTTCCCACAGTTAAAAATATGCGACAACTGTCAAGAGTTATTCCTCTTGAAATGCATTTTTTTGTTGATTCGCTGCTTTTGGTTACTCAAATAATCAAAGGGAAGCAACTCTATTACAAAATGTGAAGTAGGAAAAGCTAAATTTTGAGAATCATTGACATATATGTGTTTTTACAGCAATTTTGATAACTTACATTAAAGGGGGAACCCCTGCCCACATATTTTTGTAGAAGGGGTCTGCAATGACGAAGGCTACATTTGTTAATTTTTTTTGCCGAAGTTATCAAGTTTTATTGACTGATGTTGTTATTATACCCAGGTGAGCTATACAGGCTCCTGGGAGCCTCTAGTTTAAATACTGAAAGGGTATATGTTGTAATATCTCATATGTAATACAAAACAAAATGGCCTCTTATATAAAAAAACATAATGTAAAGAAATAAAATAATAAAAAAATCTCCTATTTACAGGTTATACATGTACATAAAGACAGTGATACATATAGATTATTACCTGATCTGTAACATGTAGCTTAATATACAGTGAAACCTGTCTAAACTGAACCCCCTTCATGTCCGTAGGAGCAACTTGTGTGTTTGGAATAGACTGGTGTTCAGTTTATGCAGGTTATTTGGTACTTGGTCCTACTAGTTTTATCAGCAGATTGTCTATATTGTTAGCAAAGAAAGTCTGTCTGAAAGAGTCAGCTATATTTACTAAATCATAGCCTTTACCAAGAAGATTTGACAATTTTAGGTGTCTGATTGAATTTTTTTTAGCTTTGTAACTTACCTCGTCATAGAAACGTAGATGGGAAATAATCACTTGTATTATGCATATGTATAATTATATTTATATACAAGAGGGGCCCGGGTGGCTCAATGAGTTAGGTAGTTGGGTTACCTAACAACTCATACAAGCCTAACACCAATATCACGGCATGGGTTCGCGCCCGGCTTTGTAAATTACAAAAAGGGTGCACTCGACTCGCAGCTGCAAGTGATAAAAGTTTACCAGTTGCTTGCCCATGCTCGGTGGTTCTCTCTGGGTACCCCTGCTTCTTCCACCACTAAAGCTGGTCGCCATGATATAGCTGAAATATTGCTGAAAGTGGCATTAAACACCAAATATCAAATCAAATCAATATATGCAAGATCTTTATTGCGGTAGTACATTGTTTGTATATTACCATAGTAATACAGTATCCTTGCTGAAAGGAAATGAAGATACACAGCACACTGCCTTCAGAATTATGTGCCTCTATGCTCTCCCTGTGTCCCTCTTCATAATTATCCCCCCCACGATAGCGGTGAGGAGATATAGTAATAGCGGCCGTCTGTCCGTCACACTTTCTTGTTTACGCGATAACTTGAGTAAACATGGATAGATTTGAATAATATTTTGCATGTGGCTTGTAATTATCATTATCTTGGATGGGTTCTTACATGGAAATATTTGAAGCAAGGGTTTTGGGGGGAAATCTTAGTTTTTGGTTGAAAAATCACCAATATTGAGAATTGTGTCTTGTTTACACAATAACTTTAGTAAACATGGATTGATTTGAATAATTTTTTGCATGTGGCTTGTAATTATTATTATCTTGGATGGGTTTTTACATGGAAATATTTGAAGCAAGAGTTTTGGGGGGAAATCTTAGTTTTTGGTTGAAAAATCACCGATATTGAGAATTGTGTCTTGTTTACGTGATAACTTTAGTAAACATGGATAGATTTGAATAATGTTTTGCATGTGGCTTGTAATTATCATTATCTTGGATGGGTTCTAACATGGAAATATTTGAAGCAAGGTTTTTGGGGGGAAATATTAGTTTTGAGTTGAAAAATCACAAATTTTAAGAATTGTGTCTTGTTTACGCGATAACTTCAGTAAACAATTTAACATGGATAGATTTGAATAATTTTTTGCACGTGGCTTGTAATTATCATAATCTTTGATGGATTTTTACATGGAAATATTTGAAGCAAGGGTTTTGGGGGGGAAATCTATATTTACATCAGAGGTTTACACAGTGTTCAAAGTGGAGTACTTCCTGTATATTATTCAGATCATGCTGCAATATACTCCATCCTTCAATAAAGTATGCTATACTGCTTTCTATAAATATATAAAGCTAAATATTATGCAAGTTCGGGGGGATATGTCATGCGCTAGGCGGTTCTTTTATTTCAATACAGTCAAGCCTGCCTTAAAGGGCACATCTATATAACAAACACTGTTTATAAAGGACAACTGCTCATAAAAGAAACATTTTCAGGTTCCCTTGAGTGGCTTATATAGGTTTGACTGTATGTCCTTAATTATGCAATTATTCAGTAAACATTTACATCAAAGCAAAGTACATTGTCACTTATCAGACATCATTGACTAATTTCATTACTCATTAATATGTAAAGGGGCTGTTGTGATTGTGATCATATGGTTATATTTATAACTACCTATGCAATCAGTGCCTATCACCACTAACGTTGTGAGTGCGAATTCCACTCAGGCGAGGTGTACTCAATACAACATTATGTGATAAAGCTTGTCAATGACTTGCGGCATGTCAGTGGTTTTCTCTGGATCCTCCGGTTTCCTCCATCAATAAAAGTGACCGCCACGATATAGCTGAATATTATTGAAAGAGGTGTTAAATACCATAAACCTAAACAATCAATATGTATAATATCCATGGTAACAATATGAACAGTAGCACTACATGTACTGTACCATTGTAGTAGTATGAATGTCGTATTCAACAACAACCTAGTAAGCTGAAGTGACCTTCTCTTGTACCCCCTCTATTTTCATATCTTAGATAGAACACTGTACATCATTATATTGTAGGGATCCTTATAGGGGGAAAAAATTGATGAGTTCCAACCAAAAAGTCCCGAGTCAAGCTAGTCCATCCTTTGTTATTGTTTGTAAAAACTGGCGAGTCCCAAACACAAGTGATGGGTCCTGGACTAGTCCATCCTTTGTTATTGTTTGTAAAAACTGGCGAGTCCCAAACACAAGTGATGGGTCCTGGACTAATCGAGACGAGTTGCAAGTATCACTGATATTTATGCATAAAAATAGAAGAGCATAAAACCATGAAATCGGGTAACTTTTTATTTGAGTTAAATTATATGATGAAATTCATTAGGAGAGTAACGAAAGTTTCAACATGGCTGCTCATTAGAGAAGATTTATGAACAGGTATGATTATTGTATTCTGGTTTTTAATTTTAATAATTCTTTATATTTCAGACACCAACAATTACCCTCAATTTGAATCGGATCATTGACAAATCCTTGAAGCATATCGTGAAAGATTCAAAAGTCTGGCAAGAGTTTCACTTGAATGACTCGGGGAAAAAAAGATCATTTGTACTTCAGTTTGAAAAAGGACAAGAGTTTGACGAATTTTTCATAAAACTTAGTGAAGTACTTGGCTGGTTACATGCCTGCAAGAAAGGGAAATTATCTGTTGATAAAAGTAAGAATAATGCCATTAAAATTAACCATTTATTCCATATACATTTAAGCTGATCTGGCCATGGCCCATGGTGCTAAATGATGTATTGTCATCATTTTGTATCCATTGTCATCTGTTGTTTCATAAATGTTTTCTTTTATTTTGTTCTCAGACACCGCTATATCAATTGGGACCAAATTTGCAGAAATGCTACTTGAGTGTTCCTCGGCATGGCTGTTAGGGCAAATTTTGCTTTCTGATTGACTGAATTATTTTTTTCTTACACACCACTGTACCAAATGGGACCAAACATTTACAGAAATGCTACTTATTTGTTCCTCAACATGGCAGCTAAGGAAAATTGTGCTCTGCATGGCTGAAATTTCAAATACCTTCTTCTGGGAATCCACATATGTGATTAAATTTTTGCATTTAGTCAAAATGTTCCTACAAATAAACATGTACATAACTCAGTATTACTTGTTAGAACCATCATCTGTGAATAAAGTTTATAAACAAATGTATTGTAGTAATAATCAAATATTAACATATGGCTAAACAATGCAAGGCCGACATACGGCAAAGTAATATTATGTAGTCTTCTCTTGGCGGCACACATCGTTCACATACTCAGAAATCTACCTTCTCTCAGAAGAGCGGAGGTAAATGCTCAAATTCTTAATCCTACAGAACCATAGATTTCTACTGTTGATGTCAAGACATAAAAATCGTGTTCAAAGAATTTCGTGTGCACATGGACGTTTTTCTTTTTTTGCACATTTTCATTGTGTTTCTCATATGTTGTTCTATTGATTTAAAACTAAAACAATGGAAAACATTTTTTATTCTGTTTATATAGTCAAAAATTAGTGTTGCGTTTTTCAAGTTCATCAGTATATATAACATTTTATATATTGTGCTTTAGAACCGATATGTATTATCTTATATGTACTTACTAATTGTTTTTACTAATATTAAGGAGACCGGGATAATATACAGGTATTCAATGTTTTTTAAATAACAAATGTACAGATTTCAGTAAAAATATTGTGAATTAAAAAAAACAATATTTTATGATTATTGTAGAATACTATCTGGTTGGCTTTAGAGATAATCCAAAAGAGGTGATTACAGAAATTCCTTTTTATGGAAATTCTGATCCAGAGGAAAGAGAAAGTTTTTCCTCGGATAGTTCTGAAAATTCAACAAACGATGTAATAGACAGCAGTTTAGTATTAACTTCTCCTTTCTCCCCCAAACCCTTCAATACTCTACCAACCAGCAGGGTAACTGGATTAGACGAAGAGTTATCTCTAGGGTTACTCAAAAGACCAGAATCAGAAGAATTCAAAAGGGGCCGTTATCATAAAGAAATATTTGGTTCCATGTTACAACCGGTACCAGCATCTGGGATTTCCATATTTGAAACACATAGCAAGCATTCAAATGACTCTGATTTAGACTACAGTGTAAATATTACAGAATTAGATTTAGATAAGAACGGAACAGTAAAACATTGTGATTTTTGTCAGAGTGTGAATATAACAGAAATCGACTCACATTGTGACTTTTGTCAGACTGTTAACATTGCACAATTAGACTTTGACAACATTAAATTGAAAGGAGAAACTTGTGACCAAGCCCAGATTAAGCATTCAGATGACTCTGATTTAATCCACAGTGTGAATATTACAGAATTAGATTTAGATAAGAACGGAACAGTAAAACATCGTGATTTTTGTCAGAGTGTGAATATAACAGAAATAGACTCAAATTGTGACTTTCGTAAGACTGTTGACATTGCACAATTAGACTTTGACAACATTAAAGGAGAAACTGATTATCAGCGAGATGTTTTGATTGGTGATGAAGTAGTAGATACAACAATGAAGGCCAGACAAGAACAGAACCAGCTGAAGCAGTATGCACAGCTTTTACAGGCAGCTATCAATGATGGTGACCAGGAAAATGCACGGCAGTATGCTGACATACTTGCTGCTAGTCATTTAAAGATAGCCATAACGGTAGACGAAAATAGTTTGAAGGTTGAAGCAAATAGTCAAGATATCAAGTAAGTCATGTGACTGATTAAATAAAAATTAATTATTAATTTTCAGTATAATATGCACAATTTGATAAAATATGAAATTACAACCCAGGGTTATAGTAAATTCTTCAAGGGATGTTAAAGCTCATTTTTGTAGGTGTCTTAAGTTAATAGATGAGGAGAGGGTATATATAGGCTTGTCCTGCTATCCAATCCTTTTCAGTACTTTTCTGAATAAAATACGTTTGAATTAAGTTAATAGATTAAATTTGTTCATGCCACGATATGGCTGAAATGCTACTAAAGTTGGCATTAAAAACTAATCAATCAATCAATTATTTTTGTAATTTTTATGTTCCTTTCAGTTTGGAAATGTTACATTCATTACAAATCATAATTGTTAAAACTGGTATACCAAGCTGTCAAATGTAAGAAAAAGTTTAAAGATAACATGTAATACAGTCTGTCTACTTTTAAATCATAGTTGTTAAAACTGGTATACCAAGCTGTCAAATGTAAGAAAAAGTTTAAAGATAACATGTAATACAGTCTGTCTACTTTTAAATTATAATTGTTAAAACTGATATGCCAAGCTGTCAAATGTAAGAAAAAGTTTAAAGATACCATGTAATAAAGTGTGTCTACTTTTAAATCATAGTTGTTAAAACTGGTATACCAAGCTGTCAAATGTAAGAAAAAGTTTAAAGATAACATGTAATACAGTCTGTCTACTTTTAAATTATAATTGTTAAAACTGGTATACCAAGCTGTCAAATGTAAGAAAAAGTTTAAAGATACCATGTAATAAAGTGTCTACTTTTAAATCATAATTGTTAAAACTGGTATGCCAAGCTGTCAAATGTAAGAAAAAGTTTAAAGATACCACAGTGATAATCAGGAACCATTATTCAAAGAAGGGCATACAATACAATGACCAAAAGAAAAGAGACAACTGGACAAACAACTATATGCAAAACGCTACACAGAAAGCTATAGATTGAGCAATATGAACCCCACGAAAATCCAGAGGTTAACTCACTTTGTATTAACAGCCAACCAAATAAGATCCCAGTTCCCAAACTTTATTACTATGGCCCTAGAAAGTTAAACATCATTTTAAAACAACTTAGATGTAGAGCTTCTTTCCTCAACCATGATCTATGCAAAGTAAATATCTCATCTAGCCCAGCTTGTAGCTTAGGTGCACCTCAAGAAGATACAAACCACTTCTTTTTTGTTTGTACTAAATATTCTGATATAATAAACAATCTGTTTCTAAGCATAAGCAATTTATCTCAATTGATCAATACTTCACTACTCACATCAGGAAGTGAAACTTTAAGTTATGCAGATAATTGTTTTTATTTTTGATTCAGGTTTTAGTTCACTTGGACCAAAGGTCCATGTGAACTATTGCCATCACTTGGCGTCCATCGTCTGTCGTCTGTAAACTTTTCCCATTTCAAGCTTCTTCTCCGAAACCACTGGGCCAATTGGAACCAAACTTAGCAGGAATGTTCCTTGGATGGTCCTCTACAAAGTTTCTGTTTTTCGTTCCAGTCGGATATTCAACATGGCTGCCAGGGCCAATAATATGCTCTGATTGGCTGAAATTTCAGAGATCTTCTTCTCTGAAACTAATGAACTGACTGAACCCAAACTGTAAACGAATGATCATTGGAATGTCCTTTACCAAGTTTCTGTTTTTTATGCTGATCGGAAATCCAAAATGACCGCCACCGCAGGACATAGATTAACATTGGATCCTATGGGAAAATGTTCAAATGCCTTCTTTTCAGAAACTACAAATATGATTAAAGCCAAACTGTACATGAATGTTCATTGGATGGTCCTCTACAAACTTTAGGTTTTTTGTTCCGATATGAAATTCAAAATGGTGGCTACGGCAGGACTTAGTTTAACATTGGACCCTATGGGAAAATGTTTCAAAACTCTTCTTCTCTGAAACCACTTGGACAATTGAAACCAAACTGCCCAGGAATGATCATTGGAAGGTCCGCTACAAAGTTGTTGTTTTTTTTATGCCGATCGGAAATCCAAGATGGCCACCACCGCAGGAAATAGATTAACATTGGACCCTATGGGAAAATGTTCAAATGCCTTCTTCTCAGAAACTACAAATATGATTAAAGCCAAACTGTACATGAATGTTCATTGGATGGTCCTCTACAAATTTTAGGTTTTTTGTTCCAATATGAAATTCAAAATGACGGCTATGGCAGGACTTAGTTTAACATTGGACCCTATGGGGAAAATGTTTCAAAACTCTTCTTCTCTGAAACCACTTGGACAATTGAAACCAAACTGCCCATGAATGATCATTTGAAGGTCCTCTACAAAGTTTGGGTTTTTTATGCCGATCGGAAATCCAAGATGGCCGACACCGCAGGACATAGAATAACATTGGACCCTATGGGAAAATGTTCAAATGCCTTCTTCTCAGAAACTACAAATCAGACTGAATCCAAACTAGACAGGAATGTTCATTGGAAGGTTCTCTACAAAATTTAGATTTTTTTTGTTCCGATATAAAATGGAAGATGGTGGCTACAGCAGGACTTAATTTAACATTGGACCCTATGGGAAAAGTGTATCAAAACGCTTCCTCTCTGAAACCACTTGGACAATTGAAACCAAACTGCCCAGGAATAATCATTTGAGGGTCCTCTAAAAAGTTTGGTTTTTTTCTGCCGATCTGAAATCCAAGATGGCTGCCACCACAGGTCATAGTATTAACACAGGACCATATGGGAAAATACAGAAATATTTTCTTCTCTGAAGCTATTGCACTGATTGAACCTAAACTGTGCATCAATCATTGGAAAGTCCTTTGCAAACTTCGTGTTTTTTAGGTTGATCAGAATTCCAAAATGACTACCACTGCAGGACATAGTTTTTACATAGGACCAATGGGTTCTTTTTATAACCAGGTGAACGATACAGGCTCTTGAGAGCCTCTGGTTCTATTCATAAAATGGTCTAAACGATTTCTAATGGTTTAAATGTACTAACCATACACCACCCAGCATCAGAACACATACACACGTTTTCCTCATTTCTTTTTATTCTTTGATTATTTTCAGCTTTGTTATATATTAAAATTGTATTTTACTAGTTTTCTTGTGCATTCTCAACATAATGTAATGATAATTGTATATATAGGAGAAGACTCCATAAGTTGGTAAAACATGTGTCTGATCCTCTTTGTATCATTGTTCAAATAAGATAATTATAAACTAAAACCACCATGATTTGTTGTCTTGGACGCTTCCTAGCACATGGTACATTGTATGTGAATTTTTAATTCTTTAAGAAAAAACAGTTTATCGTTGATTATGTTTGTACTTGAAAATAGAAAGGTTATATTTAGCTTATAATGATGCTGTGTGATAGAAGAAACACAATTTATCATTACTGCATGTGGTGCACATTCAGCTTCTGTGCATCTTCTGTGATAAGTAAAGGATTACAAATGTACATCAGAGGTCATTGTGAATAATTAAAGAAGGTCATCTTATTCATTATTTTCCTACTTGGAAATTCATTCATTTCAACTGCATACAATGTAGCCTCATACAATTCCTTTTTATAATCAAGTTTGTATTTTCTAAATTTGATTTCTAAAACTACAATGTATATAATAACAGATATCAGCATTTTGATCATATTATAAATTCTACTTTTTTTTTTTTTTTTTTTACAGAATAAAGGTAGTTATAGAAGATAAAGAATGCCAGGGAGGAAGCTTGTTACTTAGTGTCAAGTTAACAGACACAATCGGAGACCTCAAAGCAAAGGTAAATTAATCTGTAGACTGTACTGACAAAAACATTTCTTTATCCTGCAATCGTTACGGCTATGGTGTTTAATGCCACTTTCAACAATATTTCAGTTATATTGTGGCGGTCAGTTTTATTGGTGGAGGAAATTGGAGTACTAGGAGAAAAACATTGACCTGTTGCAAGTCATTGACAAACTTTATCACATAATGTTGGATCGATTATACCTCGTCTAGATTGGATTCGAACTCACAACTGCAGTGGTGATAGGCACTGATTGCATATAGGTACCGGTAGTTGTAAATCCAACTACCATTCGATCACGGCCACGACGGTCCATTTCCTGCAATCATTACATTTGCTGTACTAAAAAGGTATAGGAATGAATTTATGTTTTATTTGACTAATATACAAACAACAATCTCCTGGTACCCGGTTGATGTAGAGCAGATGGTGAGAAATAGTAACAGTATATAGCTTGGATTTGACAGAAGACTATTTGAAAGCTGTTTGAGCTAGACTTGTTTCTGCTATTTTCAGTACAATTTGGCTGCCGTTTTTTACATTGCCGGATAAATACAATATTCATAAATTGTCAGTAAAAAAATACTTGCACTCACTGCGAAACAGGCTAGAAAAGCTAACCAAAAACAACTTTATTTTATATCTTCCCACAATCTACATATATTGTATATTTATTTACCAATATTCATAGTTTAAAACAACTTCATTGAGTTTTTCACAGATCAAATTCTGATTTAATTTTCTTGCAAGGAATGTCATCATTGGTAACCCACAGCTGATCATGACCCTGATTACTCTCCACTTGCCAGCTGTGGGCTAACTGACAGAGAAATCCTCGTAGTCATGAATTATTCATGGGTCATTTTAAAACTTTTTTATTAGTTCCAATGAACTGTTTTACAGCCAATCAAATCACAGACACAGATTTTGAAAAATAAAGGGAATTAAAATGATGAACAGGTGGTAATTACCTGTGAGTTATTGATGGTGAAAGTTATATTAACTTGTTAGATCGTATCTTGAATGATATTGTCAATCCGTCTAATATAGGAATATAGGAGTGATGTTATTGAAACAGCTTAACATAGATCAGTTACAGGAAAAGCTTGCAACGACTGCTTTTATATGACATGACCCACGGTTAATGAGTAGAGAGTTTCGGGCATGGTAAGTCGAATGTTACCGACGATGCAGGAATGTGGGCTGGAATTTGTTGTTGACCTTGTGAAAATAGGCTTGTTGTGTATATTTCAGATGTTTTTCAAACATAAATTTCCAATAGAGGTACAGAAGTGGATTGTGGGGAAAAGAATACCGAAGGATGAAGAATCGCTGCAGAGATTGAGAGTGACAAATGATCAGACTGTGTATCTGTATCTGGTTACGGCAAAGTCTGTAGGACTTGATAAACAGCAACATATGGCTACATCAGGTTAGTAATTTAATATAGATGTATTTATATGTCGAAAAGGTCACTGAGAGGAAAACAAACATTGCATTTCTATCAATGCAGTCAATAATGACTTGTGTTTTGATTGGTCTCTTTCAGCCGTTCTTGATTTGCTGACAAAACTTTCATCTTCCATTATTTTGACATTTTTTAACAATCATGTTCATAAAAGAAATTGGTCGAAGAACTGAATGGAAGCAATGTAAAACAAAACTTCTGTCATGCATTATTTCTTTTTATGAGGCCTTCTATAAATATTGGTGGTTTTTTTTGTAGCCTGATCACTGACACACTAAATTGAAAATCACTCACCCATCAACAGAAAGTGTGTTTTCTTGTTTTCAGTAAGATTTTGTCAGAAAAATATATTGTTTTTCCAGTCTACCTACCTATTTCCAAAAATGATAGGTCAGACCAGCAATGTATGGAGGCAATTTAAAGCAAGAAGTCATTATCAGAACTACAAAATGGTGTTTAATGCCACTTTTAAAATATTTCAGTTATATCCTGGCAGTCAATTTTATTGGTGGAGGAAACCGGAGTACCCAGAGAAAACAACCGACCTGTCACAAGTCGCTGACAAACTTTATCACATAATGTTGTATTGAGTACACCTCGGCATGAACAGGTTTCAAACTCAAATTCAACTACCATACGATCACGACCATGACTGCCCCTAGAATTAAAAGAAGGTGCCATCAATAGCAAACAGAGATTCTACATTTGAATATTTTTAAACAGAAATGTTGCATTTGTATTTTATATGCCCAATCAACAACAAGCTAATAAAACCAGAAGAGCATTGCTATTTTAGATGTTATAGATTCTCTAATAAAAACTGAAATATTGTTAAAAGTGGCATTAAGCACCATAGACCAACCAATCTAATAAAAAAATGTATCTCTCAAACATCTAATAGTTTATTAGATTCCAATTTGTTAACAATATGCTAATATTATAGGATACATTGATATGACTGTAAATGATAAAGGAATGCCTCCAATGGTGCCAGCTGTACCCCATCATGTACCCCAGCAGCCTATGAACCAGTTGAGCAGTACCCCCACAAAGGCACCAGTCAGAGTAGATAAACCTATTCAGGGAGCTCCTGTAGAGCCTCCTCCTAGGGGAGCTGTCTTTAATCCTGTTACACAGGCAGAACATGAAGTTCCAATTGAAAAACCTCCCAAAAGACCTGAGCCAGGCAGTAGTCAGATAGCAAATATTAAGGGACAAGATGCAGATTCAAAACAGGTTTTCAAATTATATTTTTCTTTGTTTAGACCTATTTTGATATTTCTTTGGCAGATCATAGGGTACTTAAATTACCCAATCTGTAAGTTTGATTTTTGTTCTAGTTTGAGTAGCAATACTTAAATTACCCAATCTGCTAGTTTAATTTTTTTTCTAGTTTGAGTAGCAATACTTAAATTACCCAATCTGCTAGTTTAATTTTTTTTCTAGTTTGAGTAGCAATACTTAAATTACCCAATCTGTAAGTTTAATTTTTTTTCTAGTTTGAGTAGCAATACTTAAATTACCCAATCTGCTAGTTTAATTTTTTTTCTAGTTTGAGTAGCAATACTTAAATTACCCAATCTGTAAGTTTGATTTTTTTTCTAGTTTGAGTAGCAATACTTAAATTACCCAATCTGCTAGTTTAATTTTTTTTCTAGTTTGAGTAGCAATACTTAAATTACCCAATCTGTAAGTTTGATTTTTTTTCTAGTTTGAGTAGCAATACTTAAATTACCCAATCTGTAAGTTGATTTTTTTTCTAGTTTGAGTAGCAATACTTGAATTACCCAATCTGCTAGTTTAATTTTTTTTTCTAGTTTTGAGTAGCAATGCTTGAATTACCCAATCTGCAAGATTATTTTTTTTTCTAGTTTGAGTAGCAATACTTGAATTACCCAATCTGCTAGTTTAATTTTTTTTTCTAGTTTTGAGTAGCAATGCTTGAATTACCCAATCTGCAAGATTATTTTTTTTTCTAGTTTGAGTAGCAATACTTGAATTACCCAATCTGCTAGTTTAATTTTTTTTCTAGTTTGAGTAGCAATACTTAAATTACCCAATCTGTAAGTTTGATTTTTTTTCTAGTTTGAGTAGCAATACTTAAATTACCCAATCTGTAAGTTTGATTTTTTTTCTAGTTTGAGTAGCAATACTTAAATTACCCAATCTGTAAGTTTGATTTTTTTTCTAGTTTGAGTAGCAATACTTAAATTACCCAATATGTAAGTTTGATTTTTTTTTCTAGTTTGAGTAGCAATACTTAAATTACCCAATCTGTAAGTTTGATTTTTTTTCTAGTTTGAGTAGCAATACTTAAATTACCCAATCTGTAAGTTTGATTTTTTTTCTAGTTTGAGTAGCAATACTTAAATTACCCAATATGTAAGTTTGATTTTTTTTTCTAGTTTGAGTAGCAATACTTAAATTACCCAATCTGCTAGTTTAATTTTTTTTCTAGTTTGAGTAGCAATACTTAAATTACCCAATCTGTAAGTTTGATTTTTTTTCTAGTTTGAGTAGCAATACTTAAATTACCCAATCTGCTAGTTTAATTTTTTTTCTAGTTTGAGTAGCAATACTTAAATTACCCAATCTGTAAGTTTGATTTTTTTTCTAGTTTGAGTAGCAATACTTAAATTACCCAATCTGTAAGTTGATTTTTTTTCTAGTTTGAGTAGCAATACTTGAATTACCCAATCTGCTAGTTTATTTTTTTTTTCTAGTTTTGAGTAGCAATGCTTGAATTACCCAATCTGCAAGATTTTTTTTTTTTCTAGTTTGAGTAGCAATACTTGAATTACCCAATCTGCTAGTTTAATTTTTTTTTCTAGTTTTGAGTAGCAATGCTTGAATTACCCAATCTGCAAGATTATTTTTTTTTCTAGTTTGAGTAGCAATACTTGAATTACCCAATCTGCTAGTTTAATTTTTTTTCTAGTTTGAGTAGCAATACTTAAATTACCCAATCTGTAAGTTTGATTTTTTTTCTAGTTTGAGTAGCAATACTTAAATTACCCAATCTGTAAGTTTGATTTTTTTTCTAGTTTGAGTAGCAATACTTAAATTACCCAATCTGTAAGTTTGATTTTTTTTCTAGTTTGAGTAGCAATACTTAAATTACCCAATATGTAAGTTTGATTTTTTTTTCTAGTTTGAGTAGCAATACTTAAATTACCCAATCTGTAAGTTTGATTTTTTTTCTAGTTTGAGTAGCAATACTTAAATTACCCAATCTGTAAGTTTGATTTTTTTTCTAGTTTGAGTAGCAATACTTAAATTACCCAATCTGTAAGTTTGATTTTTTTTCTAGTTTGAGTAGCAATACTTAAATTACCCAATATGTAAGTTTGATTTTTTTTTCTAGTTTGAGTAGCAATACTTAAATTACCCAATCTGCTAGTTTAATTTTTTTTCTAGTTTGAGTAGCAATACTTAAATTACCCAATCTGTAAGTTTGATTTTTTTTCTAGTTTGAGTAGCAATACTTAAATTACCCAATCTGCTAGTTTAATTTTTTTTCTAGTTTGAGTAGCAATACTTAAATTACCCAATCTGTAAGTTTGATTTTTTTTCTAGTTTGAGTAGCAATACTTAAATTACCCAATCTGTAAGTTGATTTTTTTTCTAGTTTGAGTAGCAATACTTGAATTACCCAATCTGCTAGTTTAATTTTTTTTTCTAGTTTTGAGTAGCAATGCTTGAATTACCCAATCTGCAAGATTATTTTTTTTTCTAGTTTGAGTAGCAATACTTGAATTACCCAATCTGCTAGTTTAATTTTTTTTTCTAGTTTTGAGTAGCAATGCTTGAATTACCCAATCTGCAAGATTATTTTTTTTTCTAGTTTGAGTAGCAATACTTGAATTACCCAATCTGCTAGTTTAATTTTTTTTCTAGTTTGAGTAGCAATACTTAAATTACCCAATCTGTAAGTTTGATTTTTTTTCTAGTTTGAGTAGCAATACTTAAATTACCCAATCTGTAAGTTTGATTTTTTTTCTAGTTTGAGTAGCAATACTTAAATTACCCAATCTGTAAGTTTGATTTTTTTTCTAGTTTGAGTAGCAATACTTAAATTACCCAATATGTAAGTTTGATTTTTTTTTCTAGTTTGAGTAGCAATACTTAAATTACCCAATCTGTAAGTTTGATTTTTTTTCTAGTTTGAGTAGCAATACTTAAATTACCCAATCTGTAAGTTTGATTTTTTTTCTAGTTTGAGTAGCAATACTTAAATTACCCAATCTGTAAGTTTAATTTTTTTTTCTAGTTTAAGTAACAATACTTAAATTACCCAATATGTAAGTTTAATTTTTTTTCTAGTTATACCCCCACTCCCCGAAGGGGGAGGGGGGAATACTGTTTTACCTCTGTCCGTCTGTCCTTCCATCTGTCCAAGATATTTTTCGTCGCATTTTTCTCAGTAACTGTTGATGGCAGAAATCTGATATTTGGTCATAAGCATCATATAGGTATACCATATTGTGGGTAGTGTTTTTGGACCCGTCGGATTCCTACTTCCTGTTTGCCGACTTAGTTGGTTTTTATACACATTGAACATATATGCACATTTTTCGTCACATTTTTCTCAGCAACTATTGATGGCAGAAATCTGATATTTCGCCACAAGCTTCATATAGGTACCCCATTTTGTGGGAAGCGTTTTTTGACCCGTCAGATTCCTACTTCCTGTTTGCCGACTTAGTTGGCTTTTATACACATTTAACATATATGCACATTTTTCGTCACATTTTTTTCAGCAACTATTGATGACAGGAATCTGATATTTGGTCACAAGCTTCATATAGGTACCCCATATCGTGGTAAGCGTTTTTGGACCCATCAGATTCCTACTTCCTGTTTGCCTATTTGGTTGGTTTTTAGCTCACCTGACCCAAAGGGTCATGTGAGGTATTGCCATCACTTGGCGTCCGTCGTCCGTCTGTAAACTTTTTCAAAAATCTTCTCCTCTGAAACCACTTGGCCAATTTAAACCACCAAACTTGGCCTGAATCATCCTTAGGGGGTTCCCTTTAAAAGTTATGTCCGATGACCCTGCCGACCAACCATCATGGCCACCATGTCTATAAATAGAACATAGGGGTAAGATTGCAGTTTTTGGGTAATAACTCAAAAACCGTTAATAAAAAGAGAAATCTGATATGAGGTAAAAATGATCAGCACAGCAAGATCTACCTACCCTGCAATTTTGAAGTAAATCTGATTACCCATCTTGGAGTTATTGCCCTTTTTTCATCAAATTTTTAAAATTTTAATACTTTTCGTCTTATATTTCAAAAACTATAAGAAATAGATGTTAAGTTTAAATTGCAAAAATGTGCAGCATGTCAAGATCTACATACCCTGCAATTTTGAAGTAAATCCCAATACCCATTTTGGAGTTATTGTCCTTTTTTCATCAAAATTTCTAAATTTTAATACTTTTCGTCCTTTATTTCAAAAACTATAAGAGATAGATGTTAAGTTTAAACTGCAAACATGTTCAGCCTGTCAAGATCTACATACACTGCAATTTTTAGCTCACCTGTATGAGCTATTGCCATCAATTGGTGTCCGTCGTTCGTCTGTAAACTTTTTCAAAAATCTTCTCTGAAACCACTGGGCCAATTTAAACCAAACTTGGCCTCAATCATCCTTAGGGGTTTCCCTTTAAAATTTATGTCCGATGACCCTGCCGACCAACCATCATGGCCGCCATGTCTGTAAATAGAACATAGGGGTAAAATCAGCAAAAAAATCAATTAAAAAAATTCCAGAAAAATCCTTTTAGAGTATATTGCAATTAAATTTGATACATATATGTAATATTCTTTCAGAATTATGGTTGAGGACCCCATTCCTCATCAAACATGGCCACCATCATTACCATAAATAGAAAATTAGTGAAAAAATTATTTTAAAATCCTGTAAAGAATCAAATGCAATCAAACCATATGGAAAGAATGCATATGTGGTCTTCTTTCAAAATTTTGATTGAAGACCTCCGGCTGTCATGCAATGTGGCCGTCACTGTTACAAAAGATAGAAAATTATTGTCGAAAAACATATTTTAAAATCCGGTAAAAAGCCAGTTGCCACCAAACTTTATGGAAATGATGCATATATGATCCACTTTCAGACTTATGGTTGCTAACCCTGGTCGCTTATGAAAAATGGCTGCTATCGTTACAAAAAATAGATTATTATTATTTTTTTTTCAAATTCTTTAAATATTGTAAAGAGCAATGTTGCTACCAAACTATAAAGGAACAATGCATATATAATTCTCTTTCAGACCATGAATGATGACCCCGACTGTCATCAAACATGGCCATTGCCACTTCTCAAACTTGAAAATTAGTGAAAAAAATCAGTAAAAAATAGAAAACTATTGAAAAAATTAGATTCTTCTCCTCTGAAACCGTTTGGCCAAATGAACCGAAACTTGGTAGGAAGCATCTATGGAAAGTCCTCTGTTGTGATTGCTCATTTCGTCCCTATCCGTTAACAAATATGGCCACCATAGACAATTCTTGTTTCTGATTGGATGATTTCTAAAAAATCTTCTCCTCTGAAACCGCTTTGCCAAATGAACCGAAACTTGGTAGGATGCATCTATGGGAGGTCCTCTATAAAGATTGCTCATTTCTTCCCAATCCAATAACAAATATGGCTGCCACAGGCAATTCTTGTTTCTAATTGGTCAATTTCTAAAAATCTTCTTCTCTGAAACCGCTTTGCCAAATGAACAGAAACTTGGTAGGAAGCATCTATGGAAGGTTCTCTATAAGAATTGCTCATTTTGTCCCGATCATTAACAAACATGGCCGCCACAGGCAATTATTGTCTCTGATTGGTCAATTTCTAAAAATCTTCTACTCTGAAACATGGTAGGAAGCATCTATGGAAGGTCCTCTATGGGAATTGCTCATTCCATTTTGATCTGTTAACAAACATGGCCATCATAGGCAATTCTTGTTTCTTATTTGTCGATTTCTAAAACAGCTTTTCCTCTGAAGCCACTTGGCCAAATGATATGAAACTTGATAAGAAGCATCTATGGAAGGTCCTCTATAGAGATTGCTCATTTCGTTTTGATCCATTAACAAACATGGCTGCCACAGGCAATTCTTGTTTTATATTGGTCAATTTCTAAAAATCTTCTTCTCTGAAACTGCAATGCCAAAATGAAAAGAAATTTGGTGGAAAGCACCTATGAAAGGTTCTGTATTAAGTTTCCTCAAAGCAGAATGAAAGGTGAGCGATACAGGCTCAGGCCACTGAGCCTCTAGTTATACACATTGAACATACATGTGTATATGCAGGGGTATCATAAGTGAGCATTAGCTCACAGTTCATCTTTTTTTTTCTAGTTTGAGTAACAATACTTGAATTACCCAATATGCAAGTTTAATTTTTTTTTCTAATTTGAGTAGCAACTGAAATTCAAGGTGCAGGGTTAATAAAGTTGTTCCTTGAGATGTAACAAACAGTAAAATTATTTGGGCTATTAGGATTAAGGTTATAGGTGTTTATTGTAGTGGCCAGTAATTTTGGCGGAGGAATGTGGATGCTGATTGAATAGGTAGATGTAAATCCAACTGCCATACAGTCGATGGCGTCTCCTATTTTGATTGGTATTTCACACTAGAATTTAAGTACCATTTCATGCACAACATGATGCAAATAGACAAGTAGTATCTGTTTTTCCACAACACAACTATTTCCTGATATACAGTACACAACGTATAAGAAACAAATATTGTTAACTATTTATAAATTATGTGTAATACATCTTTTCTATTTGTAGCAGATCGGTTGGCACTGTCTTGCATGTACATTCCTAAATCTCCCGACTCGTCCAGGATGTGAAATGTGTTCTCATCCACGACCAAAAGATTACAAGATTCCAGAGAATTATAAAATGTCCAAGGAAGAAGTAGAAAGAATAAAAAGGGAAGAAGACGACGAAAGAAAAGCACAACAGGTAAGTCACACAGGTGCCATTTTATTACAAGTCCTGGTAGTGAGTGAGTGATTGTTGCTGAACACAAAATGAGCAATTATATCACAGATAGTTATATTTTGATGAGATGATGATGATGTCAATGAAAACTAAAATAATCTCACTAAAACAACAGTCCTAAGGTAGAGAAGTCGCTCCACTAGGAAACATTATCCTGTCTGAGTCGTTCAGTCTTTGCTCTTATTCCTTAATGCTGAGTGACAAACGGGAAAGCAATAAATGACAGTTTTATAATCTTTAGTCTGAATTAAAAGGGGATTGAAATCGACAGTCTACTTCACTTTAGGAGAGCATGCTAACCATTACACCATAGAAGCATTCCATAGTCCTCTATTGAGCCAGATTTATTTTGTTTTGTTATGTGGACACCGATAGTAAACTGTATAAACTGAACCCTGAAAATTGTAAAACTAGATAACCCTGAATAACGAATTTTGTCTGCAAGGTTAAATTATTTTGCAAATATTTAATTTTTTGGTGTTCCGTTTACACAAATCACAGTACAAGATATTGTCCAGTTTACTAGTTACAAATTTCAATATGATGTTCCACTATAAGTTGACTAAAAAAAGGAATCGATCACTGTTTCCCAGACCACGTTTGGGTTTTTTTCTATTATGGAGAGGGGTGGCCGTGATCGTATGATAGTTGGATTTACAACTACCTATCACTGCTAAATTTGTTTGAACCCTATTCATGGCGAGGTGTACTCGATACAACATTATGTGATAAAGTTTGTCAGTGACGTGCGGCAGATTTTCTCTGGGTACTCCGCCAATAAACTGATCGCCACAATATAACTGAAATATTGTTGAAAGTGGCATTAAACACCATAAACCCAAACCTAAGCCATCTATTATGGAGATGTGTAATTAATATTTTTTTGAAAAAATTATTCCTATTGAGCTAAATACATTCATATTCATTTTTCGGGAACAAAATGTAAAACAGAATTGAATAATATATGATTCGACACAAATTGTAATGTTTATGACATTTTTAAGAAAGTTATGACCCAATAATAATAATATATGTTTTCACCAGTCTTTTTCTCTTCTGACGACTTTTCAGGCTGCTGCAGAACGTCGTGCACGAGAGAGAGAACCTGCTGAAAACATATACAACCAAGAATTGACAGAGCAAGAAATTCATCATCTTCTAACTCTTAATGACGAAATGCAGCGAAAAATTTTACAATCTCGTCAAACCGGAGGACAAGAGCATGAATTTAAAGAGGGTGTCCAGATTCCAAGAGGAGCTGTGCAACAACCTGAAAATTTAGAAAATATACAATTTACAATACAACCTGGACAGCATCTTGATTTTAGTCAAGAAAATGATGAATCAATATAATATTGAAAATATGTATCCAATAGATTGAAAACCTTTTGTTGTATATTTATATAGACTAAATGTCACGTTTCATTGACAAGTTTAAAACAAAACCATGATGTTGAAATTTGCCTTTGTTTGATGAAATATATTGGGAACACATATAGACATTCTCAAACTGAAATATTTACAATTTTGATGACATTTTTTTTATATTTTGATATAAGAAATATTGAATTTTGTTTAAAAATATTGACATACTTTGAGCTTGAAAAATTGAACTAGAATTTAACCAGAAATATTTTTTATCAAGGGACATAATTCAGTACTCCTGAATGAGATAAATGTTCAATGAAGTGTGAATTCAGGTTATGTGTAATACTTAGAATCATGAAAAAATGTAATGTTTACAAATTTCTCAGCTGTTCAGAAGAAATAAAACTTGCATTGTTTGATAAAGTATGTATTGTCTTTACCCTGAAATTTTTTTAATGGACCCAGTAACAACCTGGCCTGTAATGAATATAGATTAAATACTTGAATATATTAAGCAACAATCAATTGAAATCAAAACTTAGTGGGAGAATTGAGTTCTCTTTCAAAGGACTGATAGCTGCTAGAGGTTGACGACAATAGTATTTAAGCTAGACTTTGAAATCTTCAGAACAATTGCCAGTTTTATTTAAATTTCTTAAGGACATTCTTTAATAATATAGCAAATTTTGATAAAGTTCTTCATGACAATTTGAGAAATAGGTAAGCAAATGTCCCGAGACCAGTCCCTAGTTGAATCACTGAGACAGCTGAGAGAAGTCAGGGAAACTTCTATAGTACCAGTCAAAAGTGAAATAATACTTCCTTTGTAGTAGTGCTAAGCTATGGTTATCTCAAATTACTGCTTAGTTCAAAGTGAATTATCTAGTCTCTTTGACTTTTGACATAACCCGGTTGGAACATAGTGAGGTGTTGTAGATCAGTGAAATCCTTAGGTTGTAAATAATATTCCCCCCCAAACAATAGTTGGAATCTTATTATTTCTCTCTGTTTCTCATTGTAATTATTATTATTATTGTTCATTCTATCTTCCTCCTAAAGTTGTCTATAGTCTTTCTCATAATCCATAAATCTGAGGTTTAAAGTATGATAGGTCTGGATGTTTAGTTGGTGCTAAAATATTTAGTTTTTCTATGTTGATTCCTAATTATAAATGTTTATTAATAAGAGGTACAAAGAGAGGGTATGATCTACTATATGATCCTATGTTTCTATAAAACTTTTGTAATAGTTCCCTGTTACACTTATTTTGAGTCCATATTTTATCATGTGGTATAATGTAGGTTAAAGAAGCATTGCCATGGTTTCATATAAACCACTCAAGAAAGTTACAACATCATACAGGTATTTGTAAATCATACCTTTAATTATATTTTTCATGTTAAATGAGATAAAATGTGAGTTTATGTATCAGGGTATTTGGGGTTGAATCAAGATTGACAACATTAAATTGCCAAAAATTGTCCTGCAAACTACAGTGAAACCTGCCCATACAGTCACCTGTATCAAAAGGTCACCCTTGTCCTGTCATAGAAAAACCTGCCCATAGTCACCTGTATCAAAAGGTCACCCTTGTTCTGTCATAGAAAAACCTGCCCATACAGTCACCTGTATCAAAAGGTCACCCTTTTCTTGTCCTGTCATAGAAAATTTCATATGTATTGAACCTCATTTAAGAGGTCACCTGTCTTATCAGGCCACTTTTTCTTTGTCCGAAAGTGACTTCTTAATGCAGGTTTGACTGTATATAGAAATACATACACAAAAGGGATATAATTGTTGTAGAATTCAAATTAATTAAAGATGGAATCCTGATATAGCAGTTTCCTTTTTCAGTCACTTGCAGATGGACAATTTTTAAATAATATTTTTATGGCAAAGTTAGATTTATGAAAAATATATTTGATATAGTCAGAGTTAATTAATTTTTGTGCATAGGTAGTGTACAAGTTAAAGTAATATGAAAGGCAAATATTGTGGAATTTTTGGATTAAATATTTTCACTTAATATGTCACTTAATTTTAACTAAAATCAACTACATAACATTAAAAATCCGCTCAAAAGCAGATTTTAAGAGCAAATCGCAAAATATTTGACAGCAGATAATTCTGTTTTCCCGCACAGTAATGCAAATGATATGCGCATGACCCAAGATTTGAACTCTTTTGGGGAGATTATCGCTCTTGTGCACTGTTCAGTTGATGAAAAAAATGTCGGATGCAAGTAAAAATATATTCCGTGTGTACCACATAAGAATAATTGCACCCAAAAAAATGGTTCACACAACATGAAACAGACAGATTCCTCAATATTCATTGTCAGGAATGTGTGCATGCTTACCTCAGCATCCATGATTGTTTATCTTTTCGTCATGATCGGCAATCATCGGAACAAAACAACCGAAAGTTAATCAGTCTCCACAACAATGGCGAGGACGATAAACATGCACACGGATTAGCAGATTTCTAGTTGTTGGGAACATATTTCGACTTGAAACATGCATGAATAGCTTAGTAAAGGTACCGCCATATTCCAAATTGAATTTTCAGGGAAAAAATGTCTTCACCCAAAACTGGTGTAATATTACTTTAATATGTTTATGCACTAAGGAAAGTTATGTTATTTTGCTTAAAATGTTTTTGTTTCTTTATAAAAAATGTTAAGAAAAACCACATCTTCTTGTGTTCATTTATATTCTTTTTTAGTTTGTCGTTGATGGTTTAATATTTAATTTGTTTCAGGATTTACTTAAATTGTTTTCATTTGTTGATTTTTGAAAAAGATGCAATTTTATTTATTTTTAGAACCAAAAATATATGATTTATTTGTAGGAGGGATGATGTCTTATTTACGTTATTTGTGTTTGTGTGTGTATAGTGATGTCCAACACATATTGTGTTGTGTTTTTGTTTTGTTTTTCTTCGTCTTGTTTCTCTGGATTGTCCATTTTTTTTTATTGCTCTTCGGTATTCTCTAACATTTACTCACGAGTTGAGGGACTGAAGAGGAACAATGGAAATCTATTTTTGACAACAACAAAAAACCCAAAACCAAATAGAAGATCTTAGAAACCAAACATTTTTTAATTATGGTCTAATGTTGTATCTTCTTCTTCCACATTTGTATTTCATCATAATATTCATGTGTTTCTATGTATGAATTTTGTCATCAATAAATTATATAAAATATACGATTTATTTATTTGATACTACTATTGTGGAACTTGTGCAATCCGACACCTGAGTTTTCCGACATCCTGTAACATTCAACCAAAATTTATGGTCCAAAGTATTTTTGTTAACTAAAATAAAACCTGAGTATTCCGACATTCTGTACAATCCAACATATTGCCCTGGTCCCTTGGTGTGTCGGATTAGACTTTTCCACTGTATTTATACATGTATGTGTATTCAAGTATAAGTAAGAGTATATTCCAAAGGAAAATAAATATCTCACGTCATGAAAAAATATGTTTGTGGATGTATATGAACAAAGCCATACTACAAATGAATAACCTTTTGAATCATGTGGATAGTTTTTGTTATTGTTAGTCTGAAGCTAGAATCTTGAAGTAAAATTTTTAAATTTGTGTACTGCTGAGTAATAGGCTATAGATTCTTACATTTCTTATTCATGACTCGTTGCTAAATAAAGCATTTTTGATTTTCATTTTTTTTTCGAATTCAATAATAGATAATTAAAAAAAGCATTATTAAGCAGATGTAACAAGCTTTATTATACTGTAAATTTTACATTTGTGTAAGGGTAAAATGAAACCAGGAAGTACGTTACTTTAAACATACAATTTGTATTTTATTGTCAAGCAATTACAGACGATGTCAGGGGTTTCAAAGTGGGCCGGTACACGGTACTTTTACCCGCCTGAGATCGTGTGTAGTACCGGCAGAAATTACTGAACCACCCAAAATTAGCGGTGGTCAAAACCACAAGTACGATAGCCGATAGGCTTGTGGAATATTTTTCATAAAAAATTAATGATCACGTCAATTGCTGAATTCTTGCATTCAAATCGAACAACTGCGTCACAACCAAGTTAATGGGATATTCCCTGCTTTAAAAATAACTTTACCTTAGAATCGTAAATAGCAGTTTGCGCATGCGGTAAACAGATATGTTTTCGCCCCAATATCTTTTCATCCTGTGTAAAACTCGAACCGGAACAAAGCTGACATCATTTCAAAATAAAAAAATGACCGATTACAAATTATGTTCAAACACAATTTATTGTAATCTCCAGTAATATAAGTATGATCATTATGTATTATGAATATATGACTACACAATATTTTGTGCGATTTTTTTTATCCATTTAAAACCCAAGGTCGAATCATTCTGGGGCGTACTGGCTTAACTCCGTCCATATTGTTTAACTTCCGGTATAAAAAAATAAAAACCTATGGCTAATTTATTTACTGGTACATATTTTGACGAGGCCCTACCGCGGTTGTTCACAGAAATGAAAGTGTGCTGAAAAACATTTTTAAAATCTTGAAAAAGGACCGGACATGGCTCAATTACGAATTACATTGTAATGCCAAAACGCCAACCCCCCAGGCATTATGCATGGTCTTCACTCTTGGTGAAATCTGAACTCTAAAGTTAATGGGAATTTTCTTTCAAAAACACTTTGGTCCACAAAATGCTAGATTTCAGGAACTTCCGCCCCCTGGACCCCTTACGGCCCTCGGCCTAATTTTTTAGGTACCTCCTAAAATTTAAGAAGTACCTCCTATTATAAAAAACTTTGAAACCCCTGACGATGGATCAGACACAAGTTATAAACTTGCGATGTCTTCTCTGTAAACCAGGAAGTAAGAATGCTCCAATTACACACAATTTTACCTGGGATTATTACGACTGTTACAGGGCTGCCTCATTACTGTTGGCATGCTTGCACCAAGTGCAAATAAAACCGTCTATGTGATGTAATGGTTAGCATGCTTGCGTCAAGTGACCTAGATTGTAGGTTCTATATTTTGTCAAGTTAAACCAGAGTCTATACAATTGTTATTTAGTGCTTCTCCTCTATGCATACAGCATCAAGGAGTATGATCAAAAGATGGTTAGCTTGGAGTTTAGATATTATGTCAGAGTGGAGTGACATTTCAACCTGTGGACAGTTGTTTTAGTAAGATAGATATAGTAAAATTCAATTTAACATGAATGTCTAGAACAAAGCAGATATCATCTAATTGAAAAGAAACTTGTTCTCACAATGATATAGTTCAATTGGCATTAATTAAACTACAAAAACTCACTCAAGTGTGGATGATCCTGGTTCGTTCCTCCAATGTCTGTAAAATTTGTATTTATTATACTTCTCTGCTTTAGAAAAACATTAATAAACAATAGCAATGACAAGTTTGCTCAGTGTCAGAATAATGTGTTGAATAACATTGGTACCTGTGGACTATTGCTTACGCTGTAAGGAAAAATCTAGCTCAGTCTAGTGATCTAGTCCAAAGCAGATATTATGATCCTTTCATCAAAATGTATTGTATTCTCATCATGGTTCCCAGGGATCAACACACAGAGCTGTCCAGCAGGTCTACAAGATTGTGGATAGGGATTACCGTCTCAATAGGGATTTCTCAGGTTATAATACAAAAAGCTTGACTGTGGATCATAGTTGTAGCATATTTAGAGAGTGCCAAGCTTTCCCTGCACACTAAAAACCTCTTTTGTAGATTTGTAAATAGTAGGAGCATTGTAACCACTACAAAAGGCAAAATTGTTCATCCCTACCCCAACTTTCCATGCTTTTTAATGGCGATCATAAGTTGTTTCCTTTGTTGTGCTGCATTTCTGTATAGTTTTTATATATTGTTGTATTTGTTCTTGTCCTGAATAAGCATCAAATATTATCCGCAGGATGTTAAGCAACCAACAATCAATTTCACTATATTGCTGAAAAATTGCTCATTTTGTTTTTAGCAAAAATCACTCGCAATTCTGATTCAATAGTGGGGTCTTTACCTACATTATTTTAAAAAGAGGCATCCATATTGGTAAAATTTTGTGAAAAATTAGAGATCCTGAGTGTATAGAAATAGGACTTAGTTTTTTCTCAGATGTGGAGAACAAACCACTCACACTGAGGCGTCGATTTGTTGTGCTCCACAAATCAAATACAAGGACATGATTTTTTTTTGTGGCAATCAAAACGTCTGTTCATTAATCCACATTTTATTGTTTGTAAAATATACCCAATCAATCAATCAATCAATTAAAAATTAATTGTAATACATCATTTTATTAATTAGTAAAATAGGATATAGATGTAAATTAACATGACGGACTATTCAAATTTACAGCAAAAAACACTTGTTATTGCTGTTCTTCATTTCACAGTTACAGTACAGTTTTCAAGGAGCATAACTCCTTCCCAAAAATTAGTTGGAAGCAACCTTTTGCATGCGGTTGAGTGGTACTCTTTGCTTCTCTCATTGCATTTCTTATCAACTTTGCCATATTATTCGCTCACCTGGCCATAGGCCATGTGAGCTTTTGTCATGGGTAAGTGTCCGTCGTCCGTCCGTTAGCTTTTCATATTTAAATCTTCTTCTCTGAAACAACTGAACAGAATTGAACCAAACTAGCCAGAAATGTTCATTGGATGGTCCTCTACCAGATTTGTGTTTTTGGTGCTGATTTGAAATCCAACATGGCTGCCAGGGTCCATAATGTGTTCTCATTGGCTGAAATTTTAAAAAATCTTCTTGTCAGAAACCACCAAGCCAATTGAATTTTGACTTTGCAGGAATGATCATTGGGTGGTCCTATACTAAACTTGTGAATCGTTTGCCGATCGGAAATTCAAGATGGCCACCATGACTCGCCTTAGTTTTAACATAGGACCCTATGAATTTTTTTTTAATAGTCTTCTCCTCTGAAACTAGTAATTCAATTGTGGTCAACTTTCAAAATTATGTCATGTGACCCCGACCTCCATCCAAGATGGCCACCATCAGCGGACATAGTTTTAACATAGGACCCTATGGTAAAAAAAATTACAATTTTTTTTCCTCTGAAACCAGTAAGCCAATTTAAAGCAAACATGGCATGAATGGTCCTTAAATGGTCAACTTTCAAAATTATATCCAGTGACCCAGACCTCCATCCAAGATGGCCACCATTAGCGGACATAGTTTTAACATAGGACCCTATGGGAAATATGTTTATAAATCTTCTCCTCTGAAACCAGTAAGCCAATTTAAAGCAAACATGGCATGGATGATCCTTAAGTGGTCAATTTTCAAAATTGTGTCTGGTGATCTTGACCTCCATCCAAGATGGCCACCTTCAGCAGACATAGTTTTAACATAGGACCCTATGGGAAAAAAATGTTTTAAAATCTTCTCTGAAACCAGTCAGCCAATATAGCAAACATGTCATCGATGGTCCTTAGGTGGTCAACTGCCAAAATTGTGTTCAGTGACCCCGATCTCGGTCCAAAATGGCCACCGCCAGCGGACATAGTTTTAACATAGGACCTATGAAAAAAAAAATTAAAAGTCTTCTCCTCTGAATCCAGTCAGCCAATTTAAAACAAGCATGGCATGGATGGTCCTTGGGTAGTATACTTTCAAAATTGTGTCCAGTAACCATGACCTCCATCCAAGATGGCTGCCATGAGCAGGCATAGTTTTAACATACATTGTAGAACCCTATGGGATTTGAATAGTAAAACTTAGATGTATTTAGCATGCAGACATTCTTAAGAGGGCTTATTTATGTCAGGTGAGCGATACAGGCTCACCTGAGCCTCTAGTATATCAGTGGGACACAAATTAAACACAAAATACTAATTTTTTTTCTTTCTGTTGATAAATGTTTCAATATATTGAATGAAGAGATTGCTTTTCTTATTAGTTAGAAAAGGAAAGACAAAGGCGGGAAGCAGAACAGAGTCAACAAAACTTCCAGCAATTATTACAAACTGACGATCAACACTTGGTACCTAATAGAGAAAATTTTGATTGTCCAATATGTTTTGATAGAATTAACCCTGGAAGGGGTGTGGTTCTACGAGAATGTTTACACAGTTTCTGTAGGTATGTTGAGTGGATGACACATTTAAAAAGTGATTCTCTATAACAAAATAAAACAGTTTCTGTAAGTAGGGTTAGGGTTATGCTGTTTAACACCACTTTCATCAATATTTCAACTATATCGTGCCGATCAGTTTTATTGGTGGAGGAAACCAGTGTACCCAATGAAAACCACTGACCTGCACTGACAAACATATCGAGTACATCTCGCCTGAGTGGGATTCGAACTCACAACGTTTGTGGTGATAGGTAATGAATGCATAGCTAGTTATAAATTCAACTAGTAATATTAGGCATTAAGTTGGTATGGTTATATTGATTATTGGTGTTTAATGCCACGTTCAACAATATTTCAATTATATAGTGGCGATCAATTTTAACTGTTGGAAGAAACTGGAGTATCTAGAGAAATCCAATGACCTGCCACAAGTCACTGACACATGGAAGTTTTATCAAGTACACTTCACCACAGGCAGGGAAGCTATAACTAACGACTTTAGTGGTAATATACACTGTCTGAACAGTTCCAATTTCCAATCGAAAAATCATAGAAAGAGGCAAAATCAATGCCTGCTAACACACATGTACATGACTGCTCACTTTCCTGGCTTGGTACACCTAACACACATGTACATGACTGCTCCCTTTCCTGGCTTGGTACACCTAACACACATGTACATGACTGCTCACTTTCCTGGCTTGGTACACCTAACACACATGTACACAACTGCTCACTTTCCTGGCTTGGTACCCCTAACACATGTACATGACTGCTCACTTTCCTGGCTTGGTACACCTAACACATATGTACATGACTGCTCACTTTCCTGGCTTGGTACCCCTAACACACATGTACATGACTGCTCACTTTCCTGGCTTGGTACACCTAACACACATGTACATGACTGCTCACTTTCCTGGCTTGGTAAACCTAACACACATGTACATGACTGCTCACTTTCCTGGCTTGGTACACCTAGCACACATGTACATGACTGCTCACTTTCCTGGCTTGGTACACCTAACACACATATACATGACTGCTCACTTTCCTGGCTTGGTACACCTAACACACATGTACATGACTGCTCACTTTCCTGGCTTGGTACACCTAACACATGTACATGATTGCTCACTTTCCTGGCTTGGTACACCTAACACACATGTACATGACTGCTCACTTTCCTGGCTTGGTACACCTAACACACATGTACATGACTGCTCACTTTCCTGGCTTGGTACACCTAACACACATGTACACGACTGCTCACTTTCCTGGCTTGGTACACCTAACACATGTACATGACTGCTCACTTTCCTGGCTTGGTAAACCTAACACACATGTACATGACTGCTCACTTTCCTGGCTTGGTACACCTAGCACACATGTACATGACTGCTCACTTTCCTGGCTTGGTACACCTAACACACATATACATGACTGCTCACTTTCCTGGCTTGGTACACCTAACACACATGTACATGACTGCTCACTTTCCTGGCTTGGTACACCTAACACATGTACATGATTGCTCACTTTCCTGGCTTGGTACACCTAACACACATATACATGACTGCTCACTTTCCTGGCTTGGTACACCTAACACACATGTACATGACTGCTCACTTTCCTGGCTTGGTACACCTAACACATGTACATGACTGCTCACTTTCCTGGCTTGGTACACCTAACACACATGTACATGACTGCTCACTTTCCTGGCTTGGTACACCTAATACACAAGTACATGACTGCTCACTTTCCTGGCTTGGTACACCTAACACATGTACATGACTGCTCACTTTCCTGGCTTGGTAAGCCTAACACACATGTACATGACTGCTCACTTTCCTGGCTTGGTACACCTAGAACACATGTACATGACTGCTCACTTTCCTGGCTTGGTACACCTAACACACATATACATGACTGCTCACTTTCCTGGCTTGGTACACCTAACACACATGTACATGACTGCTCACTTTCCTGGCTTGGTACACCTAACACATGTACATGATTGCTCACTTTCCTGGCTTGGTACACCTAACACACATGTACATGACTGCTCACTTTCCTGGCTTGGTACACCTAACACACATGTACATGACTGCTCACTTTCCTGGCTTGGTACACCTAACACACATGTACATGACTGCTCACTTACCTGGCTTGGTACACCTAACACATGTACATGACTGCTCACTTTCCTGGCTTGGTACACCTAACACACATATACATGACTGCTCACTTTCCTGGCTTGGTACACCTAACACACATGTACATGACTGCTCACTTTCCTGGCTTGGTACACCTAACACACATATACATGACTGCTCACTTTCCTGGCTTGGTACACCTAACACACATGTACATGACTGCTCACTTTCCTGGCTTGGTACACCTAACACATGTACATGACTGCTCACTTTCCTGGCTTGGTACACCTAACACATATATACATGACTGCTCACTTTCCTGGCTTGGTACACCTAACACATGTACATGATTGCTCACTTTCCTGGCTTGGTACACCTAACACACATGTACATGACTGCTCACTTTCCTGGCTTGGTACACCTAACACATATATACATGACTGCTCACTTTCCTGGCTTGGTACACCTAACACACATGTACATGACTGCTCACTTTCCTGGCTTGGTACACCTAACACATGTACATGATTGCTCACTTTCCTGGCTTGGTACACCTAACACACATGTACATGACTGCTCACTTTCCTGGCTTGGTACACCTAACACACATGTACATGACTGCTCACTTTCCTGGCTTGGTACACCTAACACACATGTACATGACTGCTCACTTTCCTGGCTTGGTACACCTAACACATATATACATGACTGCTCACTTTCCTGGCTTGGTACACCTAACACACATGTACATGACTGCTCACTTTCCTGGCTTGGTATAGGCACTTCAGTATAATGGGACAAGATTAAGCTCGCTTCATTGGCCCAAATTATATAGATATTTAGTTAGTTAAGTAGAATAATGCATTTCCTAGCTGTTTCACCTGTAGATTTGTTTCACCTGTAGATTTGACTTTTGTTTTTATTTCAGAGACTGTTTAAAGGGAGCTATAGTACATAATGAAGAAGCTTTCCTACGATGTCCATATTATGATGGGAGTTACTCATGTTATGCCTCACTTCAAGACAGAGAGATTAAGGCTGTATGTATACAAAACTGCTAAATGTAGATTAAAGCAACTTACCGGTTTTTGGTTTGGTTTATAGGGTGTAACAATATTTCAGTTATATCGTGGCGATCAGTCAGTTTTATTTGTGGAGGAAACCAGAGTACCCGGAGAAAACCACTGAACTGTCTCAAGTCACTGCTTAATACAGATGGTCACTAAAGCTTGTTTGACTTGTATATGAGGGTGTGTTATGAAGTAAACTGGAATGTCTTCTATATGAGGGTGTGTTATGAAGTAGACTGGAATGTCTTCTGTATATGAGGGTGTGTAATGAAGTAGAATGGAATGTCTTCTGTATATGAGGGTGTGTTATGAAGTAGACTGGAATGTCTTCTCTATATGAGGGTGTGTTATGAAGTAGAATGGAATGTCTTCTGTATATGAGGGTGTGTTATGAAGTAGACTGGAATGTCTTCTGTATATGGGGGTGTGTTATGAAGTAGACCGGAATGTCTTCTGTATATGAGGGTGTGCTATGAAGTAGACTGGAATGTCTTCTGTATATGAGGGTGTGCTATGAAGTAGACTGGAATATCTTCTGTATATGAGGGTGTGTTATGAAGTAGACTGGAATGTCTTCTGTATATGAGGGTGTGCTATGAAGTAGACTGGACTGTCTTCTGTATATGAGGGTGTGCTATGAAGTAGACTGGAATGTCTTCTGTATATGAGGGTGTGTTATGAAGTAGACTGGAATGTCTTTCTAAAAGAAACTATAATGTAACATAAAAATATAAAATTAATATTTTCTGAAAGCATGATTTGTTTGTCAAATTGTATGTCAATTTTTTTTCCGTAAAAATGACACTATTAGCTGTTAGATGTTGAGTACCACTGACATATTCATCTAGTACTATCTGTATTGGTGATGTTATGGTTAGGGTGCTCTCATCACGTGTGGTTGATCGTGTGTCTACGTCATCACGTGTGGTTGATCATGTGTCTACGCACCTGTTGAGTTTATTTAAAGACATTCTGTTTATCTGCTAAGCATGTAGCATTAATGAGTAAGAGCATAGAGTGATGAGTCAGGATAATGTGTCAGAGTGGAGTGACATGTCTAACGGTGCACTTTTGTTTCAATGATCTAGCAGTATAAAAACCCAACTAAGTGTGGTGGTCTAGAAAAAAGCTAACATCATCATCATCTTATCGAAATGTACGGTAGCTTGTTCTTGCCATGATATAGATGGCAAATTGAAATGTACCGTAGTTTGTTCTTGCCATGATATAGATGGAAAATTGAAATGTACCGTAACTTGTTCTTGCCATAATATAGATGGAAAATTGAAATGTACCGTAGCTTGTTCTTGCCATAATATAGATGGAAAATTGAAATGTACCGTAGCTTGTTCTTGCCATAATATAGATGGAAAATTGAAATGTACCGTAAGTTGTTCTACAGTCTGTTTATAGCACAGTGAAACCTGTTTAAACCGAACCCAGAGTAAAACAGAATTTTGTATAAATCTGTTTAAAATGAACCCAGAGTAAAACAGTATCTTGTATAAATCTGTTTAAACTGAACCCAGAGTAAAACAGAATCTTGTATAAATCTGTTTAAACCGAACCCAGAGTAAAACAGAATCTTGTATAAATCTGTTTAAACTGAACCCAGAGTAAAACAGAATCTTGTATAAATCTGTTTAAAATGAACCCAGAGTAAAACAGAAACTTGTATAAATCTGTTTAAACTGAACCCAGAGTAAAACAGTATCTTGTATAAATCTGTTTAAACTGAACCCAGAGTAAAACAGAATCTTGTATAAATCTGTTTAAACTGAACCCAGAGTAAAACAGAATCTTGTATAAATCTGTTTAAACTGAACCCAGAGTAAAACAGAATCTTGTATAAATCTGTTTAAACCGAACCCAGAGTAAAACAGAATCTTGTATAAATCTGTTTAAACTGAACCCAGAGTAAAACAGAATCTTGTATAAATCTGTTTAAAATGAACCCAGAGTAAAACAGAAACTTGTATAAATCTGTTTAAACTGAACCCAGAGTAAAACAGTATCTTGTATAAATCTGTTTAAACTGAACCCAGAGTAAAACAGAATCTTGTATAAATCTGTTTAAACTGAACCCAGAGTAAAACAGTATCTTGTATAAATCTGTTTAAACTGAACCCAGAGTAAAACAGTATCTTGTATAAATCTGTTTAAACTGAACCCAGAGTAAAGCAGAATCTTGTATAAATCTGTTTAAACTGAACCCAGAGTAAAACAGTATCTTGTATAAATCTGTTTAAACTGAACCCAGAGTAAAACAGAATCTTGTATAAATCTGTTTAAACCGAACCCAGAGTAAAACAGAATCTTGTATAAATCTGTTTAAACTGAACCCAGAGTAAAACAGAATCTTGTATAAACCTGTTTAAACTGAACCCAGAGTAAAACAGTATCTTGTATAAATCTGTTTAAACTGAACCCAGAGTAAAGCAGAATCTTGTATAAATCTGTTTAAACTGAACCCAGAGTAAAACAGAATCTTGTATAAATCTGTTTAAACTGAACCCAGAGTAAAACAGTATCTTGTATAAATCTGTTTAAACTGAACCCAGAGTAAAGCAGAATCTTGTATAAATCTGTTTAAACTGAACCCAGAGTAAAACAGTATCTTGTATAAATCTGTTTAAACTGAACCCAGAGTAAAACAGAATCTTGTATAAACCTGTTTAAACTGAACCCAGAGTAAAACAGTATCTTGTATAAATCTGTTTAAACTGAACCCAGAGTAAAGCAGAATCTTGTATAAATCTGTTTAAACCGAACCCAGAGTAAAACAGAATCTTGTATAAATCTGTTTAAACTGAACCCAGAGTAAAACAGTATCTTGTATAAATCTGTTTAAACTGAACCCAGAGTAAAGCAGAATCTTGTATAAATCTGTTTAAACTGAACCCAGAGTAAAACAGTATCTTGTATAAATCTGTTTAAACTGAACCCAGAGTAAAACAGAATCTTGTATAAATCTGTTTAAACTGAACCCAGAGTAAAACAGAATCTTGTATAAATCTGTTTAAGCTGAACCCAGAGTAAAACAGAATCTTGTATAAATCTGCTTAAACCGAACCCAGAGTAAAACAGTATCTTGTATAAATCTGTTTAAACCGAACCCAGAGTAAAACAGTATCTTGTATAAATATGTTTAAACTGAACCCAGAGTAAAACAGAATCTTGTATAAATCTGTTTAAACCGAACCCAGAGTAAAACAGTATCTTGTATAAGTCTGTTTAAACTGAACCCAGAGTAAAACAGAATCTTGTATAAATCTGTTTAAACTGAACCCAGAGTAAAACAGTATCTTGTATAAACCTGTTTAAGCTGAACCCAGAGTAAAACAGAATATTGTATAAATTTGTTTAAACTGAACCCAGAGTAAAACAGAATCTTGTATAAATCTGTTTAAACTGAACCCAGAGTAAAACAGAATCTTGTATAAATCTGTTTAAGCTGAACCCAGAGTAAAACAGAATCTTGTATAAATCTGTTTAAACCGAACCCAGAGTAAAACAGAATCTTGTATAAATCTGTTTAAACCGAACCCAGAGTAAAACAGAATCTTGTATAAATCTGTTTAAACCGAACCCAGAGTAAAACAGAATCTTGTATAAATCTGTTTAAACCGAACCCAGAGTAAAACAGAATCTTGTATAAATCTGTTTAAACTGAACCCAGAATAAAACAGAATCTTGTATAAATCTGTTTAAACTGAACCCAGAGTAAAACAGAATCTTGTATAAATCTGTTTAAACTGAACCCAGAGTAAAACAGAATCTTGTATAAATCTGTTTAAACTGAACCCAGAGTAAAACAGAATCTTGTATAAATCTGTTTAAACTGAACCCAGAGTAAAACAGAATCTTGTATAAATCTGTTTAAACTGAACCCAGAATAAAACAGAATCTTGTATAAATCTGTTTAAACTGAATCCAGAGTAAAACAGTATCTTGTATAAATCTGTTTAAACTGAACCCAGAGTAAAACAGAATCTTGTATAAATCTATTTAAACTGAACCCAGAGTAAAACAGAATCTTGTATAAACCTGTTTAAACCGAACCCAGAGTAAAACAGAATTTTGTATAAATCTGTTTAAACTGAACCCAGAGTAAAACAGTATCTTGTATAAATCTGTTTAAACTGAACCCAGAGTAAAGCAGAATCTTGTATAAATCTGTTTAAACCGAACCCAGAGTAAAACAGAATCTTGTATAAATCTGTTTAAACTGAACCCAGAGTAAAACAGTATCTTGTATAAATCTGTTTAAACTGAACCCAGAGTAAAACAGAATCTTGTATAAATCTGTTTAAACTGAACCCAGAGTAAAACAGTATCTTGTATAAATCTGTTTAAACTGAACCCAGAGTAAAACAGAATCTTGTATAAATCTGTTTAAACTGAACCCAGAGTAAAACAGAATCTTGTATAAATCTGTTTAAGCTGAACCCAGAGTAAAACAGAATCTTGTATAAATCTGCTTAAACCGAACCCAGAGTAAAACAGTATCTTGTATAAATCTGTTTAAACCGAACCCAGAGTAAAACAGTATCTTGTATAAATATGTTTAAACTGAACCCAGAGTAAAACAGAATCTTGTATAAATCTGTTTAAACCGAACCCAGAGTAAAACAGTATCTTGTATAAGTCTGTTTAAACTGAACCCAGAGTAAAACAGAATCTTGTATAAATCTGTTTAAACTGAACCCAGAGTAAAACAGAATCTTGTATAAATCTGTTTAAACTGAACCCAGAGTAAAACAGTATCTTGTATAAACCTGTTTAAGCTGAACCCAGAGTAAAACAGAATATTGTATAAATTTGTTTAAACTGAACCCAGAGTAAAACAGAATCTTGTATAAATCTGTTTAAACTGAACCCAGAGTAAAACAGAATCTTGTATAAATCTGTTTAAGCTGAACCCAGAGTAAAACAGAATCTTGTATAAATCTGTTTAAACCGAACCCAGAGTAAAACAGAATCTTGTATAAATCTGTTTAAACCGAACCCAGAGTAAAACAGAATCTTGTATAAATCTGTTTAAACCGAACCCAGAGTAAAACAGAATCTTGTATAAATCTGTTTAAACCGAACCCAGAGTAAAACAGAATCTTGTATAAATCTGTTTAAACTGAACCCAGAATAAAACAGAATCTTGTATAAATCTGTTTAAACTGAACCCAGAGTAAAACAGAATCTTGTATAAATCTGTTTAAACTGAACCCAGAGTAAAACAGAATCTTGTATAAATCTGTTTAAACTGAACCCAGAGTAAAACAGAATCTTGTATAAATCTGTTTAAACTGAACCCAGAGTAAAACAGTATCTTGTATAAATCTGTTTAAACTGAACCCAGAGGAAAACAGAATCTTGTATAAATCTGTTTAAACTGAACCCAGAGTAAAACAGAATCTTGTATAAACCTGTTTAAACCGAACCCAGAGTAAAACAGAATCTTGTATAAATCTGTTTAAACTGAACCCAGAGTAAAACAGAAACTTGTATAAACCTGTTTAAACTGAACCCAGAGTAAAACAGTATCTTGTATAAATCTGTTTAAACTGAACCCAGAGTAAAACAGTATCTTGTATAAATCTGTTTAAACTGAACCCAGAGTAAAACAGAATCTTGTATAAATCTGTTTAAACTGAACCCAGAGTAAAACAGAATCTTGTATAAATCTGTTTAAACTGAACCCAGAGTAAAACAGTATCTTGTATAAATCTGTTTAAACTGAACCCAGAGTAAAACAGAATCTTGTATAAATCTGTTTAAACTGAACCCAGAGTAAAACAGAATCTTGTATAAATCTGTTTAAACTGAACCCAGAGTAAAACAGAATCTTGTATAAATCTGTTTAAACTGAACCCAGAGTAAAACAGAATCTTGTATAAATCTGTTTAAACCGAACCCAGAGTAAAACAGAATCTTGTATAAATCTGTTTAACTGAACCCAGAGTAAAACAGTATCTTGTATAAATCTGTTTAAACCGAACCCAGAGTAAAACTGTATCTTGTATAAATCTGTTTAAACTGAACCCAGAGTAAAACAGAATCTTGTATAAATCGAACTTTTAATAAAATTCCAATGTAGAAAATCCTTGTTAATTTAAAATGAACAAACCGAACAATTGTCTATTCTGAAAAGAAAGGCTGATCACAATGAGGTTCGGGTTAGACAGGTTATACCGTAATTATTAGCTAAATTTGGCCTGATAACTCAAGTAATCTGCTAATTCAAACAAAAATATTTTGACATAAGGTTTCGACCGTATTAATATTTTAGATGTTTATATATTTTTAGTTAGTTCCTGACGAAATATATGAGAGATATTTACAGAAGAGTTTAGCTACGGCAGAAAGTCAGGAAATGAACAGCTTTCATTGTAAGACCCCCGACTGTCAGGGATGGTGTATTTACGAAGATCATGTCAACTTCTTCAAATGTCCCGTCTGTAACAAAGAGAACTGTCTGACATGTAAAGCCATTCACGAGGGTGTTAATTGTAAAAAGTACCAAGATGATTTACAGGCACAAGCAAATGATAACGCTGCAGCTAGGAGGACTCGTCAAATGCTAAATGTATGTCATTTCTTCTGTTTTAATAGTGTTGAAAAAAATCAGAATTATTTCAATATTTTAGGTTTTAAATCAGTAAATAATACAATTGATGTTAACTTATGTATTACTATACAGCAGAAACAGGTTTTTTTAAGATTTAAAAACATCTTCATTTTTTTATGAAGTTAGCTTTAAAATTTCTTAATTCTCAAATGTAGAATTCTATTCTTGTCTAAAACTTTTTTTTAAAGACACAGAAAAATCTCAGACTGAAGCTTGAGTTTTTCTATGTACAAACTGGCTTAAATTAGAATAAAAAATCAGACTGAAATCTTGCCTTTGATTTTTTTTCTTTTCAGAAATCAAAACCAAATGAATATAATTATTTCACATGTAGATTTAAAGTTTAATTGTAAATTGTAATTGAATGAAAAAAGGCACAATTTACTGGTTTTGCTGAAGAAAAATGTCTGGATAAATTGATTTAGTTTTCCAAATATACTAGGGGCCACCGTAGTCATGATCATATGGTAGTTTGATTTACAACTACCTGTGCAAGCAGTGGCTATCACCACTAAAAACTGTGAGTTCGAACCCCGCTGAGGCGAGGAGTACTCGATACAACATTATGCAATAAAGGTTATGTCATTATATAATGTTTGTACTTTAATAGGATATGGTTAAGAAAGGAGAAGCCATGCATTGTCCACAGTGTAAAGTTATACTACAGAAAAAGGATGGCTGTGATTGGCTGAAATGTTCAATATGTAAAACTGAAATCTGTTGGGTGACAAAAGGACCGAGATGGGGTCCAAATGTAAGTCTTATAATGTACATCTTTATTTAATGAGAATCATGATTTTCAAAAGGACAGGGATGGGGCAGGGGGGAGGGGGTCCACAGATGTTTTATAAAGAATATCTTCATTTAATGAGAATTGCAGTTGTCAGAAGGACCAAGATGGGGTCCAAATGTAAGTTTTATATTGTATATCTTTATCTAATGGGAATAATGATTATCAACAGATCAGGGATGGGGGTCCATATGTTTTCTAAAGTATGTCTTCATTTAATGAAAACTACAATTGTCAAAAGGACCAGTACCTTGATTTCTGATTTGCTATTGGTATTCATTAACTATTGAAGAACTCAAATGAAACTGCTTGACATACATTTTGTATCTTGATGGCTAAAGAAAAATGTGGATTATTTGATTCAGATCTATTTATAGATTACTGATACTTGTACATGTATATAATTTTGTTTTTCAGGGCCCTGGAGATATTTCAGGAGGATGCCATTGTAGAGTTAATGGTGTAGCATGTCATCCTGAATGCAGTAATTGTCACTGAAAATCTACATATCATACATAAAATATAGTAATTAAACATCAGGTTTATTTTTGTAATTTTTTTTTTCAATATACTGAATAAAAACGAAATACCGGTATATATATTATCGTCTGGTTTGATTTTATCAAAAAAAACTGTATGGATTTTTATAAATATGTCATTTTAATAGCCTTTTTTTAAATTATTACAACAGACTTTAAAATGCATGATATACCATTTTCCGTAAAATTGATTTAGTTAGGTTTCCATTTACCCATCTCAATTAAAACCTCTTTTTATTGGATTGTCCATTCTTGATTGCCCCTTCAGTTTACTCCAACATTTATTTATCTTTGTTGTTTTGCTCATCAGCGAGGGAAAGTCAGCAGAAAAAAAGAACCGTTAAGTTGTACATATTTGAGAAAGTTTTAATATTTTTTTTACAAAGGAAAATCTTAATGAATATGTATATCTTTTTTTAGTTAAGTATATGTGTAAGACATAATTTTTCCGGTTGAAATGTTTTCCGGTGGAAAGAATTTAATATTGAATTTTATGTTACGATAAATATTTTATAATAAAATACTTTCCATTGCTATAAAAAAAAGTATCCTAATGTACAATAAACAGGTACATAATATTATTTCCGACGCTGATTATTAAATCATGAGACGCATCTGTAATATGAACCATCAAATGAGTAACTCGAATAATACTACTAACGACACTAGGGACCAGCGGGAGCATAATATAACGACTGGATTATTCGGATTATCAAATGAGATAATCCGGATAATATTTTAAAATAAGGTATGTAATATTATGTCCGACACTGATTATTAATTCACGAGACGCACCCAATCCATCACATCTATAATATTATTTCCGACGCTCATTCATAAATCACCCGATCCATCAAATGAGCTAATCTGGATAATATTTTATACTAAGATATATGTGTAATATTATTTCCGACCCATCCGAAAAATATTTTATATATACAATTTACAGGTAAATATATATATATGGAAAATATATTATAGCCAGAACACTGTCAAGTTAAATGACAGATTGAGTAATCTTCAAACCCATTATAAAATCAATAGAGTCATGTAAGTTTAATATGTTATATTATATGATATTATATAATTTTGTGTACTCCTAAACCCAAGTGGCTGAGGAAAAGTAACAAAAGAAAGTCTTATGAATATTATTAAAACACTGTAATTGTAATAATTTATATATGGGTAAAACACAATAAAGGGCAATGCTGTGTGGCAGCAGAGCTGAACATTCAAGTACTGTTATTCTTAAAAGCAACATGTTTTCTATGATCTATAATGTCTGAAGTTGGTATGATGTTAAGATTACTCAGAATTGCTTGCTAGTTCTCTTTTTAATTAACATTTATTCACAAGATTATAATTACACCCTTAAATATAGTTACGGACACTACATGGTTTTTATAGTGTCAAGTAAGCATATTTTCTGTTCTGAAGTTTTTATTTTGTCTACAATTGTTTATATTTTGACTGATTATAACTACTGTGTGTATTTTACATCTTCAAACATAAAAATATCAATCTTTTGACTGTGTTTTCTTGAAGATTTTTTTTGCTGGTTACGGACCCTACAGATTTCTGATAGAGACATTTTTTGGACTTTGAAATACAAATAAACAAAATTTTAATCCAATATCATACTGAAATGGATTTTTTATTAACTTGTTATATTTGATGAGTGGGAAACATAATTTTTATGTATGAAATTAGGTGTTTTATTATGTTTAAGCTTCACATAATGAATGGGAGAAATTCTTGTCTAAAACTAAATAACGAAACATACCTTTTGGATAAAGCCTGATAATTTCTCCAATTGATGTTCAATTTTCATGAATTTGGTATCAAATTAATCCTGATTAATTTTTCTAAAGATTTATATTAAAATAGTTTTGTTGTTTTCCTATTTTGAAAAGTAAATTTTGGTATAAAATTAAACAAATTTCAAGTGCAACAGCATAACGCCTTATTTGTGCAAATTTTTCAGTACCCTTTTGCCTGTTACTCAAAAACTATGAGAGATATCTTCTTGAAATTTTGTATGCAACTTCTGTGTTTCACCATCCAAAACATGATATTAGAGTGATACCTTTAAATTCAATGGAAGTATGTTAATATTGCACATAACACACTGCTTTTGAGTATGAGCCCTATATTGTATTTCAGCCAATATTTATTTAAAAAATACTGCAATGATAAAGAAGTATTTCACTAGCATTAAGTACATAATTATTTGCAGCAATGTTAATTAATTAATTGAGAAAATTAGTAACTTATAAAATCAAATTATTTCTTCTATAATATTTTTTTCCGGTTGAAAAGTTATAATGTGCAAGGTTATCCACGGATATATTTTTATATTAAATTTCTTCCACCTCATCTGGAAAATATATAATAGCATTGGAAGAAATTTAATATTGAAATATTGTCCAAGGATAATATTTAATATTAAAAATAATCCGCCTGAAAGAATATTATGGAGGATAAAATAAAATGTTACATATGTATTTTGTCTTGTGTTATATACATAGCAACTCCCACAAATATTTGTCATTTTATTATGGAAGAGTTACTTCCCTGTAATATTTCCCACTGGTTAGGTAATTAATCTGAATTAAAAGCAGTTTTTATGGTGTATTGTGTACAACAATATATTAGAATTTAAATAATCTTTGTTTCTACGAGTTGATATTAGATTTAGATTTTAGAACTGTTTTGACATTGTGGTAATTTTTGTTTTACATTTTATTATGATATAAACAGCCAAGACAGTGTAATTGACATACTGGAAATTGATATTTTAAAACTTGTGCCAAATCAAAAAATGTATATTTGATTTTTTTTTTTTTTTTCGTCCTTGCTATGCCTCATGACACATTGTACTAACTACATGTTCATTTAACATTTTTATTCTGTGAGAAAAATTAGGTAACGTATGATAGTTTGAATTAAAAGCTGCCTGTGCAAACAGTACCTATCACCACTAAAGTTGTGAGTTCGAATCCCACCTCATGGTGAGGTGTACTAGATTCTACATTATTTGATAAAGTTTGTCAGTGACTTGCAGCATGTTGGTAGTTTTCTCCGGATACTCCGGTTTCATCCAGCAATAAAATTTACAGCCACGATATACCTGAAATATTGTTGAAAGTGGCACCATAACCCTAACCCTCAACCCTGGTTCTGAATATTAAAAATTACATCTGTCTTGGCTTTTAACATTATATCAGTGATATTTCAGACACTATGAGAACTTTTTTTTATAATGTTCTCAATTTTTTTGACCTAAAATAATTTTTGAACATATCGTGCCTTTATATTTATATCTATGCATAACTTAATCAAAATATATACTCTTATTTTGGACTGTGGTCTGTGTCAGAATTTTTTTGGACTGTGATATGTGTCGTAATGTTGTTTGAACTGAGATCTGTATCAGAATGTTATTTGGTCTGTGATCTCTGTTAGAAATTTGGACTATCATCTGTGTCAGAATGTTGTATGGACTGAGATCTGTCATATTGTTATTTGGACTGTGATTTGTGTAGGAATACTACAGTATTTAAACAATAATTGATTTCAGATAGTTATTTGGACTGTGATTTGTGTAGGAATACTACAGTATTTAAACAATAATTGATTTCAGATAGTTATTTGGACTGTGATTTGTGTAGGAATACTACAGTATTTAAACAATAATTGATTTCAGATAGTTATTTGGACTGTGATTTGTGTAGGAATACTACAGTATTTAAACAATAATTGATTTCAGATAGTTATTTGGACTGTGATTTGTGTAGGAATGCTACAGTATTTAAACAATAATCGATTTCAGATAGTTATTTGGACTGTGATTTGTGTAGGAATGCTACAGTATTTAAACAATAATCGATTTCAGATAGTTATTTGGACTGTGATTTGTGTAGGAATACTACAGTATTTAAACAATAATCGATTTCAGATAGTTATTTGGACTGTGATTTGTGTAGGAATGCTACAGTATTTAAACAATAATTGATTTCAGATAGTTATTTGGACTGTGATTTGTGTAGGAATACTACAGTATTTAAACAATAATTGATTTCAGATAGTTATTTGGACTGTGATTTGTGTAGGAATGCTACAGTATTTAAACAATAATTGATTTCAGATAGTTATTTGGACTGTGATTTGTGTAGGAATGCTACAGTATTTAAACAATAATCGATTTCAGATAGTTATTTGGACTGTGATTTGTGTAGGAATGCTACAGTATTTAAACAATAATCGATTTCAGATAGTTATTTGGACTGTGATTTGTCGGAATGTTGTTATATGCCATGGACTGAGATCTTTGTCAGAATGTTAGTTAGTCTGTGATCTTTGTAGGAATATTATGGTATTTGGACCGTGTTCTCCATCAGAATGTTATTTGGACTGAGATCTTTGTCAGAATGTTACAGTATTGAAACCGTGAACTGTCGGAATATTATATGGACAGAGATCTTTGTCTGAATGTTATTTGGTCTGTGATCTCCGTCAGAATGTTACTGTATTTGGACTATCATCTGTGTCAGAATGTTTTTTGGACTGCGATTTGTTACAATATTACAGTATTGAGACCGTAGACTAGGTACAATCTGTGTTAGAATGTTACATGGACTGAGATCTTTGTCTGAATGTTATATGGTCTGTGATCTCTGTTGGAATGTTATTTGGTCTGTGATCTCTGACGGAATGTTACTGTATTTGGACTATCATCTGTGTCAGAATGTTTTTTGGACTGCGATTTGTTACAATATTACAGTATTGAGACCGTAGACTAGGTACAATCTGTGTTAGAATGTTACATGGACTGAGATCTTTGTCTGAATGTTATATGGTCTGTGATCTCTGTTGGAATGTTATTTGGTCTGTGATCTCCGTCAGAATGTTACTGTATTTGGACTATCATCTGTGTCAGAATGTTTTTTGGACTGCGATTTGTTACAATATTACAGTATTGAGACCGTAGACTAGATACAATCTGTGTTAGAATGTTACATGGACTGAGATCTTTGTCTGAATGTTATATGGTCTGTGATCTCTGTTGGAATGTTATTTGGTCTGTGATCTCTGTCGGAATGTTACTGTATTTGAACTATCATCTGTGTCAGAATGTTTTTTGGACTGCGATTTGTTACAATATTACAGTATTGAGACCGTAGACTAGGTACAATCTGTGTTAGAATGTTACATGGACTGAGATCTTTGTCAGTATGCTAGTTGGTCTTTGATATTTGTAGGAATATTACGGTATTTGGACCGTGATCTCCATCAGAATCTTATTTGGTCTGTGATCTCTATAGGAATGTTATATAGACTGTGATCAGTCTCTATCAGAATCTTATTTGGATAGGATAAATTTTAATAAGATTTGAGAAATTTGAAATTTGTTTTTGTTTTCAATTTCAAATATTTTTTACAACACCTCAGTTCACCTTTAGAATAAATATAATCACAAAGAAAGTACAAAAAAATGTACCAGTGTGTTGAAAATAATTGAGAGTACAGTAAAACCTGTATTAAGAGGCCACCTTTGGGACAAAGAAAAAGTGGCCTTATAAGACAATCAAGTCTGCCCATGCGGTCACCTCTGATAAAGCAGTCAGCTATTTTAAAGGTCGCCTTTTTCTTGTCCTGTCATAGAAAATTTCATATGATTTGAACCTCTTTAAAGAGGTCACCTGTCATCTAAGGCCACTTTTTAGCACACCTTGCCAAAGGCAATGTGAACTTTTGCCATCACTTGGCGTCCGTCGTCCGTAAACTTTTCACATTTTAATCTTCTCTGAAACCCCTCAGCCAAATGAAGTGAAACTTGGTAGGAAGCATCTATGGAAGGTCCTCTATAAAGATTGCTCATTTTGTCCCGATCCATTAACAAACATGGCCACCATAGGCAATTCTTGTTTCTGATTGGCCGATTTAAAAAATTCTTCTCCTCGGAAACCACTTGGCCAAATGAACCGAAACTTTGTAGGAAGCATCTATGGCGGGTCCTCTCTAAAGATTGCTTATTTCGTCCCGATCCGTTATCAAACATGGCCACCACAGACAATTCTTGTTTCTGATTGGTTGATTTCTAAAAAATCTTCTCCTCTGTAACTGCTTGGCCAAATCAATCGAAAGTTGGTAGGAATCATCCTTGGAAGGTCCTCTATAAGGATTGCTCATTTGGTTCCGATCTGTTAACAAACATGGCCACCACAGGCAATTCTTGTTTCTGATTGGTTGATTTCTAAAAAATCGTCTCCTCTGAAACCGCTTGGCCAAATGGATCGAAACTTGGTAGGATGCATCCTTGGAAGGTCCTTTTTGAAGTTTGATCATTTAGTTCCGATCTGTTAACAAACATGGCCGTCACAGGTAATTCTTGTTTCTGATTGGTTGATTTCTAAAAAATTGCTTCCTTTGAAACCGCTTGGCCAAATGGATCGAAACTTGATAGGAAGCATCCTTGGAAAGTCCTTTATAATGATTGATCATTTAGTTCCAATCCGTTAATAAACATGGCCGTCAAAAGGCAATTATTGTTTCTGATTGGTTGATTTCTAAAAAATCTTCTCTGAAACCACTTTGCCAAATGAATCGAAACTTGGTAGGAAGCATCCTTGGAAGGCCATCTATAAAGATTGCTCATTTAGTTCCGATCCGTTAAACATGGCCGCCACAGGCCATTCTTGTTTCTGATTGGTCGACTTCTAAATATCTTCTTCTCTGTAACTGCTAAGCCAAATGACCAAAACTTGGTGGGAAGCACCTATGGGAGGTTCTGTATTAAGTTTCCTCAAAGCAGAATGAAAGGTGAGCGACACAGGCTCAGCCCACTGAGTCTCTAGTTCTTTGTCCCAAAGGTGACCTCTTAATACAGGTTTGACTATAATATTTTTGTGCTTAATGTCATTATTACATGACATTCTGTTTTGCTTTTATACTGAAAAGGTGAGTGAGGCTTGAGATGGGAGATGCGATGAGAAGTCCATTTTGAGCAAAACATATGAATGATAGTATATTTATAGAGGATTGGTCAAAGTGACGTCAATATAACGTCATGTTAGAATGATAGTATATTTATAGAGGATTGGTCAAAGTGACGTCAATATAACGTCATGTTAGAATGACAGTATATTTATAGAAGATTGGTCAAAGTGACGTCAATATAACGTCATGTTAGAATGATAGTATATTTATAGAGGATTGGTCAAGGTGACGTCAATATAACGTCATGTTAGAATGACAGTATATTTATAGAGGATTGGTCAAAGTGACGTCAATATAACGTCATGTTAGAAATCAAGGATGATATGTTTGTATCATCCTTGTCGGTTGATTATAGATATTAGTGTGTGTAAAGGGAAATTTAAATATCATTGATAACGTAAAATACTGTGGCTTTTGATGTGTATTATTTGTTTGTTTTTAATATGATTTATATTTAGATATGTAATTGTATACTGTTGATTTGAAATGTACCATAAATGTTTTTCCCTATAAATAAACTTTTAACTGTGATTAAGTTTTTTTTAAGCATATACGTGTAATTGCCTCTTCCGTCCGTTTGAACAACAGAACTGGGTTAATTATACAAACCTTAGTTAAAGTTAAGTGTCACTTAAAACTTAGTTGACACTTAAAATTTACTTGAAATGTACATGACATTAATTCACACTAAAGGTTTAATTGAGAAATTAAATTTAATTGATGTTTGTACAACCTAGTCCTGGTTTCTAAATACAGTCAAACCTGTATTAAGAGGTCACCCTCGGGACAAAGAAAAGGTGGCCTTATAAGACAGGTGACCTCTTAAAAGAGGTTCAATCCATATGAAATTTTCTATGATAGGATAAGAAAAAATTGATCTTTTAATACAGGTGACTGCTCAATAGAGGTGACCACATGGGCAGGTTTGACAGTAATACCATTAGTTATGTCAGATATACATCATTCTTATATAGTATGTTTACTTTTAATTAAAAAAAAAAAACTAGATTCCATTTTGACCATGATGTATTTTACTGTACTGGAGTTAAAAAAAATATCAAAATATTTCATTTGGGATGATAACTTATTTCTATTAACTTATGACAGATATATACCATTGTATTTCTTAAGTTTCAAAAGTCCGGAAGCTTTTGTCTGATTTACTACCTTATTGTTTGGGCTTAGGGTTATGGTGTTTAATGCCACTTTCACCAATATTTCAGTTATATCGTGGCTGTCAGTTTTATTGGTGGTAGAAACCAAACTTCAAAGTACCAGGAGAAAACCACCGACCTGCCGCAAGTCACTGACAAACTTTATCACATAATGTCATAATGAGCGACATTCTCACAACATTAGTGGTGATAGGCACTGATTGCATAAGTAGTTGTAAATCCAACTAACATACGTTCATGACCACGATGGCCCCTGCTTTTCGTTTATTTCATATTATCAGAAAATATAATTTTGTATTTAATATTTGATGTCATAAAGAGTAGTAATAATAGTATTCCTAAAAAATGAGTTTACTGAGCAATTGTAGAAATCAATATTTTATTAAAATATTCTTTGGTAAATTAACTTTTGAAATGTGTTATTTTTTACATTGATTATTACTAAAACACTTGAAATTAATTATCAGAGTTCATATATATCATATATTAACATACATCTACCATAGAAAAAAAAATGCATTTTTCAGAATTTTGTTGTGAAGATTTTGAAGATTTATAGAAGTCAGACGGACTATACTAGCTGTTTTGTTTATATGTTTGATGGTGTTTAATGCCACTTTCAACAATATTTCAGTTATATCGTGGCAATCAATTTTATTAGTGGAGGAAATCGGAAAATCCGGAGAAAACCACCGACCTGTCACAAGTCACTGACAAACTTTATCACATAATGTTGTACACCTCGCCCTGATCGAGATTCGAACTCACAACATTAGTGGTGATAGGCACTGATTGCATAAGTAGTTGTAAATCCAACTACCATACGTTCACAGCCATGACGGCCCCTATAATAAGCTTCTATTACTACATCTTGTACAGGTATACAAAAAACAGCTAAAATTGTGCAATATTTGGTAGTGAATTAGATAAGTGTCACCTTTTCATGACTTATCAATTTTAGAATCAATATTTAATATTATGGAAATTGTACTATTTGAAATTGTACTTTTTTTTCTCGAGATTTATTGTTAGCTTCATTGAGAAAGCAAGATAGAATCTAAACAGTTCAATTGTATCTTGTTAATAGACCATGCTTTCAGATTTTATATACCAGTATATATAAATATAGTGTTTACTATTATTACATTGCATTTATATTTATTATACCCTTGCAATCACCTTGTCCGTCCGTCCGTCCGTTTGTCCATCCGTTCACACTTTCGTAACAGATATCTCAGCTTCTACTGGAACAAATGATTTTATATTTGATATATGGCTTTGGCATGGTGACTTGTACCATGTCTCCCCTTTCCAGGTTTACCGCACATCTACTTCCTGTTTACAGTGCGACTTAGAATTTTTCATGTTTGCTGTAATGAAAACTTTCGTAACAATTATCTCAGCTTCTACTGGAAGAAATGATTTTATATTTGATATATAGCTTTGGCATGGTGACTTGTACCGTGTCTCCTCTTTCCAGGTTTACCGCACATCTACTTCCTGTTTACAGTGCGACTTATAATTTTTCATGTTTGCCGTAATGAAAATTTTGTAACAGATATCTCAGCTTCTACTGGAAGAAATGATTTTATATTTGATATATAGCTTTGGCATGGTGACTTGTACCATGTCTCCCCTTTCCAGGTTTACCGCACATCTACTTCCTGTTTACCGCGCGACTTAGAATTTTTCATGTTTGCTGTAATGCAAACTTTCGTAACAGTTATCTCAGCTTCTACTGGAAGAAATGATTTTATATTTGATATATGGCTTTGGCATGGTGACTTGTACCATGTCTCCCCTTTCCAGGTTTACCGCACATCTACTTCCTGTTTACCGCGCGACTTAGAATTTTTCATGTTTGCTGTAATGCAAACTTTCGTAACAGATATCTCAGCTTCTACTGGAAGAAATGATTTTATATTTGATATATGGCTTTTGCATGGTGACTTGTACCATGTCTCCTCTTTCCAGGTTTACCGCACATCTACTTCCTGTTTACCATGCGACTTACACATGAGTGGGGGTATTCTTAGCACGACGTAGCGTGCAACATCTTGTTCTTATTATAATTGTCTCCTTACATATGTGTAGAAGAAGCACTGCAGTTCTGTTCTCTATGTTTTTTCGATAAAATTTTAATTTAGTCAGAATTTTGAGAAACATAAATAGATAAATAGATTAGTAAATTCATAAATTAATGTGTGCATATATATATTTATGTGACTACCCTCTATTAATGTGATGTATGTCTTTGTCATTGTATTACACAACATGTGTGCCACTGTAATAGATTACACATGTGCTACAGTAATAGATGACACATGTGATACAGTAATAGATTATACATGTGATACAGTAATAGATTATACATGTGCCACAGCAATGAATAACATATATGTGCCACAGCAATAGATTATACATGTGCCACAGCAATATATTACACATGTGCCACTGTAAAGATATCACATATTCACTGTAATACTTAGTAGATTTCACATGTGCCACTGTAATATAATAGACATGTGACACTGAAGTAGATTTCACATGTGCCAGTGTAATATAATAGACATGTGACACTGAAGTAGATTTCACATGTGCCAGTGTAAGATAATAGACATGTGACACTGAAGTAGATTTCACATGTACCAGTGTAATATAATAGACATGTGACACTAAAGTAGATTTCACATGTGCCAGTGTAATATAATAGACATGTGACACTGAAGTAGATTTCACATGTGCCAGTATAATATATAATAGACATGTGACACTGATGTAGATTTCACATGTGCCAGTGTAATATAATAGACATGTGACACTGAAGTAGATTTCACATGTGCCAGTGTAATATAATAGACATGTGACACTGAAGTAGATTTCACATGTGCCAGTGTAATATATAATAGACATGTGACACTGATGTAGATTTCACATGTGCCAGTGTAATATAATAGACATGTGACACAAGTAGATTTCACATGTACCAGTGTAATATAATAGACATGTGACACTGATGTAGATTTCACATGTGCCAGTGTAATAGATTACAAATGTGGCACGGTAATAGATGTTACAATTTACATACATTATATTACATTTCCCATGTTCCATTTTACTATACCACAAAGTGTCATTGTATTACACAACATATGTGCCACTGTAATATATTACACAACATATGTGCCACTGTAATATATTACACAACATATGTGCCAGTGTAATATATTACACATGTTTCACTGTAGTAGATTACAATTATGCCATTGTATTACATTTCCCATGCTCCATTTTGTTATATACTACAAGTACCATTGTATTACATTTCCCATGCTCCATTTTGCTATACCACAAAGTGCCATTGTATTACATTGCACATGTCTTGTTTGAAATTCCACATGTGTCTTTATACAACAATAGAGAGGTGCGATTGTACAATGATCCATTATGTTACATTACACATGTGCCAGTGTATTATATTTTTACTATTATCAATAATACTGTCTTTAATAAGAATTATACATGTCTATATATATTGATGATTCTGTAAATAAATGAATAGTTTTTAATGGTTGAAGTTTGGTATAATTGTTAAAATCTTTAGATTTTATAATAAATATATTTTAGAATTTTTTCGTCATTTTCATTGACTGAATATGTGTCATAAAAAATACAGAAGCTGCCTTTGCACAGGGAACACCTACATTATTGTGTCACAAGCTGCATAATTTGCACAGGGAACACCTACATTATTGTGTCACAAGCTGTCATTGTATGGGGAACACCTACATTATTGCGTCACAAGCTGTCTTTGTATGGGGAACACCTACATTATTGTGTCACAAGATGTCTTTGTATGGGGAACACCTACATTATTGTGTCACAAGCTGTCTTTGTATGGGGAACACCTACATTATTGCATCACAAGATGTCTTTGTATGGGGAACACCTACATTATTGTGTCACAAGATGTCTTTGTATGGGGAACACCTACATTATTGCGTCACAAGATGTCTTTGTATGGGGAACACCTACATTATTGTGTCACAAGCTGTCTTTGTATGGGGAACACCTACATTATTGTGTCACAAGCTGTCTTTGTATGGGGAACACCTACATTATTGCATCACAAGATGTCTTTGTATGGGGAACACCTACATTATTGTGTCACAAGATGTCTTTGTATGGGGAACACCTACATTATTGCGTCACAAGATGTCTTTGTATGGGGAACACCTACATTATTGTGTCACAAGCTGTCTTTGTATGGGGAACACCTACATTATTGTGTCACAAGCTGTCTTTGTATGGGGAACACCTACATTATTGTGTCACAAGCTGTCTTTGTATGGGGAACACCTACATTATTGTGTCACAAGATGTCTTTGTATGGGGAACACCTACATTATTGCGTCACAAGATGTCTTTGTATGGGGAACACCTACATTATTGTGTCACAAGCTGTCTTTGTATGGGGAACACCTACATTATTGTGTCACAAGCTGTCTTTGTATGGGGAACACCTACATTATTGCATCACAAGATGTCTTTGTATGGGGAACACCTACATTATTGTGTCACAAGATGTCTTTGTATGGGGAACACCTACATTATTGCATCACAAGATGTCTTTGTATGGGGAACACCTACATTATTGTGTCACAAGCTGTCTTTGTATGGGGAACACCTACATTATTGTGTCACAAGATGTCTTTGTATGGGGAACACCTACATTATTGTGTCACAAGCTGTCTTTGTATGGGGAACACCTACATTATTGTGTCACAAGCTGTCTTTGTATGGGGAACACCTACATTATTGTGTCACAAGATGTCTTTGTATGGGGAACACCTACATTATTGTGTCACAAGATGTCTTTGTATGGGGAACACCTACATTATTGTGTCACAAGCTGTCTTTGTATGGGGAACACCTACATTATTGCGTCACAAGATGTCTTTGTATGGGGAACACCTACATTATTGTGTCACAAGATGTCTTTTTATGGGGAACACCTACATTATTGTGTCACAAGCTGTCTTTGTATGGGGAACACCTACATTATTGTGTCACAAGCTGTCTTTGTATGGGGAACACCTACATTATTGTGTCACAAGATGTCTTTGTATGGGGAACACCTACATTATTGTGTCACAAGCTACCTTTGCACAGGGAACACCTACATTATTGTGTCACAAGCTGTCTTTGCACGGAGAACACCTACATTATTGTGTCACAAGCTGCATTTGCATGGGGAGCACCTACATTATTGTGTCACAAACTGCCTTTACATGGGGAACACCTACATTATTGTGTCACAAGTTGCCTTTGCACAGGGAATACCTACATTATTATGTCACAAGCTGCCTTTGCACAAGGAAAACCTACATTATTGTGTCACAAGCTGCCTTTGCACAAGGAACACCTACATTATTGTGTCACAAGCTGTCTTTGCACAAGGAACACCTACATTATTGTGTCACAAGTTGCCTTTGCACAGGGAATACCTACATTATTGTGTCATAAGCTGCTTTTGCACAAGGAACACCTACATTATTACGTCACAAGCTGCCTTTGCACAAGGAACACCTACATTATTGTGTCACAAGCTGCCTTTGCATGGGGAGCACCTATATTATTGCATCACAAGCTGCCTTTGCACAGAGAACACCTACATTATTGTCACAAGCTGCCTTTGCCTGGGGAACACCGACATTATTGTGTCACAAGCTGTCTTTGCCCAGGGAACACCTATATTATTGTGTCACAATCTGCCTTTGCACAATGAACACCTACATTATTATGTCAAAAGCTGCTTTTGCATGGGGAACACCTACATTATTGTGTCACATGCTGCCTTTGCACAAGGAACACCTACATTATTGTGTCACAAGCTGTCTTTGCATGGGGAGCACCTATATTATTGCATCACAAGCTACCTTTGCACAGAGAACACCTACATTATTGTCACAAGCTGCCTTTGCCCGGGGAACACCGACATTATTGTGTCACAAGCTGTCTTTGCCCAGGGAACACCTACATTATTGTGTCACAATCTGCCTTTGCACAAGGAACACCTACATTATTATGTCAAAAGCTGCTTTTGTATGGGGAACACCTACATTATTATGTCACAAGCTGCCTTTGCACAGAGAACACCTACATCATTGTGTCACCAGCTGCCTTTGCACAGGGAACACCTACATTATTGCGTCACAAGCTGCCTTTGCACAGAGAACACCTACATCATTGTGTCACCAGCTGCCTTTGCACAGGGAACACTTACATTATTGTGTCACAAGCTGTCTTTGCACAAAGAACACCTACATCATTGTGTCACAAGCTGCCTTTGCACAGGGAACACCTACATTATTGTGTCACAAGCTGCCTTTGCACAGGGAACACCTACATTATTGTGTCACAAGCTGCCTTTGCACAGGGAGCACCTACATTATTGTGTCACAAGCTGCCTTTGCATGGGGAACACCTGCATTATTGTGTCACAAGCTACCTTTGCACAGGGAACACCTACATTATTGTGTCATAAGCTGCCTTTGCATGGGGAACACCTACATTATTGTGTCACAAGCTGTCTTTGCACAGGGAACACCTACATTATTGTGTCACAAGCTGCCTTTGCACAGGGAACACCTACATTATTATGTCACAAGCTGCCTTTACATGGGGAACACCTACGTTATTGTGTCACAAACTGCCTTTGCACAGGGAACACCTACATTATTGTGTCACAAGCTGCCTTTGCACAGGGAACACCTACATTAAGCTGCCTTTGCACAGGGAACACCTACATTATTATGTCACAAGCTGCCTTTGCACAGGGAACACCTACATTATTGTGTCACAAGCTGCCTTTGCACAGGGAACACCTACATTATTATGTCACAAGCTGCCTTTACATGGGGAACACCTATGTTATTGTGTCATAAGATGTCTTTGCACAGGGAACACCTACATTATTGTGTCACAAGCTGCCTTTGCACAGGGAACACCTACGTTATTGTGTCACAAGCTGCCTTTGCACAGGGAACACCTACATTATTGTGTCACAAGCTGCCTTTATATGGGGAACATCTACATTATTGTGTCACAAACTGCCTTTGCACAGGGAACACCTACATTATTGTGTCACAAGCTGCCTTTGCACAGGGAACACCTACATTATTGTGTCACAAACTGCCTTTGCACAGGAAACACCTACATTATTGTGTCACAAGCTGCCTTTACATGGGGAACACCTACATTATTGTGTCACAAGCTGCCTTTGCACAGGGAACACCTACATTATTGTGTCGCAAGCTGCCTTTGCACAGGGAACACCTACATTATTGTGTCACAAGCTGCCTTTGCACAAGGAACGCCTACATTATTATGTCACAAGCTGCCTTTGCATGGGGAACACCTACATTATTGTGTCACAAGCTGTCTTTGCATGAGGAACACCTACATTATTGTGTCACAAGCTGTCTTTGCACAGGAAACACCTACATATGTGTCACAAGCTGCCTTTGCACAAGGAACACCTACATTATTATGTCACAAGCTGCCTTTGCATGGGGAACACCTACATTATTGTGTCACAAGCTGCCTTTGCACAGGGAACACCTACATTATTGTGTCACAAGCTGCCTTTGCACAAGGAACACCTACATTATTATGTCACAAGCTGCCTTTGCATGGGGAACACCTACATTATTGTGTCACAAGCTGCCTTTGCACAGGGAACACCTACATTATTATGTCACAAGCTGCCTTTGCATGGGGAACACCTACATATGTGTCCTAAGCTGCCTTTGCACAAGAAACACCTACATTATTATGTCACAAGCTGCCTTTGCATGGGGAACACCTACATTATTGTGTCACAAGCTGCCTTTGCACAGGGAACACCTGCATTATTGTGTCACAAGCTGCCTTTGCATGGGGAACACCTACATATGTGTCCTAAGCTGCCTTTGCACAAGGAACACCTACATTATTATGTCACAAGCTGCCTTTGCATGGGGAACACCTACATTATTGTGTCACAAGCTGCCTTTGCACAGGGAACACCTGCATTATTGTGTCACAAGCTGCCTTTGCACAGGGAACACTTATATTATTGTGTCACAAGCTGCCTTTGCACAAGGAACACCTACATTATTATGTCACAAGCTGCCTTTGCACAGGGAACACCTACATTATTGTGTCACAAGCTGCTTTTGCACAGGGAACACCTACATTATTGTGTCACAAGCTGCCTTTGCACAAGGAACACCTACATTATTATGTCACAAGCTGCCTTTGCACAGGGAACACCTACATTATAGTGTAGCAAGCTGTCTTTGCACAGGGAACACCTACATTATTGTGTCACAAGCTGCCTTTGCATGAGGAACACCTACATTATTGTGTCACTAGCTGTCTTTGCACAGGAAACACCTACATATGTGTCACAAGCTGCCTTTGCACAAGGAACACCTACATTATTATGTCACAAGCTGCCTTTGCACAGGGAACACCTACATTATTGTGTCACAAGCTGCCTTTGCATGAGGAACACCTACATTATTGTGTCACTAGCTGTCTTTGCACAGGAAACACCTACATATGTGTCACAAGCTGCCTTTGCACAAGGAACACCTACATTATTATGTCACAAGCTGCCTTTGCATGGGGAATACCTATATTATTGTGTCACAAGCTGTCTTTGCACAGGGAACACCTATATTATTGTGTCACAAGCTGCCTTTGCACAGGGAACACCTACATTATTGTGTCACAAGCTGCCTTTGCACAGGGAACACCTACATTATTATGTCACAAGCTGTCTTTGCACAGGGAACACCTACATTATTATGTCACAAGCTGCCTTTGCACAAGTAACACCTACATATGTGTCACAAGCTGCCTTTGCACAAGGAATACCTACATTATTGTGTCACAAGCTGTCTTTGCACAGGAAACACCTACATATGTGTCCCAAGCTGCCTTTGCACAAGGAACACCTACATTATTATGTCACAAGCTGCCTTTGCATGGGGAACACCTACATTATTGTGTCACACGCTGCCTTTGCACAGGAAACACCTACATTATTGTGTCACAAGCTGCCTTTGCACAAGGAACACCTACATTATTATGTCACAAGCTGCCTTTGCATGAGGAACACCTATATTATTGTGTCACAAGCTGCCTTTGCACAGGGAACACCTATATTATTGTGTCACAAGCTGCCTTTGCACAGGGAACACCTACATTATTGTCACAAGCTCTCTTTGCACAGGGAACACCTACATTATTATGTCACAAGCTGCCTTTGCACAGGTAACATCTACATATGTGTCACAAGCTGCCTTTGCACAAGGAACACCTACATTATTATGTCACAAGCTGCCTTTGCACAGGTAACACCTACAGTATTGTGTCACAAGCTGCCTTTGCACAAGGAACACCTACATTATTATGTCACAAGCTGCCTTTGCACAGGTAACACCTACAGTATTGTGTCACAAGCTGCTTTTGCACAAGGAACACCTACATTATTATGTCACAAGCTGCCTTTGCATGGGGAACACCTATATTATTGTGTCACAAGCTGCCTTTGCACAGGGAACACCTATATTATTGTGTCACAAGCTGCCTTTGCACAGGGAACACCTACATTATTATGTCACAAGCTGCCTTTGCACAGGGAACACCTACATTATTATGTCACAAGCTGTCTTTGCACAGGGAACACCTACATTATTGTGTCACAAGCTGCCTTTGCACAAGGAACACCTACATTATTATGTCACAAGCTCTCTTTGCACAGGGAACACCTACATTATTATGTCACAAGCTGTCTTTGCACAGGGAACACCTACATTATTGTGTCACAAGCTGCCTTTGCACAGGGAACACCTACATTATTGTGTCACAAGCTGCCTTTGCACAAGGAACACCTACATTATTATGTCACAAGCTGTCTTTGCACAGGGAACACCTACATTATTATGTCACAAGCTGTCTTTGCACAGGGAACACCTACATTATTATGTCACAAGCTGTCTTTGCACAGGGAACACCTACATTATTGTGTCACAAGCTGCCTTTGCACAAGGAACACCTACATTATTATGTCACAAGCTGTCTTTGCACAAGGAACACCTACATTATTATGTCACAAGCTGTCTTTGCACAGGGAACACCTACATTATTATGTCACAAGCTGTCTTTGCACAAGGAACACCTACATTATTATGTCACAAGCTGTCTTTGCACAAGGAACACCTACATTATTATGTCACAAGCTGTCTTTGCACAGGGAACACCTACATTATTATGTCACAAGCTGTCTTTGCACAGAAAACATCTACATGTGTCACAAGCTGCCTTTGCATGGGGAACACCTCTGTTATTGTGTCACAAACTGCTTTTGCATGGGGAACACCTGCATTATTGTGTCACAAAATGAGAAATCTCCAAAGTGAATCTTATTTACATGTACATCATTTGAAAATCGTTAAAACTTGTAGTTTCTGAATATTTCTTTTTTTTAATTTCAGCCAATCAGAAGCAAGAATTGACAATGGCAGCCATGTTTTTCACTGGATCCTTACAAAATGAGAAATCTCTGTAGACGACCTCACATACATCATTTTTACTAAGTTAAATATTGTAATACATGTATTTTCACTTTGTAACATAAAAATTCTTGTGATTGGGATCATATGGTAGTTTGATTTACAACTACCTCTGCAATCAGTACCTATCACCACTAAAGTTGTGGGTTCGAACCCCATTCATGACAAGGTGTATTCGATACAATATTATGTGATAAAGTTTGTTAGTGACTTGCTACAGGTCAGTGGTTTTCTCCAGGTATTCCAGTTTCCTCCACCAATAAAACTGACCGCTACGATATAATTGAAATATCGCTAAAAGTGGCACTAAACACCATAAACCAAACCAAATTGATATTTTTACTGGTTTTAAGGAAATCAAAACAAACCATAACTTTGAATATTTTTTTTTAATTAAAAAAAAAGAGCTTATACATGATAGTTTCAATCATAACAGGGTATACAAAAATGTAAAAAAAATCTAAAAAACAAAAAAAGTATTTACACTTATAAAGGACGAAGTCCTTTTAACTGTAGGCTGTACGATTTTTCCTATGTATCTATTCATAGCCAAATATCTTTTCACCGGAAGTTTTAAAAATAGATCAATTGATATTTAGAAATGCAAAAAATATATATTTCAATGAAAAATTCCCATTTCTTTAATCATTTACTCTATGCAAAATCGAAATAAACTTGAAATAAAATTCTAATTAAAAAATCTCTTTCTACAAGGTTCTCAGTGAAAGAGCGGCATAGGTAAAATGAACGGAAGAGCCATAAGTCAAAGAGAGATAACTCCAGCCAAATAATTTAAAAAAAAACTTTAAAAAGTACTTGAAAAAAAAAAATACATTCCCTTCTCAAGCCTCCCTCTTAAAATAATAGGATTTCGTCCTTCAAACAGGTTGTGCCTGTCTCATATTAGTTTGCTTACACCATGTGACATTATACAATTATGGCCCTCGGAAGAGGTGAATATCCAAAATTGTCAATCCCACTAGGGTTATTTCCCTCAGCCCTCGGGAAATAACTCTAGTGGTGTTGACAAATTTGGATATTCACCGATTCAGAGGGCCGTAACTGTTTTATTATACCGAACAAACAGTTGAAATATACTGTTTAATATTTGAATTGTTAAAGTATTATTTCATTAGGGTTATTCACTGGACGTTGTAATTTTCGAGGGTTATTCACCGTTGAATAATAGGGTTATTCAATGGACGTGTGTAATTCTTGAGGTTATTCACCGTTGGCGGCGACTAGAAGCAAAAATATCCAGATTATTTTATGTCATGTGATTAGCTTTTAACCAATAGAATTGATTCTTTATTATGTGAGGTACAATAACATTAATTATATTTCAATCAATCTGTGTTCATCAATAAGCAACACCATTTATGGACATCATAACGTACATGCAAATATATATTTGTTCCTTTTGGATAATTTATTTTATCCTGCACTTGTTATATTTGAGCAGGCAAAATGCATTGACTGGATAAATTTTTGCTATATACTGTCATTGACTGATGCATAGCTTTTTCTGGTACTCCTTCCACATGTTACGTTACCTGTTGAGCTTTGGAAACCTAATTGTAAATCCAGTCCACTTCCTGTTGACAGAAAATATCAAAAGGGACAATCAAGGGATAATTATATAATTTTATTTTTCAATTCAAAATATAAACATCAATGGCTTAATGTGATTTTTCTGCAGGATAAACACAATATTAATGCAGTGTCTTAAAATATAAAGTTATTCGGCATAAAACTGGAGAAAGGCTCCGTTTTTTTAGCGTCATACACATAAACTTTATATTTTAAGACATTACACTAATATCGTCTATATAAACTACTCCATAATATTTCTTCGTTGAGGAACAAATATTCTATACTGTTAATTTCGTCAGTAATGGATATTGTAATATTTTTTTTCGTTAAGACTAGATATAATATTTGTTTGAGTCAGATCAGATGCTATCGATATATCAATATGGTGGAGAAAAGGTATGACACTTTGAAAAAAATGAAATTGTCTCTAAAAGTGATGTTAAATTAAATTCCAAATTTTAGAATAGTATAGAATATTTGTTCCTCAGAGAACAAATAAATATTATGGAGTTGTTTAAAATAAATCATCCAAAGGATCATATTATGCAGAACAAATATGCGTAAAATTTTGTTCCTTAAAATACGCTTCAAACTGTCACCTGATATTAAATTAATTGTTCATACTTGTATATTAATAAGACAAAACTTAAAACAATATTAAAATGATCACATGGCAAAATAGGAAATAATGAATAGCATATTACTTCAGAATAATTAAATATTTCAAAACAAATATTTTTTTCCCCGATACATTTCATAAAATTGAAAATACATGTACAATAATGTCAAATTTGCCATTCTAAAAGAAATTTCATTATTAAAGATTATCAAAATAAATGTATTAATCTAAAGGCTAAAATGTTGCCTAAATGCAAATATAAAAATATTTTCTTCATAAATGGTAATGACGGAAATGTTCAGTGTATGGAATGCAGCAAGATAGTTTAAATTATTTTTATTTTTATTTTTTTTTCCAAATTCCAACAAGTTAGTATAAATTATTACACTTTACATATACATATAAATAAAGCCTATTTAAAAAGCATCCCATAAAAATTTAAAAGCTAAATATGTGTTTACATAGTCCCTTGATGAATTGTTCCTGGGTTATTATTACATGTGTCTAATGGTTTAATGCACTTTTAACCAGGTATAATATGTATTTCAAATAATTATAAATTCAGCCATTGAACTCAACAACTACAAAATAAAACTTAGAAAGCTCGAAACAGATATAATGAATCAGTCATTTAAACCCTCGGCCAGTAACTATGGTGATGACAATCTTGGATTTACAAAGGACAAAGAAAAACAACATGTCATATTAAGCAAAACTCATGGATCATTCACATACACATTAGACACAACCATTTCTGATGATTGTCTATATATTTCCCAATATATTACATTGAGTAGTAAACCATGCTCTACAGAAGCAAACATAAAGCCTTATAAAGCAACATAAAAAACACAAAACTCTGTAAAAAGATTGCCTCAGCTAAAAAGTTAAGACAGGAAAATATCCACACATTTTCATATCAAGGTCCCAAGCTATATAGTACCATTAGGTAAAAAGGACTTGTTTTGCACAACAAAATAAAAATTCTTGGGAGGTTTGCAAAATTTTGTGACAGCTGGGTTAAGGGAAAGAAAAGTATCTTGTTTATAATTTACTTCTATAATGTGACAACAAAGTGAACAAATGATTACGACAATCATTTAGTTGGTCAAGACAAACTCACTTTTACACTGAAATTATCAAATGCAGTGCAAGGTTATTCCACTGAAAAGTCTATAGTGGTACGAAGGATGGGATTTTTTAGTTTTTTTTTACATGGGTCATAGGTCATTTGTACTGTAGATGAAGCAAAAAAAAAGGGGGAAATATATATTTTTGAACATCCTTCCTACCCTCCAATATACTTTTTAATGAAAAGCCCTTATTAATAAAAAATGGTAGAACAGACAATTGCGCTTTCGATCATCTTTTTCCAACAGACCGTTTTATTTTAAAACATAAAGGACAAAACATCAAAGAGGTTAATATTTTGATAAAAAAGAGAGAAAAAACATGAATTCATTGATATCTGATTAAAATCATGTTTTTTCAGTATTTTATAATCTCTCCCTTTATTCAAACCCAACTTTCAATAAATTTTCAAAAACATAATCTCTTATTGAAACTAAATAAAAACTTAAAAAGGCAATATGTCAACTGTTCATATATTTCATATACTTCTGTCTATTGAGCAATGATTTGTAAAAGTTCACTGTGTATTTAACCACAAGCATAACATAAAAAAACAGCCTACAAAACAAATCTATTAAAATTTATTAATTTAAGGGAAGTAACTACGATAAAAATCATGGCAAATGAAAAACCAAATTGTGGATTTTTTTTTCTGTTGTGTAAAGCTACCTTCAGTCATACATATGTTCATTATGATGACACTTCAAATACACTATTTTATCATTGTTATACAGCTACACATATTCATCAGAATGTCTTTCATACACAGTATTTTATCATTGCTAAGTATAGAATGACAGTAGTTTAAGATACATTCATCTGTATGTTCCAACACAATACTTATTTGCTGTAATACAATTGTATATAAACGTTCATTAGAATTACATCACAACACAATATTTAACATTGTAATACAATTGTACGACATCAGTGTTCCACACGTTCATCAGAATGTTGTTTCGACACAGTATTTTATCATTATAAACTATTTTATGATGTTGGTGTTAAACTCTTTCGTTAAAATAATATTCTAACACGATATTTAACACTGTAATACAATTGTTGGACGTCAGTTTTTATACGCGTTCATCAGAATTACGTCACAACATAATATTGATCACTGTAAAACAATTCTACAACATAAGTGTTATACATGTTCATCAGAATTACGTCACAACACAATATTTAACATTGTAATACAATTGTACGACTTAAGTGTCCCACACTTTTCAACACAGTATTCTACCATTGCAATCTGTTGTATAATGTACGTGTTACACCCGTTCATCAGAATTATATACCAACACAATGTTGATCACTTTAATACAATTTTATGACATTGCCGTTCCACATGTTCATCAGAATTACGTTCAAACTCCATATTTAACATTGTAATACAATTGTACAACATTGGTGGTATACACGTTCGTTGAATTACATTCCAACACAATACTTAACACTGCTTTACAATTGTACGATGTTAGTGTTACACAAGTTTATGTTCTAACACAATATTTAACATTAAAATACAGTTGTCCGTCCATCTCATACTCGTTCATCAGAATTATTTTCCAACACATTATATTTTTCTTCTTGATAAGTGTTAAATTCGATATACTCTGCCTCCTGTGAAAGCAGTGACTCTACATCACATACAATCTCCTTAAATGAAGGACGCCCGATTGGTTCTGCAACCCAGCATCTCGTCATCATACAGTATCTGCAAAAGAAAATAATATGCAGGGTATTTACATTGAAAACATCATGTTTTTTTCATCTTCAATTCTCATCATTTAAATGTCCATTTTTAAAAGTTGAGGTTGCCATGGTTACAATTGTATGATTAAGTTGTATTGCGTCTGTGTATGTATTCAGTGCCTATCACTACTTATGTTAATGAGTTTGAAGAGAGTTTTCTTACAAATAACTTGCTATGATTCTGTCTCTGTGTGTTGCTCCTAAACTATATAACATGTTTTCCCTATGTGTTGTCCTAACATAACATTGTGTTACCCAATATAAATAAAAAGTGTTGCCCCAAAATAAATGAACAGGTGTTGTTTCTGTGATACCACCAAAACAAATAAACAGGTGTTTTTTTTCATGTGTTGCTGCCAAAACAAAAAAGTAGGTATTGTCTTTATGTGCTGCCACCAAAACAAATAAACAGGCATTTTTTTAATGTGTTGCCACCAAAACAAATAAGTAGGCATTGTCTTTATGTGTTGCCACCAAAACAAATAAACAGGCATTTTTTTAATGTGTTGCCACCAAAACAAATAAGTAGGCATTGTCTTTATCTGTTGCCACCAAAACAAATAAGTAGGTGTTGTTTCTATGTATTGCCACCATTTTTCTTCATACTTACAGTTCTTGTTTACAATGTAATGGTTTCTGTAGCCATTTTCCCATTACCACACCCTGAATTACCTCCCTTGCTGACATGCCTGGATATGGAGTTGCTCCTGTTTAAATAGAATATCAATGTATTAACATATTGGTCTACATGTGGTAGAGCTAAATCTTAGGGTTAGGGGTTATGATATTTACTGCCACTTTCAACAATATTTCAGCTATATCGGTGTGGTCGGTTTTGTTGATAGAGGAAATCAGAGTTTTCTTATGCTATTATTTCATTTGTATATATACATGTATATTTCAGTGTTTTATATCATATAAATATAAAACCTAGCTCTACCACAAACAATTTATATTGTGTACAATACTGACCAATTGATCTAAAAAAAAACTATTTAAATTTGTAGGTTTTGTTTACCCATAAGACAATAGAGTGATTGTTTTTAAATGCCAGATGAGCAATTTTTCAGCTATATCATGATGAGAACAAGTTACATTCAATGATATGATGATGATAAGTATGTCTGCTTTGTACTAGATCAACATGCTTAGTTGAATGTTTACAGTACTAACTGACTGAAACAAGAGTCTGTGGGTAGACATGTTGCTCCACTCTGACACATTATCCTGATTCTAAACCAACCAGTCTTTGTTCTTATTTCTGAATGCTTAGCAGAGAAACAAAAAATAACCAAAAAACCACCATCTACTACATTCGAGTTGTATGCATGAAAGATATGCCCCAATGTGGGTCATGCTATCCTCTTTCTTGTCTTGAGATTTCTACATTTAATTTTCAACAGTTCGTTACAAGAATAGAAGAATATTTCCTGGACTGACCATGATCATTTATTTACAGATTGGGTTCAATGAAGTTTGTAATTTTTGAAGAAAATTGTTTTGTTCATTTTCTCCAAGTTTCCTATTTTAAAACAATGTCTTGCTTTGATTGCACAATAGACACAAATTTTGTGAAAAAAAAATGACAACACCATTAAATTTCTAATTTCGCATCTGCATCAAGATCACAAAATACTTTTCTAATGTTTTTCTCATATACCTAGTGTAACAATTTCCCAGAGAAGTACACCATACGACCATACATCACTCTTCTTTGTAAAACATTGGTCATTCAGAGACTCAGGAGCCATCCATCGAATCGGCAGAGGTCCCTAAAATACAAATATTGTAGATACGCTAAAATATAATATCGGGGTAATATTAGAATTTTAAAAAGTGAATATCATTTGATGAAATTCCTGATAATTGTAAGTTAAGAAATAAATGTAAAAAGAAGTACAGTGAATCCTGTCTAAAACAAACCCTAAATAAAACGAAATCCTGTATAAAATGAACCCTAAATAAAACAAAATCCTGTATAAAACGAACACTAAATAAAACGAACAAGTTAGAGTCAAAGTCTGGATTAGTTTTGGTCAATAACCATGTCATCACAAAAAGATTTGTATGTTATACATACATTTAGTTCCTATATGATTTAACTGAGCAAGTGAAAATAAGGGGTGGGGGGGATGTGAAAATAATGGGTGGGGGGGAATGTGATAAAACTTAAGAGTATTGAATGTCCTATGTTGTCTTGTTATCAACCTAATTTATGAATGATTTCTAAAATCATGTATTTCATTATTTACATTCATGTTATTATTTGTTTGTTGATGTAAACACAATTTGATCTGAAGATTTTCAATTTTGACAAGTTTAACTGTATAATTAAATACCTTTGAAGATCTCTCATACACATCACAACCTTCCACATCTCTGCTGAGACCAAAATCACAGATTTTACACGACAAATCTGGTGAAATCAAAATGTTTCGTGCCGACAAGTCACGATGGATGATCTATAAATACATAATATATGACTTTAATATCTTGATAAATGAAAAATATATGCATTACTGTATGGTGGCCTGACGCCAGTGTGCTCAGTTATCTTTGCAATTTTTGTTCTGTTAGAAAGTTTGTTTTATTCTTCCAAGAACTGCCAAACTATCAAAACCATGATGGCTCCCAGTAAAATTACAATACCTTTGTAGAAGTTATACCACTTTGTATATATAAACTTAAAACCTTTAATAATTGTCTATACATCAATAACCGTCTTATGTGACCTTCCAAGACAGGTGGTCACTGAATACAGATTTAATGAATATAAAATGTACTGTGAAGGGAAATTAAAATTGAGGTCATATAATACAAGTTACAGCTTAATAAAGGTCTTAAGGCAGGTTTGACTATGTCATAAATAACTTACACCACAAGTATGCACATGGCTCATTCCTCTAGCTATCTGTAAGGCAATCATCTTCAAGTCTTTAGCACTAGGTGGGATAATTTCTTCACTTGTTGTGGACAGCTGACTTGGACGACATTTGCGTAAATATGACTGTAAATTACCTCCCTTTACATATTCCATCAGTATGTAAACTGGGTCTATGAAATATATTATTAGAAAGTTTTTAATGATTTGTTTTTTTAATTGTTCATAAGATTGTTTTTCAGTCATTTCAGAAATATATTCAATTTTTTAACAGGTTATACAAGTATAACATGTTCAAAAATTTCAAATATTCCTTATCATTTAATTTCTACAACAAAATTTAATGATTCCTCAATTTTAATTATGATAATTTCATGGGACTATTTGAATTTGTCGTTGGCGAATGAATATGTTGGTGACGTCACAATACCAACTCAAGTTATCAAGTATAACCAATTTTTCTCCAGGCGGATCAGCCAATCAGATTGCAGTATTCACATCAAATTAATTTCTTTTTCTTTTTCCGTGCAATGTATTATAACAGTGTATCAAAGCAACATTGATACAGCCGATTGTAATAATTGTATACAAAGACTGTAGATTTTGACATGTTTTATTTGAGTTATTTCCCTTACGGGGGACAAAATGATTCATGTTCTAAGAAACAGCAACGGAAAGGACAAAGAATTTTAGAACCAAATCGGGAACTGGCAAATCGTCTTATTACATGCAAGATTTCCAGGTTTGTCCGCAGTGTTAATTGTGACGTCATTCAATTAGGATGAGCTATAGGATTGCGCTTAGAGAGTTCCTGACCTCATTTCGGGATTTGACAGTGGCAGATATTCATGTTACAGGCTCTACTCTGTGTCATCAGTAAAACTGCATTTTCCACCATCAAATCCCCAACTGATGCCTGCCACTCTCCAAATACAACATTGTTATTCTGTAATTATTGTAAACTTCTAATTGATTGGATTATAGCTGAAATACTGATTCACTTCACGTTAGATGAATATAATCAATGGTTAGGGTTAGGGTTATGGCGTTTAACGCCACTTTCAACAATATTTCAGGTATATAGTGGCGGTCAGTTTTATTGGTGAAGGAAACCGGAGTACCCGGAGAAAACCACTGACATGTCGCAAGTCACTGACAAATTTTATCACATAATGTTGTATCGTGTACACCCCACCATTAGCACCATTCGAACTGACAACTTTAGTGGTGATAGGTACTGATTACACAGGTAGTTGTAAATCCAACTACCATACGATCATGATCATGACCATGACGGACCCGAATATAATCAATCAATGATTGATCTATTGTTGGTTGTTTAACATCTAACAGCAAGTATTACATGTGTATTCAGTAAGAAATCAATTAATGAAAATAAGTAGTACCTTGTTTTGTACAACATCCTAGGTAAGCCACAATATTTTTTTGCTTGGGCAGTTTTCTCATTATGTCCAGCTCTTGTATCAGATCTTCTTTCTCACAATCTGATGCTGAATCTATAAATAAAAATAACAACATAATCACATTATTTGAAGTTCAAAACCAATTCAGAAAAGATTTAAAAAATACCTTTTAGGCGCAAAGGTTTTCTTTGATAGAAACATAATGCAATTCTTAAAAAAAAATAAAGAAAAAAAAGATAACTGCACAAATACGTTTCATCTGTGTAAAATGTAAAATACAGTTAGAGAGTAATTTTCATTATAGCAAGGTCATGCTTTGCTTAAATTCTGTCAAGTTAGCCTGAAAAATAATTATTTGACAAAGCTCTTTTCCTGTGTAACTCTTTGAGATATACTGTTAAATCAAAGATCTTGAAGCAACACCAAAAAACGTTATCTGACATTTGGCTGGAAACTGAATTTCTGATTTTAATTGTTTCGTAATGCCAAAACTATAAATGTATGATATTTCAGGATTTGTGGGTCAGGATATTCACTATAATGCCCTGGACTTATAAATAGGGTAGATTGAGTCCCCCTTCTCATCTACAGTAGGACAGGACACAAATATGAATACTAACCTCGGCAGGTCTTAACTGCTACCATTTCCCAATTTGCAGAGCCACAAATGTTTAAAGCTCTGGCCATCATCACTTTGCCAAAACGTCCTTGACCAAGGTCAATGCCGAGTTGTAATCGTTGACGAGGGAATTCATCTTTCAATGGTACATTCTTAATATTAGACAGATAGGAATTCTGAAAAAGAAAGATCCATAAAACTGAAAATGTATTAATTTAATATGATTACTTCCCTTTGTACATCTTCTAGGTGTCTAATATATACAATAGATGATTACTTCCCTTTGTACATTTTCTAGGTGTCTAATATATACAATAGATGATTACTTCCCTTTGTACATCTTCTATGTGTCTAATATATACAATAGATGATTACTTCCCTTTGTACATCTTCTAGGTGTCTAATATATACAATAGATGATTACTTCCCTTTGTACATCTTCTAGGTGTCTAATATATACAATAGATGATTACTTCCCTTTGTACATCTTCTAGGTGTCTAATATATACAATAGATGATTACTTCCCTTTGTACATCTTCTAGGTGTCTAATATATACAATTTGTTCACGCCATGATATAGCTGAAATACTACTAATGTTGGTGTTAAACACCAATCAATCAATCAATCTGAATATATTCATATTCAGTAATAAACAGATAATTAAATATAAGTAAGGTACACGTACACAAGTTCTTTCTATGACAATTTAAAGTAAAACAACATATAAAATGTTAACTATTCTTTTAAAACATTTTTTTTCCTCAATATTCTACCATATAAACCTTCAAAATTGAATTTCAAAATCGACCAAATAACCATTACAGAATTATGTTTCTACAAAAAGTTTTCTATGAGAAATGACTTACCAAATTGCTGGCAGATTTTTCAATACTTGGTTCATAAGCCACATTGGTACTGAAAACTGCCTTATAATTACCACAATCCTCCTGAAAGAAACAAACATATATGTATAATTATTTAATTGTCCTTCTATGCTACAGCTGTAACATTATAGAAAGTCTTTCCAGTTTATGTCCTAAAATATTAGGGGGGCTGTCATGGTCGTGATCGTATGGTAGTTGGATTTACAACTACCTATGCCTATAAAATATTAGGAGGGCTGTCATGGTCGTGATCATATGGTAGTTGGATTTACAACTACCTATGCCTATAAAATATTAGGAGGGCTGTCATGGTCGTGATCGTATGGTAGTTGGATTTACAACTACCTATGCCTATCACCACTGAAGTTATGAGTTCGAATCCTGCTCATTGCGGGGTGTACTCAATACAACATTATGTGATAAAGTATGTCAGTGACTTGCGGCAGGTCAATGGTTATTTCCGGTTTCCTCCACCAATAAAACTAACCTCCACGATATAACTGAAATATTGTTGAAGGAGGTATTAAACACCATACCCTAAACCCCCTAAAATATTTTGCTTTTGTGTTAAAGGTATATTTATAGGCATCAAAAGAGGGATTGGTTCTGCTGTAGAATCGCATACGCTTAGGATACTTTTGTAATAGCTCACTGTTACACTTTAATACTTATTTCTAATATTAAGTCAGATTTTCTTCATCAGAATTATATTACTGTTAGCGAGAACAAGTTAATTTTCAATGAGATGATGATGAAGTCCTCTTTGTACTAGACCAACACGCTTAGTTGGATTTTTATAGTGCTAGCTCACTGAAACAACAGTCCGTGGGTAGACATGTCGCCCCACTCGGACACATTATTCTGATTCCGAGCCAACCAGTCTTTGCTCTTTCTTCTTAATGCTGTGTGATTAGCGGAGAAGCATCAAATACCAATTTTATAGTCTTTGGCTTGATCCGTAGGGTTCGAACCCACGATCTACCGCATTTGAGGCGAGCACGCTAACCATTATGCCACCGATGCGGTTACAACATTTTTTATCTTTTTTTTTTTTTGCTATATCATGGATCAGATTTAGTGGTGGACTAATTGTTGTTTAATGTCAAGTGAGCACTATTTCAGCTGTAATCACATACCTCTCTCCATTTTCTCCTCTGATAATATACAGCCCCCAATATAAGTAGTACTATTGCCAGCAACCCCCCTGTACATACACCTATCACTGTGTATAATGTTTCTGGTGTAATTTCCACTGAATACTGATCATTGCTTGTATTATCTTTCCCCGAGTCTTCTTCCATATTATCTATAAAAAAAAAAATTAGCATGGGATGTTAATTTTTGTAAAATACATGTGGCGGCAGAGTAGTTAATGTCACTGACTTCTGTCAACAATAGTAATACCACTAATGTGGATTCACGCCCTGATATTCCACCTCGAGTGCTATGGGTTTTTTGCCATCTATCAATGGTTGAAACTTTTACCGGTCAGTTCATTAACTGCACATGATTTCCTGCAGTATTAAGTATGGTAATCACAATATAGTCATAAACTCTCAAATACCCTACCCTTCAAAAACTTAATTATGTCTGCTCTAATCAGGTACATTATCCTGATTCTGAGCCAACCAGTCTCTTACTCCTTCATGCTGCATGCTTAGTGGAGAAGTAACAAATACCATTGTTGTAGTCTTTGGTTTGACAAGATCGGGGATCAAACCAGTGATTTACAGCACTCTCAAGTCCAGCACTCTTATTATTTCACCACCGAAGCAGTTGTTATTAAAGATACACAAAGAATAAGTTAATTTTATTATACTTTATGCAAATTTCTTACATTATCCATTCATTTCATTGGACAAGCGGCATTTGTTAATTTTCACTAACCTTTCATAAGCCCCGCCCATTCCTAGCAACATGTGATAATATTAGCAACGGGTGTTAATGCCTAAAATGAACACCTGCTGAGCCCGAAATATGCCGATCCGGAAAAATTAACACCCGCTCCGGCCGAGGTTTACCGATTTTCAAAATTCAAAAATAAAAATAATAAAATTTTGTTTTAAAGTTCAAAATTTTCCAAACATTTCAAAATTTCAAAAAAATTCATAATTTTCATATGATTTCAAAATTTTCAAAAAATTTCAAAATGATTAAATTTTCAAAATTTTTTAAAAAATTTAAGTTTTCATAAAATTTCAAAATTTTAAGACATGTATTTAAATAATAATATTGAAAAATGATAAAATAATTCTAGCCTACCTTGAAAATTATTTATGCAATAGTCAGAATATAGAAGCAAACATGTGATAATATTTATCAAAATATACGATTAACATTTTACATTAATTGTTATGTTTATCTTGTTAAATTTGTTGCTATTTGATGCTTTGTTGTTGTTAATGTAAGTAAACTATCTTAATTTATGACTTTTTATTTTTTTAACAATTGTCCTTCTAATAACATAATGCACACTTGAATCATTCAGTATAATAAAAAACATACTGCCCTTGGATGAAGATGTTAGGGTGATTAACACACTCTGTGAAAAAATTATCATCCTCGACTTCGTCTCGGGTGAAAAAATTTTCCCTTGTGTGTTAATCTATCCTAACACCTTCATCCAAGGGCAGTATGTTTATAACAGTAATACAGACAAACCTTTCAATACAGTCACCTCTACTCAGTAGGCATATGTATTAAAAGGTCACCTTTTTCTAGTCCTGTCATAATAAATTTCATATGGATTGAACATCTTTAAGATGTCACCTGTCTTTTTTTTGTCCCAAATGTGACCTCTCAACAAAGATGTGACTGTACAGGATAAATGTAAGTAATGTTTGAATGAGATGATACAGTTAAAGATAAACTTACTTATACAGCCAAACTGATCAATAGCTAGAGTATAGCCATCTTTACAGGAACATATAAAGGATCCATTATTATTAGTACAGATCTGGCCACATGCTAACTTATCTGGTAAGGTACACTCATTTATGTCTACAACATAAACATTTTCTTATTATTCATAATAACATTCATATTTCATCAATTTTATATCATATAAACATGGATTTTCTACAAGTGTTGAACTAAAAAAAAATTACAGTAGCCTAGGGAATATTTCACAATCACTTTATGTTATGAGTTAATATTAAAAAGCACTATACTATTGTAGACTGGGGACTATGTCACAACATTATGAGTTCTTGTACATTTGAGAGAAGTAAAAACTATTGTTCAACTGTTGATTACCGGTAGAGACTATTTCACAATCACTTTATGTCTTTGGGTTAGAAGTAAGAAAGTATTTAAACTACAGACCACATCAGGTACAAACGTTGAAAGACAATAAGACATTAGACAACATTTATTTACACAAACTAATTTACAAATATGACATAGCATAAGGAGGGATTAAAGCATTCTACAACAAATTTGTAGCTTCATATAATACCTTTCTCTGGAGTGGAGAAATGGTAAAAATGAAAATAGAGAAATAAATAATTATATATAGCTTGTACATATCTTAAATTGCTTTGCTATATAATTGACATATATCATGCAGTGGCCTCATCATTGTATTGGATTATATTTATATCAACCTATGTAAAATCAGTGATTTTTTGTGAGTATGATATCTGTCCATGATACAGTGTACTTAATAAATAAAATTTTAGTTGATAAAGTTTGCCAGTCCTTTACAGATGGTTGATGGTTTTCTCCCAGTACTGAGGCTTATATTAATGCATGACCATTTCCATATTGGCTTGGCTATCATTCCTCCATCCCTATAGCTGATATGGAGGTTTCTACATGCTAGCCAAGCAGATATGAACAAGATCATACTTTAATCTATATTCACTGGTCACTATCACTAGTATTACAGCTCTTTCTATCGGACTTGCTCATATACTAGTATATATATATAATCAGATTACAGACGCTGATGAAGCTTGTCGGTCAAGCGAAATATCCGTCGATTTAATTATAATTATAGTCTTTTTGTAGACTTATAGTTATTTTTGTTACATTTTAACATCTTTTTTTGATATCGTTGTGCTAACATTTTAGACGTATATATATATATATATATATATATATATATATATATGTATATATATATACGTCTGAAAATTAAACCAAACAGTGTTAGAATTAGATTTTAGAGCTGTCAAATTTTTGTTCTTCCCTCGACAGGATTTGAACCCACACCATTGATACACTGCAGCACCATTCGCTTAGCCTTACGTCCAGTGCCCTAGACCACTCGACCACATCCACTCCCTATATATATAACAATGTCTGTCTCGACCTGAACAACTGCTGTTATTCTCAAATTTACCGATAATTTGTAAATTGTCCTTTTGATCCTTACACTCAATAATCTATTATCAAGTGAGAAACTTGATACAAGATATTATCATTGATTTCTAACTTTACGCTTCCGGAACACCTGAGTTCACCCCCACCCGGTTTTAGTGGGGGGGGGGGGTGTTACTCAATCTTTAGTTTTATGAGTAATATTCTGTGGATTGTTGTTTGTTCTTTTGTCCTTTTTCTTTTGGCCATTGTGTTGTCTGTCCTTCGATTGACGGATTCTGATTACCTCTTTGGTATCTTCAAACTTTTTGAAAAATCCATGATAAACATACTATTGTTAATATGTTTTGCTCGAAATATACTTCTCACATCTCATTAGATGTGATATTGCTATGGGAAATTCATTCTCACAAATCAACAATAGTATATCGGCCAAGCTTTAGAAAAATATGAGACAGAAATCAGTTGTCAAGGACAACCACACATAACCTGTGCTAATATTGTGAAACTGCAGATCTTAATGTTTATACATAAAAATATAAAATGACAACATACCTTCACAGATAGTAGTGCTTCCATTGGCATAAGCATATCCACTGTCACACAAACATTTAAATGAACCAAGAGAATTCTCACACCCTTGGTTACAGGGTGGGTTAAAACTACATTCATCAACATCTGAAATAACAAGATATTACTTTATGAGTAAATGTCAGTCCAAAATATAGTTTTTCTTGTCAAATTATCAATTTTCTGGGAAATACAGTTAAGATTTCAGATGTTTCAATATGCAACTAAAAGGACTCATTTATGTGAATATGCAATAGTTCATCAAATCTGCTATGCATTAAAATATTTGATCTTCATATAATACACAAGAACATTTAGGGGACCGTCGTGGTTGTGATCAAATGGTAGTTGGAATCTATGCAATCAGTGCCTATCACCACTAACGTTGTGTGTTTGAATCCCACTCAGGCGAGGTGTACTCGATACATGTGATAAAGTTTGTCAGTGACTTTGTGGCAGGTTGGTGGTTTTCTCCAGGTACTCCAGTTTCCTCCACCAATAAACTGACACCATCACATAACTGAAATATTGTTGAAAGTGCCATTAAACACCAATAACCCTAACCCTATAATACACAAGAACACTATAAAATTGGTATTTATTACTTCTTTGCTAAGCACACAGCATTATGGAGTAATAACAAAGACTGGATATCTCAAAATCAGGATAATAAGTCCATGTGGAGTGACATGTCTACCTGGGTACTGTTGTTTCAGTGAGTGAACACTATAAAAATACAACCCAGTGTGTTGTACACACAGACATCATCATCATCACATCAAAAAGTAACTTATTCTCGTCATGATATGGCTGAAAAATTGTTCATTTGGTGCTAAGCAACAATCAATAAATCATTAAATGAAATATATTCAAGACATTGGCGAGTGGTTATAAAAGAAAAAATGTATACTTTGTGAATTTTCAAAACTCCTTCTTTGGTCTGAACAGTGTCAATAGATTATGTATATTTTGAAAATCAAGGGAAGCAATCATATATACAGTCAACTCCACCTATTTGCATACAGTAAATGTCAGAGCATATTATTCGGTTATCCAGAGTATTCAATTATACAATAAACATACTTCCAGCAAGGGGAGAAAATGTTGGTTGATGATGTGACATAATTTTTAAAATGTTGTTGGTTTAATAATGAAATTAAGTGTCTGGATTCTTTTTTAATCTAACAGTAATCAACAGTATCCTTTAAGTTACAAACCTTGTAGTATATGTATAGTCATGGCATACTTTAAGTTACAAACCTTGTAGTATATGTATAGCCATGGCATACTTTAAGTTACAAACCTTGTAGTATATGTATAGCCATGACATACTTTAAGCTACAAACCTTGTAGTATATGTATAGTCATGGCATACTTTAAGTTACAAACCTTGTAGTATATGTATAGCCATGACATACTTTAAGTTACAAACCTTGTAGTATATGTATAGCCATGGCATACTTTAAGTTACAAACCTTGTAGTATATGTATAGCCATGACATACTTTAAGTTACAAACCTTGTAGTATATGTATAGCCATGGCATACTTTAAGTTACAAACCTTGTAGTATATGTATAGCCATGACATACTTTAAGTTACAAACCTTGTAGTATATGTATAGCCATGGCATACTTTAAGTTACAAACCTTGTAGTATATGTATAGCCATGGCATACTTTAAGTTACAAACCTTGTAGTATATGTATAGCCATGGCATACTTTAAGTTACAAACCTTGTAGTATATGTATAGCCATGGCATACTTTAAGTTACAAACCTTGTAGTATATGTATAGCCATGACATACTTTAAGTTACAAACCTTGTAGTATATGTATAGTCATGGCATACTTTAAGTTACAAACCTTGTAGTATATGTATAGCCATGGCATACTTTAAGTTACAAACCTTGTAGTATATGTATAGTCATGGCATACTTTAAGTTACAAACCTTGTAGTATATGTATAGCCATGGCATACTTTAAGTTACAAACCTTGTAGTATATGTATAGTCATGACATACTTTAAGTTACAAACCTTGTAGTATATGTATAGCCATGGCATACTTTAAGTTACAAACCTTGTAGTATATGTATAGCCATGGCATACTTTAAGTTACAAACCTTGTAGTATATGTATAGCCATGACATACTTTAAGTTACAAACCTTGTAGTATATGTATAGCCATGACATACTTTAAGTTACAAACCTTGTAGTATATGTATAGCCATGACATACTTTAAGTTACAAACCTTGTAGTATATGTATAGCCATGACATACTTTAAGTTACAAACCTTGTAGTATATGTATAGCCATGGCATACTTTAAGTTACAAACCTTGTAGTATATGTATAGCCATGGCATACTTTAAGTTACAAACCTTGTAGTATATGTATAGCCATGACATACTTTAAGTTACAAACCTTGTAGTATATGTATAGCCATGACATACTTTAAGTTACAAACCTTGTAGTATATGTATAGCCATGACATACTTTAAGTTACAAACCTTGTAGTATATGTATAGTCATGACATACTTTAAGTTACAAACCTTGTAGTATATGTATAGTCATGACATACTTTAAGTTACAAACCTTGTAGTATATGTATAGCCATGACATACTTTAAGTTACAAACCTTGTAGTATATGTATAGCCATGGCATACTTTAAGTTACAAACCTTGTAGTATATGTATAGCCATGACATACTTTAAGTTACAAACCTTGTAGTATATGTACAGCCATGACATACTTTAAGTTACAAACCTTGTAGTATATGTATAGCCATGGCATACTTTAAGTTACAAACCTTGTAGTATATGTATAGCCATGGCATACTTTAAGTTACAAACCTTGTAGTATATGTATAGCCATGACATACTTTAAGTTACAAACCTTGTAGTATATGTATAGCCATGACATACTTTAAGTTACAAACCTTGTAGTATATGTATAGCCATGACATACTTTAAGTTACAAACCTTGTAGTATATGTATAGTCATGACATACTTTAAGTTACAAACCTTGTAGTATATGTATAGTCATGACATACTTTAAGTTACAAACCTTGTAGTATATGTATAGCCATGACATACTTTAAGTTACAAACCTTGTAGTATATGTATAGCCATGGCATACTTTAAGTTACAAACCTTGTAGTATATGTATAGCCATGACATACTTTAAGTTACAAACCTTGTAGTATATGTACAGCCATGACATACTTTAAGTTACAAACCTTGTAGTATATGTATAGCCATGGCATACTTTAAGTTACAAACCTTGTAGTATATGTATAGCCATGGCATACTTTAAGTTACAAACCTTGTAGTATATGTATAGTCATGACATACTTTAAGTTACAAACCTTGTAGTATATGTATAGCCATGACATACTTTAAGTTACAAACCTTGTAGTATATGTATAGCCATGACATACTTTAAGTTACAAACCTTGTAGTATATGTATAGTCATGGCATACTTTAAGTTACAAACCTTGTAGTATATGTACAGCCATGGCATACTTTAAGTTACAAACCTTGTAGTATATGTATAGCCATGACATACTTTAAGCTACAAACCTTGTAGTATATGTATAGCCATGGCATACTTTAAGTTACAAACCTTGTAGTATATGTATAGTCATGACATACTTTAAGTTACAAACCTTGTAGTATATGTATAGCCATGACATACTTTAAGTTACAAACCTTGTAGTATATGTATAGCCATGGCATACTTTAAGTTACAAACCTTGTAGTATATGTATAGCCATGACATACTTTAAGTTACAAACCTTGTAGTATATGTATAGTCATGGCATACTTTAAGTTACAAACCTTGTAGTATATGTATAGCCATGGCATACTTTAAGTTACAAACCTTGTAGTATATGTATAGCCATGACATACTTTAAGTTACAAACCTTGTAGTATATGTATAGCCATGGCATACTTTAAGTTACAAACCTTGTAGTATATGTATAGTCATGGCATACTTTAAGTTACAAACCTTGTAGTATATGTATAGCCATGACATACTTTAAGTTACAAACCTTGTAGTATATGTATAGCCATGACATACTTTAAGTTACAAACCTTGTAGTATATGTATAGTCATGACATACTTTAAGTTACAAACCTTTATGTATAGTCATGGCATACTTTAAGTTACAAACCTTGTAGTATATGTATAGCCATGACATACTTTAAGTTACAAACCTTGTAGTATATGTATAGCCATGACATACTTTAAGTTACAAACCTTGTAGTATATGTATAGCCATGGCATACTTTAAGTTACAAACCTTGTAGTATATGTATAGCCATGGCATACTTTAAGTTACAAACCTTGTAGTATATGTATAGTCATGGCATACTTTAAGTTACAAACCTTGTAGTATATGTATAGCCATGGCATACTTTAAGTTACAAATCTTGTAGTATATGTATAGTCATGGCATACTTTAAGTTACAAACCTTGTAGTATATGTATAGTCATGGCATACTTTAAGTTACAAACCTTGTAGTATATGTATAGCCATGACATACTTTAAGTTACAAACCTTGTAGTATATGTATAGCCATGACATACTTTAAGTTACAAACCTTGTAGTATATGTATAGTCATGGCATACTTTAAGTTACAAACCTTGTAGTATATGTATAGCCATGACATACTTTAAGTTACAAACCTTGTAGTATATGTATAGTCATGGCATACTTTAAGTTACAAACCTTGTAGTATATGTATAGCCATGGCATACTTTAAGTTACAAATCTTGTAGTATATGTATAGTCATGGCATACTTTAAGTTACAAACCTTGTAGTATATGTATAGTCATGGCATACTTTAAGTTACAAACCTTGTAGTATATGTATAGCCATGACATACTTTAAGTTACAAACCTTGTAGTATATGTATAGCCATGACATACTTTAAGTTACAAACCTTGTAGTATATGTATAGTCATGGCATACTTTAAGTTACAAACCTTGTAGTATATGTATAGCCATGACATACTTTAAGTTACAAACCTTGCAGTATATGTATAGCCATGGCATACTTTAAGTTACAAACCTTGTAGTATATGTATAGCCATGGCATACTTTAAGTTACAAACCTTGTAGTATATGTATAGCCATGGCATATCCTCTAGAATTGTATACTCTACAGGCATAAACACCAAAATCTGCTTCTGTTATAGATGATATTTCTAAAATGGCATCCTGTTGGACTGGGTTCAACTCATTTATTGTAGTCTTGAATCTATAAAAATATCATTAATTCATTGATTGATTGGTTGGTGTTTAATGCCAACTTTAGCAGTATTTCAGCTATGTCATGACATAAGTTATTATCAACAAGATATCATTCAAAGGAAGTAATATACAAAAAAAAAAAATGATAAAAAATGATATATGATAATTTCATGTTAAAACAAAATTTGTGTGTATTGTACCAGTTTATCATGAATAAATATGTTTATACCAAAAAAAAAATAAAAAAATACTAGCTTCAGAGAAAAGGTTTCTTCAAGTTTTGAAATTTGCTTTGAAGTGCCTGTACTAAACCAGGAAGGTAAGAAACTGTTAGGGGGGGGGGGGTATCAATTTTGCCTCTTTCTACAGTTTTTCAATTTTGTAACTGTTTCGACAGTGTAGTATTTGTGTTTTTCATTTTATTATTGCATTATTACTCCCCTTCATTTAACTATAAAACATGGTATGACAACAAAACGGTTGTCAAGGAGATATTCAATTATCATATATCATCTAGTACAAGATATTATTTTTATTGCTATATTGTATACAGTTATTTCAGTGCATACAGAGTTCACTTAAGTGCATTTTTCACATGTACTTTAAATATTACACCAAAAACGACATTAAAATTTCTATTATTAATTACTTTGCACTAATTAACCTTTTCTAGAGCAAAGCCACTTCCAACATTTTTTATGACCAAATGATGTGTCAGATAAAACTAGAGACTCCCAGGAGCCTGTAATCGCTCACCTGGTTTTCAATTTGACATCTAAAGTTGATAGAAAATGGGGGTGTTACACATAATTTTGAAAGTGGGCCACCCAAAGATCATTTCAACTCAAATTTCTGAGCAAAAGATTTTGATGTGATTTTTATCTCATAATATTCCTAAACGGAATAAACTGGCTGAAAAAATCTCACAGAAAAACCTAGAATATATGTTAAACTACTTATTGCCATATAGCTGCAGTTAAAATTTGAGTTCATTTTGATTTGTAATAAAGTGGAAATTGACAACTAAAGAAATTTCTATTTTTAGTAACAGCAGCCATTTTGAATGGAGGGCGGGGCTGTCGGACACAATATTGAAAGGGGACCACCCAAGGACCATCCCAGCCAAATTTGCTTTAATTTGGTTCAGCGGTTTCAGAGGAGAAGATTTAAATGTGATCTTTTATCAAAATATGTCTAATTTGTATAATCAGTATAAATCGGTTGAAAGAAAAAATTCACAGAAAAACCCAGAATATATGTTAATCTACTCATTGTCATGTAGCTACAGTTAAAATTTGAGCTCATTTTGATTTATAATAAAGCAGCAATGGACAATTGAAGAAATTTCTATTTTTAGTAACAGCAGCCATCTTGAATGGAGGGTGGAGCTGTCGGACACAGTATTGAAATGGGACTACCCAAGGACTATCCCTGCCAGGTTTGGTTTAATTTGGTTCAGCGGTTTCAGAGGAAAAGATTTAAATGTGATCTTTTATCAAAATATGCCTAATTTGCATAATCGGTATAAATCGAAAGAAAAATTTTACAGAAAAACTCGGAATATATGTTAAACTACTCCTTGCCATGTAGCTGCAGTTAAAATTTGAGCTCATTTTGACTTATACTAAAGCAGCAATGGACAATTGAAGAAATATCTATTTTTAGTAACAGCAGCCATCTTGAATGGAGGGCGGGGCTGTCGGACACAATTTTGAAAGGGACCCACCCAGGGACCATCCCTGCCAGGTTTGGTTTAATTTGGTTCAGCGGTTTCAGAGGAGAAGATTTAAATGTGATCTTTAATCAAAATATGCCTAATTTGCATAATCGGTATATATCGGCTGAAAGAAAAATTTCACAGAAAAACATTTTGACTTATACTAAAGCAGCAATGAACAATCAAAATTTCATCCCTCCTTTTTTCTATTTTTAGCTTGACGGCCATCTTGGTTGGAAGTCGGGATCACTGGACACAATTTTGGAAGGGGGCCATCCAAGGACCATTCCACCAAAGTTTGGTTCAAATTGGCCCAGTGGCTTCAGAGGAGTTGATTAAAATGTGAAAAGTTAACGGACTAACGGACGACGGACGACAGACGACGGACGCTCAGTGGTGACAATAGAAAGGGTCAGGTGAGCTAAAAAGTGACTTAATCTTAATTCTCATAATTGTGAAAACAATATAACTGAAATATGAAGTGGCGTTAAACACCATAATCCCCTCAAACCAGAATATGAAGGTTGTTGGCGAGTGAGCTCACTACTTAACTATAGGTTTCTATTTTTGTATTTGCGAGAAAAATCACATGATTCAAATTATTCACCCGCACTCACTCCTTTAGGCAACATATGCTTCAATGTTGGGAGAATTTGGTGATAACTCCTGCTGATTGTTGATAAGTCCTGCTCAGCTCATGTGAACTTTGATACAGTTTTGGTTTTGGAGTCAGCAGGTAGATAATAGTGGGAGGGAAGAATGATAATTGGAGTTACAGATTACAAAAAGCGATTATTATGGTATACACATTCAAAATCTGATAAATCTTTTTTTTTAAACACTGATAAAATGTGCACATCAACAACATAGATGGAATCATTTTTACAGAAAGTGTATGGCAGTTACAGGTTACACAAAATAGTTACTGGCATGTGATAAAAAAAAAGACGACTATTAGTTCCTAACAAGGAATTTTTTTCTTCAAATAATTGGTCAAATATGTTTGAAGTAGGAGGTGCACATCTTCAATGTGTATGCAATCTCTGTGCAAAGTTTGAAAAAGGTTGCATGAAAACTGTTGCAATAATTGCAGATTAAACAAACTAGGTATCCTAGCTCTCTGTTTTTCTGTTGACTGATTTTGTCTGTTTATATAATTATGAGTTTTGACTTTCCCTTTGTAAGATTGTTCGGAGTTCGGTAATTTTTTTATTACCCTTATTTTTCAGACAGACAGAATCGAGTACTGCTAGTGATTCTTGTAAAAACTCACAAGAAAAGATGTGTATAAATTAAAAACCTAAAGAAAGAAATTTTAATTAAATTGTAAAATAAAAATTCAATGAAGTGCAATAATATATCATACCTAGATGTTGAAGAGAGAATTTGGTTCTCTAAGTACCAGGCTGTATGGTAAGGAAGTGGACTGGACCAAATGTGACACTTCATTGTGACGGTCTGGCCTAAGGTGGCATTCCATACAAAATCAGTGGACTCAACTATTGGTGTACCTGTTTAAATAGATTGCTAAATTATCTATAGACCAAGATTATTTTACTTTGGATAAGGGTCGTCAACCACCTGTGTAATCAGTGCCTATCACCACTAATGTTGTGAGTTCGAACCCCATTCATGGTGAGGTGTATTCGATACAACATTATGTAATAAAGTTTGTCAGTGACTTTCAACTGGTCACTGGTTTTCTCTGGGTATTCCCATTTCCTCCACTAATAAAACTGAAATAATGTTGAAAGTGGTATTAAACATCATAAATCTAAACCCAAAACCTTTGGATGACGACATGCTTCACAATTTGGTTCATATCCAATTGTGAGGACCAGTTATAATAATATATTATTCCCGGCTTGAAAATAATACATGTAACTAACAACTTTTGATTGGTTAAAACCCTGGTCATAAAAAACCCATATTCCCGGGTGTTGCAAGGCCATATTACCAGGTCTAACTAGCCATTTAACCAATCATATGTTGTTATAATTTTCAAAACGGGGATAATATGATATCAAAGCTTGTGACATTGCACTCCAAAATCAAATTTAGTTAATTTTGGCTATATATTGAACAGAAAAGTGTTAATTTTATCAACTGTAGAGTTCTACCAAAGGTGGTACCTTACATCAGGTAAAAAAAACACTTGAAACTTTCATATTTTTTACTTGTTCTTTCCAAAAACAAAGAAAACGTCACTTTTACGTGGCCCGCCGGGATCCAACATGTCTTATTTTTTACTCTAGCCGGGGATCAATTCATTATTTACGTTCCTATCAGTAGATTGCGCCTTGGGATGTACTTGGCTACTTCAGGGTGTTAAAATCTCCATATCTACGGATAGGAACGTAAATAACTTATAATATTTTCATCCATGGAAGAAAACCACTGATCAGTGGCAAGTAACTGGCAAAATCTATAACATTGCCAAAACTGGAATTAAATTCACAAAATTTGTGTAGTTATAGATTAAGAAATAAATCATGGAAGCCAGAATGTGCTTTGAGTTTTAACATGGGTTGTCGGATATTAGTATTTTACCCAGAGCCGGAGGCGAGGGATAAAATTTACTAATATCTGCCAACCCATGTTAAAGCTCAAAACACATTCTGGCTTCCATGAATTATTTCCATTCTGATATGTCTAACAGTACAAATACGATAGTATACTTTGATTGGAAGATGGTAATTTATATTTATGCTTGCCGACAATGTCGCACACAATGTATGCTGCCAAATTCGAGCAGACGATAATTCATCACCATGTACTTTTACGACGGGAAAGTCAGTCACATTTACTTTTACGATGGGAAAGTCAGTGGTATTGATGGAGCATCCGTAACAATAATATTGTGTTTGCATGTTTTAATTGTGCATCGCTTATTATTAATTTTGGATATGTTGATTATTTTCAGTGAATATATATGTCTAAAACGTTAACAACCATGTAAATAATTTTATTTTGTGTTTTTATCACCTGGCTTAAATATGTACCGCACATGTGCTTAAGAGATTATGTCATCTGATTGATCGCTCATTTGTTTGCAAAGCAAAAGAAGGATGTCATATTAGAATATTGATTTGATATGTAGTTGTAAATCCAAACACTATCTGATAATGACCTACGACCCCTCCTCCTGTTGTTATCAAAAATTCTATTGTTTCATAGTTACAAACTCATAGATGAAAGTAGTTACTGATAAACAAATATTTTTAAAAAAAGATGAAGCCCCCTCATACATTGCCCATATATTTTCATTTTCTAACTGTTTGTACCAAGCTTGACACATTTTATTTACAAATATTTGCTAAAACAAAAAATAGAGGAAATCTGCTGATTGGTAAAAAAAAAAATGTAATCTCTAAAACTACAAAATTAAAAAACATTTACATGAAATTCCTTATTTATAAATGTATTATGACTGTCATTTAAATCAATAATTAGGGATTTTTATTCATTTTGTTGTTTTGTTTATTGTAATATTTTACAGATTTTGCTACTGTATATTTAATATCAGAGAAAATTGACCATTAAAACACAAATCAAACAAGTTTTTACTAAAGCCATGAAATTAAAACCAGATTCTAATCGATTTAGAAGAGACCATTGCATTGCTGTTCATTAAATATTGATATGTGATGTCTTCAAAATAATATTTTATTGAAGATTTCATATTCCCTATGACATTTAAATTTAGCTGGGAGGAATACTCTATTCTCTTGATTTTATGATAAATGTATACATATAATAGTTATAAACTGGTAGAAGTTCCCCCACTTGAAAAGCTTCTCTTTAAAATACTGTAATACATGATCCATTGTCATGTCGAATTTTGTGATATAGTGAGTGATTGTTGTCAATGCCAACTCAGCAATTTTTCAGCTATGTCATGGCGAGAACAAGTTAATTTTCAATGAGATGATGATGATGAGGTCCGCTATGTACTAAACCACCATGCTATGTTGCATTTTTATTGTGCTAGCTCACTGAATGAAACAACAGTCCACTGATAGACATGTCATCCCACTCAGACACTTTATTCTGATTCCCAGCCAACCAGTCTTTGCTCTTTCTCCTTAATACTGTGTGCTTAGCGGAGAAGCAACAAATACCAATTTCATAGTTTTTGGTATGACCCGATCGGGCTCAAACCCATGATCTACCTCACTTGAGGCGAGCACGCTAACCATTACACCACCAATGTGATATATTCCTGACTAATTACTACATCTAATAACTAGTACAAATTTTTGATTATGAAAAAAAGAAAAAAAAAGAAAGAAACCTCATAAATGATCAAACAACGCACAACACAAGAATACATTTAACAAGCTGCAGAACCGTAGCTCTTATGTTCCTTATGATGTTTATATGATGGTCCGCACCTATGAAAAAACATCATAACGACCATAAGAGCTAGGGTTTCGCAGCTAGCATTTAACATGAGTCAACCATATACCATTTTGGGTAACGTTTGAAATATTTTTGAAAATTGAAAATCATGATTATCTTATTATTTATTATACAATGTATAATGTTATTTGTGACTCAAGAAATATATAAAAATAAAACAAATTATACTGTAATTTGCAACATTGAAAAATATGTACTACATGTATGTGTTTATTAGTATTTCACAATTGAAATATCAGATGTACAGTGGAAACTGTCTAATCCGACACACCAAGGGACAATGAAATGTGTCAGATCTTACAAGATGTTGGAATACACAGGTTTTATTTTATTTAACAGAAATACTTTTGAGACCATATTATTTTGTCGGAAGTCACTGAATGTCGCAAAACTCAGGTGTCAGATTGCACAAGTTCCACTGTACATGTATTTCACAAATTCACATAGAATTTCTGGTATTTCTGGGTTTGAATATCAGACAGATTTTAGACAAACAACTGGTTCCAGATAGGAGATAGCATAAATGAATGAAGACTAGTTGGACAGGGAAGAGAACATGAAAAAAGGACAAACGAGGTAACGTTGGAACAAGGTACAGTTGTGTATAATGGAAATTATTTCCCTTTTTTTGGTTAAGGTGTCCAAACTCTGGTAGATCAACATGGTTAGCATTGACATTTCACACAACAATAACAACACGCTGATTGTCTTGCATGAATGAATGAATGAAGACTGGTCAAGAGGAAGAGAACATGAATACAGGACAAACTTTACAACAAGGAAAAATGGAAATTATTTCCCCTTTTCTTTGGTTAAGGTGTCCAAACTCTGGTAGATCAACAGTTGGCAGTCATTTCACACAACAATAACAACAAACTGATTGTCTTGTCTAATCCACTAATCTGCTCTTCCTTACCTGTAACTGTAAGATTAAGGTAATCCGCAGCTAATTCACTACGGTTGTTGGTAATCTTACAAACAAACGTTCCGCTATTACTAAAATGTAGCCGATCCACATAAAGAGTGTAGAAACATCCCGTCTTATTCTGTGCTGAGAAAGTCTTAATAGTAACGCCATTTAACATGAGTTCTTCATCAGATGACAGTTCTAATGAGTTACCTGCCACTCCAAAAAACAACCATTTCATCTGTAAGATAAAAAGATCATCATCAATAAATGGAAAGCTTAAGAGGTTGGGTAATCAGAGTTTTGCTACACTAATTAGGATGATTTGTAAGGGGCCACCTCTACTTTTTTAGTAGCTTAAATATGTATTGCAGATTGTAGCTTGCAAATCCAATGGAACCTTGATGCATATAATGAAGTAGCATTCTCTAAGAAAATGATACCAAATTACATGGTCATTCTCTAACAAAACGATATCAAATTACACAGATATTCTCTAAGAAAACGATCCCAAATTACACAGACATTCTCTAAGAAAACGATACCATATTACATGGACATTCTCTAAGAAAATGATACCAAATTACACAGATATTCTCTAAGAAAACAATACCAAATTACATGGATATTCTCTAAGAAAATGATACCAAATTACACAGATATTCTCTAAGAAAACAATACCAAATTACACAGATATTCTTTAAGAAAACGATACCAAATTACATGGATATTCTCTAAGAAAACGATACCAAATTACATGGATATTCTCTAAGAAAACGATACCAAATTACATGGATATTCTCTAAGAAAACGATACCAAATTACATGGACATTCTCTAAGAAAACGATACCAAATTACACAGATATTCTCTAAGAAAACGATACCAAATTACATGGACATTCTCTAAGAAAACGATACCAAATTACATGGATATTCTCTAAGAAAACGATACCAAATTACATGGACATTCTCTAAGAAAACGATACCAAATTACATGGATATTCTCTAAGAAAACGATACCAAATTACACGGATATTCTCTAAGAAAACGATACCAAATTACATGGACATTCTCTAAGAAAACGATACCAAATTACACAGACATTCTCTAAGAAAACGATACCAAATTACACGGATATTCTCTAAGAAAACGATATCAAATTACATGGACATTCTCTAAGAAAACGATACCAAATTACATGGATATTCTCTAAGAAAACGATACCAAATTACATGGATATTCTCTAAGAAAACAATACCAAATTACACAGACATTCTCTAAGAAAACGATACCAAATTACACGGATATTCTCTAAGAAAACGATATCAAATTACATGGACATTCTCTAAGAAAACGATACCAAATTACACAGATATTCTCTAAGAAAACGATACCAAATTACACAGACACTCTCTAAGAAAACGATACCAAATTACATGGACACTCTCTAAAAAAATGATACCAAATTACACAGACATAATCACTAAGAAAACGATCCCAAATTACACAGACATTCTCTAAGAATATGATACCAAATTACACAGACATTCTCTAAGAAAACGATACCAAATTACACGGATATTCTCTAAGAAAACGATACCAAATTACACGGATATTCTCTAAGAAAACGATACCAAATTACATGGACATTCTCTAAAAAAATGATACCAAATTACACAGACATAATCACTAAGAAAACGATACCAAATTACACGGACATTCTCTAAGAAAACGATACCAAATTACACGGATATTCTCTAAGAAAACGTGGACACATCCGTAATTGATGGCATTTTAATATTTATAACTACCCACAGTTTTAATTAGTAGCGATTAGTTTTATAGGTTTTAATATCATTTTCATGTCATATTACAATATATAAACAAGCCTTGACCTTATGACCTTTATGATACGTAAACAATAATTTGTCATCTATTATGCTTTTCCTCTTCTATTTTTCAAAATCAACATATGAATTGGCATTTAAAATGTGTTTATTAGGAAAAAACAACAACAATTTTAAGAATTCAAAATATAGAAATCATCCAATGGGAAGCTTATTACATGTAAATAGTATATTATCATGATTACAACGAAAACACACATCTTTTTTTTCTATAGTACGTTCAAGGGTCAAAAGTCTTTCTTCACTAAAATATTTCCCTATGTATTTCATATTAAACCACTCATTTTCAAAAAATTCTTCTGAAGTCATATTTTATACGATTTTTTTGAAATTTCCACCATTAAAATCAGAATTAATAAGAAATTATTTTAATATTTTCACATAGTTTTTTTTTAACTTTGATTAAAAAGCATTTGTTATTTACACACCAATGTAAATTCTCTATGATTATATAATAAGATTTGGTGAAAAAATTAAACTTCATATTTAAGTCATGTTTTAAGGAAAAATAGAAATAAAATTATTTGAAATTTATAATATTAAAGAAGAAACTACATATATTTCTGCCTTTAATGCAGAAAATTTCATTAAAATCGAGTAAGAAATGATTTGACAAGAAATTGTCAAAAAAGCATGGTTTTATATGAATATATAGGGAAATATTTTAGTGCGGAAAGAATTTTGACCCCTGAATGTATAGCTTTGTTACATATATAACAATGAACAAATACATTTTTGTATGTTTGTCAGAAATTAATATTCGTATATAATTTTTAACAAGATGAACTGTGAGTTAAAGCTCACTTATGATACCCCCGCTCTTCGGCAAACAGGAAGTAGGAATCTGACGGGTCAAAAAAACGCTTCCCACGATATGGGGTACCTACATGTATATGAAGCTTGTGACCAAATATCAGATTTCTGCCATCAATAGTTGCTGAGAAAAATGTGACAAAAAATGGACATATACAAAATGTATGTTCAATGTGTATAAAAATCAACAAAGTCGGCAAACAGGAAGGAGGAATCTGATGGGTCCAAAAACGCTTCCCACGATATGGGGTACCTATATGAAGCTTGTGACCAAATATCAGATTTCTGCCATCAATAGTTGCTGAGAAAAATGCAACGAAAAATGTGCATATATGTTCAATGTGTCTAAAAACCAACAAAGTCGGCAAACAGGAAGTAGGAATCTGACGGGTCCAAAAACGCTACCCACAATATGGTATACCTATATGACACTTGTGGCCAAATATCAGATTTCTGCCATCAACAGTTATTGCGAAAAATGTGACGAAATATATCTTGGACGGACGGAAGGACGGACAGAGGGGAGTGGGGGTATAATAAATATGCAACTGCCATTGAAGGATTTCTTAGAACAAGACTTATATTACACAAATGTACTGACATGGTTTCAAGCCAAGCCCCCCCATCTCAAGTTTCCAGACCAGTAAATTTCAATTGTCATTTCGAGGACTGTGTTCAGTTATAAATACATACTGATGGTGGCTGAATAAATCCTGTGGCTGCACACACAATCTTTAGTTCTGTATACAAATCACTGGTCAATGTATGAGTAGCTGGCTTCACATTTGTTATGGAAAACAATGTGTTACTGTCGTCTTGAGGCAACATTGATGGTGTTACTGAAAAAAATCAAGAATGCATCAGAGATGCAACAGCCGAGTTGCAAGTCAAAATCATTTGGTCTTGTTTTATAAATAAGTAAGAAACTAAAGAATAAATGTATGTATGATGGATTGGAAATATTTTCCTATGTAATATAAAGACTATTCAAGATATCAGCAAGTTTCAGAGGACAAAAAATAAATTATTGGGGCATTTAATTTGTCTATTCACCCTGATCATAAATATATATGGATTAAGGGTGGGGATCTCAACCATTAAAAAGTTCACTTCAGGTAGGGGGTGGGGTATGACCATGGGGCCTGAGCTATAATGCATTTAATTTGTCTAGTCACCCCTGATCATAAATATGTATGGTTTAGGTGTGGGGATCTCAACCATTAAAAAGTTCACTTCAGGTAGGGGGTGGGGTATGACCCCGGGGTCTGAGCTATAATGCATTTAATTTGCCTAGTCACCCAGATCATAAATATATATGATCTCGGTCACATTTTTTTAAACAGATTCCCCAGCGGGGTGGGGCTGAGCCCCAGGGATACAAAATGTTGAATGCACAACTTCACATTGGCATCTCCACCCATACCAAATATTAAGTTTCTATCTTTTGTAATTTCAGAGAAATGTGTAATTCTCAAAATATGTACTTTTTCTATAAAAAAAACATGATTTTACAAGAAAAAAACAATAGATTAATCTGAATTTCGAACTCGTTCTAAATAATAGTGTAATAATGCTTCCTACCAAAAATTATGTTGATCGGCCAAAAACTAAGAGCGCTATCGCGTTAACGAAGATAGGCTAACATACCCCCGCCCGCCTTTCGCCAAAACATAAGCCAACTGTAACTTCGTTGCAACTCGGCTAAAAATTTCATTAAAACCCTGGCTATAAAAACATAGATATCAAAATTAGTGTGCACAACACGTTTCTGGAATAACCTTCGTCAGGTACGCTCAAAATAGAAAGATTGAAAGCCTAATAATTTAAAAGTGTTTGGGAGCAATAAAACCAAAGGGCCTAAACAGGATAACCAAAATTGGCTAAGATTATGTTATGCAATTGTGTTGGAAAAATATTGTATTTATTTAGACTGTGTTTACATGTAGAATGGTATTGCTCTGTTCAAAAATATTTTGTCAGTATGTCACAATGGGGGAAATAGACGAGTTATTTGTGAAAAAAATAAGCTAAAAGTTTAATAAAAATTGTCAAAATTTTCACAAGTTACCCAAGGGAAACAACTCATCTGAATAAAGGATATCAAGAACTTTATTTTAATACAGTAAAACTTGTCCTATGTGACCTTCAACAGAAACGCTGAAATAGGGTCACATAAGACAGGTGGTCACCAAATACAGGTTTTATTAATATGAAAAGCATAATTGTGAAAGGAAATTAAAATTAAAATCACATAATACAAGCTATTGTTTAATAGAGGTGGTCACTAAAGCAGGTTTGACTGTAGTTGGTGAATGAGTTATTCAAGAACAAACGTGCAACATAACTTTACCTCGTAGTTCAACAGTTCCATATCCTTGACCAAAGTAATTATTTACGACACAAGTATAGTTTCCTGAATCTAAGGCCTCTGCTTCATTGATCTGAAGCTGGTACTCTCCATAGCCTAGCATAACACCTGGAATACGTCGTAGGGATGTCACATATTTTAGGGAACTGAAAAGATAAATAGATAAATTATCTACTGTTTGTGTAATATCATCATTAAATTATGCATGAAATTTAAGAAAGAAAACGATTGTTTCCGCTAAAATAAAATTCCACAATTTGCATAGTATTCCCTGTAAAATATGTCAACCTGCATTGTCATGATGAGTAAAGGGAATTAACTCTTTAACAACTAATTTGAAAAAAGTTTTCACCTTGAACTGCCTAACAATAAAGCACTTGAGGTGAGCATGCTAACCATTACACCACCAATGCAGTTAAAAAGGAACTGAAATTTACTGATCTATAATGTGTTTAGTATATGGATAGATTTAACAGATAATAGTCATTACGTGACTTGACATCATAAATAAAAACACTATTGTACTCTCTAAGTCTTTTTTATTTCTGGAGTATCAATGTGTCTGAATTTCATGGATCATTAAAAATAATTTAAGACCCAAATAAAATGTTATTCATATAACTATCAGCTAAACACACATAGATGTTCATGAATTTAAAAACCAAATCAAAGCTACCAATTTCTCCCTTTAAATCAGCTAATTTGGGATCCACAATTTAAAAATCCTTTCATGTACAACACAACATATGTGTACACAGTAATATATATGTATTAAATAGGTTTTGGGTTAATAGTGTTTAAAGCCACTTTTAACAATATTTCAATTATATCCTGGCAGTCAGTTTTATTGGTAGAGGAAACCAGAGTACCCAGAGAAAATCACTGACCTGTCACAAGTCACTGACAAACTTTATCACATAATGTTGTATCGAGTATACTTAGCCATGAACAGGGTTCGAACTCACAACATTAGTGGTGATAGATACTGATAGCACAGGCAGTTGTAAATCCAACTACCATACGATCATGACCATGACCTTGTACAACACAACATATGTACACAGTAATATATATGAATCAAATAAGGCATATTTATCGGGTTACACTAATGTCCTGAAAATTGACCTGAAATGTCCTGAAAATGTCCTGAAAAGAATATTTAAAAAAATATATAAAATTTTTTTTTTTAGGTGGAAATAATTTAACCTGAAAATTTCATCACAACTTTCAGGTCAAATTATTTTAATTTTTTTTTTTAATATTCGTTAAATATATGCTAATGTATTTAACATTTTCAAATTTGAACTCAATCCATTGGATAATAAAAAAGATACAAGCCTTTATGTACTTTTCAGGACATTTTCAGGACATTAGTGTAACCCATATTTATCTCTTATTGAATCTTACAATAAATTATAACAGTATATATTTTCACCTATATATTCAGTATATATACATAAAACCAGGGAGGACCTTGAATGTTATATAAAAGTAATTAAAAACTTATATAGAATATATAATGATTTGCCTGAAGCAATTCTGACATAAGCAGATCAAATAAAACAAATCAAAGCATGCATCCGTACCTTTTAATTTGCTTTTATGCTTTTTGTTAACATAATATTAAAGGTTGTAGACAAAAATTAAATACCTTTACAAGGTTTTATTATTGTGTAACACAAATGTGAGTTGTCGATTTCTATGCGACTTTGCAATTGTACACCGTAATATTAGGGCTTTAACCCGAAGGTTGTTTGTGATTATTTAAGCATGATCAGTTTACATGTTCACATTTCCCACGAAAATATGATACTTAGAGGCATTAGCTATGATTTTGACCTAAAAAATTATATGTTTTAGAAATTGGTAAACAGCTTTAAAATGATGAAATAAAGGTAAATATTTCACATTAAACAGCTTATCGTACCACTTTTTGCCTTTTGAGAACGAAAATTACCATCGATTTATTATTTTCCTTGCAAGTAAATAATTTGACCTCGCTTTCTCCGTATGCAACTGACCTTACTAGTGACAGGTAAAAACGAATAATTTGTATTTTGTCTCTTATTAACTGCAAACTTGCAGGGTTCTGTCTGTAATTAACGCCGACTAAAAGCAGATTCACAGAAAATAAGAAATAAGTGCATTGTTGTACTGATTTAATGACGATTCGGCAAACTCCGTAAACAATGCCGATAATTAATAAGATGGCGTCCATTTCTTGATCGATCTCAAAACACGAGCAGTTGCACCTTTTTTCCCCGATGCGCGTACATTTCATAACATTTATAAGTTACAGAAGCCCGTTTTATTAAGGCATCAATCATATCTGATAGTTTATATGGGTAACAAAATTTACGATTTTGGCAGATAATGCCCCTTTAATTGTTAAGAAAAACTGCATAATGTAACTTTAAATTTTATTAATTACAATAATCTGTTTGTCATAAAGATAAAAATACAATCAGACCAGAGCAAAATAAATATTTATTACATTTAATCTGGTCTTAAGATCTTATATCATACTTAGACCCATTGTTAGTTTACCCATATTTCAATTGGTATTGTGTTAGGAGTTTAAAAAAACTGCAATTGGAACTGATCTATTAAAGGAATACAATTGCCTTTGTTTACAGGTGAATCCTATTGTTGGACATTTAAACTTCTTATTGTATGACTAGAAGAGAGAAGTCAATCACCCATTGATTAAAACTCCCTTCAAAAAATTTCAACTCATCTTATATATGTATAGATGTATATGTACATGACCTATAGAAAGAAATACTATCATTACCATTGCATAAGGTGCATTGGTGCATAATGGCCTTGAAATCTCCAGAAAAAAACTAGTTTGTGTCTATAATGTCATTTTAAGTCTATTTTTGACATTAGAGAAATAGGAAAAACTTTAATTTTGAAAATTATTTGCCACAAGTAATAAGATTCCTTCTGGTTGCAAATAATCTGGATATATGGTTAAATATGTGTATTGAGAAAACAAAACAAAACCAGAGGCTCTCAAGAGCCTGTATCGTTCACCTGGTAATAAAAAAAAACAATTGGTCCTATGTAAAAACTATGTCCTGCAGTGGTAGTCATCTTGGAATTACGATCAACATAAAAAACACAAAGTTTGTAAAGGACCTTCCAATGATTGATGCACAGCTTAGGTTCAATCAGTGCAATAGCTTCAGAGAAGAATATATTTCTGTATTTTCCCCATATGGTTCTGTGTTAATACTATGACCTGTGGTGGCAGCCATCTTGGATTTCCGATCGGCATAAAAAACAGAGGACCTTCCAATGATCATTCCTGGGCAGTTTGGTTTCAACTGTCCAAGTGGTTTCAGAGAAGAAGCATTTTGAAACATTTTTCCCATAGGGTTCAATGTTAAACTAAGTCCTGCCATAGCCGCCATTTTGAATTTCATATCAGAACAAAAAACGTCAAGTTTGTAGAGGACCATCCAATGAACATTCATGTACAGTTTGGCTTTAATCATATTTGTAGTTTCTGAGAAGAAGGCATTTGAACATTTTCCCATAGGGTCCAATGTTAATCTATGTCCTGCGGTGGTGGCCATCTTGGATTTCCGATCGGCATAAAAAACACACACCTTGTAGAGGACCTTCCAATGATCATTCTTGGGCAGTTTGGTTTCAATTATCCAAGTGGTTTCAGAGAAGAAGCGTTTTGAAACATTTTTCCCATAGGGTCCAATGTTAAACTAAGTCCTGCCGTAGCCGCCATTTTGAATTTCATACCGGAACAGAAAACGTCAAGTTTGTAGAGGACCATCTAATGAACATTCTTGTACAGTTTGGCTTTAATCATATTTGTAGTTTCTGAGAAGAAGGCATTTGAATATTTTCTCATAGGGTCCAATGTTAATCTATGTCCTGCGGTGGCGGCCATCTTGGATTTCCAATCAGCATAAAAAACAGAATCTTTGTAGAGGACCTTCCAATGATCATTCCTGGGCAGTTTGGTTTCAACTGTCCAAGTGGTTTCAGAGAAGAAGCGTTTTGAAACATTTTTCCCATAGGGTCCAATGTTAAACTAAGTCCTGCCGTAGCCACCATTTTGAATTTCATATCAGAACAAAAAACGTCAAGTTTGTAGAGGACCATCCAATGAACATTCATGTACTGTTTGGCTTTAATCATATTTGTAGTTTCTGAGAAGAAGGCATTTGAACATTTTCCCATAGGGTCCAATGTTAATCTATGTCCTGCGGTGGTGACCATCTTGGATTTCCGATCGGCATAAAAAACACACACCTTGTAGAGGACCTTCCAATGATCATTCCTGGGCAGTTTGGTTTCAATTATCCAAGTGGTTTCAGAGAAGAAGCGTTTTGAAACATTTTTCCCATAGGGTCCAATGTTAAACTAAGTCCTGCCGTAGCCGCCATTTTGAATTTCATACCGGAACAAAAAACGTAAAGTTTGTAGAGGTCCATCTAATGAACATTCATGTACAGTTTGGCTTTAATCATATTTGTAGTTTCTGAGAAGAAGGCATTTGAATATTTTCTCATAGGGTCCAATGTTAATCTATGTCCTGCGGTGGCGGCCATCTTGGATTTGTGATCGGCATAAAAAACAGAAACTTTGTAGAGGACCTTCCAATGATCATTCCTGGGCAGTTTGGTTTCAACTGTCCAAGTGGTTTCAGAGAAGAAGCATTTTGAAACATTTTTCCCATTGGGTCCAATGTTAAACTAAGTCCTGCCATAGCCGCCATTTTGAATTTCATATCGGAACAAAAAACCTTAAGATTGTAGAGGACCATCCAATGAACATTCATGTACAGTTTGGCTTTAATCATATTTGTAGTTTCTGAGAAGAAGGCATTTGAACATTTTCCCATAGGGTCCAATGTTAATCTATGTCCTGCGATGGTGGCCATCTTGGATTTCCGATCGGCATAAAAAACAGTAACTTGGTAAAGGACATTCCAATGATCATTCATTTACAGTTTGGGTTCAGTCAGTTCATTAGTTTCAGAGAAGAAGATCTTTGAAATTTCAGCCAATCAGAGCATATTATTGGCTCTGGCAGCCATATTGAATATTCGACTGGAACGAAAAACAGTAACTTTGTAGAGGACCATCCAAGGAACATTCCTGTTAAGTTCGGTTCCAATCGGCCAAGCGGTTTCGGAGAAGAAGCTTGAAATGTGAAAAGTTTACAGACAACAGACGACGGACGCCAAGTGATGGCAATAGTTCACCTGGACCTTTGGTCCAGGTGAACTAAAAACTTGGTTTTTAATTAAATTGCTTTCTAAAAATCAAACATTATTCAAGGGCTGCCGTGGTCATGATCATATGGTAGTTGGATTTACAACTACCTATGCAATCAGTGCATATCACCACTGAAGTTGTGAGTTTGAATCCCACACATGGTGAGGTGTACTCGATACAACATTATGTGATAAAGTTTATCAGTGACTTGCGGCAGGTCTGTGGTTTCTCTTGGTACTCTGGTTTCTTTTACCAATAAAACTGACAGCCACGATATAGCTGAAATATTGTTGAAAGTGGCATTAAATACCATGACCCTAACCCTCAAACATCATTCAACAAATGTAGGGTTTCTAATTACAGTAACCATGTTAGAGGGAATATTGAGAAAAAGGAAAATAAATATTGATAAAAAAATAATAATAAATTTCAATCAGAAAAATAATAAATGCAAATAACATGAACTCCTACAAAAAACTTTATATAATTTTAATGAATATATCCACAATGCTTAAAGATATTTTCCGATTTTTCAAAGGTTACTCCATCAATAATAGCATCACAAATTGTTGTTCGAGTATGGTCAAAAGTAAAGTCACTGTCTGATCTTAATAATTGCTTAATGATATGAAAACAATATTCACATGTGTTAAGTTGAGGATGGTATCGAGGCTGAAATTTTAGAACAACTCCAGTCTGCATTAGTAATTGAGGCAAATAATTATTCACCATGATAGACTTAAAAATGGCATTATAGACAAACTAGTTTTTTTCTGGAGATTTCAAGGCCAAGAGGGGGTGTGCATTATGCACCAATGCATCTTATGCAACAGTAATGATAGTATTTCATTCTATAGGTCATGTACATATACATTTATACATATATAAGATGAGTTGATTTTTTGTTGGGAGTTTTAATCAATGGGTGATTGACTTCTCTCTTCCAGTCATACAATAAGAAGTTTAAATGTCCAACAATAGGATTCACCTGTAAACAAAGGCAATTGTATTCCTTCAATAGATCAGTTCCAATTGCAGTTTTTTAAACTCCTAACACAATACCAATTGAAACATGGGTAAACTAACAGTAGGTCCGCTATAAATATTTTATTTATTTTTCCAAGAACAGGGTTCAACAGCAAAACCATGATATTTATTTTCAAATATATAGAGTTTGATCACATTCTGGTGAAGTCAAAGGGACCTACTATAATAGTTCAAATTTGAGTTATTTGCAGACATGGACATTCGGGTAAAAAATGTCTACTATTCTAATGGAGATGACAACATGACCTACTTTTGGGGGTCCCAAATATGACATAACTCGTGCTTACTTTAAAACAATGAACTTCTACTGGAAATGATATGTCACAAACTTAATTTCTGAAAAAACACCATCACCTATTTTTAGGCCATAACTAGGTCAGGATGTAACCTAATGTTAGCCAAAAAAACCTGCCAGAGATTAATATCAATATCAATATGTCACAAATGTACACTTCCTAATTAGGTAATTACATGTCAGACTTTATAAAGCTGTTTGTAGTCAAAGTAATATAATTGTGAGGAAACGAAAGTAGGTGAACTCATTTTATGTAATTGTTTTTTGCTTAAGGGGCATAACTCTAGTATTTTTGAAAAGATTAAGAAATATTCAGAAAAATTCTAAGTTCCTTTATGACATATATATACCATATTTGGGATATTAGCTCATGTTTATAAAGAAAAATATTTAATAAAAAAACTTTGCAACTCTCATAATTTGGCATATTTTATGGTTGGTTTGTTGGTTTATGTTGCTTAGCGCCACTTGCAACAATATTTCAGCTATATTATGGCGGATGTTTTATTGGTGGAGGAAACCAGAGTACCCAGAAAAAACCACTGACCTGTAGCAAGTCACTGACAAACTCTATCACATAATGTAAATTATGTTGCATCGAGTACAACTCGCCATGAACGGGGTTCGAACTCACAACTTTAGTGGTGATAGGCACTGATTACACAGGTAGTTGTAAATCCAACTACCATACGATCACAACCACAACAGCATATTTTATGAAATATTCTTGAAGATAAGGAGAAAATATTCAAACTAACTTGAGTCTAGCTCTTTCAATAATTCAGCTTTTCATGTTGCAGATAAAAAAGTAAGCAACACTCTTTTTTTCTACAAATTGAAATAACACTGGGAAGGTAGAGTTGAAAGATTCAATGTCTTCCTCCGGTCTATTTGTTTTACCAATTAATAATATATATTTGCATAAAAAAAATATAAATGACTAAGAATATTTTCTCTCAATTTTTACTCGTATGAATGGGTATTTATCTGGATCCTGTTTTCTGAAATCTGATAACTTCCATTTCCAATTTTATACCAACATTTTCAACTTTCAAGATCCATTTAAAAAAAAAATTAAAGTACACAATCATAAATAAAACTACACAAAAGAAGTTTATAATTGGATCTTTTTTTCTCATCATGATATTAACATAACAAAGTCATTTTAAAAAAAATCTTATAAAAATAGGTCACGTTTTCATGTAATACATAAAACTTAAAAGTGTATATATTTTTTGCACCTCAAGGGAAGAATAAAAAAAACCTGATAGGACTTGTCTATATTTACTATAATAATGCCAATTTAATGTTTTGAGGAAAACCGCTTGTAGCCATTGGCTATCGGCAATCCTCGTTAAATACATAAAGAATTAAATTAAATTAATGTTCATACCTACAATTTCCATGCATAATAACATATAATGTTCCTGATACACATTTGTGTACAGTCAAACCTGGTTAAGTGGGAGCAGATTAATGGACAAACGATTTTACTTCAAATTAACAGATAATTTGACTTGTATGAAGTATCTGAGGTTTGTTACTACTACAAATGGACAGCTATCTCACTTTGACCTTACTACAAATATGTCAGAGCTTGAGATAAAAAGGTTCAACTGTATTTTACTTCTTCAGTGGTGCTTGACTTGATTGATTGATTGATTGATTCATGCCAAATGAGCAGTATTTCCTGCTAGTAAGTTTTTACCAGTAAGAAGCATAGCAATCTCCATACAAAAGGCACTCGTTTACATCTTAAGGGCTAGTATCTGATTTATCCCACATAACTAGTGCATGATTGATTGATCGATTGATTGATTTTAAAGAAAGAAATTAACAAGTATTGACATCATGTTGGTACTCCAATATTTCCATAGAACTTATAGACAGGTCGGTGGTTTTCTCCGAGTACTCCAACTTCCTCCACCAATAAAACTGACCGCCACCATATAACTGAAATATTGTTGAAAGTGGTATTAAACAACATAAAACCAACGAACCAACCTTATTACATAAAATAGACAGTACCTGAATGTAGGAATTATTTCTACTCCATTGAATGCCCAGTATGAAGAATTTGTTGGCCTAGGCTTGGCTAGATAATGACAACTTAAGTTGACTGTTAATCCTTCCTGTATACTAATAAACTGTTCAAACAATCTTACTATAGGTGGGCCTGAAAACAGAAATAATGACAACTTAAGTTGACTGTTAATCCTTCCTGTATACTAATAAACTGTTCAAACAATCTCACTATAGGTGGACCTGAAAACAGAAATAATGACAACTTAAGTTGACCGTTAGTCCTTCCTGTATACTAATAAACTGTTCAAACAATCTCACTATAGGTGGGCCTGAAAACAGAAATAATGACAACTTAAGTTGACCGTTAGTCCTTCCTGTATACTAATAAACTGTTCAAACAATCTCACTATAGGTGGACCTGAAAACAGAAATAATGACAACTTAAGTTGACCGTTAGTCCTTCCTGTATACTAATAAACCATTCAAACAATCTTACTATAGGTGGGCCTGAAAACAGAAATAATGACAACTTAAGTTGACCGTTAGTCCTTCCTGTATACTAATAAACCATTCAAACAATCTCACTATAGGTGGACCTGAAAACAGAAATAATGACAACTTAAGTTGACCGTTAGTCCTTCCTGTATACTAATAAACCATTCAAACAATCTCACTATAGGTGGACCTGAAAACAGAAATAATGACAACTTAAGTTGACCGTTAGTCCTTCCTGTATACTAATAAACTGTTCAAACAATCTCACTATAGGTGGACCTGAAAACAGAAATAATGACAACTTAAGTTGACCGTTAGTCCTTCCTGTATACTAATAAACTGTTCAAACAATCTCACTATAGGTGGACCTGAAAACAGAAATAATGACAACTTAAGTTGACCGTTAGTCCTTCCTGTATACTAATAAACCATTCAAACAATCTCACTATAGGTGGACCTGAAAACAGAAATAATGACAACTTAAGTTGACCGTTAGTCCTTCCTGTATACTAATAAACCATTCAAACAATCTCACTATAGGTGGACCTGAAAACAGAAATAATGACAACTTAAGTTGACCGTTAGTCCTTCCTGTATACTAATAAACTGTTCAAACAATCTCACTATAGGTGGACCTGAAAACAGAAATAATGACAACTTAAGTTGACCGTTAGTCCTTCCTGTATACTAATAAACCATTCAAACAATCTCACTATAGGTGGACCTGAAAACAGAAATAATGACAACTTAAGTTGACCGTTAGTCCTTCCTGTATACTAATAAACTGTTCAAACAATCTCACTATAGGTGGACCTGAAAACAGAAATAATGACAACTTAAGTTGACTGTTAGTCCTTCCTGTATACTAATAAACCATTCAAACAATCTCACTATAGGTGGACCTGAAAACAGAAATAATGACAACTTAAGTTGACCGTTAGTCCTTCCTGTATACTAATAAACCATTCAAACAATCTCACTATAGGTGGACCTGAAAACAGAAATAATGACAACTTAAGTTGACCGTTAGTCCTTCCTGTATACTAATAAACTGTTCAAACAATCTCACTATAGGTGGACCTGAAAACAGAAATAATGACAACTTAAGTTGACCGTTAGTCCTTCCTGTATACTAATAAACCATTCAAACAATCTCACTATAGGTGGACCTGAAAACAGAAATAATGACAACTTAAGTTGACCGTTAGTCCTTCCTGTATACTAATAAACTGTTCAAACAATCTCACTATAGGTGGACCTGAAAACAGAAATAATGACAACTTAAGTTGACCGTTAGTCCTTCCTGTATACTAATAAACCATTCAAACAATCTCACTATAGGTGGACCTGAAAACAGAAATAATGACAACTTAAGTTGACCGTTAGTCCTTCCTGTATACTAATAAACCATTCAAACAATCTCACTATAGGTGGACCTGAAAACAGAAATAATGACAACTTAAGTTGACCGTTAGTCCTTCCTGTATACTAATAAACTGTTCAAACAATCTCACTATAGGTGGACCTGAAAACAGAAATAATGACAACTTAAGTTGACCGTTAGTCCTTCCTGTATACTAATAAACTGTTCAAACAATCTCACTATAGGTGGACCTGAAAACAGAAATAATGACAACTTAAGTTGACCGTTAGTCCTTCCTGTATACTAATAAACCATTCAAACAATCTCACTATAGGTGGACCTGAAAACAGAAATAATGACAACTTAAGTTGACCGTTAGTCCTTCCTGTATACTAATAAACCATTCAAACAATCTCACTATAGGTGGACCTGAAAACAGAAATAATGACAACTTAAGTTGACCGTTAGTCCTTCCTGTATACTAATAAACTGTTCAAACAATCTCACTATAGGTGGACCTGAAAACAGAAATAATGACAACTTAAGTTGACCGTTAGTCCTTCCTGTATACTAATAAACCATTCAAACAATCTCACTATAGGTGGACCTGAAAACAGAAATAATGACAACTTAAGTTGACCGTTAGTCCTTCCTGTATACTAATAAACTGTTCAAACAATCTCACTATAGGTGGACCTGAAAACAGAAATATTGTGTTTTTGATAATACTGGTACTGGCAATAAGGTTATATAGCTTCTTTTTCTTTTTTCTTTTGTTTGCTTCACTTATTCTTCTTTTTTTTTTTGGCTTCATTTATCATTATGTAAACTTTTCATGTCTTGTTTTTACACTATTCTAATTTGGAAGTGCAAAATTATGAGCATTTGAAAGCTTACAAGCATTCATCTCATATAATCTAGGTAGATATAATTGCTATGATCGTCTGGTAATTTGTTTTATATCTACACATATAATCAGTGCCTTTCATTACTAAAGTCGTGAGTTTGATTCCGGTCCATGGGAAGGGGAACATGTACATGAAACAACACTGTGTGATAAATTTTGTAAGTGAATTGTACCACATTGGTGGTTTTCTCTGGGTAATCCTGTTTACTTTCTCCACCAACAAAAACTGACTGCCAAGATAAATGATATATTACAAATGTAAATGACAAATTGTCAACAAGTATATCTCTTAATAATCTTATCCCAGATACATGTAATCTAAACAACCTCCACTCATATTACACTTGTATGTAATTGTAAGAAATTCATTCAGTTAGTAAGAAATGATATGAATGTAAATGAACATGAGAGACTATCAAACTTTACACATAGATACAAATTAAAGTAAAGGAACATGAGAGACTATCAAACTTTACACGTAGACATACAAATGTAAATTAAAGTAAAGGAACATGAGAGACTATCAAATTTTACACTTAGACACAAATTAAAGTAAAGGAACATAAGAGACTATCAAACTTTACACGTAGACATACAAATGTAAATTAAAGTAAAGGAACATGAGAGACTATCAAACTTTACACATAGGCACAAATTAAAGTAAAGGAACATGAGAGACTATCAAACTTTACACATAGACACAAATTAAAGTAAAGGAACATGAGAGACTATCAAACTTTACACGTAGACATACAAATGTAAATTAAAGTAAAGGAACATGAGAGACTATCAAATTTTACACTTAGACACAAATTAAAGTAAAGGAACATAAGAGACTATCAAACTTTACACGTAGACATACAAATGTAAATTAAAGTAAAGGAACATGAGAGACTATCAAACTTTACACATAGGCACAAATTAAAGTAAAGGAACATGAGAGACTATCAAACTTTACACATAGACACAAATTAAAGTAAAGGAACATGAGAGACTATCAAACTTTACACATAGGCACAAATTAAAGTAAAGGAACATGAGAGACTGTCAAACTTTACACATAGACACAAATTAAAGTAAATGAACATGAGAGACTATCAAACTTTACACTTAGACACAAATTAAAGTAAAGGAACATGAGAGACTATCAAACTTTACACATAGACACAAATTAAAGTAAAGGAACATGAGAGACTATCAAACTTTACACATAGACACAAATTAAAGTAAAGGAACATGAGAGACTATCAAACTTTACACATAGACACAAATTAAAGTAAAGGAACATGAGAGACTATCAAACTTTACACATAAACACAAATTAAAGTAAAGGAACATGAGAGACTATCAAACTTTACACATAGACACAAATTAAAGTAAAGGAACATGAGAGACTATCAAACTTTACACTTAGACACAAATTAAAGTAAAGGAACATGAGAGACTATCAAACTTTACACATAGACACAAATTAAAGTAAAGGAACATGAGAGACTATCAAACTTTACACATAGACACAAATTAAAGTAAAGGAACATGAGAGACTATCAAACTTTACACATAGACACAAATTAAAGTAAAGGAACATGAGAGACTATCAAACTTTACACGTAGACATACAAATGTAAATTAAAGTAAAGGAACATGAGAAACTATCAAACTTTACACATAGACATACAAATGTAAATTAAAGTAAAGGAACATGAGAGACTATCAAACTTTACACGTAGACATACAAATGTAAATTAAAGTAAAGGAACATGAGAGACTATCAAACTTTACACGTAGACATACAAATGTAAATTAAAGTAAAGGAACATGAGAGACTATCAAACTTTACACGTACACATACAAATGTAAATTAAAGTAAAGGAACATGAGAGACTATCAAACTTTACACGTAGACATACAAATGTAAATTAAAGTAAAGGAACATGAGAGACTATCAAACTTTACACGTAGACATACAAATGTAAATTAAAGTAAAGGAACATGAGAGACTATCAAACTTTACACGTAAACATACAAATGTAAATTAAAGTTACGGAACATGAGAGACTATCAAACTTTACACGTAGACATACAAATGTAAATTAAAGTAAAGGAACATGAGAGACTATCAAACTTTACACGTAAACATACAAATGTAAATTAAAGTAAAGGAACATGAGAGACTATCAAACTTTACACATAGACATACAAATGTAAATTAAAGTAAAGGAACATGAGAGACTATCAAACTTTACACGTAGACATACAAATGTAAATTAAAGTAAAGGAACATGAGAGACTATCAAACTTTACACGTAGACATACAAATGTAAATTAAAGTAAAGGAACATGAGAGACTATCAAACTTTACACGTAGACATACAAATGTAAATTAAAGTAAAGGAACATGAGAGACTATCAAACTTTACATGTAGACATACAAATGTAAATTAAAGTAAAGGAACATGAGAGACTATCAAACTTTACACGTAGACATACAAATGTAAATTAAAGTAAAGGAACATGAGAGACTATCAAACTTGACACGTAGACATACAAATGTAAATTAAAGTAAAAGAACATGAGAGACTATCAAACTTTACACGTAGACATACAAATGTAAATTAAAGTAAAGGAACATGAGAGACTATCAAACTTTACACGTAGACATACAAATGTAAATTAAAGTAAAGGAACATGAGAGACTATCAAACTTGACACGTAGACATACAAATGTAAATTAAAGTAAAGGAACATGAGAGACTATCAAACTTTACACGTAGACATACAAATGTAAATTAAAGTAAAGGAACATGAGAGACTATCAAACTTTACACGTAGACATACAAATGTAAATTAAAGTAAAGGAACATGAGAGACTATCAAACTTTACACGTAGACATACAAATGTAAATTAAAGTAAAGGAACATGAGAGACTATCAAACTTTACACGTAGACATACAAATGTAAATTAAAGTAAAGGAACATGAGAGACTATCAAACTTTACACGTAGACATACAAATGTAAATTAAAGTAAAGGAACATGAGAGACTATCAAACTTTACACGTAGACATACAAATGTAAATTAAAGTAAAGGAACATGAGAGACTATCAAACTTTACACGTAGACATACAAATGTAAATTAAAGTAAAGGAACATGAGAGACTATCAAACTTTACACGTAGACATACAAATGTAAATTAAAGTAAAGGAACATGAGAGACTATCAAACTTGACACGTAGACATACAAATGTAAATTAAAGTAAAGGAACATGAGAGACTATCAAACTTTACACGTAGACATACAAATGTAAATTAAAGTAAAGGAACATGAGAGACTATCAAACTTTACACGTAGACATACAAATGTAAATTAAAGTAAAGGAACATGAGAGACTATCAAACTTTACACGTAGACATACAAATGTAAATTAAAGTAAAGGAACATGAGAGACTATCAAACTTTACACGTAGACATACAAATGTAAATTAAAGTAAAGGAACATGAGAGACTATCAAACTTTACACGTAGACATACAAATGTAAATTAAAGTAAAGGAACATGAGAGACTATCAAACTTTACACGTAGACATACAAATGTAAATTAAAGTAAAGGAACATGAGAGACTATCAAACTTTACACGTAGACATACAAATGTAAATTAAAGTAAAGGAACATGAGAGACTATCAAACTTGACACGTAGACATACAAATGTAAATTAAAGTAAAGGAACATGAGAGACTATCAAACTTTACACGTAGACATACAAATGTAAATTAAAGTAAAGGAACATGAGAGACTATCAAACTTTACACGTAGACATACAAATGTAAATTAAAGTAAAAGAACATGAGAGACTATCAAACTTGACACGTAGACATACAAATGTAAATTAAAGTAAAGGAACATGAGAGACTATCAAACTTTACACGTAGACATACAAATGTAAATTAAAGTAAAGGAACATGAGAGACTATCAAACTTTACACGTAGACATACAAATGTAAATTAAAGTAAAGGAACATGAGAGACTATCAAACTTTACACGTACACATACAAATGTAAATTAAAGTAAAGGAACATGAGAGACTATCAAACTTTACACGTAGACATACAAATGTAAATTAAAGTAAAGGAACATGAGAGACTATCAAACTTTACACGTAGACATACAAATGTAAATTAAAGTAAAGGAACATGAGAGACTATCAAACTTTACACGTAAACATACAAATGTAAATTAAAGTAAAGGAACATGAGAGACTATCAAACTTTACACGTAGACATACAAATGTAAATTAAAGTAAAGGAACATGAGAGACTATCAAACTTTACACGTAAACATACAAATGTAAATTAAAGTAAAGGAACATGAGAGACTATCAAACTTTACACATAGACATACAAATGTAAATTAAAGTAAAGGAACATGAGAGACTATCAAACTTTACACGTAGACATACAAATGTAAATTAAAGTAAAGGAACATGAGAGACTATCAAACTTTACACGTAGACATACAAATGTAAATTAAAGTAAAGGAACATGAGACTATCAAACTTTACACGTAGACATACAAATGTAAATTAAAGTAAAGGAACATGAGAGACTATCAAACTTTACATGTAGACATACAAATGTAAATTAAAGTAAAGGAACATGAGAGACTATCAAACTTTACACGTAGACATACAAATGTAAATTAAAGTAAAGGAACATGAGAGACTATCAAACTTGACACGTAGACATACAAATGTAAATTAAAGTAAAAGAACATGAGAGACTATCAAACTTTACACGTAGACATACAAATGTAAATTAAAGTAAAGGAACATGAGAGACTATCAAACTTTACACGTAGACATACAAATGTAAATTAAAGTAAAGGAACATGAGAGACTATCAAACTTGACACGTAGACATACAAATGTAAATTAAAGTAAAGGAACATGAGAGACTATCAAACTTTACACGTAGACATACAAATGTAAATTAAAGTAAAGGAACATGAGAGACTATCAAACTTTACACGTAGACATACAAATGTAAATTAAAGTAAAGGAACATGAGAGACTATCAAACTTTACACGTAGACATACAAATGTAAATTAAAGTAAAGGAACATGAGAGACTATCAAACTTTACACGTAGACATACAAATGTAAATTAAAGTAAAGGAACATGAGAGACTATCAAACTTTACACGTAGACATACAAATGTAAATTAAAGTAAAGGAACATGAGAGACTATCAAACTTTACACGTAGACATACAAATGTAAATTAAAGTAAAGGAACATGAGAGACTATCAAACTTTACACGTAGACATACAAATGTAAATTAAAGTAAAGGAACATGAGAGACTATCAAACTTTACACGTAGACATACAAATGTAAATTAAAGTAAAGGAACATGAGAGACTATCAAACTTGACACGTAGACATACAAATGTAAATTAAAGTAAAGGAACATGAGAGACTATCAAACTTTACACGTAGACATACAAATGTAAATTAAAGTAAAGGAACATGAGAGACTATCAAACTTTACACGTAGACATACAAATGTAAATTAAAGTAAAGGAACATGAGAGACTATCAAACTTTACACGTAGACATACAAATGTAAATTAAAGTAAAGGAACATGAGAGACTATCAAACTTTACACGTAGACATACAAATGTAAATTAAAGTAAAGGAACATGAGAGACTATCAAACTTTACACGTAGACATACAAATGTAAATTAAAGTAAAGGAACATGAGAGACTATCAAACTTTACACGTAGACATACAAATGTAAATTAAAGTAAAGGAACATGAGAGACTATCAAACTTTACACGTAGACATACAAATGTAAATTAAAGTAAAGGAACATGAGAGACTATCAAACTTGACACGTAGACATACAAATGTAAATTAAAGTAAAGGAACATGAGAGACTATCAAACTTTACACGTAGACATACAAATGTAAATTAAAGTAAAGGAACATGAGAGACTATCAAACTTTACACGTAGACATACAAATGTAAATTAAAGTAAAAGAACATGAGAGACTATCAAACTTGACACGTAGACATACAAATGTAAATTAAAGTAAAGGAACATGAGAGACTATCAAACTTTACACGTAGACATACAAATGTAAATTAAAGTAAAGGAACATGAGAGACTATCAAACTTTACACGTAGACATACAAATGTAAATTAAAGTAAAGGAACATGAGAGACTATCAAACTTTACACGTAGACATACAAATGTAAATTAAAGTAAAGGAACAGTGTTCTTACAACTGTTCTACATTTCACAGTCACATACATTAGTGTCTTCAATAATGACCATATCTCATACTCTAAAATGAGTGGGTTTTTTTTTTCCATAAATCTACAAAGAAAATTATGCCTAATAATAACAACATACCATCTACTTTTAGTAAGACAGTACTCTCTATTTTCTTTCCTCCGTAGAATGTGTAACAATTATATCCACCCTGGTCCTCATAAGCAATGTCTTTAATGGTAAGAAAAAACACATCTATGACATCATCTCCCATCGAAGAGCTAGAGGTGACCTCATACTTGTCCGAGTCCTCTGGTGACGAAGCATACATACTGGTAATAGGCGTGCGATTCTCCCGCCCACTTAGCTTCTCCCAGTAGGTCTACAAAAGATTGAATGATAAACGTGACAATACAGTGAGACTAATTGCAGATTGTTTTATTTGATCAATTTGAACAAAATTTTAGTCAATCTGATTGGATTAGATAGGTACATTCTTATATTGGTAACAGTATAAATTCTAGATACATGTATATCTACATACCATAACAATTACATCAGACAGGAAACCAGTAGCCACACATTTGATGCGTATATCTCCCCCAATCTCTACTGTATATGGCCCCTGATTTAATGGCTCTACAATGGTCAGTTTTTCCTTTGGTCTTTCTGTATGTCCTTTTCCATGTCTGTGACAACTGACAAATGTCATTAGCCATAGTAGAGTCAGGGAGGCTGCAAAGGAGGAAATCAATATTAAATAGTTAAAATCAACAACACAATTCAAGAAAAAAATCTTTACAATTAACCCCTTAAAGACATGTTTTGTCCGTATTAATTAGTAAATTAATCTGAAAAAGAAAATGTTGAAAGGATTATATAAAACTAGAACCCAAATAAAGGTCATCAGTCATACTTGTATAAAACTAGAACCCAAATAAAGGTCATCAGTCATACTTGTATAAAACTAGAACCCAAATAAAGGTCATCAGTCATACTTGTATAAAACTAGAACCCAAATAAAGGTCATCAGTCATACTTGCTGCAGCTCTGTGGTTTTCTTTGGGTAATTCAATTTCCTCTACAACAAGAAATACTGTTGAAAGTGGTGTTAAACACCAATTACACTGTATGGGGGTACCCACGATTTACATAGAACCTCCTATTTGACTAGAAATAAATTGTTATTGGAACAATAATCAAATTGCTAATAACATGTATTATCATAGACTGGATTATTGTGTCTTATTTTCTCTCTATATTTATTAAATGTCTTTTGAACTTAGTTAGAGGAGAGAAGTATTATACTGATATTTCTTTAAGATACAAGTTTAATTACAGTGACGCATAAACTAAGTTATTTATATTTTCACAATAATGAATTCAAATACTTAATTTTATGCATAAAAGACCATCATACATTTTGAACAACTATACAACGATGATACATATTTGTTGTATATTTATTTAGTTTGTCATTGACTTGCGACAGGTCGGTGGTCTTCTCCGGGTACTCCGGTTTCCTCCACCAATAAAACTGATCGCCATGATACAACTGAAATATTGTTGAAAGTGGTGTTAAACACCATAAACCTAAAGCAAACCAATATTTATTTAAATATAAATTCCATTTAAAGAGGCATTAGCTACGATTTTGACCAACAAAATTATATGTTTTTGGAAATTGGTAAATAGCTTTATGATGATGAAATACAGGTAAATTTTTCACATTAAACAGCTTATCGTACCACTTTTCGCCTTTTGAGAACGAAAATTACCATCGATTTATTGTTTCCTTGCAAGCAAATAATTTGACCTCGCTTTCTCCGTATGCAAAAAACGAATAATTTGTATTTTGTCGCTTATTAACTGCAAACTTGCAGGGTTCTTTGTCCGTAATTAACGCCGACTAAAAGCAGATTCACAGAAAATAAGAAATGAGTTGAACTGATTTAATGACGAATCGGCAAACTCTGTAAACAATGCCGATAATTAATAATATGGCGTCCATTTCTTGATCAATCTCAAAACACGAGCAGTTGCACCTTTCCTCCTCCTCCTCTCCCCCCCCCCCCCCCCCCCCCCCCCCATGTGCGTACATTTCATAACATTTATAAGTTACAGAAGCACGTTTTATTAAGGCATCAATCATATCTGATAGTTTTTATGGATAACAAAAATTTACGATTTTGGCAGATAATCCCCCTTTAATGTTTACTTTAAATCTATAATTAAAGTATACACTAAGTTTTAATTCTTAATTATGCAAAGTATGTTGGGTTTTTTGTTGTTGTTTTTTTTCCCCCACTTATGAATAGTGTATGTACATGTAAATTATGTGATGAAAAGAATACAATAGCCTTGGTTACAAACAAATATATATCAACATCCTATCACACTTCACTCAATTAATATGACATTTATTTACATTGTCAACTATATTTATTGTTTACATAAATTAGAGAATCACCACAGCCTGAATCACTAACTTGATTGTTAATACTATATTTAGGTACAAGCAAGTTTGTTGCTTCTGAGATAAGAATTGACCATTACCACCGGAACAAGGTCAAACGAGTAATCTTTGTACAGTACTTTTAAGAATTGACCATTACCACCGGAACAAGATAAAATGAGTAATCTTTGCACAGTACTTTTTGAGGAGATTTTTTAAATTACATCCAATCAGAAACAAGAATTGCTATTGTTGGTCATGTTTTTTAAAAATAAATTTAAGACTTTTTGGTAAAGGACATTGTAAACATAATTCCTGCAGTTTGCTTCTAATAGGTCGAGTAGTTTTAGAGGAAATTATCAAAATGTGAAATGATACAGATGACCGACCAATGGAAAATGGACGGCTGCAGCCAAGAGATGGCAATAATTAACTCAACTGACCCTTTGGACACCTCTGTGGGTTTAAACCTGGGAACTGTCTTCAGTACCAAGCATTTAAATTATATTTAGTTTTTTAAAATTATATATAAATCATGTACTATCCACTACCACAAAACTATGCCATACAAGCGGAAACAATTTCTGTTCTTCTTCGATAAGACGGATTCTGATTGCCCCTTCAAACTCTTCATATGTTAACCGTGAAAATTGCAAACATAAGCACTTTCAAATACATTTATCCTTAACACTGTGTCCAACTAAAGGGAGATAATCCCAGGCACTTGTTTCAATCAGCATATCTTTACTATCTATATTTATCAAGACAGGTGCCTGTAGAAATACTAATCACATTTGTTAAACATTGAAATGTGTTTGAAATGAGGAGAAAATATTCATGAACAAAAATGATGATTGATTGATTGATTTATTGGTGTCTAACACCAACTTTAGCAATATTTCAGCTATATTGTGGTGTGAACAAATTTGATTATTAACTTAGACACCTACAAGACCTTTAGTAATAAAACATACTTGTCTATAAAACAATTGGATTATATGTGTACAAATAAAAAAAACATTAAAAAGATCAAACTAAATATTTAGACAGTATGTATCTAACTATATTTTTGTATATAAATTAATTTCTTTTAAAAATTTAAAAATTGTTGGGGAAAATATTCAAGGATAAAAATGTGGAGAAAATATTTGAGAATAAAAAAAAATGTAATTTACATCATGTTCATCAACAAACATTATTATTTTATTTTTTTGGTTGACCAGCACTAACCCCTAAGTCACTTTACAATTGTAATAAGACATACCTATGCTCATTATTAATTGTACTTTAATATTCAAGTAACACATGATCCTATAATGGTCACTAATGATATGATGCAGCATTGGAATAGTGTCCATTTACAATAATTTTGATGAAACTGGACTTTATTTGAACTATTGCTTTATATCTGAAACATTATCCAATCAAAACAATTTGATATACAACAATGTACATTAAATGTTATTTATTTTCTGGAATGTATTATTTTTTTATTTACTTATATAGTAGATCGTTGCTATTGAATTGAAGAAAGCAGCATACATGCAGTGTTCAATATAGATCTGACTTTTCTAGAGTTAAGCTCCAGCTTTTCTGATCTAAATCAAATTCTTCAATTTATTTTTTATATAGTTTGAAATAAAAACTGAAAAAGTTACTGGTCCGAACAATGTTTTACTGGTTTTGGGCTGGAAGACTGGTGCTCATCATGAGGTCTGATTAGCTCAAGAATAATAGTAATCAAACTGTCAGTTTTATTGGGTGGAGGAAACCAGAGTACCCATAGAAAACTACTGACCTGTCGCAAGTCACTGACAAAGTTTGTCACATATTGTTGCATCGAGTACATCTCGCCCGAGCGGGATTCAACCTCACAATGTTAGTGGTGATAGGCACTGATTGCATAGGTAGTTATAAATCCAACTACCATACGATCATGACCAAGACGGTCCCCCATGTTAATACACAATAAAGTTTGTTGTATAATGTCTGTGTCATGTATATGTTAGGATAAACTGCCAGCTGAGAAAAAAAACAATTTTATAGTTGTTTTTAGTACTTTAAAGAATACTAATACTATATCCTAAGGATAATTAGACCTTATCTGATGATAATGGTAACATGTCACAGCATAAAAGTACCTGTAACAATGGAAGCATGACAACACATGAAAATTCAAGATCTTAATTTTATTTGTCTCTTAAGAAAACACTTTCATTTTCCTTTTGCATAGATTTACTTTAGAAAGGGCTATGTATGAAAGTTCAAGATAAGGACCATGCTGACAGATAATGTAATATCACTTTAGTTGTCAGTTGTACATGATTAATGACAATTTTCTGTCACAGCTGATGTTTTAATTACCTCATAAAGTGACATAAAGTACACAAATTGACCACAATATAGACAAAATATCATAAATTTAGAGAGAAAAATTTAATTCAGAAATATCCAGTGAAGGTGAAAAACTAAAAGAATAATCCCACAATTTTACTGTAACTTTATAAAAATACATTTTTACATCTGTCATATAAATATTTGGCCTCATTTGATAAATTTAAAACACATAATATTAACAAGATTAATATCAAAATTTTAAAAAATAATTAAATTTGGATATATTTGTAAAATCAGACAAAACAGGGTGGTACAATTGTGCATGTACAAGGTCAAGATTTCCCTAAGCTGTGAAATCTCATGAGCAATGATTTCACTGTGAATAAAAACTTCAGTAAACCAAGTTTAAAATAATACCTTATTTAGTTACTGTAGCATATTAGTCTTGGTCCAGTGTTTTATTCTATTTTTTTTTTGTCTGCATAATTTTAAAAATAAAATGAGCAAAAACAAATGACTCCAAGATGAAATAATAAAGAAATTTTATTGAAAATAAATTTGTAAATAGAAAGTTAGAAAAAATGGGGGTGGTCCGTGCCACGAGCGCCTGTGATATTAAAAGGTCACCTTTTTCTTGTCTTGTCATAGATAATTTCATTTGAATTTAACCTCTTTTAAGAAGTCACCTGTCTTATAAGGACACTGTTTCTGTGTCCCAAAGGTCATGACCTCTTAATACAGGTTTAACTGTATATCATTAGCCTCCAAAACCATTGTATAAACATAGGTACAGAGATACAAAGTAGTATTATCTATAATCTTTATTCTCATAAACCATCATAATACATGAGTACATTAATAACAATCGGGAAAAAAGAGATACAAGAAAGATAAAATCATAAGGATGTTATGTTAATAGTGTACTTTTAAAGATTGAAAGTTGCTGACTCATGTTAAAATAATTACATTACTTCCGTTTTTCATTGAAATGTTACAATATGATTGGTTATGAAGTGGTCACATGATTATAAAAGTGATGTTTCACATCCCAATGAAACTCAAATCCGAACTTGCACGTGCCTCCACGACGACATCAGATGTAAACAATCAATGGCGTAGTAATTTCCAACAGCAAATAATCTAACACAAATAAAATTCACAACGAAAAATTCAACTATATTAAATCTTGGTGTGATTTAAATATAATTATAAGAATTGAATGCATTCTTTTGAAGTTTCATTGGGGTATGAAAGCGTTGATCGAACTACATTTTCAACATGAAGCGCGGAAAGTAAGGAAAAATAGTCCTGACCATAAAGTTACCAGTAATAAAAAAACGAAGATTTGCAAACAATGTAACTGTGAGGCAGTTGAGGATGAAGAACACTTATTAATTAAATGTAATAAATATTCCTTTGCTAGAAATACTTTCTTTTCTAATATAAATAACAATTTTTTTTCGGAATTATCAGATAGAAATAAGTTTATATGGTTATTAAGTAACGAAGACAGAGAAATCTGTAAAAATCTTGCAAATTTTATAGCAACTTGCCTTTCAATAAGAGATTTATCAGATAAGTAACTGAATACATTTATGTTCTATAACCAACAGTGCTGATTCATGTTTATATATATATATGCATACCAGTGTATTGTTTATATATAGTCTACAAATATTTGGGTATGACTCCCTCTGGTACAACTGTAGTATTGTTATTATTTTCTTTATTTTCCTTGTATTTCCTTGTTTTATTCTTTTGTTTGTTCTAATCATTTGTGCATTCTTTCATACATACATGTTCCTTATGGAGCTTTAAAGAATTTGAATTTGAATATAAAAATGGAGGACATCCTCTTATAGTCAAATGATAGTCTTAAATTTGAAACTTTATGCTAGGCACAAAAAACATGACAGTATCAATCTAATTAAAATTAGATCTCCACACTTGCTCCTTATTTTCTATCTGTGGTTTTGTACTGTAGTCGCCGCATGACAATATTGGTTTAAATTGCACTCATGAAATGAGGTTCATTTCCTCACCAAATGTGAAAAAATATACTAATGAGACTATTTATCTACTGTAATTATTAATAAATTTGAGAAAACTTAATGATTAAATTTTTTTTTTATATACTAAACTGCCAGTTCTTACTCTGAGTAAATCCATATTTTCGAAGACAGGATAAGTGACATTTTAATACAGGTAACTGCTTAATAGAGGTGACCACATGGGCAGATTTGACTGTATAAAACATGCAAGATACAGGACTTCTATAGGTATATTTATCTGTATTTTAGTTATAAATGCCAATGGATCTATGACAACTGTGACTTTTCTGTAATTTTTCTAACAGTTAGTAACAGTACAGTAACTGTTAATTCTTGATATTATTGTTGAACATTGAATTTACAATCAATATTCAAATTCTTTATTGATATGAAATCCAACAAAGGATTGTCATCAGCAACAATAAAATCAAGACATACACAAAACATGAAACAATTAAAAACAAAAAGTAGCATGAGGGCTGAGGAGGCAAAAAGTCACTATAACCAACTTATAACAAATACAATACAAATACACTAATATGAAAGTAACTCAAATATTAAGGTTACTTTGCATTGCTCTTAAGTAACTTATTTCTCTCACAGCACATTTCAGAGATACCTATTAGATCTACATGTATATGGAAATAGAAATAGAAATAAGTTTATTAACCAAATCAGGGCCCCAGGAGGGCATATACAAATAATAATTATGATTGATACACAACAACAACAACAATACAAATAACAATTATGATTGATACACAACATAAGTCATGCGCTGTCTAAATACCACACTGATGTTGACATGATCGATTGAAACTGCTGTAGTATCAAAATATTTAAATACAAATGTAAAAGTGGGTTTTGACGACCTTTGCAGAGCTTTTGACACGATGTACTACTGCAACATCCGGAGCTATGATGCAAGGCAACTGCACTACCAACTCGATACAGTTTTCACACAATTATCTCCCCTTGAACAATTGCATAAAACGTTGAACAAGAATTGCCAAAGGGACACGGTTTCACGTATTTTGTTCAAAATCGTACTTGGAATTTGAAATATAGAAATAGAAATAGAAATAAGTTTATTAACCAAATCAGGGCCCCAGGAGGGCATATACAAATAACAAGTATGATTGATAGTGATACACAACAACAATACATCAAACTAAATATTCGTGGTGAAATATCAATAATTGTGGTACAGGAACACTCGGGCAGGAAAAGAGATATATGCACATAAATGTACACACACATACTAAAAAATATGCAACATATGTAAAGTGTCACACTGAGATATAGGCAGCCGGGAAGCCAGAGACTGAATCGATCAATCAATCCATTGGATGTCAATATTGCCGCGCTAAGGGCAAACAACCTCGATTCAACGCACAGGTGGCGCTTCATAACTACGTAAACAAAATCATCCGCGATACGGTACCTCAGAAAAACCTGTTGGGAAACGTTGAAATAACCGTAATTCGTGTTTTTTTTATATTTATCACAAGTTTATTCTCACAGACTAATGACTGATCGTTTTTGACAGCTTTTCCGTGTAGAAAAGCGGGTGAAAATCGGTATTTTTCCAGTGACCTATTTCAAGCATCTCGTCGCCTAAAAATATGGCGGGGAAAAAACCTCTCTATATTTAACTGACACAATCACATCCCCCTTAGCCAATCACATCAAAGATGGTAAAAATAAACTCTAAAATTAGTAAGGAATCCCAGCATGCTTAGCGAAAAACTATATTTTGACCTCAAAAGGCAGACACCATTTCAGTGTATTTTCGAAGGAAAATAGCGATATTTCTATTTGTTTCAGGCTTATATCTGCAAGCATTACATCTGTAGATTGTTCTCATGTATTTTAATATTGCATTCGTTTCAATTCCAGTATTTTAGATGTGAATGTTGACTTACATATTGGAAAAATTCCAAGATATAAACATCATTTGAACCACACATCCATGTCGTCATGTGAGATTTCCAACGTGACCCCTCATTTTTTCCATTTTTAGTCTCTATTTGAAAGTTTACGCTTGATGGCTTCTCTTATTGATTCCCTAATTAAAGGAAAAACAGATTCATAAAAATGTAGCAGCTCAAAGCCTGAAAATGGCTTAGTGTCACACTTCTTGCAGGATTTTCCAGGTGTAAACCATTCCATATCTGTGTGTGTACATTTCATTATTTAATTTACAGATTCCTTCATTGGTTTATATTAATGTGCATGAATATTATTTGACCCCTAGCTCTTTTCTTTATACTTGTTCTCAGTTTGCAACATTTACATTTATAAACATTTATGTCAAAATCCAACTGTACAAAGGTCCTGGCAGAGATCCAGGTCCATGCAGTGTGCCCAAATGTGGTATTGGTAAATTTGATCCTTCAAACAGATATGTACATTTTTTTTCAGATTATGTTTACAGGCAATATTATAAGATTACTGATACTGATTGTTACATGTATTTGTAGGAGATGTGAAAGTGCATTAAACTTCATTTTTGAAATTTAAAGCAGGTGAACCTGATGAGGCATCAGATGCAAAGAGAGCATGCACAGATAATGAAGATAACAAATGTTTTTTTTAATCCAATTTCAGCCTTTGCTCAAACCAATCTAATCTGTTTATCTTTTCAGCAAGAAATTAGGGACGAACCATTTAACTTCCAGGGGGGGGTTATGCTTTTTTTTCTAATATTCTGATTCCCAATGTTACTGAAAAAAATATTCTGATTTTGGTGGAGGGAAAAAAATATCTGTTTCAGAGTTTTTGTCATATAACCTAATGTTAAATTTTGGGAAAAAAAATTGCGCTTTGTGCGACAAAAAAAAAATATTATAACTCTCATGTTGTCCGGGAAAATTTTTCTGAATGAAGCAAAAAACCATAACCCCCCCTCCCCCCTGCAAGTTAAATGGTTGGTCCCTTAATGTTTTAATTTCAGAGAAGTTTTCACAGTATGATGATACATTTTCTTCCTCACTGTCATTCTCATTACAACAAATTTATTAACAATTCACAGTTCAGTGCATTGTTTGTGAGAAAAATTGTCGCAGTAATGACATCATATGGTTTTTAAAACTGTAGGCGAGGAAAAGAGAGACTTGTTTTTGAAGTATTTCAGTTTTAATAAAAATATAGAGAATGATCGATTTAGATGTTGTCCCTATTGTTATAATTCTTTTAACTTTTTCTCTAGATTTGATGCAGCAGAGGAGAAATTGGCTCAAACCTCTTCATACTTGCAGGATTGTTTAAGTAAACAGTTGTTTATTGAAAAACATAAAGTTACAGGCCAGAATGTTGACATCTATACTTTTCAGATGATATTGCAGTTTGCCGTCAAAGCTTTTGAAGAAGAGAGTTCTTTACTTTTACCTGAAGTTTATGACAGATATAAACTTCTCTTACATAAAAATGACCTCAACATTGTTATTGACACTATGACAGTGACAAAGATATGTCCAAATTGTTACACCTCACTCAATTGATATTTAATATGTTAAAATCTGTTCTTGGCAGAGCTTTATTGTGTTATGTACCAAAAAAGAAAAACCTTGGTCGTCTGATATACAGAAACGATGCAGATGTTTTAGGAAGTTGCCATTCACTATTTTTGGCAAATCATCGCTCATCAAACCAAATTGCCCTGATGGAGAAAGAAAACTTAAAATTAACAAATACAATTTCTTCTCTTATTACAGATGATTTAAAGAAGAACACAAAGCATGAAAGTCTTGAACATGCAGCACAAATTTTGAGAAATTTTATTAAATTGTATGTTTCAGACAGAATAAAGACTGACAGATTACCAGATATTGACAATTTTAATTGTAGAGATGAGATTTTTAAGATCCACCCTTTCTTGTGGAATTTTTTATTTAGATTTGTTGACAAGATTACAATTATTATGATAATGCTGCCTTGAAATATTGTATTAAATGTTACACAATTAAATAATCAAATTACCACAGGATTGTTTTCATATGCTGACTAGATGTTAATATAATGATATTTTAGTATCCCCTCACCTATGAAGTTGTAAAGTATTACAACCTCCTATCTGTGCATCCATCCACAGGGACTCGGATAACTATTTCTCACAAATATGCGCTCTCGGGCAATTTGATTTTTTCTACGAGATTGTCATTGCCCGAGAGGGGTTATGAAAAAACAATAGCCGAGGACAAAATATAAACCAGGGAAGCACAGAAACAAACCAACAACAACCAACCGATATAACACAAAAAAATCACAAATGCACATGAACAACACAAACTCCCGAATAATCTAAAGTGAACTCGGGTGATCCAGAAGGGTAGGCAATTCCTGCCTATTGCAATACGTCTATGTGTGTCCATCATCAAGTCTGGTAGGACTCTAATCCGGAGAAGGGCAAAGGATCTAAAACAGCCTCAGATCATTTGTCATCTGGGTGCTGTCAACCAGCTCATGATGTCTGCTGTAGAATTTTTTTTCTAATTTTAAGAGTGTTTGGAAGGGCCATGGGGATATCATGATAACCACTGAAAAAAACCAAAGTAACTTTGCAAAGAAGAGTTATGATTCAAAATTTATCTAATCTTACAAAAAAGTTGCCTTTGAGGTCCCTTACAATGCAAGGTGCTGTGTCAATAGAAATAACTGAAATTATATGGATCTGCAATGTTATGGGATTTTTCTTCAAATTTGGAAAGCAGATTGAAGAAAACATAGGATTCAATATTTAACCAAACTTGCATATATATCAGTCACAAGATGCTGTGAACAGAAATAGGTGAAATCAGAGATATAATAACTGAAATTTGGTAATTTGCAGCTGAAATAATATATGGTTTTGGTTTCTTTAAAGTAAATTATTTAAAATTTTCACTCAAGTTTGTTAATTATTACTTTATCACAAACTTTTTCTGGCCCAGTCTGAGCAAATTCTTTCCAACTTATCCATTTTGTACTTTCCCACCAGGCATGAATAAAGTTTTTTTTGTTAAACAAAATTTATTAATATGATTTTGACAACAACACTATGGAAGCAATTTTTTTTTGTTTTTTTTTGTTTAAAAAAGTTTTTTTTTTTTAAGCAAAATTTATTAATATGATTTTGACAACACTAATTTTCACTGAAGTTTGTCAATTTTTACTTTATCACAAACTTTTTCTCGTCCAGTCTGAGCAAATTCTTTCCAACTTATCCATTTTATGCTTTCCCACCAGCCCAGGCATGAATAAGTTTTGTTTTTTTAGCATAATTTATTGATATGATTTTGACAACACTATGGAAGCAATTTTCACTTAATTCTGACCTTATCCACAAACTTTCTTTACACAGTCTGTACGTTCTTTCCATATTTTTTAAAAGATATTTATTTACATTTCGGCCTTGAAAAATATATGTTCGAGTTCTTAAAACTACAGTAATGTTAAGTCAACTGGAAAGGAAAATCCCGAGAGTACCCGAAAATCACTTCATTTACGCCGCTTCGTCGCAATTTCCATCTTGACGGGTGCTGATTATAACTGACACAATCGTATCCCCGGTGATAAACCTTGCAACTTTCTGGATATATGTCACCCACGATAATAAATTGTGTATTAAAAGTAAGAAATTTACCAGCATATTCAATAATAAATTAAACAAAAGATGTTTTCTGTTGTCGAACAGGGTTGAGAAATCTTGAAGGTCCATTTTATGAGAGTCATTACTTGTATGAAAGTAAGAATACCGATGCAAAATTTAAACATTTACGTTCCCGAATGTCCGTAGAAATGATCCTTTCAACAAAATATTACAAATAACCATAATCGAAGCTACAAAGCAACGAATTCCTGAGGCCGTCCTCTGACATCCATCACGTCAATATTTACGTCGAAAATCACGTGACAAAAAACGTCAAGTGAACTCTCCTGTGTCGCTGGCTTCCCGGCTGTAGGGGACAAATCAGAACATGATCCACCAAATAATAATAATTATATTTATATTTTTAGAAATATAAAAACCCCGGCCAAACTATGTCCTTTTTCTTTTGTGTGTATGTCTCATTTATCAATCATGAATGTTTGTATTGTTAATGATGCCTCATGTGGGCCCTATGATTAGGCAATGAGAGAGAATATATATATCAGGTGATTCATCACCAATTTGCAAGAGGCACCTTGAATCGATGCTAAAAGGAATAAAGTCCAACTTGTGTCTAGTGCAGACTGGCCATGTTGATATAGAAGAATTTCGATGTGGAAGGAAAGGGGAGAGACACACAAACATGTAATATTGTTTGGAACATGGAAAGGGATCAGAGCTTTTGGATAACCCGCAGCAATATATATTACTTGTATGTTTAATTTTCACTATATATTTTTTATACGTTGTCTATAAAATATATTTATTATTGAAATTTACAGTTCCTAAATAATGTAATATATTATCAAAACTAAGGTTCTCCTCCCCAGGCATGTGTGACTTTGGCCGATTTTGTCTACCTTTGTATGCCCTTTGGTTTTCTTGCTCACCTTTTGACTTTGAGCGTATCGAGGTCTAATGAAGATTATTCCAGAAAACGTGGTGTGTGTACTAAATTTGGTATAGATCTAGGTTGTTATCAAAACATTTATTGGTAGTTTGCGAGTAGTTAAGATTCATTGAAATATTACTTTTTTAAGAATTAAAGAAATTACTCTCAATTTGTTTACGAAAACAAATACAAATATGTGTTTAATGTGCTTAGAACAAGTAGCGCAAACAAAGTGGCAGGGACAAACATCGAAACACAATCAAGACTGACACAACATGGAAAACAATATTTCAATCGATTAATCAAATCATTTAAAACTGATTTACTTATTCTTAAGATATTTTCTGATACACCTCATCCTGGGCCAAAAAAAAAAATATGTGTGTTTACGGTCACCCCACAGGGCCTTGTCACTATCCAGGTAAATATACTATCAATGTATAAACATATACAAGGGCGGACATCTTTTTTTACCCCCGCTCGCTTCAAGTCGTGTTTGTTTTTTAAATTCCTTCTAATATATTCAAAACTCTGTTTGGTTCAACTCCCAAGACCTTATTCTTTTCAAAAAATATCATGACCCCCCCCCCCCCCCCCCCCCTCGACTACCTCTTGTGAAGGCGCAGCGGTCGTTTTTGTCAGGAATTCGCCTGAGTAGAGAACAACATGAACCGAAAGTGAAAGTAACAGCGCCACCTATAAAAAAACGGAAGTTCAGAACTCTCGGGGTTTTACCATTCGATATTTGGTTTCCTCGCTAGTTATCGTGTTTCTAAGTATAAGATACCGCGGGAAATAACAGACGAAATAATAAATTAAAGAAAATGGACAGCAATCAAGAAAAAGCCTTGAAAATGGCATTTATCATTCATTGTATGTACAAGTCAAAAATGTTCAGTTTTCATTTCAAATCGTCCCGCTCGTTTAATGATGTTTGAATCTTAACGGTATTTTCCTTACCTCAAAGCTAAAACCCCAAGAGTTTCGAACTTCCGTTTTTTTTTAGGTGGCGCTGTTACTTTCACTTTGGGTCCACGTTGTTCTCTACTCGGGCGAATTCCTGACAAAAACGATCGCTGCGCCTTCACAAGAGGTAGTCGAGGGGAGGTCATGATATCTTTTTAAAAGAATAAGGTCTTGGGAGTTGAACCAAACAGGGTTTTGAATATATTAGAAGGAATTTAAAAAACAAACACGACTTGAAGCGAGCGGGGGTAAAAAAAGATGTCCGCCCTTGTATATGTTTATACATTGATAGTATATTTACCTGGATAGTGACAAGGCCCTGTGGTCACCCGACCCACCCTAATTTTTGCTAGCGACCCTATGCATTTTTACACAGAATTCGGATAACCATTTTTGTTGTTTAACCAGCAGCAATGTTTTATTTATTCAACTGCTAGCTTTTTGTCGAAATTGAGAGCAAAGAAGGTAGAAAAACTGCATAATTCGTCATTTTACCGGAATTTTTGAAAATTAAATACCGGAATCGGATTCCGGAACCGGGAACGACTATTTCCGGTTTTGTCGATAATAAAAAAAAAAAAAAAAAAAATTAATCCCGACCGACCGACCTTAGATTTTTTGGACATGTGACAGTAAACACACATATATTTTTTTTTGGCCCTATGATAAGTCCAAGCCACGGGATAACGAGATATCCAACCATACCCCAATGGAAATTGAAAACTAGTTTTATGGTGTTAGCAATATTGTATATTGGCATAAATGAATCTTTGTTGTTTTTATTTATATTTAAGCCATGTTGAAGTGGAAGGGCTTGTAGCTACTGTAGAAGAAGACAGAAACATTCTCACCTTGTAAGAGGGTTAAATTTAAATCCATATTTCTAGGTCAAATGAATATATTATACATGCTGGACTGGTGTACATAACTTTTAGTTCCATTCTCAATCCTTGTTCTTCAAATTATTATTTGTTCCCTTTACACAATAAATCAAGATGTTACACAAGAGAATAACCGTAGATTTCTATATTATCCATCAGCAGAAGAAAGGTATAAAAATTATACATGATTTCACAGTTAATTTACAATTCAAATATCACAAAACACATCCTTTAAGAACGAGAGAAAAAATATCAAGAATCCCCAAAAACACACCAAAATTATAAAACTTTGTTTTTTGGTAGCTTATACAAGTATCAGTACTTTAAATCAAATGTATTTCCTATACAAGATTCAGTATTGCCTTAGGACATTGTCATTTTAGTGACGTACAGATATCTTCAGTATCTTAGACAAATTAAATACATATTTTATGTATGTATTTATATACTCGTATAAATCAATGCTTCATAAAAATGTTGGCATTTCAACTAATACATGTATTTTGTTACGATTTGCATGAAACACACATGCACACACACTGGACGTTATTTTCAGATGCACACAAACGCAAATATCTATGGTATCCATTTTAATGACAATTTGGTATTTAATACCAGTTAAGATTTACGATCATTTTGTTTTGACTACGAGATGGGTGGTTCTCCTCACCAGTCAAGATATACGACCATTTTGTTCTGAGTACGAGTCAGGTGGTCCTCACTACCAGTGGATGCAGGTTTTGTTTGGTTTATGGTGTTTAACGTCACTTTCAACAATATTTCAGTTATATCGTGGCCGTCAGTTTTATTGGTGGAGAAAACCACCGACCTACCGCAAGACAATGACAAACTTTATCACATAATGTTGTATCGAGTACACCTCGCCTTTTTTTAAGAATCCAGATAAGGTCTTGTCAAAGAATTAAATGTGGTACTCTGATAACCACCTACTACAGATAGGACGTCGGCTATTTTGAGTTCATTTTATGTCTAACTACATTGACTACACGTCGACTAGCAGTGTCTTTGTTAATCTTTTTTATTATCTCAGACAGGACCTGAGCTACCTGAGCACATTTTATGTTTGACTCTTTGTAAAGGACGTCAATCGTTGGACTCGAATTTTGTCTAGGAAATCTTTAATCATACGATGTTGCATTTATTTGACGACCTATGATTGGATAAAATCATTCCTAAAAATAACGATAGAAGGCAGAGCCATATATGGAAATCTAGAGAATAAGATTAATACACTTTGCTGGCCAGTGGAACATTCCATTCCTAAAAATAACGATAGAGGGCAGAGCCATATATGGAAATCTAGAGTAACAAATGTTTTTCCTTTAAATACTCGCGTAATAAAGTTGCCGCCGCAATATTCTGTTTAATGGTTTTGTGTGCATTCATTTTAAGTCTCTTTTGTTCGATTTCCTCGTCGGTAGTTGAAACAAATCTCCTCTTTTTCTCCATTGTGTTACGTTAGTTCGTTACACACCGATGCAGACGATAGATAAACGTGCAGTTACGAAACGATGCAGACGGAAAATTACAGAAGGTCAGTGGGCGGTGTTTAATTTTGTCTAGCGACCATTACGTCTTTAGCATTAGAACTTCCAGGAAAGTCCGTCAAACATAGTTCGTGGAAAAGATTTAGATACGGTTTCAAGTTATAGATCAGCAACATCGTACAAAAATGTTCTAAGCTCCCGTGACCGACTATGATTATTTAGATGGTCAGTAAATTGTGGAAGGGTCTGACCGTCTAAATAATCATAGTCGGTCACTAGGGAGCTTAGAACTTATATTGTAAAAATCTTTTAAATATAAAAGGACGTCGGCTATTGGATCCCAATACGTCTGATGAAGCAGCTATTTTGGGATAATTTTTCATTAACCATTTTGAGCATTGCGTTTTCTGATAAATCAGCGATTTTTTTCCATTAATGATTAGTTCATATAATTTTAACCTTTATATAAAGAGCAACTGCTGGATTGTCCTTTATACAGGTTTATCTGTAATTATTGAAAAAAAGAAAGGGCCGTCGTGGTCATGATCGGATGGTAGTTATGCAATCAGTGCAACAACTACCTATGCAATCAGTGCCTATCATCACTAACGTTGTGAGTTCGAACCCCGGTCAGACGAGGTGTACTCGATACAACATTATGTGATAAATTTGTCAATGACTTGCCGCAGGTCGGTGGTTTAATTTTAAACATATTTTATTGTCTTATAAATGTACAATTAGATTGGAAACAAGATATATCAACTTAGTATATCCGCTCTATACAATAATGTTATATACACAAATAAGAAAATGACAGCAAGTTACATAATATAATAAATGTATACATGAATATATTTGATAAACAGAAGTAATGGGGGAAAAAAAGGGGGAGGATAAGGGGATTGGGTGCAAATAAATGATAGCATCCTGAGTACATGGGTATAATTTCGTATCATTCAAATCTATTAGAATGGTGTATATATTTTTGGACATTTCTAAACACTATTAAATGTCGGTGGTTTTCTCCGCGTACTCCAGTTTCCTCCACCAATAAAACTAACAGCCACGATATAAGTGAAATATTGCTGAAAGTGGCGTTAAACACCATACACCAACCCAAACCTATAAAGTACAGTTTATTTTCTCCATTAATGAATAGTTCATATAATTGTAACCTGTATATAAAGGGCAACTGCTCATAAAGGACACAGTTTCATATACCACGGAGTGTCCTTTATATACAGGTTTAACTGTAATTGTTGAATAGATAAGGCTGTTGATGGTGGATCAGAAATATGTGCCGGAATTACATAATAAAATAAATTGTGTTTTCTTTGTATTTAAAGATAAGGTATGATTTAACAAAAAATAAAATATTTTAAATTTATGATTTTAATTTTGACATATATTTGTTTAAATATTCAATAAGGTATAAGAGTTGTTGTAACGTTACACTGAAATTAATATATACTGACAGTGAACGGACAAAATAAAGATTAGAAGATTTATCTGAAATAATGTGGACATTTACCATGAATTAACCTATTAACCTGTCAAAGTCAAAACATTTTGAAAAATGTATTTCGACGAGCCGTATAATAAATGTTAAAGATCTTGTATTTTTACATGTCCTTCATGTTAGTTCTCTATACACATGGCGACTAGGGTTGGATTTACAACTACGTATGCAATCAGTGTGCCTATCACCACTGATGTTGTGAGTTCGAATCTCGAGCATGGCGAGGTGTACAACATTAGGTGATAAAATTTGTCAGTGACTTGCGACAGGTCGGTGCTTTTCTCCAGATCCTCCGGCTTCCTCCACCAATAAAACTGACCGCCACGATATAACTGAAATACTGTTGAAAGTGGCGTTAAACACCATAACCACAACCAACCATATTAGTTCGCTATTCACATGTCGACTACTATTCGGTAGAGGTATTTGTCTTGTCTTCAGTTTGTGAATTCTACCATATACAAATTTAAAAAAAAAAAAAAAAAAAAAACTTTCTTTTATCCATACACTAACGCATCGTACAAAAAAAAACAAAAAACAAAAAAAGAGACAACAAACATCTATTTTCAAGTAGATTGTCTCCTGTGCTCATTTAAAATCGTGCTCTGAGAGTGCATTGTGTCAGATCATCAAATACACCATCAAGAGATCTATCTACAGAAATATGAATTGTAATTAAATGTGTATGTGCTAATTATAAATGTTGTATCATGCCCTCCAGGGGCCCTGATTGGGAAAATAAAGTATCTTGTATCTTGTATCTTGTAACTAGCGTTTACTATTTATTTTAATATCATACTTTTGTTATTAATATAGAAACCAAATTGGCTAAAAGCTAAACATTTCTTTAAATGACGTAAAATCCATGCAATCAATATCATATTTATATGAAATGTATTCTCATATGACTTTTCATTGTTATTACGACATTGCAAATGTAGTTGAGTACATAAGAAAATGGGATGGTCTTGTCAGTTGTGTATTCTTCCTGTATAGTGCCGTAAAACGTTACGTCAGTACGTGGTTCGATTTCTAAAACGCTTACCACGTTTAAATGTTTCAATGTTTACCTGTTAAACATGTTCAGTGCAGAAATTGTTAACGCTATTCTAAACACATGCAATGTATAGTGCTTTTCTAAGAAAATAAAGATTAGTTAGATTTCATTGTTATAAGAATTATTTTGAGGGAAAAAGAGGCTTACTCGTGCAATAAATTACCTGTAATCACATCTGAAAGATACACCAAAATCAAAATAATATGTATTATTATTTTATACAATGAAAATCATTTTTATTTTTTTTATCTAATTACGTCGAGTTCTATAATTGACCTGTGTTAATTTGTTTGTGTGTAATCAACCAATATATTATGTATAAGTACAACCGTATCCTTTCGGAATCCAATGGGGTAGATACATTGTGTGGTTGTGACTTGCTGGAGAAGAAATGGATACCGAGCTGTATTGAATACTGAATTTGTATACATGTATCTCTTCAGAATTTCATAACCAAGTTGTTTATCTTTGTTGTGGTTTTAAATGAATGATTAATTACCGGTATGCATTACATTGATTTATTTGAAAACCAGCCATTTCGATTTCCTACAAGTCACAGATCTACGTATACTGAAATGGTGTTTTTAATTTGAAGACTTTGCTAAATACTTACGTAGTAAACAAATATATTCTGTCTTTTGCTCATTGGGATTGTATTGCGAAAAGAAAATATTGTCAACAATTTCACCAACATCATCAAAACGAACAATCACATCTCACCTTAACTCACTGAATATATAAAAAGACCAGCACATATTATGTTGGAAATCCATGTCCGGGCTTGGGATAGGCACAAAATGTGGCGGCTTTAAACCGGTTAATGGTATCCAAACTCTCCTCTTTTGATAATTGGATCTCCAACATCAACGCTAGCAGATCATCAGAATATCAGATACATACTATCCTTGGAGTAGCTAGTGTCGAAGTAACTCTGAAGCTCGAATTTGAGCCCGGATAATACAGACGGTAATTTGTAGAGGTTTGGTAGAGCATTTGGTACAGCCGATATAGAACAGTTTTTATTACATGTAGGACGCTTGTGCAATTTGGTTACCTAGTAGAATGAGTGAAGATCCAGTTCTGTAACATGAGTTGAAATTCCAAAGGAACACAAAACCGACGTAAGATTGTCGAGAATTTCATCTTTCGTCAGTGTTGTTGGGTTGCCATGTGAATTGTCATATAATTCTTTCATTAAGCATGGTGAAATCCCCCCCCCCCCCCCCCCCCCCCAACCCAAAACCCTTGCCTGTCAAAACTATTACTTGAAAACTGTATACATTGGAACAAAAGGACGAAGAGTAAATTCATATTGGGGGGAAAATGTTTATGTTGTTTTTATGTGATATTTTTAACAGCGAGTACTAGTATTATGCACTAATTTATATACATGCATAAGATCATGGTTAAAATTGACGTTTCACCTTGTGGACTTTTTCAGTCCAAATCTAATTGCTCCCTCTTTCTGATGTGATGCGCATAATGCGATCTTTACCCCAACCCCTTTTCCTGATAAATTGCGCATACCGCGATCTTCAATTCCCCATAAAATTCCTGTTCTGGCATGTCATAGTGACATTTTAAATAGTATTCTGCATCTGCACACAATCGGCAAACCTCGGGCGAGTCCGCCTCTCTCCCTCAAGCCGAAGTTACGACGAGTGCACCTGCACATATATTTGGTTTGGCAAATTATGTTTGGAAACTTGAACACTATTAAGTGTGTCTATTAAATTATGTTCATTAAATTGTTCCATCAAATAACATATTTAGCATCCGGTAAGAAAACAAAATGAACCCATCCCTTTCTCAAACGCAATCGTCCCTTCTATTGAAGCCTTTCTGGCATCCTTCTATCATTAAAATTCTTACCTTTTCTTCTCATTTTGTAGTGCTCTGTGATATAAACAAGGTAGGAACTATATCTTCAATCTTTTTCATGTTGAACACTTATTGTTATTATTTTCCAATTCACTATTGCCTTTTTCTTTCCGTTGATAACGACTTTCGAGTTCGAACACAATATATTCACTGTTTATATCCTTCTTCCTAAATCTTATTTATTTGTTTCACTAAAAGAAAACAAGACGTTGAACTGCATCCTTTTTCATCGATCGAATGTATATCTCTTCTTACTAACGAGAATTTACTAATTAATAGATAATTCAATCAATGAACACTTATAATCATTAAAATACAAAATGTCCGACCACAAAATATGTTGTCCTCCTCCATTACCGTATTTAAGTAACTGAACCGTAAATGTTATTTAAACTTGAGAAAATATTACTAAATGTACATTTCATAGGTAATGCTGTATTTTTTGTGTAATAAATATGAATGACTTCATACCTAATTTTAGTTATTAACGACTAGCCACCTGACTATAGCAAAAAAAAAAAAAAAATGCAGAAAAAGCAATTTATTTTAATACAATACTATCAAAAATTAATTAATACCTTGAAGTCGATACACTATATATGATATATTTATTGCGAACTAAGGTATTGTCATTGCTGCACTGCAAGAAGATAGAATAATTAATTGATATTGAATGTTTATATTTCCGACAAATAATTGATTTGTTATAATAGATAATTATAATAATTTGGATCCCCGAATAGCTCTCGTGTCGTTTTGCTTGAACTACATTCTATCTAACCCTAGTGCTAGACGAATATATTTCTACCTATATATGATTGCATGAAACAAGTTTGATGATTCGTAAGGGGTAATCAGAAGCCATAACTCGAAGAAAGATGGACATTACAACGGACAAAGAGACAAACAATAGTCGACAAAATATTACACAGAAAACTAAACATCGAACCTATTAAAAAAAAACCGGGCGTAAACTCGGGTGCTCCGGAAGGGTAGGCAGCTCCTGTTCCAATAATGGCACATGTCATGCAACTGTTCAACGACACGAGCATCGCCTGATATGGAAATCGTGTTGGACACCAATATACGGCTTGGTTTGGTTTATAGTATCATCACTTTCAACAATATTTCAGTTATATCATGGCGGTCAGTTTTATTGGTGGAGGAAAACGGAGTAGCCGTAGAAAAGCACCGACCTGTCTCAAGTCACTGACAAACTTTATCGCATAATGTTGTATCGAGTACACCTCGCCATGAACGGGATTCGAGCTCACAACTTTAGTGGTGATAGACACAGATTCACCAATATACGTATATAAATATAAATAAGATAATCAAAACATGAACCCTTACAAAGTAATATGTATTCATTTTATAGCCATATTGTTGTCAATGGCTGCATTAAAATATGTATACTGACTCGAATTATTTACAGGAGGTGATTCAATGTCTTTAATCGGCATATACGATTTTAACTTCCGTTTTTTTATTTTACAATGAAGTGATTTAGCTTAAATATATCCATAGCCAGAAATGAGGTGTAAATAGCATAACTAAGATGACGAGAATAATGTGCAATTAGCATATCCAAGGTGGCGGGAATAAGGCGCAATTAGCATAATATCTAAGATATGATATGCGTCTATGTAGCAGATATATATTTCCAAATTACATGCATGTCAGCTACCGGAATTTAAAATGATGCATTAAATCAAGCGAAATGAAATTAAGCCCCCCAAATAGAAGATGTAAATGGTTTATAATGAATGTCATTTGGGGGCTTTGGGGTAATGGTGTTTAACACCACTTTCAGCAATATTTCAGTTATATTGTGGTATTAGTTTTATTGGTGAAGGAAACCGGAGTACCTGAAGAAAACCATCGATCTGATGCAAGTCACTGACAAAGTATATCACAAAGAGTTGTATCGAGTACACCTCGCCCTGAGCAGGTTTCGAACTCAAAACTTTATTGTTAATCCAACTACCATGCGATCACAAGCGCGATCACGACCACGTCGACCATCCAATGATTCTATTGTCTTTGATCTTTTCTTTATCAAAGACATAAATATTATTAAATTTTCTGCGTTTATATCAAGTAAAAGAAAACTGATATCGAAGAAACTCTATAACTCCCCCCAGGCTCATAGTCATCTGTTACCACTGTCATTTGTTTGTATATATTGTAAATAGTTGTTATTATATTAATTTATTGTTATATCTTTGTACCTGTCTTATACATTGGCTTTATGAGAATAAAGATATATTATAAAGGTCTATATAATATTAGGAGATGGACACAATTAGATGCAACTATGATGGAGATACAGACAGAAAATTTCCTCGGAAGCCAAATCTCAAGGAGATTAAAGGTGCAGCATTTAATTTGTACACCTATAAAAATATAGAGGGAAATAATGTCGATTTACAAAGAGAGGAGTAGGCGTGTGAAAAATTATCTCTAGGCATTTGTAAATAAAAGATTGCTAAGATGTACGAAGTAGAATATAAATACAGACAATCTACCTATTAAGTAGTCACATGCATTAAAATGTCATCTTTTTCTTGTCCCGTCATAAAAAATTTCATATGAATTGAACCTCTTTTAAGAGGTCACCTGTCTTAAAAGACCATATTTGTCTTTTTCCAAAGGTGACCTGTTAATACAGATTTGACTGTTACGGTAATACAGTAAATGAAGTACATCTACCTGATGACATGTGACGGTAAGTACATCTCATGACATATGATGGTATCTCCCATCCAGTCATCTTTCTATTTTTAATTAAATGGTGTTTTAATGACAAACAAAATGTTTTGACCCTATGGGGTGGGGTGGGGATGAGGTGGGGAAGGGAAATCTACCTTCATCTAGGGCACAAGGGGTTATCATCAGGACACGATGTAGCAATAAAAAAATCACATACTATATTTAAGGCTCTGAACCCGACAAGAAATATTGTATTTATATATATTTTTTATATATATATGTATAATTGCCTCCAATGATAATAATCAATGTATGCAATTTGTTTGCCCCTATTGTGGGCCCATTGATTGGAATAATGAATATTCATATTCTTATTCATACTATATATATATATATATATATATTGTATTTTGTAGGCTATGATATATTTTTTTTATATCTAGTGTTTCCTGGGTAGGTGACTATTTTTAGAACTACCGGTACACTGTGTCCTGAAGACAAGCCCATGTGTCTTAGAGTACCACAAGAACAAAGGTCTACAAGTACATTGTTAAACTGTAGGCAATGTCAATATTTTGAATGTTTCTAAGATGTACCATGATATGATCAATAACTTGAATAAGTAAATTATATAAGTTTTTTTTGCTTCACTGTGCGTAAACAATATATTATCTTTTCCGACGTACCGAGACTATTATACTATTGTAAATATATATTGTATGTCGAAATACATATTGTTAACTTTTATTTATTGGACAGGTATTTTTAAACAAGAAACACGCCATAGAAAACATCTTATTCGGTATGGTTTTTAACCTTGTTTTATTTGTCCTACTTTTTGAACTTCAAGTTTCGTAAGTTGGTAATCATTTGATTAGTCCTTGTCCATTACAATGTAACATTTCCCCCCTTTCATTTTCCCACGATATAGCTGAATTACTGCTGAAGTTGGCGTTAAACACCAATCAATCAACTTTTCATTTTCATTATATTATTTTTTCTGTAGAGCATGAAGTCTTCGTTAAAACATGAAAAAACCAGTAACCAAAGCAGTATACAAATATAATTTGCTTTATTTCCTAAGAGGGGCAAAATGAGCAATTACAAGTAGAGCTGAACACTGCTTGGCAAATACTCTAGTAATGGGGCTACACACAGGTGCCGGTAACAAGTAGAGCTGAACACTGCTTGGCAAATACTCTAGTAATGGGGCTACACACAGGTGCCGGTAACAAGTAGAGCTGAACACTGCTTGGCAAATACTCTAGTAATGGGGCTACACACAGGTGCCGGTAACAAGTAGAGCTGAACACTGCTTGGCAAATACTCTAGTAATTGGGGCTACACACAGGTGCCCATATCCAGAAATTGAGGGTACTTTCCTCATAAATATTCATCATATTTAAATTAGATTTTGATCACGTGACTGCAGTTTCAAGCTTGATGGATCGTTTATTAGATTTGTCAAAAAATAGCCTATAGTACGGAAGTTCAATGTGTCCGTCAATGATTCGAAAATTAAAAGTTATTGTTTATTTCCGCAAAGTTTTTGTTCTGTCAAAATTCAAATATTTTTGTTTTGTAGCGATTTTAGACATGTCTTTGATATCGCGATCATGCAAAAATGATCATATTATATTTAATGTGGGAACCCCGAGTTTAGAAGCTAGAAATATAAGGTTAGTTAATATAATTACATATATTATTGAGGAACCTAAATTAATTTCAGAAAATATGTCGCCAAATGTCATTCATTGTTAAATTTTGTGTCACACGCCACCAGTTTCATGTATTTCAGACATTTTTACATAGACTCTTAAGGCCAAAAAAGGGTTCGTCGCCTCGGATTTTCATTTAGTCCAGGAACCTCGAATATTTCATTGTTTTCATTAATTTTTATTTCATTTAATTCAGCTTGATTCAATGTATCATTTTCAAGTTCAGAAAATGACACACATGCAATTATGAATGATATCGTCTATATAGATCATATGAAAATTGCAGACGTCCCGGCGTCGCCATCTTAGATATGCAAATGAGCAAAGTACCCATCATTTCTGGCTATGCGGTAACAAGTAGAGCTGAACACTGCTTGGCAAATACTCTAGTAATGGGGCTACACACAGGTGCCAGTAACAAGTAGAGCTGAACACTGCTTGGCAAATACTCTAGTAATGGGGCTACACACAGGTGCCGGTAACAAGTAGAGCTGAACACTGCTTGGCAAATACTCTAGTAATGGGGCTACACACAGGTGCCGGTAACAATCAACGCACGAAATGAACTAAATTCCTATATATTATATGAACAGGAATTTGGGTCATTTCGTGCGATTGTTATCGGCCCCTGTGGGCTGTGGCCATATAGGCCTAGTTTTTAAGAGAGACGATTTGCAAGACTATTTCATTGTAGCCACGGAAGGTAAAGGGCGAGAGTCAGGAGACGAAGACTCCCTTTTCTCCGTCTTTTAGATTGTAATATTTGATCGACCGATCGTAGACTTCCTAACGAATTGTAAAAAAAAATTCAAAATGGGAAATGACTGCATTTTAATTTTATACAATTTTTTAAGTCTACTACGAAAAGGCAAATTAATTTGACGACTCGATGGTTCAACACGAAATTTATAAATAGTAAAACGACGCCTCATACAAATACCATGTACCACATTTTAGAGTCGTATGTTTGGCCTATCTACCGTACATAACCATTAAACCACTGAGGGAAATGTGTTTTTGAACGTAATTTGTTTACAAATAAAGCTCTAGTAGTGTATGTGGTTCTGTTGAAATATGTATTTGTATAAATATGTTGTTTGTTTGTTTGCTTTTGGGATATAATTCCTAGTCTTTTATGGTTCACTTTTATTTTTAAACATCAATCAAATACGCTTGTCAAACCGTTTGTCATATTCTTGCCCTAAGATGAAGATCTTGACGGGTTTTTCCCCCTCGGTGAATATACCGACAATTAGATGATGAAGATTTTTTGACATTTACGTCGACGAGTTATAAAAAAGTTAAGGACTGTCAGTGGACTGTCTGTAAAATTTGCTATAAACGTTCAGAATGTAATGTTTTAAAAACAACTTAAGAAGCAAAATTGCGTGGTCATAGGTAACTGGTTTTATGGTTTATGGTGTTTTAGCGCCACTTTCAACAATATTTCAGTCATATCGTGGCGGTCAGTTTTGTCCTATTGTTTTAAATGGGAATTGCAAAAGATTTAGAAGGGAGACATATGTTTTGCGTAAAAAACATTAATTATCATTTGTTTTTCTGTAATTGTTATCATCTCTAATCCGGTAACAGTAATGAACGGTGTTTTTCCTCATTTCTTCCTTTTTGTAACAGTTAAAACGAATGTGTACGCACGTGCGTTTTTGCGTTAATGTAGCTACGCCATCATCTCAATTTACTTAAATGCATAAGCTTCAGGCCCCGACCACCACCAGGAACAGCCATTGACCACTGGGGTAAAGCTGATGACCGTAACTGTAATTACGGTCATCCCAAGATGCCGGACGTGGAATCAGGTAAGAATCTTTATTGTCGATTAAATTGTTTCTATAATGTATTTTAAATGGCACATGCATTGGTACGATAGTAATCTATGAACTTATCACAAGGAAATCACAAATTACGACTGAAAAATGTATATGAAAGAGAAAATTTAAAAAATCGCTAAGATGACCGTAACCAAGGACGTATATATACGTCCTTGCCGTAACTGAAAACTGAGATGACCGTAATTGCACCGCCGAATTATGATCAGTTACGGTCATCTTAGAGATTTTTTAAAAATCGGATTTTCTCTTTTATATACATTTTTCAGTCGTAATTTGTGATTTCCTTGTGAAAAGTTCATAGATTACTATCGTACTAATCCATGCGTCATTTAAAATACATTATAGAAACAATTTAATCGGCAAAAAAGATTCTTACCTAATTTCATGTCCGCCATCTTACAGTTACGGTCATCAGCTTTACCCCAGTTGCAGTCGTAGAGTTCCATGTAATATTAGGTCCCTCGTCATGTCGGGTAACCTTTCTTTCATATCAGTTGCAAGACCGTGTACATACATCTCCTATTAAAAAAGGAAGATTCAACAAGCATCTAATTTTATTGAGATTAAATAGAAGTCAAGCTTTATTCGACACATTTGCTTGAATATTATATAGAAATTCTGAATCAATAAAGAAAACTAACATCACAATATCTGTACCGCGATTACATCGAACCATCTCCTTTGTATTCTTGTAGCGTGCAACAGTTGTGGATGGCGGGAATCGATCGTAGGGGAGATAACTCAAATATTCTCATTTTATAAGATGGATAGCAATACGTACTACAATGTATTTAAATGCGTATTTATTATACTAGTGTTGGTAGATAAGGTATAGTTTTATCATCTTTTATCAACTGTTCAATGAACAAAATTAATGTATCTTAATATTTGTTCCATATCAGATTGTATTTCTATTTAACAAGTTCGGCTCAATTCCATGCTAGATGGGATTAGGATATGAGTTACGCTCATTGTTGAATGCCCTACTGCGACTGTGAATTGCAGAAGAACAGCAAAAAACGCACTGTTTCTTTACCTTAATTTATGTCTAATTGTAATGTTGCATAGTCTCCCACGTTCGGTTGCATCCTTAAACTTTTTCATTACTTCTTAAAATAAAAGTAAATTAATTTTTATTAGATAAAAGATACGATGCTGTGACGGTTTCAACAGGTTTTCGTTTAAAAAAAAATACAAGTCAACTCTGTAACTCGTCGTACCGTCTTATATTGAAGGTGGGGAAAGAAACTATAGTCGAAATAATGTTTGTTTTGTAGAAATATAGAAAATCGTAGTTTATTTGTGTCTGGCGGAAGTGTTTGACTGAGTTGGGAAAATGTTTTTTTTTTTTTAATGTAAACAGTTTTTGTTGAAGAAGATTTTTCACTTTTTTTTTTTTTTTTGATAAAATATTATTTATGTAAATCATACTTCTCATGTTTACAATTTAAACACGTGGCAATATCTAGCACGTACAAAGTCCATCAATATTCAATTATTGTCTGATAGGAATATTCTACTCTACGTTTTATTAGTTTTTTTTCTTTAATTTTATTATATGATCATTAATGTTTTGAGATGTAGCTACCTTTCTATATACATTGTACTCTAAATGGTCTTGAAAATGTTTAGAATAAATAAACTTTATACACAGTTTACCAGGAGATAAACAATTTCCCCTATGCAGTTCCCCTTTATGTATTTAGTCTATAAACTCCAGTTGTTACCCTAGAATCAATAATTATACAATATACTTGAGATTTCTTAGATTTATCAACTTTTCTAGGGAAAAACGGTGTCCTCTTTCTCCTTAGAAAATGATTTTTACTTGCACACGGTGTCATATAATTCATAAAACTAGAAAGTACAGTTATGTGAAGCGAGAGATTCAATCATTGTCATATGAACACATTTTATATACAATGAATTTAAGAATACATAACACAACAGAGACCACTAGGACATAGGTATATTTCCAAAAAGTCAATATGAGATATTTATGAACGCGATTGTGTTTGTTCCTATTGTAAATTTTCCAAATATACAAACACCAAGCTTCACAACACAAAATAGACAAAAACAGAAAACAATATACCTATGGTCTTGGATTAGGATATTTACAAGGCGCTACTACTTTATCTGTATTATTTCAAGCGATGTAAATAAAAGGAAAGCTTCCATCTTGTATCTTACCCTCCCCCCATTTTTTTTTTTATTAATATCATAATATGTTCCCTGCTGTTTTGCCGGACCAGCGATTAACTTATTTTACAATTATCACGTGTTGGTAACTAATAAATCAGTTTATATGTATTATTATTAATGCTTTTGATAAAACGGTTTGTTCTACTCGTCCTTGTTTATCAGGCAGCTTCGCTTCGGCCACATTCTTTGTGGGTACTATGAAGAGCGTGGTTGGATATATCCCTATGGCTGACATTGGCCCTGCACATGTGGATACATCCCTATGGCTGACATTGGCCCTGCACATGTGGATACATCCCTATGGCTGACATTGGCCCTGCACATGTGGATACATCCCTATGGCTGACATTGGCCCTGCACATGTGGATACATCCCTATGGCTGACATTGGCCCTGCACATGTGGATATATCCCTATGGCTGACATTGGCCCTGCACATGTGGATACATCCCTATGGCTGACATTGGCCCTGCACATGTGGATATATCCCTATGGCTGACATTGGCCCTGCACATGTGGATACATCCCTATGGCTGACATTGGCCCTGCACATGTGGATATATCCCTATGGCTGACATTGGCCCTGCACATGTGGATACATCCCTATGGCTGACATTGGCCCTGCACATGCAGGGCCTCCAAGAGAAATTTTGAAAGGCGGAACAAGACTGCTTTGGGTCCTCGAAATTGAGAATTTGAGGCCCAATAAAACCATTGGTAAACTTTCATATGATCAACAACCAGAATTCAGAAGTCTAAGTGAATTTTACATATATGTAATTATTTTTCTAAATAATCTAAAAACAGTTGAAAATACCCCCCAAAAATGGAAAAATCTAAATAAAGTCAAATAGATTGTATTTTTTTCCACTTACAGGTCTTTTCAGCTGCCAGTGAAAGTTCGCCTAAAATCATGTCTGTTGTTGTGAACAAGGATTCATTATCGGACCAAGAACACATTCAGATACTAAAACCACCTTCTGTTTTAACAAACGTTAGACGTCTACGAGTTGACTATAGATGTTCTAAAGAACAGGTGGTCAATGTTCAAATTGAAGCTGTTTTAGTACAAAATCTTAAACTTATGCAATCAAAATTATTTTATAAATCATGGACATGTTCAAAGGGACCATCAAAAATTCGTAATGTGAAGGTCAAACTTCAGGAAAAGTTTGTTGTGAGACCAGACTTTTTGAATAAAGAATTGGTTCTTATAGATGGAAATCGTGTGATTATTCGAGCATGGATCATAGATGTAGAAACTTTACCATTAGTTAAAGATAATGATGACGGTTACCAACGAGCAAAAGTCAAAGTATTTTACGGTTCTAGTGTGCCGCCACCTTACTCCAGACCAAGAAGAAGATTTATTAAATCTTGTGAAAGTTGGAGATATAAAGTACTAGAAGCTTTATCGACAAAAGCCATAGATTCCTGTCCGTTTGAAAATGGTGAGTTTAAGTAGTTTCTATATTATAACAAACTTAACATTCGGATTTACACTCAATTTAGTCAGTTTTAAAAACAAATTTTCCAATCTATGCAAAAGTCCTAAATATTTCAATTATTTTCACAGATGCTGTTTCAGACAGGACCGGCGAATCCCTAAAAATAAAAACGGCATGGCACATGTCTGTGTTTAAATAGAAATTTAAGTTAAAAAAACCCACTATGTTCATCCTCTTGTGTCTAATTTTCAGGAGCAGTTGGTGAAGGGTTGGCTTCGTCTGTTCCCGACTGGAGGTGTTCTAGACCCGCTGTAACCCTTAAACTCCCCGTCTACTTAATGTGCACCCCTTAACACATAATCCCGCATCACGTCTTAATGTGCACCCTTTAACACATAATCCCGCATCACGTCTTAATGTGCACCCCTTAACACGTAATCCCGCATCACGTCTTAATGTGCACCCCTTAACACATAATCCCGCATCACGTCTTAATGTGCACCCCTTAACACATAATCCCGCATCACGTCTTAATGTGCACCCCTTAACACATAATCCCGCATCACGTCTCCAGTTTTCTTTTATTGGAACCAGAAACCTGTAACATGTTGATTGATCACTGTTAGAACGTTTTCTTGCTCATATCCATACAATCTAATGGAAACAACAATGATTTATACGAGCTGTCCATCTACTCTTATTTTGTCATTTATTTATATTAAATTGTTTTTAAAACTTTTTCAGAGATTGTAGATCTAATCAAGTATCCATTAGCATTGAATGGTTTAGTATATGGGGTGTATAGATCTTTGAACAGATTTACAAATGATGACCTGGAAAACCATAGAAAAGATATTGTTGATAAACCAAGGTATATATATATATATGCCTATTTACCGTGTATAAAAATGAAAATACAAATTGTACAGTCAAACCTGCTATAGCAGTCACCAGGAATAATATTAGCCACCTGTTCTGTTGTAAAAGACCAATAAAACCATCTCAACCAATTTTAGTGAGTGAGTGATTGTTGTTTAAAACAAATGAGCTATTTTTCAGCTATATCATGGGGAGAACAAGTTGTGTTCAATGGAAAGATGATGATGTCTACATTGTACTAACACTCTTAATTGGATCTTATTAGCGCTAGCTCAGTGCTCACTGAAACAACACGCCACAGGTAGACATGTCACTCCACTCAGACTCATTATCCTCATTCTGAGCCAACCAATTTTTGCTCTTACTCCTTAATGCTGTGTGCTTAGCGGAGAAGTAGCAAATACCTACTTTATAGTCTTTGAATTGACCCGACTGGGGCTCGAATCCACGATCTACCGTACTTGAGATGAGCACGCAAACCATTGCACTACCGGTCCTGGTTCTACTGGTGTACTTGTTATTTAACTATCTACTCTCTACCATGGTCAGCGACCACTCAAAATTTACTCCATCATATCAGTTCATCTGTATTTAAATGAGTTTTCATTCCAAAAATTGTCAATAATTAATATTCAAGGTGTTCTCAATACATGATTGTACTTAGTAATCTATCGAAATATTGAATGATTAATTAATTAACTGAAAAATGTTACAAAGCAGCTCTATTTTGAAAATCAGTCAAAAAATAAAAAAAATTGTAATTTAACCAGAGATTATGAGGTTGATAATGTCATATGATCATACTGCCATAATATAAATGTAATATGGCCTAGATTTCTTGTTATCTGCTATGTAACGATATCAATACATAGATATCAAATTTAGATCGCACGACACGTCTCTGAAATAGCCTTCATCAGGCCTTAATCAAAGCCAAAATATTTGAAACCCAAATATTTCTTCTGTAATAGATTTGGGTAAAAAATTGATTTGCAGGCTATAATTAAGATCTCACTAGTTTTTTTTTACTTCAGATTTTATTTTTTCAGGTTTACAGTATCAATATGGTTGTATGTACTGGAATATTGTAAGTCTGGTTCCCTGTGCAGCATTTTCCATCATGCCACATGGAATTCAAAATTTTTCACCCCAATCATCTTTCTTAATAAACAAGGTGAGTTTCATAAAATAAAACTTTTTGATTCTGTTAACTTTATAAAGTACTTTGTGGTTTGTACCCTATAGAGTCAAAGATATTCATGAGGTTGCCTCTATTAAGCAGTCACCTGTATTGAAAGGTCACATTTTCCGGTCCTACCATAGATAATTTCATTTCAATTGAACCTCTTTTAAGAGGTCACCTGTATTAAAAATCCACTTTTTCTTTGTCACATAGATGACCTCTTAATACAGGCTTGACTGTATTTTCACTTTGCCTCATTGGACAGTCAGTCAGAACCTGTCATCATTACCCATAGTCTGTTTCTTATATCATTGGACAGTGTCAGAACCTGTCATCATTATCTATAGTCTGTTTCTTATATCATTGGACAGTCAGTCAGAACCTGTCATCATTATCTATAGTCTGTTTCTTATATCATTGGACAGTCAGTCAGAACCTGTCATCATTATCTAGTCTGTTTCTTATATCATTGGACAGTCAGTCAGAACCTGTCATCATTATCTATAGTCTGTTTCTCATATCATTGGACAGTCAGTCAGAACCTGTCATCATTATCTATAGTCTGTTTCTCATATCATTGGACAGTCAGTCAGAACCTGTCATTATCTAGCCTGTTTCTTATATCATTGGACAGTCAATCAGAACCTGTCATCATTATCTATAGTCTGTTTCTTATATCATTGGACAGTCAGTAAGAACCTGTCATCATTATCTATAGTCTGTTTCTTATATCATTGGACAGTCAGTCAGAACCTGTCCTCATTATCTATAGTATGTTTCTTATATCATTGAACAGTCAGTCAGAACCTGTCATCATTATCTATAGTATGTTTCTTATATCATTGGACAGTCAGTAAGAACCTGTCATCATTATCTATAGTCTGTTTCTTATATCATAGTAATCAATCGGCCTATGTAATCGTAAGAAGAATTTGAAGATACCAAAGGGATAATCCGAAGCTGTAAATTGAAGAAGGACAGACAACACAATGACCAAGAGAAAAAGTACAATAGGACAAACAACGATCTACAAAACATACACATAAAACTAAAGATCGAGTAACACGAAATCTCACTAAAAACCGGGGGTGAACTCAGGTGCTCCGCAAGAGTGAGTAGTTCCTGCTCTACTAGTGGCACCTGTCATGTTACTCTAGTTACAAACCTGGCGATAAGTCATGAATGAGGAAAGGACCGGAAAGTATTTAGGACAAGTGGAACATATCTGTGAGCCTCAAATTCAAATGATGAAGCTCAATCTTCTCTCATGTCAAACCAATTAAGACTAGTATTTCACTGATGAGTAACAGCAAAGGCAGGCTGAGCCAGAATTATGATGATGTGTTGAGTGGAAGGACATGTCTGTCTGCAGACTGCTGTTCCACTGATTTGTATATATTCAACCAACATATCATTGTTTCTATGGAGAACATATATATCACAAATAAACACTTGATCATGTTCTGTAAAAAAAAACAAAGCAACATATTTCTGTTTTGTAGGACAGCTTCATATTGAGATGATTTTGGCAAATAAAGAAATAACAGCCGGGATAACTAATATTATCATCCCTCGTCATCAGTGGGTCAGAATGGTCTTGGTTTTTAAAGATTTAGTTGTAAGTTTATATGACATCAACTTTTTGTAGAATTTGTTCAAGTTAATCTCTGATAAAAAGGATTTTTGTTTTTAGAATATTTACTGCATGCATTCAATTTAATTTTTGATATTTTGAAAAACAAAAAATTCCTTTAGGATACAATTTACAATTGAAATAAGGTTCTAATTAAAATATGTATTTAGCGAAATGAAATGTTCTCTCTAGGAAATGTAGAGTTACATTGTATGTTGAAAACTAAAACTTCATTTAAATTACTCTCATGAAATTGCAATTGACATATGAGTTTCCTGTTCTGGTAGGCCCTACAGTATATGGTTAAAGCTTTAGTCTCATTGTTAGCTTAAGAATTAGTATATCAAATTATTATCATTTAACACTGAAATATAAAACAATACTTCTCAACAGCATCGAAATTTATCATTTTTAATTAATACAACTGCAAAATTTTGCAATTTTATCATGATATGAGTTTGTTTTGATCTACCATGAACACACAGGAAGTACTTTGTGGATGCCAATTTTCATGGTTCAAGTAAATTTCCTGGGATCATGGGTTCCTATATTGGTAGTTTCATAATTTGCACAAAATAATAATATGAAAATTTGTATTTCGTTGGATATTATATTTCACAGTTTTAATGAAACAGAAGATCCACGAAAATTGGCACTCAAAGAATGATAATATTTTCACAGTAAATAACATTAGATTAGGTATTTTTACTATCTCTTTTTTCATGCCCCTTCTGCTAGATGTCGGGGATATAATTGGGATAATACTGCTATTATTGTTGTAGAATTATGCACCTGTTTTTAGGTCATCCGTGTCCTATAGATACTAACATTGATGATTTATTTTGCCATTTTATATGTTTAGACCATTGTATGATGATTGGATAAATATATATATTTTGTAGTGGACACTTACAATGAATTATGGGAAAGAATTTAATGAGACAATATCGACTCATTTTAGGTAAGTACATGTATACTATTTTCTTCTCTTCTTCTTATAACAAGTAGCATTCTATGTACTAGAAAATAATACTGTCATAATAGGGTGCATAAAGATATTTCAACATTTGCTTTTGCATCAGTTTAGAAGGAAACAAACATATCTATATATATATATATATATATATATATATATATATATATACACAATGCATCAACATTATGTAAGTTTGTCAGTGACTTGCGGCAGGTCTGTGGTTTCCTCCAAATATAAAATTGACCACCATGATATAACTGTAATATTGTTGAAAGTGGTGTTAAACACCATAACTTAAACCAACCTATATACTTATGTAATCATAGGTAATATAAGCAGGATAAAAAAAAAATTGTGCATTTATATCATCATTATGCGACAGTGATGATACCAAAATATACGTTTTAGGGACCGTCATGGTCATGATCGTGATTGTATAGTAGTTGGATTTACAACTACCTATGCAATCTGTGCCTATCACCACTAACATTGTGAGATCGAATCCCGCTCATGCCGATTTGTACCAGATACAACATTATAATACAAATCGGGTTGCAGTCGTTACAATGGACAAATATTTGATAATTAAAAAAAAGACTGGGAAAGTTTCTGGCCACAATGAACATCACGAGAAAGTTAAACGCAAAACTCTAGCGGAAAAGGACACATAATGTAAGGAAAAACACCCAAGTGGCTAGCCGATTTCTCATGTTTACTGCTGGATTCTGATAGTGTCTCGTATTGAAATATCTGCAGAATATACTCTGATTTTGCTGACAAGAAATCATTAATGTTTATTGGCAAAATCGTGGACAGAATGGATACTTATCTTCCCACCAGTCATCTGCAAAGTATGAAGACACTACTAAAACTAAAACTAGTACATGACTGTTTTGATTGATAAATCCATTGTCAAGGTTAATCAAAATGAACTTCATTGATATGAGAATTTTTTCAACACAGCTTATTCTATATCTAAAAACAACCTGCTATTCTCTGACTGCATATTCCTATCTGAAATCCATTTTTAAAATGGTCTCCATTTGGGCAGTGATCACTTAGGCAGGGATGTTTGTGTTAACTTTATTAAAACTATATTTCAAATTTTACGCAATGATGTAATAGACAATATAAACAAATTCAATTTAGCAACTGTGTTTGTAAGTATCAAATGTTTATACAAAAAACAGGACAAGTAGGATTTTGTCCGGACAAGTAACTTTTTTCAGATAACTTCCCGGGGACAAGTAGAACATTTCAGTATTTCCACACCCCTGCTAAGCCTAACCCTATTTAAGTTTTGGTTTTAAGGGTTTGAGGGTTTTGATGTACTTTGTACTGGATCTACTGTTGTTGGTTTTAGGCTTAATTCTGCTGCTTATCTAGATGATACTGAAGGACTGTTTATAATAGGAGGATCTGATACAAGGGCAGGGTTTAATGGTTATATAGGAAAACTGACATATTATAGACACATGGCTGTAAAACCATCACAGGTTGGTATTACCCGTTATATATTAATTGCCACCAAATCTGTGTTTATTTAGTGTTTTAACAGCAGGAAGACAATCATTTTGTTTTGTAAAAAGGAATATTTACTATTAAGTGCCTGTATGAATTGTATATTAATTGAATCTGAGTTTTTCCTGTTTCTGATCCCTTAGGAACTACGAGTATATAAATAGGAGCTAAAGCATCTCCATATTGGTGGATATGGTGGATACTAAGTCGAATGATTACCGCATCCTTTATTGACAATCGTCTCCAACCTTAGGGAGCCAGAGTATATCAATTGGATTATGTGGGTTACCCATCTACAGGAATCTTTGATGGTTGTTTAGTATTATGAAATAAATTGTCAGTACCCTAAATGAAAGAGTGAACAGGAGGGGGGGTCCTTGGTTCCCCGTTTTCCAAGTTCCTGAATTATTCAAGATAAATTAAGCTGAATTTTTTTATGCATGGATCAAATATTTTCCATGGGTTATCTAAAGTTAGGGTTCATCTGTATATGATTCATATTTGCGTGGCTAATTGTAAATTGGGGCCATCGTGTGGTAGTTGGATTTATAACTACCTATACAATCAGTGCATATCACCACTAATGTTGTGAGTTCGAATACCTCACAGGCAAGGTGTACTCGATAAAAGATTATGTGAAAGAGTTTATCAATGACTTGCGGCAGGTCGGTGGGTTTCTCCAGGCAACAATAAAACTGACCACTACGATATAGCTGAAATATTGTTGAAAGTGGCACTAAACACCATAACCCTAACTCTAACCCAATTATAAATCTAATTTATTTTTAGATACCATTTCCTAGTCCATACCATCCAATGTTTGAGTTAGGACTAATGAGAAGAGAAGACAAATGTCAAGGTTTTATTAAATGGGTCAATAATCAGTACACACTATTCAGTATAGAAAGAAACCTTCATCTGTGGAAAGGTAAGATTTTTATAAGCTGATATTTATTTAATAATGTGGTCTTGTCCTGGTAATATGCCAAAATATTACCCAGGTCTGAGAGACATATTACCTGACCGAAGGGGAGGGTAATATGTCTCAGACCTGGGTAATATTTTGGCACATTACCTGGACAAGACCACATTAATATCATTATTATACTGAGTGTCTAATTGTCCAGGTAATATGCCAAAATATTACCCAGGTAATATGCCAAAATATTACAGTACCAAATATCACTACAGAAACTTACACGAAGTATAATAATTTATATTATAGGATGTGAAGGTCAGTAATATTTCTCTATAACAAAACAACTGTTTGTGTCTATCTCTGAATATTTTATATATCACTTCCACTAGTAATCAGGGGCAGTTGTGGTCATAATCATATGGTAGTTTGATTTATAACTACCTATGCAATCAGTACCTATCACCACTAAAGTTGTGAGTTTGAACCCTTTCATGACGAGGTGTACTCGATACAACATTATGTGATGAAGTTTGTCAGTGACTTGCAAAAGTTCTGTGGTTTTCTCTGAGTACCCCGGTTTCCTCCACCAATAAAACTGACTGCCACGAGATAACTGAAATATTGTTGAAAGTGACGTTAAACACCATAAAGCATAAAACAAACAAACACTATAGCAAAACAACTGTTTGTTTCTTTCTCTGAATATCTTACATCACATCTACTAGTAATTACTTGACCCACTAGCAACCACTATTAAAAATGTTGCAGTTTTCAAAAATAAGTTTGTTAAAGATCTAGATGATTTTTATGGGTTTTAGTTTTCTTCACAAGGATTAAAAAAATATATTTTTTCATTTTTTTCTCATAAACAATATATATTACAGACATCACAGACAACACAATATAATCACAGACAAGACACAATATTACAGACATCACAGACAATACAATATAATCACAGACAAGACACAATATTACACAAGTGACAACACATCCACAGAGTTAATTTAGAATGTTCCATTTTTGTTCATGTTTATCTTGCTAGATAAGCAAGAAGACATTAATTTTTTCTACTTTTTCTCTATATTTTAATTTATTAAAGAAGATGTCTATGGTTGGCAGATAAGCCACGCCATTTAGTACAATGTATATAATTTCTGGCCAATAAGAATAGGTAAGGAGGAAATGATGTGGTTCTTCCCCTGGATTAAAATTTCTTTAGACACTGCTTATAAAATGATTTAAATCAATACATGAGAACAGTAAGGACAACATTTTGTGAATAAATTTGGACTAATTCTAACTGATTTCAATTGAATTTAAGAAGAATGTTTTATTTTACATATCTATTTCATTTTCAATATTATTTTACAGATTCGTGTCAGACTTATTTTATACAATTTCTACCAAAATGGAAGCACTATAAAAAAGTACAGAGACAATGTTTACTAACAGAAGAGCAGTCGTCACAGTATCATAAAGCTGTCAACAAGATTATAAAGAAACAAGCATACAATAGAAAGAACCTAGATGTTAGGGCTGCACATAAAAGGCTGTATAATAAAGGAGTTCATATTGTGGTAAGTCAATTCAAGATTGTGATAGCACCTTGACTGAATGTGATCTAATAACTACATGTTGAAATACCATGACAGACCTTTCTGTGATCCTAGAGAGTTTATTAAAGGGTTTAGGATTATGGTGTTTAATGCCACTTTCAACAATATTCCAGTTATATCGTGGCAGTCAGTTTTATTTGTGGAGGAAACGGGAGAAACCCATAGACCTGCCACAAGTCACTGACAAACTTTATCACATTATGTTATATTGAGTACATCTCGCCTGGGCAGAATTCAAACTCACAACGTTAGTGGTGATAGGCACCGATTGCATAGGTAGTTGTAAATCTAACTACCATATGATCACGACCACGACTGCTCCAAGTTTGTTAAAAGTTCATTGTTACATGTAGCATTTTATTAATGGGTCTAGGACAATAGCCCCCCAGACAATAGCCCCCCCCCCCCCGGACAATAACCCCCGAACAATAGCCCCCCTGACAATTGCCCCCCTAGGACAATAGCCCCCCAGTCAATTGCCCCCCCATCCCCCAATTTTTTTATTTCATATTAATTTTTTATTTTTTTCATTTGAAAACATTTTTTTTTTTAAATGAGAAATATATATGTTCAGAACTATGGTAACCATCATGTGTTGGACTTTCTTCGTGGTGTTGCTTACAATATTCACATGTAAGCACTTTGGTCAATAGACATTAGTGCTTGACAATAACTGTAGTGTTCTTATGTAGTGCTTTGTACTTTTATATTGTTTTATTTGTTGTAATATAAAATTTGAGAGGATAAACATAATAAATATAAATAAAGAATTCTTCTCTTTTTTATTAATATCAAAATCAAATTTAGTGTACAGTAATTACCACTCTACCTAGATTCTATGGAGTATGGTGTATCTGAATACAATACCAATAAGAAACTTATCACATAGAATTAAAAACGAAAACAGAGAAAATAGACAACCAGTCGAACCAAAGAGCGTAAAACAACATAAAGCCACAGACATGAAACTGAAAAAAAAATTGTGGGGGGCAATTGTCCGGGAGGCTATTGTCCTGCTCCCTCCCAGCAACAGTCTATAATTCAAGAATACTTTCATGTTTAAATTTAACTTTATTTACAGGAGAAAGGTTTGCGAAAAGTTAAGAAAGCGGTGCCAGTACTGAAACAGTCGGCATGTCTTGGTAACCTTGATGCTATGTATATGTTATCTGTAATACTTAACAATGGCATATCAGTTAAATCTAATGAAATACAGGTAGGATCATTACTGTCAATTGTTTTAAATAGTGCACATTTATGTATTATTCACACTTTTGTCTTATATTCAGAGACAAAGTATGTATATTCCATATCAATAACATCTATAATCATTAATGGAACCATCAAAAGATTGATTGATTGATTGATTGGAATTAAACACCAACCAATCAATCAATCAATCATTTGACAGTTCAATTAATGATTATAGATGTTATTGATATGGAATATACACTTTGTCTCTGAATATAAGATTTATTTGTATGGGTTTTAGAAAAAGGTAGAAATGTTCTGTGCCGAGTATAAGTAATTTTTTTACTAATGTATTGTATATTCTGTTCATACAGCAATGTTAAAAGAGTTAAAATTGTCAGATTAAAATGACAAAAGAATAACACAAATGAAGTTCAAGCCATTCCAAATAAGATTTTAAGGAAGGATGTCCTCTTTGTGATCCATGTTGAACCAGTGTCTAGCGGCTTTCACTCTACATGGTGCCCAGGAGACTTGATACAATCAGTCACTTTATATCACAAAAAATATGTGGTCATAGAACCATTGCAGGATTGAAATATATATACTTTCTAAATTCATGTTTATCAGATATTTCACTCAACCAGTTAAAAAGATCTAAAGAAAATAATAAAAGTGTGCATTATACATTACTGTGTTTAAAGTACTTAATTCCTTGTCAAACACCTTATTCTAAGAACTTTCCTAGAATGAGTGGAATTAATGAATTTAGTGAGGATTCATGGACTTCTGTGATGGGTGATTTTACCTACCTATGGTATTCACTATCATCACTAAAGTTTATGAGTTCTGCACTCCACCCATGACAGCATATCTATCATCACTAAAGTTTGTGAGTTCTGCACTCCACCCATGACAACCTATCTATCATCACTAAAGTTTATGAGTTCTGCACTCCACCCATGACAACCTATCTATCATCACTAAAGTTTGTGAGTTCTGCACTCCACCCATGACAACATATCTATCATCACTAAAGTTTGTGAGTTCTGCACTCCACCCATGACAACCTATCTATCATCACTAAAGTTTGTGAGTTCTGCACTCCACCCATGACAACCTATCTATCATTACTAAAGTTTGTGAGTTCTGTACTCCACCCATGACAACCTATCTATCATCACTAAAGTTTGTGAGTTCTGCACTCCACCCATGACAACCTATCTATCATCACTAAAGTTTGTGAGTTCTGTACTCCACCCATGACAACCTATCTATCATCACTAAAGTTTGTGAGTTCTGCACTCCACCCATGACAACCTATCTATCATCACTAAAGTTTGTGAGTTCTGCACTCCACCCATGACAACCTATCTATCATTACTAAAGTTTGTGAGTTCTGTACTCCACCCATGACAACCTATCTATCATCACTAAAGTTTATGAGTTCTGCACTCCACCCATGACAACATATCTATCATCACTAAAGTTTGTGAGTTCTGCACTCCATCCATGACAACCTATCTATCATCACTAAAGTTTGTGAGTTCTGCACTCCACCCATGACAACCTATCTATCATCACTAAAGTTTATGAGTTCTGCACTCCACCCATGACAACATATCTATCATCACTAAAGTTTGTGAGTTCTGCACTCCACCCATGACAACCTATCTATCATCACTAAAGTTTGTGAGTTCTGCACTCCACCCATGACAACCTATCTATCATCACTAAAGTTTGTGAGTTCTGTACTCCACCCATGACAACCTATCTATCATCACTAAAGTTTGTGAGTTCTGCACTCCACCCATGACAACTTATCTATCATCACTAAAGTTTTGTCCTCTACACAAGACAACCTACCCGGTAAATACAAAAGATTATCAGTGACTAACAGAAGGTGATCAGTTTCTTTCAGTATTAAAATTCCATGATATGGTTGGAATTACAACAAAAAGACTTAATATGTAGATGCCTGTCTATGATGAAAACAAAGGGTACCAGACTTTGATTAAACTAATTCTATCTGCATCATGGTAAAGATCTATTGATTCCCTTCATATTTCACGGGTCTGTCATGGTCGTGATCGTATGGTAGTTGGGTTTTCAACTACCTGTGCATTCAGTGCCTATCACCACTAAAGATGTGAGTTCGAACCCCATTTATGGCGAGGTGTACTCAAAACAACATAATGTGATAAATTTGTCAGTGACTTGCGACAGGTCAGTGGTTTTCTCCAAGTACTCTGGGTTCCTCCACCAATAAAACTGACCGCTACATATATCTGAAATATTGTTGAAAGTGGCATTAAACACAATAAACCTTAAAAAAGACATATTTGACTGTACATTATCCACATGTACCTGTTTTATTAATGTTTCAGAGTCAAGCTTATCTTATGATGGCATCATTAGGTCAGCATCGCCTGTCATCTATATCACTAGGTCACAAACATAAATATGGTTTAGATGGGGTACCAGAAGACCAGGAACAAGCTTATCGTAAGTCTTAAACCTGGTAGTTTAATATTTAGAGTTTTGTTGTTTTTAAAATATCTAACAATATAATTTTTGATACTGATTGTACAATGTTGTGGAAATCCCATGTTGACATCTCACATAACCCAAATTGATGGGGGGATCATGGTGGTCATGATCATATTGTAGTTGGATTTACATCTACCCATGCAATCAGTGCCTATCGCCACTAAACCTGTGAATTAGAATCCTGCTCATGGTGAAGTGCACTTGTGACTTGCGGCAGGTCGTTGGTTTTTTTCCCGGTACCGATATAACCTCTAACCCAAATTGAAGGAGTAAATTGATTTGCTTTCATTTATCCAGGAGAGTTATATTCTGGGATAGTGTATCAAATTCTAACTAGTAACATTTGTATGGTAGATTTTTGTGTTTCACTTAATAGAAGATATAATTTTTTTTATAATATTCATTTTTTTTTTTATATCAAAGTAAGAATTGATAATTTTATCAAAACAGCAAGTATGTCTAAGCTTTCCAAAGCATGCAAAAATAATTTTTAATAGGAAGTAGAATTACAGTGTAACCTGTCTAAACTGAACCCTGAATAAACCAGAATCCTGTATAAACCTGTCTAAAATGAACCCTGAATAAACCAGAATCCTGAATAAACAGAACATTAACTAAAGTCCCAATGTTAGAAATCTTTGTTAATTTAACCTGTATAAACTGGACACCTGTCTATTCCGAACACAAAAGCTGGTCCCAAAGAGGTTTGGTTTAGACAGGTTTCACTAGATTTAATATTGAATGTTCATGGTAAATTACATGTCTGATGTCTTATAGATTGACTATAAAGAAAATCTAAATTTTCTTCTTTTAGCTTACTTTAAATATGTGGCTGATACCACTCGACAAGATAAAGAAACTTATAAAGATACAGATGTATATACAGAATCTGTAAGACTAACTGATGAGGAACAAATGAAGCAACAGATAGATGAAGATGGGGACGTATTTCATTGGTTAAAACATCAGGCACAAAAAGGTGTGCTGTCTGCACAGGTAAAGTAGAATAACCTTCATGTCTAGTTATTTTTGTAAACTTTGAAGTACATTTTGTATTTTTTATTTCATTTTATGTACCAGAATGTACAACAACAAAATAATTGCTGCTTTTTCGCTAAACACACAGCATTAAGAAGTAAGATCAAAGACTGGTTGACTTGGAATCAGGATAGTTGCCGTCATCGTCATTATCTGGCCATGATATAGCTGAAAAATTGATCACTTGGTGTTAAACAACAATCAATCACCATTTAACCAAAATTAACATACACTATGAAATCAAGATATGAGAGAGTAGAGATATATATTTCTAAGTCAAATAGAACATTTTATAGATTATGTAGTTTGATCCTGGTTTTGTACAGATGTAAAAGCTGCATCAGGATGCTTGGTCTCCATTGTTAACATTTCTTGCAAACAACATGGCATAAAAACTAATTACTGATCCTTTATTTTTGTTTCTTTGCATTGTTAATAGCAAATATAATAATACTGCTTATGTCAAAGATGACTTTTGTTTTGTTTAATCATAGCAAAATATTGGAAGAGCATTATTCTGGGGATCACAAGGCCTAAAGCGTAATGTTGGAGCAGCTTTACAATATCTACGTATGGGAGCCGAGAAAGAGGATGCACAGTCTATGTATGATTATGGTATCATTTTACTAAAGGTTAGTACATAGTCATGCAATCTATTTTTAGATATAGCAATAACATTATGGATATTTAATGCTATTTTGAACAATAATTCAGTTGCAAGGTATTCTATTGCGGTCATTTTTATTGATGGAGGAAAATGTTCTAACTTCCTGGAGAAACTTCCGACCTTCTTTTCTATCACATAAACTTTCAAGTACATTAACTATTGAGTCCATCTCATAAATAATGGATGTCAATTTTACACGTTTTATTGGTGATAGGCACTACATGCTACTACCATATCGTCATGGCAACATCAGCACCATTTTTAGACATACAGTTGTGTTTGAACTCAGAAAGCATTTCACATAAGATAGTTGTTTTATATGACCAGCATTAATTTAATTAAAACAAGAAATACCTCAAAATATTGTCTGTCTCTGTTTGAATTTAGATTAGCTTTTAATTACTCCTTTAATATCTTCAAGGTTTTCTTGTTATTGTAGCTCCCAAACAATGGTAGGATACTTATTGGGTTTGGTCCAGGGGCAGATCCAGGGCGGGGGGGGTGCACCCGGTGCATGCCCCCCCCCAAAAAAAAATTGGAAAAAATATGATTTCTTGGCGTAAAATTGTGATTTTTCATATGAAATACCCCAAAATGTTTCACGCCTCCCTCCGCTCAGCACAATTTTTTTAAGTGCGCCCCCCCCCCTAACTTGAAATCCTGGATCCGCCCCTGTGGTCTGTTTTTTTATTAGTCACTTCACCTGTCCTCTTTATGCCCGGTTGCACATAAGGCCTTGTTTCTTATTACTATTTCATTCTTTTTAAAACATGTTTTATTTCAGAGAATCTATAAATTTATTTTAAAGATATGACTGAAATGATTAATTATAGGGTCATGGTACTAAAGCTAACAAAACAGAAGCAATGACACATATCAAAAAGTCTGCTGAAAAGGTTAGTATAATAATATCTGTGTGACCTCATTATTATGTGTTGATTCTTCACTGAACACACAGCTTTAAGTGGTAAGAACTAATACTGGTTGGCTCAGAATCAGGATAATGTGTCAGAGTGGAGTGACATGTCTACCTGTGGACTATTTATACAGTGAGTTAGCAGGATAATGTGTCAGAGTGGAGTGACATGTCTACCTGTGGACTATTTATACAGTGAGTTAGCAGGATAATGTGTCAGAGTGGAGTGACATGTCTACCTGTGGACTATTTATACAGGGAGTTAGCAGGATAATGTGTCAGAGTGGAGTGACATGTCTACCTGTGGACTATTTATACAGGGAGTTAGCAGGATAATGTGTCAGAGTGGAGTGACATGTCTACCTGTGGACTATTTATACAGTGAGTTAGCACTATTAAGATCCAACTAAGCATGTGGAGCTAGTATAAAAGCGGACATTATTATAATCACATCGAAAAGTACCGCGGTAATTTGTTCTGGCCATGATATGGCTAAAAAAAATTGCTCGACAACTATCAATCATATTACAAAATTTCAAAGAATTCTAGTTTTGTTTAATCTATTTTAATTGAATAATTGGATGTATTTTAATATAAAGCAAAAATGATATTTCAGTATGTCTAAATGTCATTAAAAATTCACTAAATTGTCGTTTCTAGATAAATGTTAGAGAATAACGAAGGGCAATCAAAAATGGACAATCCAGAGAAAGTGGCAACATAGGTTATACAAGACAAAGACAATCGACACGAAACACAACACAATATGTGTTGGACACCACTATGCACAAACAAAAACAAATAACGTAAATAAAACATGAGGCCCCCTACATACAACTGAAGAGAAAGACGAATCAAACATTGTTTGTATTCTTGTGTTATCTATCATGACTAGTATTAAGGTTGACAATGAGTAAACCTGGTCATACAACAGAATTCTGAGCAACAAATAATTAACACTTGTACATTTATTTAAAATACTTACAGAAAAATCCATCAGCTTTGAATGCATTAGGATGGTATGCTTTGAATTATGAACACAATGTAACAGAAGCAGTGAAATTATTTGAGGAAGCCTACCGCCTAGGATGTCCTGATGCAGCATTTAATCTAGGGATACTACATCTGACTGGCGGTTTTCCCAATAAAGTCGTTGATGCCGTAGGTTCAGTTTTAATCACTTTTTTCCAATCATAATTGTGTAATCGTATAATAAGATAAAGCAGATAATATTTGGTGACATGTTGGGAGAATGTTGTGATTGATTTGATGTTATTCTTATATTTATTCCAAAAAGTAGACATTCTTGTAATTGAAAAAAAAAATTCTTGTTATATTTTTTTTTTCTCTACTGGTACAGCTATAACAATATAATGATTATAATATTGTATTTTGAAGGTATTCGTCCCAAGGACTTGTCCAAGTTTGAAAAAAAAATGTATTATATTATTTCATTAAAGAACTGTTGTTGGTTTTTTTTTAGGAAAAAGCATTACTGTACTTTAACTATGCTGCTACCAGAAATCAGATAGACGCTGGTGTACATGTAGCTTCTTTGAACATGAAGGGCACGTTCAAACATCCAAGAAATGTAGTCATGTCATTAGAGTAGGTATTTACTAACCCGAATAATCCAGTCGTTATATTATGCTCCCACTGGTCGCTACATTAACGCCTGGATGCATTCATTGATAAAATCCGTCAAACCGGAAATAGTAAATCGCTATGACTTATGGGTACTACGACATCGCCATTAGGCATGAATGGCATGTAAAATAGGAGGAGTTAAGGTAGTGTTTGTAAATAATGACCAATGGAGCAATCAGATATAGATTCTACTGCCACTTTTTGTTTTTCTTTGAATTTAAAGGTGTATTTGTCTTCTAAATTTGCAAATGCACAATCATTCTCCATGTTTGTTTTGTCAATATTTACAAACGGAAGTAAAGGAAGTCACTAATGCGCACATGTGCTAATATCTGACATTTGATGGGTCGTCAGAACCAGACAGCAGCTGACAGAGTTTTTCTATTAGGTGCGTTCAAGCCCCCATCTAGCGATAATGCCGATAGAGGGCGCAGTATTATTCGAGTTAGGTATTTACTAACATTACTGTTTATTTATAAAAGTTTTTTTTCTCTCAATTTTATAAGGGGACAAATTTTAAGCTATCGTTTCTAGACAGAATAAGAGTTATTGTTCTTGAGTTATATTAAAAAGATGGTGATGTCAACAAAACGATTCACCCAGTTGACAAATACTGAAGTACAATACAAACAATACTCTTGTTATTGTACAAAATTTCTTATTGTTTTGTCTGTATGATTTCATGATGATTCTCAGTAACATATTTATTTGTACAATTTAGTTATTATTGTTAGTTTAAGCATATTTTATTAATTCATTCAACATAACATTACAATATTCAACTATATACATTACATAATAGGAAGTAATTAATAGGATTGAGAAACAAGTTGCAAGAACTTGTATTAATCTCTATCTGTAGGAATAAATTTATTTATAATATAATGTAAATCTCTAAGGGGAGAAACATAGAGAACTAACTAATAATATTTTGATATAAATTACAGAAGGTGTAAAAAGATAAAACAAATAAATTGATCTGGTGTTTGATGTAAAAAATGTTTGATGCAAAGAAACTAAAAAAAAATGAGAAAGAAATAAGGGAACTAGGTACTGCTGATGTTAGATGAAACGTTTACTGTTTACTATAAAGTTTGTACATTTAAAAATAAACTGTTATATTGATCGCCTGTGAGGTCTGGTGATCCAAAAAGTAAACGGTCAAGGTCATAGGAATATCAATTGATTCGATAAACCGATTTCTCGATTCATTGAATTTATGGCAATAAAAAAGATAATGTGAATTAGTTTCAGGGACCCCTTGATGACAACTACAGTTGGGCGAATCTACTATATTTTTTAGGAATAGATGATGGTTTAGTGAGCTACATGCAATTCGTAATCTCATGTGAAGGATTTGTCCAATTCGAGTTCCTGAGTAATAATAAATAGGTTTCTTTTATACATTTTGACTTGGAATAGGATTTGAGAGATGAAGGAGACCTGCTATTATTATTGTTGTTTCTTCATCTTTATGTTTAATATTGATAGTCAGTAAGATATGTATTTTACACAGTGAACCACATCGGTGGTGTAATAGTTAGCAGGCTCACCTGGAGTGTGATAGTTAGCAGGCTCACCTGGAGTGTGATAGATCGTGGGTTTGTGCTCACCTGGAGTGTGATAGATCGTGGGTTTGTGCTCACCTGGAGTGTGATAGATCGTGGGTTTGTGCTCACCTGGAGTGTGATAGATCATGGGTTTGTGCTCACCTGGAGTGTGATAGATCATGGGTTTGTGCTCACCTGGAGTGTGATAGATCGTGGGTTTGTGCTCACCTGGAGTGTGATAGATTGTGAGTTTGTGCTCACCTGGAGTGTGATAGATCGTGGGTTTGTGCTCACCTGGAGTGTGATAGATCGTGGGTCCCTGTCAAGTCAAACAAAGACTAATATTGGCATTTGTTACTTCTCCACTAAGCATGCAGCATTAAGGAGAAAAGGCAAAGACTGATTGGCTCAGAATCAGAAAATGTGTCCGAATGGAGACATGTATTCCCATGGACTGTTGTTTTAGTGAGCTAAAACTATGAAAAGCCATTTAAGCCTGTTGGTCTAGAACAAAGCAGACTTCATTATTATCATCTCATCAAAATTTAACTTGCTCTCTTCATGATGTAACTGGGGAAAAAATTGCTCATTTGTTGTTTAGCAACAATCACTCACTCACTCATGGAAATCAAGTTATGTCAAATGTAATAAGAATGAAAATTAACATTTTGTAGATGGGCAAGATTTATAGCAGAGAAAAATCCAGTTCTAGGATTTGTACTTAGGAAAGCTTTAACTGCATACAGGAACCAAGATTTGTAAGTTGTATAATATATTCATTATATAGGCATATTAGTAGACATTCAGGTTTGACAACTCTATGTTAAAAAGGATGTTATATAATTTTTCAAGTTGAAATACTTTGGAAAAAATTGACTTCAATTTCTTATTTCCTCAGTTAATATTTATTCTAATGTAGTTGTTTAATATTCCTGGTTTGTGGTTAGACAATGCTTTAATTTTCAAGGTATCAATACCACGGTTGAAATAGCATGATATATTTTTAGAATTTTAGCTGATTACCGCTTTATACGTCATCTTGTCAATAATGTGGCAATACACATCTATACACATGATTACATTAGAATGGAGATAACTATATTTGAAAAACATTTAATACCTAATTAGAGGATGTACTGTTAATATATGCAGACTTGAGATTTTATTGTGACTTGATAATGTACAAGTAAATGACTATATTTCCAGAGAGACCTCTTTATTTTACTATATAATGGCTGCTGATGCTGGAATAGAAGTGGGATCCTTTAATGCTGCCATTCTCTGTGAGGAGAATAAAGTTAGTACCTCGTTACAGTAGAAAATTATCATGGGAGCCTTTCCATTCACTTGGCAACCCTGTGTCTGGCGTCCATTAACTTTTTACATTTTGGTCTTCTTCTCTGGAATCACAGGGCCAAATTGGACCAACATTAGATATGATACTCCTTCTACGATTCTATTCCAAAATTGTGTCCAATGACCTTGCTCCGTATCCAATATGGCCACCATCGCTTCTGATCAGTTGAAAAATTGGAAATCTATGTAAATCTTCTCCTAAAAAACCACTGTTAACAATACATTAATAATTTACACCTTTGTTGTTTCTCAGGTGAACTTGTTCCAAAATATGACCTTATGCATGCCAATATGCTATGGATTATACACAATCAAAGGGAGACCAATCAAATACTTAGTACAAAGGAAAAAAATGTATTTCAAAATGTGAGGTTTAATTATCATGCTCTTCTTCTGGTCGCAGTTTTTGCATTAATAAAAAACACTGGAAAATTTTACAAATTTACACTATATGTTTTTATTTTCTGGTAATTTTGGGTCGCATTTGACTCCAATACACATTATGGCGATGTGGACTCGATCCAATATTATGTGATAAAGTTCGTCAGTGACTTGCGGCAGATTGGTGGTTTTCTCCGGGTACTCCGGTTCCCTCCACCAATAAAACTGACCGCCATGATATAACTGAAATATTGTTGAAAGTGGCGTTAAACATCATAACCCTAACCTAAGCCAATGTACATTATACACAGCTGAATACAGTATGTATATATTTTTATAATATAGAACTTTTGATATATTTCATTTGAAATTTGCAACCTAATCATATATTTTAAAGTAAAAAATCTCAACCTGGGCACATAATTTTAGGATAAAAGCTGATATTTCATAATATCTGTAATATATGCAAAGTAAATATATGTAGTCATGGTTTCACAATGACTTATTACAATTATATATGTATTTTAGGATGGCATAATTACACATATAGAGAAAGACTGTCAGTGGAGAAACTTTAACCTGTCTACAAAGAGGGAATCACAGTTTGTCAGCACATATTGTAAATATACTATTTTATATAAAGTGACATCATCACAATATTAGTACAGTCTAGTCCACTCATAGTGACATTTTAGGAGGGGGGAGGGGCTTGAAATCTTCTCATTATAACCAACTTCAATATAGGCAAACCGACATATCAGTGATTTTCCTACTCATTTGTATCTGGGGCTCGGGTCCCTTATAATCGGGAAAATTAGTGCGTAAATGATGTGAATTGGGAAAAGATGGGAAGAGCAATAAATTTATTAGTTTGGATGTCCAGTAATAGAATAGCAATCATACTGTACCAAGGTTAATGCCAACAGTAACAAATTCTTGTGATGAGGAAGAATGACCACAAAACAGTTCACAAAACTTAATACCCTTGGTGTACCACACTGTCATATAGCCAAGGGTATATTTGTTCATTTTTTATTGAAATGAACACCCTGGCATCTGGTATCATGACCTCTGGAGCACAACTGTCCGAATCAGAGTGACAGTCAGATTGTGAATCATTATCAACATTGCCACTATTTGCACTATCTACATGTTGTTTGATGTCATTTGAAGCTGTTAGGTAATAAAGAATTTGAATTTGTTGTTTCTGAAGTGACACTGACAGTGGTAACAAGGCGTTCAACTTCTGGGGGCCATGAACACAGGGTGTCAAGTGATCAAGGGCATGTATTTTTTGCTAATTATATTTTAAATTTACACTATATTTATCCTATATTTACATTTTTTTTAAATCCCATTTTCCTATATAATTTTTGTCAAAAGTGGCTCGACACCGTGTATCAGTACTAGTGAGTAGTGTCGGTGATCGGTACGGCGGTATAGTGGGTCGGACTCGCTTCAAACCACAAGCTTTATTAACGTCATCAGCCTCATTGCTCTCGGGCAGTAAAAACTTTTTTTTTAATCCAAAGGATTCAAGTTACCTGTACTTGTTTCTATCATTACTGGTAAAAAAAAATTAACATTATCAACATCATGACATTTTTATTTTTAACTTTTGAAACTCAATTGACAATAATTCGCGTATTCCGCTTCATCAACTGTTTTCCATTTTTAATTTCCAATGAATTGACAAAATATCAAGCAACGTAAATCCCAGGACATATCTACTATTTTTTATATTAAATTTATTTAAATAAACATCTTTAATATAAAAATTTATTCCAAATACTACAATTTCCGCTTTCGTTTTTCTGAAGTTTTATCGCAGTCCAGTACATGCCACTTTCAACAAATCAAGCGACCCAATATACTGTACTGGTTCCCGGTATCTTGTGTGTTGTATTTCGCTTGCATAATTAAAACAAACAGTAAACAGGTAATGCATTTGAAAAATGTTCGACTTTTAATTTCATTTGAAAAAGATTTCATTAATGATTTTTACGAATAATTTTATCACCACGCTATTGGGAATTTTCCCCCATGAAATTGGGAAAAAAAGAGCATTTTTCACATGGGGACTGGGGCCGATATTCGGAAAATCACTGCATATACACACAGGGATTGATGGGGATAAATAAACCCTTCAAAATAACAGATTTTTCATTTGAACTGATTTCATAATTAGTGCACTGGACTGTATAAACATTTCCTATTTAAATGTGTCAGCTACATGTATATCATGGCGAGAGAAAAAAAAATTTGATGGGATAGTGATGATATCTCTTGATATTTGTTTTGCACAGATCAACCCTCTGAGTTGAATTTTTGGTGCAAGTTCATTAAAACAGCAGTCTACAGTTAAGACATGTTGTTTCACTCTGACATTATCTGGACTCTTAGCTAACAAATCTTTGTTTGAAATAGGCTTGAATCCCTGATGATAGTACAGCCTCAATACATTCTTTAAGCAAGATGTCCATTTAAACAGCTACTTGGAACAGATTGATAGTTTGTTTATTGGGGGACGAAATGGGAGTGATTTAAGTATACAGTCAAACCTGTCTATAGTGGTCACCTGAGGGAGTTTGACAAAATGACCACTATAGACAGGTGACCTTTATATGAAGGGGTTTGATTATTCGACGAAATATTCTGCATTAGTTGAAAATAAACATTTTTAATCACATCTTATGTTTATCTCAATCTGATATGATTTGAATAAAACATACAAATAAATAAAGAAAGATATTTAATAAACAAAAGTACAATTTCCAGTAACACAATGTTGAACTGGAAACATTGTTTTCAAAATCGTCGATTGAATCTCACGTTTTCTTTAAAGAATGTTCATTATCTGGGTATGACCAACACCCTTCTCCTCGACAACTTTTCTCACCATCGATCACAACGATTTATAATCCGTTGTATTAAAGCCCAACGTACTCATACAAATAACTTTCACTTTGTCGTCTAATTTCAAAGCTTTCCTATTTACGGATGTTGATGATTTTGACATGATGCACTAGATACAAAATAATTTTGGTGAGTGAATTTCTACTTTCGTCGTAATGAATAAATATCTCCAATAACCCCCGGGTATAAACTTTCCTTTATGTAATTTATTACTCACAAAATTTAATAGTGTTTGTTTATTTAGTTAATTAAATTAAGCAATATATTTTGTAACACCTCTGGATTTTTTGTACATTTGAGAAAAATACCGAACTTTCAAAATCACTTCCGGTATTATTTTAAAAATGAACTTACCGTTATACAAAGGTTTTACACTGGAAATTACTAATAAATGGTGACCGCTGACCACATTGAACAGGTGACCGCTATATCAAATTAAAATATATAGTAAAATGCACAGGGAGAGCACGAAAGTGACCTTTATGAGCGGGTGACCATTATACAAAGGTGACCGTTACGACAGGTTTGACTGTATACTGAATACATGTATCATGTAAACTTGAGAATTGACATATTTAGTTTTTTCTATGATTTTTCTTTATTTAAGATGGTGTTAGTGGTCTATAGACCATCTATATCTATATTTATTTGTTGATTCTTATATTGTTCTCACTGTTGGATCCTTACTCTGTCAGTATTTTAGGCTACTATTAAATGAACATTATAGAAAACCCAAGAGGCAATCAAGAATGAACAATAAAGAGACACAGGCAACATTGGGCACAAAACACAGAACAAAGACAAAGTAAACAAGACACAGAACAAAAACAAACAGCAAAAAACTCAATACAAAAAACTAAAAAGATGAGCAACATGGACCCCTCCAAAAAATCAGGGGTGACGTAAAGATGAGCAACATCGACCCCTCCAAAAAATCAGGGGTAACGTAAAGATGAGCAACATCGACACCTCCAAAAAATCAGGGGTAACGTAAAGATGAGCAACATCGACACCTCCAAAAAATCAGGGGTGATGTAAGTGATTAAAGGAAGATTTAACACTTAGTAATATATTTTAGCGCTGATAAAGATGGGAGATTATTACTGGTATGGTTGTGGACATGATCAACATATAGAGAGAGCTTCTAGCTACTACACACAGGCTGCTGTAAAGGGAGATCCTCATGTAAGTTTACCTGTACTACACACAGGCTGCTGTAAAGGGAGATCCTCATGTAAGTTTACTGGTACTACACACAGGCTGCTGTAAAGGGAGATCCTCATGTAAGTTTACTGGTACTACACACAGACTGCTGTAAAGGGAGATCCTCATGTAAGTTTACTGGTAATACACACAGGCTGCTGTAAAGGGAGATCCTCATGTAAGTTTACTGGTACTACACACAGGCTGCTGTAAAGGGAGATCCTCATGTAGGTTTACCTGTACTACACACAGGCTGCTGTAAAGGGAGATCCTGATGTAAGTTTACCAGTACTACACACAGGCTGCTGTAAAGGGAGATCCTCATGTAAGTTTACCTGTACTACACACAGGCTGCTGTAAAGGGAGATCCTCATGTAAGTTTACCTATACTACACACAGGCTGCTGTAAAGGGAGATCCTCATGTAAGTTTACCTGTACTACACACAGGCTGCTGTAAAGGGAGATCCTCATGTAAGTTTACCAGTACTACACACAGGCTGCTGTAAAGGGAGATCCTCATGTAAGTTTACCTGTACTACACACAGGCTGCTGTAAAGGGAGATCCTCATGTAAGTTTACCTGTACTACACACAGGCTGCTGTAAAGGGAGATCCTCATGTAAGTTTACCTATACTACACACAGGCTGCTGTAAAGGGAGATCCTCATGTAAGTTTACCAGTACTACACACAGGCTGCTGTAAAGGGAGATCCTCATGTAAGTTTACCTGTACTACACACAGGCTGCTGTAAAGGGAGATCCTCATGTAAGTTTACTGGTAATACACACAGGCTGCTGTAAAGGGAGATCCTCATGTAAGTTTACCTGTACTACACACAGGCTGCTGTAAAGGGAGATCCTCATGTAAGTTTACCTATACTACACACAGGCTGCTGTAAAGGGAGATCCTCATGTAAGTTTACCTGTACTACACACAGGCTGCTGTAAAGGGAGATCCTCATGTAAGTTTACCAGTACTACACACAGGCTGCTGTAAAGGGAGATCCTCATGTAAGTTTACCTGTACTACACACAGGCTGCTGTAAAGGGAGATCCTCATGTAAGTTTACCTGTACTACACACAGGCTGCTGTAAAGGGAGATCCTCATGTAAGTTTACCTATACTACACACAGGCTGCTGTAAAGGGAGATCCTCATGTAAGTTTACCAGTACTACACACAGGCTGCTGTAAAGGGAGATCCTCATGTAAGTTTACCTGTACTACACACAGGCTGCTGTAAAGGGAGATCCTCATGTAAGTTTACCTGTACTACACACAGGCTGCTGTAAAGGGAGATCCTCATGTAAGTTTACCTGTACTACACACAGGCTGCTGTAAAGGGAGATCCTCATGTAAGTTTACCTATACTACACACAGGCTGCTGTAAAGGGAGATCCTCATGTAAGTTTACCAGTACTACACACAGGCTGCTGTAAAGGGAGATCCTCATGTAAGTTTACCTGTACTACACACAGGCTGCTGTAAAGGGAGATCCTCATGTAAGTTTACCTGTACTACACACAGGCTGCTGTAAAGGGAGATCCTCATGTAAGTTTACCTGTACTACACACAGGCTGCTGTAAAGGGAGATCATCATGTAAGTTTACCTGTACTACACACAGGCTGCTGTAAAGGGAGATCCTCATGTAAGTTTACCTGTACTACACACAGGCTGCTGTAAAGGGAGATCCTCATGTAAGTTTACCTGTACTACACACAGGCTGCTGTAAAGGGAGATCCTCATGTAGGTTTACTGGTACTACACACAGGCTGCTGTAAAGGGAGATCCTCATGTAAGTTTACCTGTACTACACACAGGCTGCTGTAAAGGGAGATCCTCATGTAAGTTTACCTGTACTACACACAGGCTGCTGTAAAGGGAGATCCTCATGTAAGTTTACCTGTACTACACACAGGCTGCTGTAAAGGGAGATCCTCATGTAGGTTTACTGGTACTACACACAGGCTGCTGTAAAGGGAGATCCTCATGCAAGTTTACTGGTACTACACACAGGCTGCTGTAAAGGGAGATCCTCATGTAAGTTTACTGGTACTACACACAGGCTGCTGTAAAGGGAGATCCTCATGTAAGTTTACTGGTACTACACACAGGCTGCTGTAAAGGGAGATCCGCATGTAAGTTTACCTGTACTACACACAGGCTGCTGTAAAGGGAGATCCTCATGCAAGTTTACCTGTACTACACACAGGCTGCTGTAAAGGGAGATCCTCATGCAAGTTTACCTGTACTACACACAGGCTGCTGTAAATGGAGATCCTCATGTAAGTTTACCTGTACTACACACAGGCTGCTGTAAAGGGAGATCCTCATGTAAGTTTACCTGTACTACACACAGGCTGCTGTAAAGGGAGATCCTCATGTAAGTTTACCTGTACTACACACAGGCTGCTGTAAAGGGAGATCCTCATGTAAGTTTACCTGTACTACACACAGGCTGCTGTAAAGGGAGATCCTCATGTAAGTTTACTGGTACTACACACAGGCTGCTGTAAAGGGAGATCCTGATGTAAGTTTACTGGTACTACACACAGGCTGCTGTAAAGGGAGATCCTCATGTAAGTTTACTGGTACTACACACAGGCTGCTGTAAAGGGAGATCCTCATGTAAGTTTACCTGTACTACACACAGGCTGCTGTAAAGAAGGGAGATCCTCATGTAAGTTTACCTGTACTACACACAGGCTGCTGTAAAGGGAGATCCTCATGTAAGTTTACCTGTACTACACACAGGCTGCTGTAAAGGGAGATCCTCATGTAAGTTTACCTGTACTACACACAGGCTGCTGTAAAGGGAGATCCTCATGTAAGTTTACCTGTACTACACACAGGCTGCTGTAAAGGGAGATCCTCATGTAAGTTTACCTGTACTACACACAGGCTGCTGTAAAGGGAGATCCTCATGTAAGTTTACCGGTACTACACACAGGCTGCTGTAAAGAAGGGAGATCCTCATGTAAGTTTACCTGTACTACACACAGGCTGCTGTAAAGGGAGATCCTCATGTAAGTTTACCTGTACTACACACAGGCTGCTGTAAAGGGAGATCCTCATGTAAGTTTACCTGTACTACACACAGGCTGCTGTAAAGGGAGATCCTCATGTAAGTTTACCTGTACTACACACAGGCTGCTGTAAAGGGAGATCCTCATGTAAGTTTACCTGTACTACACACAGGCTGCTGTAAAGGGAGATCCTCATGTAAGTTTACCTGTACTACACACAGGCTGCTGTAAAGGGAGATCCTCATGTAAGTTTACCTGTACTACACACAGGCTGCTGTAAAGGGAGATCCTCATGTAAGTTTACCGGTACTACACACAGGCTGCTGTAAAGAAGGGAGATCCTCATGTAAGTTTACCTGTACTACACACAGGCTGCTGTAAAGGGAGATCCTCATGTAAGTTTACCTGTACTACACACAGGCTGCTGTAAAGGGAGATCTTCATGTAAGTTTACCTGTACTACACACAGGCTGCTGTAAAGGGAGATCCTCATGTAAGTTTACCTGTACTACACACAGGCTGCTGTAAAGGGAGATCCTCATGTAAGTTTACCTGTACTACACACAGGCTGCTGTAAAGGGAGATCCTCATGTAAGTTTACCTGTACTACACACAGGCTGCTGTAAAGGGAGATCCTCATGTAAGTTTACTGGTACTACACACAGGCTGCTGTAAAGGGAGATCCTCATGTAAGTTTACTGGTACTACACACAGGCTGCTGTAAAGGGAGATCCTGATGTAAGTTTACCTGTACTACACACAGGCTGCTGTAAAGGGAGATCCTCATGTAAGTTTACTGGTACTACACACAGGCTGCTGTAAAGGGAGATCCTCATGTAAGTTTACTGGTACTACACACAGGCTGCTGTAAAGGGAGATCCTCATGTAAGTTTACTGGTACTACACACAGGCTGCTGTAAAGGGAGATCCTCATGTAAGTTTACTGGTACTACACACAGGCTGCTGTAAAGGGAGATCCTCATGCAAGTTTACCAGTACTACACACAGGCTGCTGTAAAGGGAGATCCTGATGTAAGTTTACTGGTACTACACACAGGCTGCTGTAAAGGGAGATCCTCATGTAAGTTTACCTGTACTACACACAGGCTGCTGTAAAGGGAGATCCTCGTGTAAGTTTACCTGTACTACACACAGGCTGCTGTAAAGGGAGATCCTCATGTAAGTTTACTGGTACTACACACAGGCTGCTGTAAAGGGAGATCCTGATGTAAGTTTACCTGTACTACACACAGGCTGCTGTAAAGGGAGATCCTCATGTAAGTTTACCTGTACTACACACAGGCTGCTGTAAAGGGAGATCCTGATGTAAGTTTACTGGTAATACACACAGGCTGCTGTAAAGGGAGATCCACATGCAAGTTTACCAGTACTACACACAGGCTGCTGTAAAGGGAGATCCTGATGTAAGTTTACCTGTACTACACACAGGCTGCTGTAAAGGGAGATCCTGATGTAAGTTTACTGGTACTACACACAGGCTGCTGTAAAGGGAGATCCTCATGTAAGTTTACCTGTACTACACACAGGCTGCTGTAAAGGGAGATCCTCATGTAAGTTTACCTGTACTACACACAGGCTGCTGTAAAGGGAGATCCTCATGTAAGTTTACCTGTACTACACACAGGCTGCTGTAAAGGGAGATCCACATGCAAGTTTACCAGTACTACACACAGGCTGCTGTAAAGGGAGATCCTGATGTAAGTTTACCTGTACTACACACAGGCTGCTGTAAAGGGAGATCCACATGCAAGTTTACCAGTACTACACACAGGCTGCTGTAAAGGGAGATCCTCATGTAAGTTTACCAGTACTACACACAGGCTGCTGTAAAGGGAGATCCTGATGTAAGTTTACTGGTACTACACACAGGCTGCTGTAAAGGGAGATCCTCATGTAAGTTTACCTATACTACACACAGGCTGCTGTAAAGGGAGATCCTGATGTAAGTTTACTGGTACTACACACAGGCTGCTGTAAAGGGAGATCCTCATGTAAGTTTACCAGTACTACACACAGGCTGCTGTAAAGGGAGATCCTGATGTAAGTTTACTGGTACTACACACAGGCTGCTGTAAAGGGAGATCCTCATGTAAGTTTACCTGTACTACACACAGGCTGCTGTAAAGGGAGATCCTGATGTAAGTTTACTGGTACTACACACAGGCTGCTGTAAAGGGAGATCCTCATGTAAGTTTACCTGTACTACACACAGGCTGCTGTAAAGGGAGATCCTCATGTAAGTTTACCTGTACTACACACAGGCTGCTGTAAAGGGAGATCCTCATGTAAGTTTACCTGTACTACACACAGGCTGCTGTAAAGGGAGATCCTCATGTAGGTTTACTGGTACTACACACAGGCTGCTGTAAAGGGAGATCCTCATGCAAGTTTACTGGTACTACACACAGGCTGCTGTAAAGGGAGATCCTCATGTAAGTTTACTGGTACTACACACAGGCTGCTGTAAAGGGAGATCCTCATGTAAGTTTACTGGTACTACACACAGGCTGCTGTAAAGGGAGATCCGCATGTAAGTTTACCTGTACTACACACAGGCTGCTGTAAAGGGAGATCCTCATGCAAGTTTACCTGTACTACACACAGGCTGCTGTAAAGGGAGATCCTCATGCAAGTTTACCTGTACTACACACAGGCTGCTGTAAATGGAGATCCTCATGTAAGTTTACCTGTACTACACACAGGCTGCTGTAAAGGGAGATCCTCATGTAAGTTTACCTGTACTACACACAGGCTGCTGTAAAGGGAGATCCTCATGTAAGTTTACCTGTACTACACACAGGCTGCTGTAAAGGGAGATCCTCATGTAAGTTTACCTGTACTACACACAGGCTGCTGTAAAGGGAGATCCTCATGTAAGTTTACTGGTACTACACACAGGCTGCTGTAAAGGGAGATCCTGATGTAAGTTTACTGGTACTACACACAGGCTGCTGTAAAGGGAGATCCTCATGTAAGTTTACTGGTACTACACACAGGCTGCTGTAAAGGGAGATCCTCATGTAAGTTTACCTGTACTACACACAGGCTGCTGTAAAGAAGGGAGATCCTCATGTAAGTTTACCTGTACTACACACAGGCTGCTGTAAAGGGAGATCCTCATGTAAGTTTACCTGTACTACACACAGGCTGCTGTAAAGGGAGATCCTCATGTAAGTTTACCTGTACTACACACAGGCTGCTGTAAAGGGAGATCCTCATGTAAGTTTACCTGTACTACACACAGGCTGCTGTAAAGGGAGATCCTCATGTAAGTTTACCTGTACTACACACAGGCTGCTGTAAAGGGAGATCCTCATGTAAGTTTACCGGTACTACACACAGGCTGCTGTAAAGAAGGGAGATCCTCATGTAAGTTTACCTGTACTACACACAGGCTGCTGTAAAGGGAGATCCTCATGTAAGTTTACCTGTACTACACACAGGCTGCTGTAAAGGGAGATCCTCATGTAAGTTTACCTGTACTACACACAGGCTGCTGTAAAGGGAGATCCTCATGTAAGTTTACCTGTACTACACACAGGCTGCTGTAAAGGGAGATCCTCATGTAAGTTTACCTGTACTACACACAGGCTGCTGTAAAGGGAGATCCTCATGTAAGTTTACCTGTACTACACACAGGCTGCTGTAAAGGGAGATCCTCATGTAAGTTTACCTGTACTACACACAGGCTGCTGTAAAGGGAGATCCTCATGTAAGTTTACCGGTACTACACACAGGCTGCTGTAAAGAAGGGAGATCCTCATGTAAGTTTACCTGTACTACACACAGGCTGCTGTAAAGGGAGATCCTCATGTAAGTTTACCTGTACTACACACAGGCTGCTGTAAAGGGAGATCTTCATGTAAGTTTACCTGTACTACACACAGGCTGCTGTAAAGGGAGATCCTCATGTAAGTTTACCTGTACTACACACAGGCTGCTGTAAAGGGAGATCCTCATGTAAGTTTACCTGTACTACACACAGGCTGCTGTAAAGGGAGATCCTCATGTAAGTTTACCTGTACTACACACAGGCTGCTGTAAAGGGAGATCCTCATGTAAGTTTACTGGTACTACACACAGGCTGCTGTAAAGGGAGATCCTCATGTAAGTTTACTGGTACTACACACAGGCTGCTGTAAAGGGAGATCCTGATGTAAGTTTACCTGTACTACACACAGGCTGCTGTAAAGGGAGATCCTCATGTAAGTTTACTGGTACTACACACAGGCTGCTGTAAAGGGAGATCCTCATGTAAGTTTACTGGTACTACACACAGGCTGCTGTAAAGGGAGATCCTCATGCAAGTTTACTGGTACTACACACAGGCTGCTGTAAAGGGAGATCCTCATGTAAGTTTACTGGTACTACACACAGGCTGCTGTAAAGGGAGATCCTCATGCAAGTTTACCAGTACTACACACAGGCTGCTGTAAAGGGAGATCCTGATGTAAGTTTACTGGTACTACACACAGGCTGCTGTAAAGGGAGATCCTCATGTAAGTTTACCTGTACTACACACAGGCTGCTGTAAAGGGAGATCCTCGTGTAAGTTTACCTGTACTACACACAGGCTGCTGTAAAGGGAGATCCTCATGTAAGTTTACTGGTACTACACACAGGCTGCTGTAAAGGGAGATCCTGATGTAAGTTTACCTGTACTACACACAGGCTGCTGTAAAGGGAGATCCTCATGTAAGTTTACCTGTACTACACACAGGCTGCTGTAAAGGGAGATCCTGATGTAAGTTTACTGGTAATACACACAGGCTGCTGTAAAGGGAGATCCACATGCAAGTTTACCAGTACTACACACAGGCTGCTGTAAAGGGAGATCCTGATGTAAGTTTACCTGTACTACACACAGGCTGCTGTAAAGGGAGATCCTGATGTAAGTTTACTGGTACTACACACAGGCTGCTGTAAAGGGAGATCCTCATGTAAGTTTACCTGTACTACACACAGGCTGCTGTAAAGGGAGATCCTCATGTAAGTTTACCTGTACTACACACAGGCTGCTGTAAAGGGAGATCCTCATGTAAGTTTACCTGTACTACACACAGGCTGCTGTAAAGGGAGATCCACATGCAAGTTTACCAGTACTACACACAGGCTGCTGTAAAGGGAGATCCTGATGTAAGTTTACCTGTACTACACACAGGCTGCTGTAAAGGGAGATCCACATGCAAGTTTACCAGTACTACACACAGGCTGCTGTAAAGGGAGATCCTCATGTAAGTTTACCAGTACTACACACAGGCTGCTGTAAAGGGAGATCCTGATGTAAGTTTACTGGTACTACACACAGGCTGCTGTAAAGGGAGATCCTCATGTAAGTTTACCTATACTACACACAGGCTGCTGTAAAGGGAGATCCTGATGTAAGTTTACTGGTACTACACACAGGCTGCTGTAAAGGGAGATCCTCATGTAAGTTTACCAGTACTACACACAGGCTGCTGTAAAGGGAGATCCTGATGTAAGTTTACTGGTACTACACACAGGCTGCTGTAAAGGGAGATCCTCATGTAAGTTTACCTGTACTACACACAGGCTGCTGTAAAGGGAGATCCTGATGTAAGTTTACTGGTACTACACACAGGCTGCTGTAAAGGGAGATCCTCATGTAAGTTTACCTGTACTACACACAGGCTGCTGTAAAGGGAGATCCTCATGTAAGTTTACCTGTACTACACACAGGCTGCTGTAAAGGGAGATCCTCATGTAAGTTTACCTGTACTACACACAGGCTGCTGTAAAGGGAGATCCTGATGTAAGTTTACTGGTACTACACACAGGCTGCTGTAAAGGGAGATCCTCATGTAAGTTTACCTGTACTACACACAGGCTGCTGTAAAGGGAGATCCTCATGTAAGTTTACCTGTACTACACACAGGCTGCTGTAAAGGGAGATCCTCATGTAAGTTTACCTATACTACACACAGGCTGCTGTAAAGGGAGATCCTCATGTAAGTTTACCTGTACTACACACAGGCTGCTGTAAAGGGAGATCCTGATGTAAGTTTACTGGTACTACACACAGGCTGCTGTAAAGGGAGATCCTCATGTAAGTTTACCTGTACTACACACAGGCTGCTGTAAAGGGAGATCCTCATGTAAGTTTACCTATACTACACACAGGCTGCTGTAAAGGGAGATCCTCATGTAAGTTTACCTGTACTACACACAGGCTGCTGTAAAGGGAGATCCTGATGTAAGTTTACTGGTACTACACACAGGCTGCTGTAAAGGGAGATCCTCATGTAAGTTTACCTGTACTACACACAGGCTGCTGTAAAGGGAGATCCTGATGTAAGTTTACTGGTACTACACACAGGCTGCTGTAAAGGGAGATCCTCATGTAAGTTTACCTGTACTACACACAGGCTGCTGTAAAGGGAGATCCTCATGTAAGTTTACCTGTACTACACACAGGCTGCTGTAAAGGGAGATCATCATGTAAGTTTACCTGTACTACACACAGGCTGCTGTAAAGGGAGATCCTCATGTAAGTTTACCTGTACTACACACAGGCTGCTGTAAAGGGAGATCATCATGTAAGTTTACCTGTACTACACACAGGCTGCTGTAAAGGGAGATCCTCATGTAAGTTTACCTGTACTACACACAGGCTGCTGTAAAGGGAGATCCTCATGTAAGTTTACCTATACTACACACAGGCTGCTGTAAAGGGAGATCTTCATGTAAGTTTACCTGTACTACACACAGGCTGCTGTAAAGGGAGATCCTCATGTAAGTTTACCTGTACTACACACAGGCTGCTGTAAAGGGAGATCTTCATGTAAGTTTACCTGTACTACACACAGGCTGCTGTAAAGGGAGATCCTCATGTAAGTTTACCTGTACTACACACAGGCTGCTGTAAAGGGAGATCCTCATGTAAGTTTACCTGTACTACACACAGGCTGCTGTAAAGGGAGATCCTCATGTAAGTTTACCTGTACTACACACAGGCTGCTGTAAAGGGAGATCCTCATGTAAGTTTACTGGTACTACACACAGGCTGCTGTAAAGGGAGATCCTCATGTAAGTTTACCTATACTACACACAGGCTGCTGTAAAGGGAGATCATCATGTAAGTTTACCTGTACTACACACAGGCTGCTGTAAAGGGAGATCCACATGCAAGTTTACCTGTACTACACACAGGCTGCTGTAAAGGGAGATCCTCATGTAAGTTTACTGGTACTACACACAGGCTGCTGTAAAGGGAGATCCTCATGTAAGTTTACCAGAACTACACACAGGCTGCTGTAAAGGGAGATCCTCATGTAAGTTTACCTGTACTACACACATGCTGCTGTAAAGGGAGATCCTCATGTAAGTTTACCTGTACTACACACATGCTGCTGTAAAGGGAGATCCTCATGTAAGTTTACCTGTACTACACACAGGCTGCTGTAAAGGGAGATCCTCATGTAAGTTTACCTGTACTACACACAGGCTGCTGTAAAGGGAGATCCTCATGTAAGTTTACTGGTACTACACACAGGCTGCTGTAAAGGGAGATCCTCATGTAAGTTTACCAGAACTACACACAGGCTGCTGTAAAGGGAGATCCTCATGTAAGTTTACCTGTACTACACACATGCTGCTGTAAAGGGAGATCCTCATGTAAGTTTACCTGTACTACACACATGCTGCTGTAAAGGGAGATCCTCATGTAAGTTTACCTGTACTACACACAGGCTGCTGTAAAGGGAGATCCTCGTGTAAGTTTACCTGTACTACACACAGGCTGCTGTAAAGGGAGATCCTCGTGTAAGTTTACCTGTACTACACACAGGCTGCTGTAAAGGGAGATCCTCGTGTAAGTTTACCTGTACTACACACAGGCTGCTGTAAAGGGAGATCCTCATGTAAGTTTACCTGTACTACACACAGGCTGCTGTAAAGGGAGATCCTCATGTAAGTTTACCTGTACTACACACAGGCTGCTGTAAAGGGAGATCCTCATGTAAGTTTACCTGTACTACACACAGGCTGCTGTAAAGGGAGATCCTCATGCAAGTTTACCTGTACTACACACAGGCTGCTGTAAAGGGAGATCCTCATGTAAGTTTACTGGTACTACACACAGGCTGCTGTAAAGGGAGATCCTCATGTAAGTTTACCTGTACTACACACATGCTGCTGTAAAGGGAGATCCTCATGTAAGTTTACCTGTACTACACACAGGCTGCTGTAAAGGGAGATCCTCATGTAAGTTTACCTGTACTACACACAGGCTGCTGTAAAGGGAGATCCTCATGTAAGTTTACCGGTACTACACACAGTCTTCTGTGAAGGGGGACCCACATGTAAATTTACTACAAAGAGAGACCCACATGTAAGTTTACTATAAAGAGGGACTAATTTTATTGTAGTAGATTACCATGAAAATAATTTTTATACATATATCATTGTGCCACAGAAGACCTACTTTCTCCAATTTCCCAAGTACACACCTCCTACATGGCCAAAAATACATACTTTTCCTAGGAGAAGGATGTGATGACTGCTTGAAGCAGCTTCTATATACAACAATAGTTTGTTGAGAGATAACGATGGTTGCTCATTGAAAGGCAAATGTTTCCCATCATATCCCATTATTTCTTATGTATCTAACCACTCATAGGCAATCAAGGGGTCATAGGTGACAAAAAGGTTAAGGTTAAGGTCATGGGTTTCTAATCACAAGCCTAACACAAATGATATTGGTTCGCAACCTGATACTAACTTCGAGTGTTAAGGTCTCCAGACGTCTGAGACAGGGATTTCTCCAGTTAGTTTGTTTTAATGTCTCCAGACACGTAAGACAGATTTCTCTGGTTAGTTTGTTATAAATGTCCAGGCTCTGATAGCCGTGCTATAGCTTAAAAAATTGATGAAAGTGCCATTAAGCACCTTAACCATAAGCTCTATCACTAAACCTGTAGCTACAACCTTCATGTACATATTGATTTATTGTTTTAAAAATTACAATCAATCACATTTTTTGTAATTTGGTTGTCAATGTTAAATTGTTTAAAGCATTGTTGATCAGAAATTTTATCAGGGTTTACTGTTTTCACATAATGCTCTGTCTTGGTAGTCTCAGAAATGGTGACATTTCAAATATTAAAAAAGAATTTTGTAGACAAAAAAAAGTTGATTTCCAATTTTGTTTAAATGTGTAAATGAATTGATGTAAACATCTTTACACTATTTTTGATGTAGGCTGTTTTTAACCTTGGTTTCATGCTAGAAGATGGTGCACAGATAAAAGAAGATTATTTGAAACAGCTTCATATACCAGAGAATGTACGACATAAACGAGATGAACTTTTAAAAACACTCTATGCTAGGTAATGTTATATTTCCTCTCTGATAAAGTCACACCTTCTGACCTTCTTAGTCATAAAAGTTTGGAGTTTTAAAATGAACTTCGAAAAACAATTGGTATTAGGTAATATTTTATTAAGCACATATATTTCCTCTCTAGTAAGGTCACACCTTCTGACCTTCTTAGTCATAAAAGTTTGGAGTTTCAAAATGAACTTCGAAAAACAATTGGTACTAGGTAATATTTTATTAAGCACATATATTTCCTCTCTAGTAAGGTCACACCTTCTGACCTTCTTAGTCATAAAAGTTTGGAGTTTCAAAATGAACTTCGAAAAACAATTGGTATTAGGTAATATTTTATTAAGCACATATATTTCCTCTCTAGTAAGGTCACACCTTCTGACCTTCTTAGTCATAAAAGTTTGGAGTTTCAAAATGAACTTCGAAAAACAATTGGTACTAGGTAATATTTTATTAAGCACATATATTTCCTCTCTAGTAAGGTCACACCTTCTGACCTTCTTAGTCATAAAAGTTTGGAGTTTCAAAATGAACTTCGAAAAACAATTGGTATTAGGTAATATTTTATTAAGCACATATATTTCCTCTTTAGTAAGGTCACACCTTCTGACCTTCTTAGTCATAAAAGTTTGGAGTTTCAAAATGAACTTCGGAAAACAATTGGTATTGGGTAATATTTTATTAAGCACATATAATTCCTCTCTGGTAAGGTCACACCTTCTGACCTTCTAAGTCATAAAAGGTTAGGGTACGAGTTTTGCACTCATTTTCACAAATCATCCACATCATAACACTTTATATACTCAAAGTTTGAGTAAGTTTGTCACTTACTCACTCACCAGAATTATTGGGAACAGTACCAAAAATAAATTACAATCTGGAAAGTCAACACAACACTAATAAAATTTATAATTAAAAAGACTGGACAACACGAATCCTACAAAAAAAAAGGAAAATGCCAATAAAATAAGAAAACTGATGGGGCAATCAAGAAATACAGTCAAACCTGCTTTAGTGACCACCTCTATTAAGTTACATGTACACAGAAAATTGAAAAGATAAGAAATGCAGAGCCCATCAATAAACAGGAGTGAATGAAGGGCAAGCAGTTCCTATTTCTTGTAAGACATTTGCTGTGAGGACTAAGCTAATCCTGCTCTATACATGCCATCCATCATGAACATCCTCATTTACAAAGTTGTGGTAAAGTACAAACTGGTGAAGTTCTCTTAGTTAATCATCATTAAGATTTCTGCAAGTAGCCAAGGCACAGAAATCATGCATTGGTCGCCTAGTCAATAAAATGTCTAGAGAGATGATATTTTGTCTAGGTAGTTTATATCCTTGATCATGTAAGTAATTTAATTGACAGATGTAATCCTCTGTTTGGAAAGTCCAGTAATAATTAGAACAGGCTCTGTAATGGCATATCATCTAGAATATGCCGACCTCTTATGTGGGGAAGATATTGTAAAACATCAAAGACCATAGGACAATGTATTAATTTGTTATTTTCTAGATGTAGAGATTCAAAACATACTGAAGCTTACCTTCCATGTACCATAGCATTATACAGAGTTCAGATATTAGAATTCTGGCTAAAATATCAACTTATTTTACAGGTAAGATTAATTACAGTGATAACTACTTTGAGTAACCTCTCTTATGACAGACTACATCTTTTGTGAAATCAGTTTAAAATGTCAAAGTTCTTCATTATTTGTATTACAGAAACCTCTATTAAGAGACCAACTGTCTTTAGAGAACACATTACGTTTACAGAAGGGGTGATATCTCAAGGCGAGTTAGAAAATTTGAAATAAGACAATAAAATGTATATTTGTTGCTTTAATGCTAAGCTGGCAGTATTAAGGAGTTAAGACTATAGAGTAAGACTGGTTGGCTCGCAATCATGATAATGTGTCCGAGTGGAGCAATATATCTGTCCGCAGACTATTGTTTCAGTAAGCTAGCACTATGAAAATTCAACTAGGTATATTGTACTAGTACAAGGCAGACATCATCATCATCTCATCAAATGTAACTTGTTCTCGTCATGATACAGCTGAAAAATTGCTAATTTGGCGTTAAACAACAATCACGCACTGGTCAACACAAGTCATCAATAAATGGATAACATATGGCCACATATTGACTGATTTTAACTCCATTACCATTGTCAGTCAAATAAGACAGTCTTCGTTCAAGATCTTATTGTTTACACAAACTAATTTCTATACATTTTTATGCAATAGCAAACAGTTTTGAGTTAAGATAATTGCTTTCATGCTTCACATGTGGAAAATGCATTCAAGATTTAAGCAAAAAAATAAAAATATATAAACAAATGAAACCAATTTTTTTGTCTTGCAGTTGGCATGATTATAATTTTATAATAATTTAATAATTTTCTTGATGTGATTTTTGTACAATTATTTTACAGGTTTTAGGATTTATAACAGTCACCATGGTAACAGTTTTAAGTGCCAGATCTATATATCATCATATGAGAGGACACACATCACCATTACAAGATGTAGCCATGCATCTGTAACACATATCCTACAGTTTAATTTATTTACTACTTACGTTCCTTATTACATCTTTCACTGTTCTATAAATCTTAAAATGTAAAAGGGGGAGGATCTCTTCCAATTTTAAAGGGGAGGATCTCTTCCAACGTAAAAGGGGGGTCTCTTCCAATTTTAAAGGAGAGGGTATCTTCCAATGTTAAAGGGGAGGGTCTCTGCCAATGTAAAAGGGGAGAGTGTTTTCCAGTGTTAAAGAGGATGGTCTCTGGAGTTTGTCATCGTCACTTTTACAGATCACATTCCACTGTACAGTGAGGCATTAGTTCTTGTCTGATTCTGGCCTTGCGTTCATACAACTTTTGAGTATGAGTTTTGTTCTTGTACTAAGAATATTACCAATCAGAACACTATCTAATATTGACTGTCTTTTAATTTGAGTACGAGTGCGGAAATCATACTCAAATGGGTTTTTTTACCGCAAGGCCAGGTTTTGCGGCCATAAAATTTTTGAATATGAAACATGTACGTGTACTTGAAGTTTGATTGCTGCAAGACCTGGTCTAGGTATACGTTACTAAATTATTTCATTCTGTCTGCATAACTGAGAAATCACCATAATGGGAAGTAACTTACTAAATATGTCATTCTTTTATTAAGGTATAAAATTATGTATGGAAAGTATATTCTTTTTCGTTATGTACCCAGAAAAATTTTGGGGGAGCACTTAGTTAACAATTTATCAGATTGTCCAAAACAAATGATTTGTGGGTGATAATTTTATTTTGCCTCAGTGTGCAACTTTCTACTGTTGCATACATTTTATTTACCATAAATTAGAGGTCAAGTTAGATTTTCACTATGGTGGTCAATACTGTTCTGGAGTTATGCCCCTTAAAAATATTTAAGATAGTGGGCTAATACCATTTAAAGTGAAAGTAAACTTATGAATATTTTAAAATTTTTAATGGATATATATTTGTTAATGATTTCTCTCTACTTGATATTGATAATCTCAACATGTTTTTATTTATTTATTTTTTAAATAAGGAGCAGTACTTAGTGCAATATTTATTTTATTTTTGATTTTAATAAATATAAATTTACAGCAATATTGTTTTTATCTTTGATTTTAATAAATATAAATTTACGATTGACTGTTGTAGTTTTATCATATATTTTACACAATAAAATGTATTTCTTCTGTATTACTCAACAGTCTTTTTATCCTTCAATCTAGATTGTAGCAGAAAAGCTAGGAAAACAAACCAAGACAACATTAAGTACAAAATTAAATAACATCAAAAACATACAAAATATATATAATAGACATACAAAATATATAAAATAGCAAATATACAAAATATAAAAAATAGCAAACATACAAGAAGGATCAACATTACACTGCTTAAGACAAAGAAAAAGTACTGAATTCCACAAGCATAGAAAAAGAATCAAAATTACACTGAAGATAGCATAAAAATACAAAATTCAAGACTTTTCAGTAAATGAGAAAAGAGAATTGGAGGTGGATTTAAAAGATTTGTAAAAGAAATGATTGATGAAAAGAAATTTTAAACAGTGATGGCCAACAATTCCACCAATATCAACAAATTGAACAACCACTTCTTACATCAAACAATTGAATGGAATTCCAGGTTCTGGCTTAGAACATACACAAAAAAGTTTGTAGGTTAAACTGGTTTATAATATTCCTTCATCTCTTGATAATTTGATCTCCAACAGCAATACAGATATAAACAAACAATAAAAATACATACATAGATTCTCTTCTTCTCAAAATGACCACATACTTTCACAAAAATGAATGACAATATAAACACATGGACCATCCCAGCTAAGCTTTGTTCAGTGGTTTCAGAGGAGAAGTTATAAATATGAAAAATTACGACTGACACCAAGTGATGGCAAAAGCTGATGTGGCCTTTGGCCAGATGAGCTAATAAAATGCAGTAAGGTTGTTCTGGATTTTAACTTTAACCACAAGGAAGTTGACTGCAGTGTTGACCCGAAAATTAGTGATCATTCCAAACTTCTAACAATATACACATGTAATTCCTAGCACAGAATAAACATTCAGATTTATTTTATGGATTCTAGAATGACCCAATTCAATACAAGAGACCCAAAGGTGTCAAAAATGGTCAACTTCCTTGTGGTTAAAGTTAAAATCCAGAACAACCTTGCTGCATTTTATTAGCTCACCTGGCCAAAGGCCACATCAGCTTTTGCCATCACTTGGTGTGTCGTAAATTTTCATATTTATATCTTCTCGTCTGAAACCACTGAACAAAGCTTAGCTGGGATGGTCCTTGGGGGGGGGGTTCCCTTTCAAAATTTTGTGTCTGACAGCCATGCCCGTCCCTTCAAAATGGCTTCTGTTACTAAAAATAAAAATTGTTTTGTCTTTTGCTGCTTTAGTACAAGTCAAAGTGAGATCAAATTGTTATAGATAGTGATATATGTATAATTTATTTTCATTCATTTTGATAAATCCAAGGTGCAGTATTTTTTCATGCATCTATATCTTGGAGCTAAATGCTTTATTTGACTTTACTCTCCCAAAAGTGAGACACAATATTTTCCCTAGAAATATTTTTGAGTTATCCCCCTTTCATCATATTGTCCAGGTTGCGTCACCTGTGGAATTTCTTTACATTCTCTTTAATAGCAATAAAAAATGTAAGGATTGAAAAGAATACATATACTTCATTGTTGTTACTAAATGGTGCATGAACTATAGAAATTGCACATTTTTGTATTGTTTATTATAATTGTATGGTATTTTAATATTCAGCTTTTCTATGACATGAAAACTTTATATTTTTTGCCATTTTTGTAGTAAAATCAATATTGTAAATTGCTTATTAAATTTTTACACTATTGAGTTTTGGTAAATAAGAGAAATAAGAATGTTCTGTCTATGAATCTTGTCATAAAATCACAATAAAAAAAACCCAAACTGTTTTATTTACTTTGGATCACTATATCTTTTGTGTAAAATGGCTGTAAATTTTTCTCAGTGAAAATAACTTTGTTGATTAACTAGAAAATGAAATTATAAAATCTAAACTATAGAAATTTTCACATCACAAACGACATGAACTATTAATTATATCTGTAAATTTGAATTGGAATGTAGGAAATTTTATACATTGATCAAAAAGCTAACATGATATTTTGCAGCCATTTTACATGAAAACATATTATACAAATATAGCCTTTCGTTGAGGTCAATACATGGATTTATAGACCTATATATATATGGACCGAGGACGAAGTCCGACGTCGATATATATTTTTAGATCTATAAATCCATGTATTGACCGAAATGGTAGGCTGTAATTGTTTTATCATTTTTCAATATTATTTTTTAAATATTAAAATTTTGAAAATTTTATCATTTTGAAATTTTTTGAAAATTTTGAAATCTTGTGAAATTTTTGAAAATTTTTGAAATTTTGAAATTTTTTCAAAATTTTGACCTTTTTTTTGTATATTGCATGGGTGTTATTATAATTAGTAACATCTGATCAATACTTATCAATTATGGACTTTTTACGAGGTCAATATGTTATATATGGACCTGTTAGGATTATATTGACCGAAGACACAGACGAAGTCTGAGGTCAATATAATCCTAACAGGTCCATATATAACATATTGACAGAGTAAAAAGTCCTTAATTTTTATATTACATATGTAATGTATTACTCGTGTCATTGAAAATAAAATATTAACACATCATTATTTTATTGTTTAAGAACACCATAAAACTAGAAAATTGTTTACTTCAGGTGGAGTGTAAACGCAGTCCGGAACGGACAATATCCGGATCTAAATTTAGTAACATAGCGTCAATATACTTAAAAATAGAAACATAGCGTCAATATTTTTTAATATAGAAACAAGACGTCTGGTTTCTTCACAGTAGCAAAAATACATTAAATATTCTGTATATCACGTGACTGATTTAGCCAATGAAATTGTACGAAAACCACACCATATGTAATATTATACAATTAACGCCTGCACTTAAGGTGAACAATTATGATGTTCACCGCAAGTGCAGGCATTAATTGTTTTATTATACTGAAACTCGATGCAAACAATTTTTGCATCACTCTTATTTCGTTTGATAAATGCGAACATTTCTTTAAATGAACAGCCAGAATGGTTCCACTGGGCACACCGGCGGTGGCCATTTTATACATACTTACGTCACGTACACGTTTTACATCATGGTCATTTTACCGATATCGTAAGTGCTTTGGCGATCTAGATCACTGTTCTCCCAGGGTAATCAGTAAAAACTGATGACCGGTGAAATAGAGAAAACAAGGAATTTAGGATTTATTATTTAAAATGTTACACTTGATTTTCTATTGAAAAAAGATACTGAAGTATAATAATATACACTTATTGACTGGGTATGAGGGTAATAGCACTTTTATTGTCCCCAAGGTACCAGCTATTGCCAGAGGCAACACCAGGGACAATAGTTGGCACAGAGAGGACAACATAAGTGCTATTACCCCAATATCAAGTCTATAAGTGTTTTATTATACTGAACAACTGTGTAATTCAAAATTCTACATTGTAGGTCCTTTTCTGATGGATTTCTAGTCTACTTTATTAGTGCTTTTTAAAACTAATACATTTTCATGTGTGTGCATTTGAAGAAGAAATTAATAAAAAAAAAAAAAAAAAAAAATATTTAGTTCGTTCTTTTTTGTATTGATATTGACTTTGTCCTCCAATAGAGGGTGATAGGATCATTCCATTATATACAAATTCTTTAACCCTTCAGCACCAAAGCTACATTTTTGTCGTTTTTGACAAACCTTTATAAAAAAGTTATACATGCAAAAACACAATTCGCAATTGATACAGTAAATATATACTCCAATAGATACGTCGTGAAAACATGCAACGTTGCGTGACGTTTTATCGTAACGTTGTATATAATCAACGTCTTAGCGTTCAAAGGGTTAAAGCAGTTTTTTATGACGTCATTTAATTTAAACCGTCTCGGTAGTTTAGCTCGCGCAATGAAAAAGTCTGAGGACTTGCATGACGTCATTTAATTTAAACCAATGAGATGAATGATTTAGAAAAGTCCGGAAAATATGATTGCTGAAATTACCACAGAGGGGAATAGTCCTGAAATTTTCGACCGGCACCACTAGGGAATAGTCATGCAGTTGATTTTAGGATGCAATAGCAAAACTACTGTCATGTTTTTATAAAGGAAAAAAGATAGTGAAGTATAATAATATGCAATTGATGACTTTCGATGAGGTGAAGAAAGTCATTAACTGTTTTATTATATGATATTAAATCAAATTTGAATTAACACCAAACAGTGCCAACTTTGTTCCCCAGACACCCCTATCTGCCCAACTTCTGCCATTATTAATTTAATTGTGTACCGAAAGTAATTAGTAAGAACGCCTCTGATTAGTCGATGACAAAATTTAACCCGATGATGATTGGCTACTACTTTTAAGATAATTGGGAAACACAATTTCTATTTTAAGGTGTCTGAAGGAGCGTTGGAATGTTATGTTCAACTCTCGTGACTTTTTGTGCGTTGAATATACCGTTTTATCAAAGAACGTCACTAGGCACGTCAGCAAATCAGAAAAGACATTATCTGAAGTCATATAATAATACTTTTTATAGAACGTTATGTGACCCGTTTTCAGCCAATCAACCTTTCTAAATTATATACAAAAATGATAAACTTGTTTATATTACTAGAAATATTGAAAATTGAAATAACACTGTACAGAGATGATTCAGAATAATCTTGGAAAACTGTCATGACAATATTATGAATGAATCAAAAGAAAAATTTATTTCTCCCAAGTAGAGTAAAAGGAAGATTTAGCTTAAGCCTCTCTGGTACATTGTAATGTACATTCAGAATATTATTAAAGGTGTCCTGTGATTTCTTATGAAGTAACTTCCAAATAAGTGATACACAACAACATGAGGATAGTGAAAACAATTGGTTCACCGAACAATTACCGAGCGAAAACCCAGATCTGTCAAACTTTTGTTTTGGCAGTCGATAACTGTTACTTCAAGGTGACACTGTTGATTACTTGTCAAGATCTTGACAAATAAACCAGGGACAAAAATATGGCAGTGTTAAATTGGTTAATTGGATTGCAAAATTTGGATCTCCAACAACAATACAGATTAGAAAAAGAAAAACAAATCTGCACAGATTTACTTCCACTCGAATAGACCACTCACAATCATAATTTTAACAACAACATGAACGTGGAGAGTACAATAACTTACATTTGTAATATAAATTAATAACCCTTGCATACCATCAGTCTCTACTCTATGGATTCATTCTGCTGACTTGTCCTGTACCAAATTCATATTTTCCGTGAAATTTTTGAATTCCGAAATAAGAATTGCAGGTATATACATGTATATAAGATACTTGTTATGTCTTTATTACAATACATGTATTTAAATGCATCGGTGGTATAGTGGTTAGTGTACTCATTGTGGTAAATCGTGTATTCGACCCCCGTCAGATCAAACCGAAAGACTATTAAATTGGTATTTGCTGCTTATCTGCTAAGCACACAGCTTTACTGGTAGAAAAAGCAGACTGGGTGGCTTGAAATCAAGATAATGTGTCCGAGTGGAGTGACATATCTCCCGGTGGACAGAGTGGAGTGACATATCTCCTAGTAGACTGTTGTTTCAGTGAGCTAGCACTATAAAGATTCAATTAAGCATGTTGGTCTTAAACAAAATGGACATAATTTCTTTGAATGTAACTTACTCTTGCCATGATATAGATGAAAATTACTCATTTGGCATTAAGCAACAATCACTCACTGTACTACAATATTTCAAATTGTTCCAGAGAAAAATTGATCACTCGAACATTTTTCTACAACCCAGGGACAGATAATGTAATGTTTTTCCAATGTGTGTGCTATATATAGTAAAATAATTACAGTAATCAAATACATTTTGCAGGTCTCTGTATCTTTGGAATAAACATGTAGCGGTTTATTTACAATTGTGGAATAAACATGATCAAAATCTAAGGTGTAATCTTCAATTTAGGTAATACATGTAGTTTTAAGGATGTATATTTTTCAAGAGTTATCTACCCTTGTCCTAAATGACAAAAGTTTAAGTGACATACTTTTTCTGCATTAGTTGTGAATTCTAATGAAGATCTTTATTAAGTATCCTAAATCTTTGGCAAAAAACATAGTTTTTATATTCTGTTTTCAGAGCATGCCCAAATATTTAAATAATGATCTAGGTCAGAGAAGTGACCAAGAAAAAAAGGTTACATTTTCAAACTTATTTTAATGTAGGTTGTAATAATTCATAAGAATTGTATTTGACTATAGATATGAATGTTGATAAAAAGATCTGATCTTCCTTTTAATTTCAAGATCAAGGTTTAATTTATATATTATTTTTTTTGGGTCATAAATATGAATATTAAATTAATACTAACTATAAAAATATTTTAATTATGTATATATGTTTTCAATTTTGTCATTCACACAAATTAAAAAAAATATATAAATAAATCTTATGTTAAAATTATTCTAATGTCAGCATTCAATGTTAACAAGATATGGAAATTCTTCAGATCTTTGTATTATTGTGGTTGATGAAATTGTCATGCATCACCGGTTAACTTTCTCATTTCAGTTTGTAGAATTTGTAGTCTTCACTGGTGTCTTAGTTTCTACATGTATGTAGGTATTTAATGTAAAGAGTGATAGGACTTTGATAGTGCTAAAACTTCAACTTAAATATATATTGTATACACTTAGTTTATTATGACCCCTCCCCCCTCCCCCCTTTCTGAGGGAGACATAGTGTTTTCATCCTGTACAAACAATACTTCCTACATTTTAAGTGTGAATTCCTTAAAACTTTAATTACTTGCATATTATCACAGGAAGAATCGCATATCGTTAAGGCAGTTTGGTTGGACCGTTTTTGAAGGAGTTATTGCCCTTTTTGACTCAAAATATTTCATCAAACGATTTATGCACAACTTCTTCTACATTTTAAAAGGGAATTCCTTAAATCTTTAAATACTTGCTTATTACGATATGGATAATCACTTATCATCATGGCATTTGATTGGACCATTTTTGGAGGAGTTATTGCCCTTTTTGACTTAGAATAATTCATCAATAAGTTTTTATGAATTCAATTCTTACACTGGAACCTTAACAATTTCTATTGATAAATAATGGTCATGTGATAAAATTAGCATGGAAAATGGAAGGTAGAAATTAATTTCTTGATTTTGATTCTAAATTCCTTTTTTTTAATTCTGAGTTCCTGATTCTGATTACCTTACATGTATTTAGAATTCTGAGTGTCTGATTTTTGGTTCTGAGTCCCCAAAAAAGGATTGTCCTTTTCTGCTTTCATGAATTTTTGGTTGATACAGTTTTTAAATTTATCAAGTATCCATGGCAATAACAGCAGGAGACCATTAAGGTAATGATTTATTTTCAATTGTTCATTAATTCTGTCATTTCAATTATATTTGAATTTATTTAGCAGTAAAACGACATTGAATTAGACACAAAGTATTAGTGTTAATTGTATCGAGTTACATTAATACAATTCTATTGTGTTGCTAAGTAGCCAGCTGAGTGTTTCCCTGACAAAGTCCACAGAATGCCGATGCTGGGTGGCAAACAACTTTTACAGAGCAGATTGAAGAGCTTTTCGTTTTAATTATAGTGTGTTTATTGTGTTGAAGGTCAGTTATAAGCTGTTGTTACTCCCCCCTTTTCTAATGTATTTCCTTTTTAGAGACATGTTACATTGTTTGCCAACAGTTGATCTCTTATTTTAATGAAAATTATAAGAATCAACTTTTCAAGGATTTTTCTAAATTAGACATTCACGATTACACTCTTTAAATATTAAACGTTTGATCCAGACCGATCATCACATTGTCCAAACAAATGATCTGACCGCTGGCACTTTAGCTTCAATAAAGACCGTTACCATGTCCATCTGTACTCTACAGTTGACCATTCAAATACGTTATAATTGCTGAATATCAATTCATTCCACTTTTGATATTGATGTGAATGAGATTTAATCTAAAGATTTAATGTCAAATTAGCGTATTAAATTTTGTTAATTTTGGGGTATTTATGAGTTTTCTTAAATATAAAGCTTAAAATTATGCCAATATCATTTTCTTGTTGATTTCTCTATCACTAGTTCACACACATAAATGAAACATTAAAAGTTCAAAAGTTTATTTTCAATCCATTGTAGTTTGGGTTTTGCTTGTCTACATTGTAGGCTTAATTCCTCCAATTAGTTTTGAACCGCATCAGTGGTGTAATGGTTAGCATGCTTGCTTCCTGTGCGGAAGATTCATAGGTTCGAGCCCCTGTAGGGTCAAATCATAGACTAATAAATTGGTAGTTGATGCTTCTCCATTAAGTATACAGCATTAAGGAAAAAGAGCAAAAACTGGTTGGCTATGAATCAAGTTAATGTATCCAAGTAGAGTGACATGTCTACCCTCATGTTTCATTGCAATAGTACTATAAAAATCCAACTAAACGTGTTGGTCTAGTATATGTATAAAACAGACACCAATATCATCTCATAGAATGTAACTTGTTCTTGTCATGATAAAGCTGAGCAATTTCTTATTGGGTGTTAAACTGACAGGGGCGGATCCAGAGACTCTTTAGACGGGGGGGGGGGGCTCAATTTTGGAGCCGAAATGACGAAAAAAGTGCTATTGAGATGTAAACGTATTAACGTATTTATAGTATGATAATAACTAATATACAAGAATTAGAAATATAATTATAAATAAACATTATAAATATTTGAAATGTTAAATATACAAATAATGCAAGTATCTATGTTGATTACTCGATTAAAATGTCTGGAAGAATCATCTTTCTCGGTTGCCTCCTTGCAAAATCGGCAATTATCTTTTGTGTGTTTACTGGTATATCTCTGTGGATGTACATTAAGGCCAAAGAAGTAAGTCTACCTTGACCCATGGTAGAACGCAGGTACGTCTTAAGAAGTCGCAGAGTACTTATACTTCTTTCACATTCACAGCTAGTGACGGGGAACACAGCCGAAATGCGTAAAATAGTTGCGACGTTGCTGAAGAATAGTTCATCACATTCCTTGAGAGTGGCAGTTATGGTGCAAGGTCTATCCTCCGTATCTCTAGATTGCCAAAGGGAATACCACTGGGCCAATTCAGCATGTAAAGTATCCTTACATGGCAAGTCGGTTTAAAAAAAAAGAGAAATCTTCTAACTTTGGTAACATTGTCATTACAGACGGTACCAACTGAAGCCCCAAAGCGGCTCTGGCGTGTAGGTCTGTAAATCTTGTCTTCATTTCGTTTATCGTATAGTCTAGGAAAGGTATAGTTATAGACTTTCGAAAGTAATCTTCCGGTCCCTCAGACTATACATTGTCTCTCATTGTTTGCCTCCCGCAGGTTCTGGGTTTTTTAATCTCTATATCCAGCGGTTCACATATCTTAAGGCTTCTCTCATAACACTTGCGATTAAATTGTTCCACATTTTCGTGATCTCTCTTGCAGTGATCTACTAAGGCCTTTCATAAAAGCCAAGCACATTTGCACAATAACAATAGCGACGACAAACTCAAAATAGCAAATAGAATATAGCAAAGAAGTTGCATCAGCTGCTCCTGGTGTACGTGTGTTTGGCAGTTTTGTAAAGTGCTCAAGGGTCTGAACAATAGCAGGAAAAAAATCCAGAAACACAGAAAAAGCATCGTGCCTTTCCACCCACCTGGTCCTACACAACTGTTTCAGTTTAGTCCTTGATGTTTCGTCGTTAACAGTCTCATCTATTAGCTTCTCAAGTACCGTTTTTTCCTTTGTGAATACTCAAAGAACTTCACAACCTGATCCGATGTGCACATCATGTTTCTGACAGACGGGATGTTGCATGCTTGTACAATGCATCTATTTAATTGGTGAGCTGTACACCAACACGGTAGTGCTTTTGGAAGCTGTTTCTGAGTTCTATAGGTTCTACTCCTTTAACTTTCCCTGCCATGTTGCCTGCACCATCATAGCACTGACTGCGCATCTTCATGCCATCTAATCCAGCTTCATCGATGAAGGTTAGAAGTTCCTTACTTAAGCTTTCCCCACTTGTGTCAACACTAACATCTCGAAAACTAAGAAAGTTTTCCTTAATGTTCTTCTCTTTGTCAACGTACCTGATTGTAACAGCCAATTGCTCTTTGTTGGCTGTATCTCGAACTTCATCTGCAGACAATGAAAACCACCCACCAGCTTCATTACAATCATTCACGATACTTCTCTGGATACTATCCCCAATGATCGAGATTACTTCGTTCTGTGTGGTTTTAGTCGTATATTGACTGTCATCTCTATGGCCTCTGAGAGCTAGATTTTGCTGACCACATAACAACACAGTCTTGACTATTGTTTCCAACACCGCAAGGTTTCGTATCTTTCTTTCTTGTAGTCCTGTATTCAAAGCAACTATTACATCTTCCTGTGTATTTTCCATACGTCTCCTGAAATGTTCACTCATGGTGTAGTTTTCCTTGTGGGATTCATAACTTGAACCAGGCTTTTTCTTCACGGATGTATCACCAGAATTATGTCTCTTCTTCAAAAAGTATTCATTGAACTTTTCAGTTGCTTTTTTCCAGTTACGAAATGGTTCTGAAACAAGTTGACCATGCTTACTGGGTTCTTTACAAAAAAGAACACAGTGTAAGTAAAAGGCACCATCACTTGAGACTGAGTAAACAAGTCCATGGTACTTTGATAGCCACTGTGATTGAAAAGATCTATTTATTTTTCCAAAACTTGTTTGTGGAAATTTGTAACCAATTTGTGGATAGTGTAAATTTTTTAAAGCATCATATCGTTCTTCATCTGACAGTACTTTATTCACGTAATTAATAATATCATACTTTATAGTCAAGTTTTGTAATTGTACATTATATCCCTGATTATTACTTTGTTCTGGTTGGAGTCTAGACTTCTTGTTTACTTGGATAAGTTCTGTACATGAGTCCTCTTCAACAGTCTCCAAGGGTCTGGAAATTAATGAAATAAGTATATTATTTTTATACATTGTAATATATTTTCATTATTTTAGAATGTATTTATATGTTCATTTAGAATTAGAGTTTAAAATATGCTGTTTTCACATATATTTTTTAAAAAACGGTTATTCATGTCATTTTTTTATTTAAAAAAAATATAGCAATATTTGCCTTTAATTTCATATGCAGTGTTTATATGTATAGTGTATGTCATTACTCTGTCTGATTCTGTCCGGCATAAAAATGTTGTATTGTTATATGTACATGGAATCAAATTATCAATATTTGTTTTATATGTAATTCTCTGCCTCTTCGGGGGCCCTTAATTGGAACAATAAAATTATTATTATTATTATATGTAAAAATAAATGTCATTTAAATGATAGAACTTCAAAGAGCCTCAAATTACAGGTGTTGGGGATATATACCTATGTAATTATGACACTAGACATGTTTATATAACGATTTAAGACAATACCTGATTAATTGTTATTTTGACGATGTATTCATAAAAACTTCAAAGAAACTTAAAAAATTGATTTAACATAATTACTTACCTCTTTGAAAACGGTCTACTTGTCATAAATTTTCTGATGTCCATTATAACTGTTTATTACTCGACAAATTTCATATAACTGAAGGTAAAAAAATACTCACTACCAATAATACAAAAATGACCAGCGGCCAGATTAAATAAATACAAAGGAATTCATTTGTATTTTGTTTTACTTTCATCACACAGATCGAATCTAGTCATTTGATTAAGAGTCTTGCAAAAACGTATCGTCGTATGTCGTATGTTTAAATAGAATAGAATAATTTTATTAAATCAATCAAGAAGCCCGTGAGAGCACAGAATTACAGACATTTGCATTTTACACTTACAATGATTTTGATGATTAGTAACATATATGACATATATAAAAAGAATAAAAACAAGTATAGATGATCGACACTGCAGGGGGGAAACCACCCCTAGGCAGAACAAACTATGGCAGTTTATAGCTAATATTATGATATACATAAAAAATATATATTATACAAATATAATATGATGTAGATATAGCATGGTGTTCATATCACGAATAAATATGTGCTTGACTTATTGGACGGGGGAGGGGGGCTGAAGCCCCCAAAGTCCCCCCCCCCCCCCCCCTGAATCCGCCACTGAAACAACACTCACTCACTCTAATAAGTGTGGTAGAAATAATATAGCCGGAAAAAAATGAAAATAAACTCCATACTAACCCACTAACCGACTATTTTAGGATATACATTGTATATATTTGATGTTTCTAACCAATTATGACAGAATAAACTACTTATACATCCTTATTTATAATTTTATTTTATGTACTTATAAATTTAGTATTATTACATACATGTCAATATTTAACATTGTACTTGAAGTAGATAATTAAGTCTTTAACAGTTTGTTTAATATATATTTATTGTAACCAAACATTGTCATTATGATTTGGTCATCTATAAAATCAAGAATGGATATCTCAGTTGGAATCAATTATTTATCTTCTCTTTCCTAATCACAACAATCTTGTTTTATTAATTGCACTACACTTGGTCCTCATAGTCCTTCTGTCCAACTCTCTGTTGTCGCTGTTAAGCTCGTGAATCTAATGTGCAGTATCCATATTTCCATATTTCTATCTTCCGTTGAATAATAAGCTCCTATCACTAAAGGCCAAACAAACTTCTGCTATTACTTGGTGTCAGTCAATAGAAGATTGTATAAATTAATGCAGGTCTAAAAATCTATATGATTTATTCCCTTGACCTCAAAATTTAGCATAAGCTACAATAAGCGACACCTTTAACATGTTAATGATCTAATAGAACATAATTTCTCATTTTGTTTGATACCACATTTTATATCATTAATAGTTTCTGATTGGCTCAAATATTGAAAATCAATCTCAAAAACCAGTAAACCAGTGAATTACATTACATTTGAAAAAATATCATCAAAAATATTGCCGATACTTGCCCTACTGCAATCTGACACGTTATATGCCCTGACATGTCATTATTGTTTTTAGTTACTAGTATTTAAAACGTAATACAATCTTATCAGAAATCACAGTTCTACTCAAACGGAAACTTTGCATGATCATTTGATGTTTTTTTCATAATAAAATTGTCTGGAGATGGGCCAGATGATCCAATATTTTTTTGCAAATACTGATATGGCCTCTTCCTTTAAGAATGATGATCATCTGAGAACAACAGACTTCGTCTAGTTTTTATTTGATTTTATGGTGTTTGACACCACTTTCAACAATATTTCAGCTATATCGTGGCTGTCAGTTTTATTGGTGGAGGAAACCGGTGTACCCAGAGAAAACCACAGACCTGAAGGGTGTTCAAAACTCACAACTGTAATGGTGATAGGCTAGTTTTTAAATAAATGGTTGAATCCGAAGTAAATTCCCAGGTCATCTTTTATATTATGCCCGTTGTCTACAATTTAAATCTCCCTTTTATCATATCAATGTAATATTTGACTATACTCTTATGTCATAAGACATTTGATTAGTTGTAGATTTATTTGTAATCTTGATACTTCAAGATCAAACTTTTACTGTTAATAACAATTCTTATATAATTAATAATGTCAATTTTTTATTTGATCTTTGCAGGTGTATACAGGTGGATACATGTCTTTTGATTTGAAGGTCAGATGGCTTACAAGGTGGATAAGAGTCTTTGATAGAGATAAGATGATATTTTATTACTGATAGTATGATTATCAAGATGATATAGGATATATAAGTATAATCATTACTTAGAAAAATAGTCTAATGCAATCAGTACCTAACACTACTGAGGTAGTGAGATTGACCTCCGACCCATAGCAAGATCTACTCAACATAGATAGAAATTTGTCAGAAATATAGGAATGTTTGATTTTGAAAGCAATGTCATTTACTGTTTCACCTTTATAAAAAAATGTTATTGTCCATTAAAAATGTGAAAAATGCTAAAACGAGTCAATGATAACTACAGCGGAACCTGTCTAATCCGACAAACCAAGGGACCAGGGAAATGTGTCGGATTGTACAAGATATCGGAATACTCAGAGTTTATTTTAGTTAACAGAAATACTTTGGGACTATTAATTTTTGTCGGATGTCACGGGATGTCGGAAAACTCAGGTGTCGGATTGCACAAGTTCCACTGTATATGGTTTCGTTTGAAGTATATCATACTGTTGTTTGATTGTTATTTATATAAAAGAATGCTATGGTAAATGGCCATGTAAAATTTCAACTATAACATGTACATGTACCACTCCAGAGTTATGTCACTTGAATATATGCAAAATTGTCAAATGAATGGTTTCCAAGATGATGTCCTTGGTTTCATTCATAATGCTTTCATGATTGCTACTTGTGGTAAAATACAGATTAATTCAAATTATTCTAAGAGGCCCTCGTGCAATCAAGTGTCTATCACCACTAAAGTTGTGAGTTTGAATCCGTTCATGACAAGGTGTACGCGATACAACATTATGTGATAAAGTTTGTCAGTGACTTGTGACAGGTCGGTGGTTTTCTCCGGGTACTCCTGTTTCCTCCACCAATAAAACTGACTGCCACGATATAACTGAAATATTGTTGAAAGTGGTGTTAAACACCATAAACAATTAACCATGTACACAAATATTCTGAAAGCATATATTCTGTTGACTGGTGACAAACATTCTTTTACTAAAAACAAAAAAAGTGATGTAGGAATTTAAATGAGAAAGTGGGGTTAAAATTTTGTTTACTATCAAAATGATGGAGATTTTGAAGTTACCTGCTGTAACAAAGTCAAAGACGTTTTTTTTTTTTATCAATTGACATTGTTACCTGTAACAAAGATGTTTTTTTTATCAATGAACATTGTTACCCCTGCCCCTGGGGAATACATATAATAATAGTATCATACCAAGCAGTCTATTTTGATGTACCGTATGTAAGACAAATACAATACATCAAAGAAGTCACTTATATTTGGTTTCCATTTTATGTTTTTTTTAAACTTAAATTACAAAGAAATATGTAAATTTTCAAGTGCGATGAAAGTATTATTGACAGTGTATTGATTAAAGTTTCCCCGCAGGGTCACAAAGTTTTGGAAGTGAATACGGTATCAGCTTTCGTTTTAATTTTAAGAACACACCCACAAGAATAACCCTGACAATGATAGTTACTCTACCACCTGTTGTTATTTCTAAGGACGAGTTATATAGATATAATTATTTTATCCCATTATAATGCATTGTAGGTAATATTACAAGTGCTCCATCATTTAAACCTAACGATCTCTTTTAACCCAGCATTTTTTAGCTGTGTAATATCAGCATGTGTGTAGAAAACCAGTATATTTGCTATAGATTCCAATATTTTCTTCTTTTTTCAGAATTTATTATAAAGTATAGTTTATTATTTAACATAACAGATTGGACCACGGACTTTTATACATTTAAATGGCAAGTTTAGTTTTGTGGTGAAAATTTGCAGGTTTTTGTGATGTTGTGAAGAATGACTGTTATTATGTTTGTACCTTTAAAGCCCAGTTCACACAAAATTTTGATGGCCAATAAAACTTGGTGAAAAAGTAGTCTGTTGACAAGAGTCAAAAATATGCAATGAATAACCAATATCTTTAGCATGAATTTTAAAAGTTTTAGTGATCGCAAGTGAAAAAAAAGATAAACCTCCATAGTTACAATATGAAGCCAATCTAAACCAAACCTCCTTGGGACCAGTTGAACCTCATTGAATCGAAGTCGATGGGACCGATCATTTATTTACTTGAAAATATCTGAATATCCACGTTATCTGGGATAAATTAAGCTGAAAGCTACTCCAAATGAGCCAAATTTTTACCTCTGAGGAAACGACTTGTCCGAGGTTGAAATGTTGAGGTTCAGTTGTATTTATTTACCTAAATCCCTGAACTGACGTATGGTTGGTCAATTCTTATAAAAATTATTAAATTGTGAGTATATTTGCTGAAGAACTTATAAGAAAATCCTTGTTTCTGCTACGAGGCCTTCATCAGTGTTTTATTCTATCAAACATGTTAGGGGCTGTGATCATATGGTAGTTGGATTTACAACTACCTATGCAATTGGTGCCTATCACCAGTAAAGTTGTGAGTTAGAACCCTGTTCATAGTGAGGTGTACTGGATACAACATTATGTGATTGTCAGTGACAGATCAGGTGTTTTTCACAGATACTCTTATTTCCTCTACCAATAAAACTGGCTGCCACGATATAACTGAAATATTGTTGAAAGTGGTGTTAAACACCATAAACCAAATCAACCATAAAAAATGTTGTATGATGCTACAGTCGAGTTCTCAAATGTAGCATCATATTACAGGTTTTATAAAATAAAATTCTTATGGATGTTTGAAGATCAAATAGGACGTCTTTCAATTCTACCAACTTTAGTAAAACCTTTAACAATATTACTATAATTAGATTTAATAATTATAACTGAGATCATGCTTTTTACATTTACCCTTGTGAAACTTTAATTCAGAATTTTGGCTTTAAAGCATTTTGTGTATAGAAGTTGGCACCAATATGTCTATATAATAAATAATCTTATTTTATGTCAAGACCATTATTGTCCAGTAATATTACCCTAATTTTTACAACTTTATTATACAAGGCTCTTAAGGTTACAGATTTTATTGGTAGGGTTAGAGTTATGGTGTTTAATGCCACTTTCAACAATATTTCAGTTATATCATGGCGGTCAGTTTCATTGGTGGAGGAAACCAGAGAAAACCACTTACCTGCCACAAGTCACTGACAAACTTTATCACATAATGTTGTATGGAGTACACCTCGCCATGTGCAGGATTCGTACTCACAACTTTAGTGGTGATAGACACTGATGATTTTATTGTATAGCAGTACTGTACAGTTAAAGTCACTGTATATACAGTCAAACCTGTCTAAACAGAACCCCTTAAGGACTGAAGAATTTGTTCAGTTTAGACAGGTGTTTGGTTTACACAGGCTCAAATTACGTAGACATTTAGTAGATTGGACTGTTAAGTCTTTTTTGCTTAGGCAGGTTGACGGTTTACTCAGGGTTCAGTAAATTGGACTGTTAAGTCTTTATTGTGTAGGCAGGTTTACAGTTTACTCAGGGTTCAGTAGATGGTTAAGTCTTTCTTGTTTAGGCAGGTTGACGGTTTACTCAGGGTTCAGTAAATTGGACTGTTAAGTCTTTATTGTGTAGGCAGGTTTACAGTTTACTCAGGGTTCAGTAGATTGGACTGTTAAGTCTTTCCTGTTTAGGCAGGTTTACGGTTTATTCAGAGTTCGGTTTAGACAGGTTGTACTGTATAATACTTCATGTAGAATGTATTGTATCCAAAGATACTCCTGGATGTTTGTAATATCTCATCAAATCATCACAGCATGTATATTATAGGTCAGTTATACTTGGGCTATATGTTAATACTTGTTTAAGTTAAGAATCAAATGAATTCAGTTTTTATTTCTCAATTTGTTCTAATATGTTAAATCTTCAAATATCAAATTTATTCTCCTAATTCATTATAATTGTATAATTTTGTTTGAAAACAATTCACCATTTTACAATTTGACCTAGAATTATAGAAATGTTGTTATTTACCAGTTCTTTTGAAATGGGTGTTGTATTATATTGAGATATTGATATTTATTTATTTATGCTTTTTTAAGCTGTGTTGGTTATGCATCAGTGATTCAAACACATACTGCTACAGTACTGTACATTATGTAGCTAAGAGATATCTACTGCAAAGAAATATGTTTACAAAATCAATTGTAATCTGAATTAATCCAATTAATACATAAATAACGTTATGTTGTATTTTAAAAATAAATAGGATAAATGAAAATTGTTTTTTTTTTTGTTTTTTTTAAATTGAAATCTTTACCAAGTTTATAACTCCATTCAGACAATAACACAATAAAAACAAATACACGAAAAAAAACGAAAAGATACCTACGTGATGGAAAAAAAGTTGAATTAATTCATAACTTTATAAATTGGTTGGATGGTCTTTTCATCCAAATTACAATAATCTTCAATGTAATTATGCAAGGCTGAAATGGATTAAGAAAAAAGATATACAAAAAGTTTTCAAATCTAGTTATGGTTTAATGGTTTTCTGTTTGAAAATTTATGAAATTTGAATGTATGCAAAATTCAATAACCTTTCGTTTGAAAGTTAAAACTATTTGCTGTGATATTTTTTATGTTTATTAGAAAGACTTGTTTTATTGTTGCTTTTTCAAAAAATAATGTATGCAATTTAACAACTCTGCTTGGGACTATTTGCTTTGATATTTTTTATGTTTATTAGAAAGACTTGTTTTGTTGTATTTTTGTAAAATAATGTATACAATTTGACAACTCTGGTTGTTTTATAATGCCCTAAACACCTAAACCATATTGATTTATTTGAAACTTCAATATTTATCTAATAAAAATGTCAAAAGTAGAAACTTCAAGACCCCTTGTTATTAGGAATGTTTTATTTTAGTTTGTGTCAATAAACACACGTCTTTTTCAGAAAGGTGTGTAAATTGACTCGTGTTTTAATGCCCCAAAGCATTGTGGGATAAATAGCTAGATTGAAAGTGATCATTCTTTTATTGAACGATAAACAGATTAGTTATTTTTGTGTCAAATGTTTGTGTTAGAGATAATTGAATTTTTACCTGACCAGGTGTGTTATCCTTATACCTGGTGTGAAGTCAGAGGGACAGTGTCTAGTTTCACTTTTACTATACAGTTATCAATTATCTAATTTAACAGAGTTTTTACGACTTTATATGGATAAAAAGGAAACAATATTCACTTGCTAAACAGGTAATACTAAACCTTTTTTATAAATCGTCGCAGACAATTTTGTTAAAGGTTTAAACTACAAATGTAGCCATATATACTAGGGTTTTATTGCTTTGATAAGACGATTTAGGTTAAGATATTCACAAACATATTCAAAGTTATAAATATATAATATATTTTTTGATTTGTTTTGAATATTTAATATTGACAAGAATTTATCAACCAACTTTAAAAGTTATATAATTTTTTGGAACTTTTCAATAATTGAAAATGTAAACAAATTTAAAGGTTACCTAATTTACCATTTAAGACTTATTACAGGGATATCTATCCTTTATGCTTGTTAAGTTTCTTACCAAATTAACTATACAATTGAACCTTAATTTACCACAAATTTGCCTATGAAATAAATATCAATGCTATGTAAAGTAAAATGGCAACTTTCCATATAAACAAGTCTTTTTAACGAGAATTTGAATTGTGTATTCGAGATTTGCATTCACAAGACATTGAATTGATCATGTTGAATTTGAAGATTTAATAGTTATAAAACCTATTGTAGGATTTTTGGGTGAAGTTTGTTCAGCATTTTGAAACATTTTACGTTTGTCAACAGATCAATGAGTAGTGGAGTCTAGAAGACTGATGTTTATCTTTCACGGAGATCTCTACAAATAGACATATGGTAAGTATTGTACTTTCCCTCAGAGTTTTATATACCATTGTGTACCCAGAGAAATAAACTTCATAATTATACAGTATTTACCATGCTTTGGTTGTGTTTGACGGAAAAAATATAAGAAACTGATTTGTTTTATGAATGTACATGTACTTTGTAAAGATTAATTTGTTCTGTAATGGTGTTGTTTACAGCATCAAATTCCTTTTGTGTTAGTGTTATTAGTGTTTATCATCAAACTCATTTCCTGGTGTTATCTCAGGGTACTCCTCCACCAATAAAACTGATGCCCTGATATAACTGAAGTATTGTTGAAAGTGGCGTTAAACACCATAACCCTAATCCTTAAAGTCTTTTCACTAAGAGGGAAGGTTTGGGCCTATAAAACTAATTTAACCCTGTTCCAAGGCAGGAAAGTGAACGGTATATATATGTGTGCTAGGGTATAGATTTTGCCTCTTGTTTCAACAATTTTTCAATTGAGTTTTAGAACTGTTCCGACGGTGTTGTATTTTTTGTTTTACATTTTATAGATATTTGATGTTGAGTTGGAAGAAATCCCAGATAGTTAGAAAAAAAGCTGACCAGTGAAAGCCCCAACTTTGGGTAGATGGGAAATTGTTTCTTGAAATTTAAATTTACCTGTGCCTGTGGTAATAAAAAGAGTGTACCCCTAGGAAAGTCAAATAACATTGAAAATAAAAGGGCAACAAATGACTGGCTCCACATCAAAATATATTCCATTGATGATTGAAAAACATAATAAGTATGCTTAGCCATAAGTATTGTTGACCATCACTTTATAAACTTTCTTTTCATAAGGATATAGACATTTAATCAAGAAAAACAATAAATGTTTGATGTCTGTTTAAAATTCAGTAAACTGATTGATTGGTTGTGCTTCAAAGTCAATGTTAGGAATATTTCATCTACTAAAGTACTTCTCTATATCATGTCATAATGAACTTTTAACCATTCTTTTTTTTTTAATTGAAGTGGTTCTGTTATAAATATTAAAGATTCTAAGCTTGTGTACATATCACATGCTGGTACATCATAATCAAGAAAAAAAATGCTTTTGATGTCATAAATTATAATGTTAGTTGAATATGGTAGTATTAAACATGAAGATAACAAATTTGGTTCGCACCATGCATTTCTGGAAAAATCTTCATCTGGTCTGCTCAAGGGCAAAATATTTGAAATCTAAATACATGTAATTTAAAAGTCTTTAGGAGCAAGAAAACCAAAAGTTTGATGGTTTATGGTGTTTAACACCACTTTCAACAATATTTCAGTTACCGGTATATCGTGGCAGTCAGTTTTATTGGTGGAGGAAAACCGGAGTACCAGGAGAAAACCACCGACCTGTCAAAAGTCACTGACATAATGTTGTATCGAGTACACCTCGCCATAAACAGGGTTTGAACTCACGACATCAGTGGTGATAGGCACCGATTGCATAGGTAGTTGTAAATCGAACTACCATACAATCACGACCACGATGGCCCCCGAAAACCAAAGGAATGTGTTACAATGACTGAATGCTTACATCATAAAATATGTATTTTTATGGAATAGTTGCTCCATGTGTCATTAATGCTTCCTGTTATTAAAAGCATTGTAATTTTACTGTCCATTTTTATTAAAGTATTTTCTAGTTGGTTTAGAAGTTAAACCACTAAATTATAAATTGACCAATAAAAATATGCATATATTATTACTGTAGATAGTTGGCAGGATAAAGGGTTAGTTTAATCCTTATGTTAGTATATTTCTCACAGGTGGACAAACACAAAAAAGAATGTTAATCTTTAAAGGGGGGCGTTTTAAAGTTAAAATTGAAGTACCAGTACATGTACTGATTTTGAGTAACTATTTTATGTGATTATAAATACTTATAGTCCTCCATTAGTATTCAGGTTAAAAACTCTCAATCATTGTTTCATTTTGTTAGGATGTTTTATAACAGGTCATACCTTTTACTGGATTAAATGTTCTGGAGGCATTTTTACATTATTTGTTTTGTAAAGTGTTTTGAAAGTCATTTTCTTGCTATAAAGACCTTTTACAGAGAATCACTATGATCTCTCTGAAATTAACATCATCAAGCCATTCAAGGGACGATTTTTTTCTCTTGAAAAGGACCTTTCAGAAACAGCTCAGACAAAGAACCTTTCTTGTAAATATTGCAAAATATGTATTTGCATAGAATTATGGTAATCAAGGATTCTTTATAAACCTTCAACCCTATTGGTGGTTATATTGTGATTAATAACCCCACCCCCAATGAAAATAAACAACAAAACAAAAGAAGAAGAACAAAAAACAAAAACAAACAAACAAACAAAAAAGAGCAAACAAACACAAACACATGAACAAGAAATAAAGCAGAAACTATCCATATATAAATATTATACCAGAAAATCTTGTCTTCTCTAAAAAAACAAAAATTCAAAGATATTATTTTTAATTTAATGGTTTTGTCAACAGTTTATCTAAAATCTGAGCTCTATTTAAGCATTAAATTTATATTCTTTTCATAACTAAGGCCTGATCTGACATTTCAATCGTCAAACCCAGACAGATTGTGAAATTTTATTTTTTTTAAACTGAGAAATGTGCAATTTATATATTAATGTCTTCATTTGATAATTTTTTTATAAATTTATTTTGTCATTAAATAATCATTAGCATATTTTAATGTGAGATTAATGTTCTGCTATCATAGGACAGTAGATATATAAGTAGCTTGTTAGTAGTCTGTTATATATTGTAGACAAAAAGTTATTTTTAAAGGAATTAAATTTTGCATAATTATTAAATATCTTTGTGTTTTATATCTTTTTAATTTGTATGTATACTTAAGAAACTAGGTAATGATATATTTTATATCTACATGTATGTGTTTTTAATGTATTCATGAAATAGACGAATAATTTAATATATATTAAACAGTTAATTAATGTTTTTTTAAATTGTGATTTTATCTTGGACAAAATCCCCCTGTCACTATTACCCCCCATCTGTTAATAGCTTGCCTAAAGAAAAAGAAATTTACAAATTTGTTAAATTTAATATTGTCATTAATCTGTTTTATATCATAAGTTTACCCCCTAAGGTGAAAAATGATTTAATATAGAATATTTGAATAAAAAGTGTAGGATAACAATATATGGCTGATGTCTTCTTTTAATCAGAGATAAAAACAAAAAAATCCTGTTTTCAGCCGATTTCCACTTTTTTCAGTGAAATATTTGGGAATAAAATATGTCAAACTTGTTCCAAACAACTGAGAGGTTTAGGAGCATTGCATTTTGTCAGTAAGCACTTTTGTCTTTGTTTACTGGGAGCAAACATATAACTTTTATAGCTTTGACAGCAAAAACTTAGATATATGAAATAAACTGTACTTATAATAAGTAATGGGGACAAAAGATATTATCCTCTCTCTCTCTCTCTCTCTCTCTCTCTCTCTCTCTTGCATTTATGCTCACATACTGCTGTTATTACTGAAACTATAATAGACATATAAAATTACAGATCCTATTAATATTATACAATGTACATGCATTATGTTGCAGTTTAATTTTTCTAATATCCAAATAATTCTAGAATTGGCAGGTGTCTGTCTGCTTGTCTTAGATTTATAGAAATTGTTACAGGTAACTTGATTTTAACTAGAATATGACCAGGGAAACCAAATTCTGCAATTAGGTCCATGATTAAATAACACTGAAGTTTATTTGACCTTCTTTTATTGTATTCAAAATTACATAATTGCAGGATAGATTTATGTATTTGACTTTATACAGAAATTATACTTGTTAATTTAAATTTCTGATGATGTACAAGTTATTCAAGGTTCATGTTTCTTATGTACTCTAGATTTAATTGTTACCATGCATGACATACATATCAATGTATTTCTTACAAAAAAGTCTTGAAATAAAAAAAAAAGCAAGCAGTATTTCAGCTATATTCAGGACGAGAACGAGTTTAATAATGTATAAAAACTATATGTAGAAATGAGGGAAGGAATGGATCAACCGGGTCAACTGGGTCAACTAAATTGCGACACAGAAATTTCATATTGACCCACAAGTACATGATATATTGTGTGTTCAGGCGTTCATGTCAAATCATGGATGGATGTTTTTCATGCATTGGGATACCTTTAAAATATCAAGATACATTTAGTAAGTACTTGTATCTTGATACTTTCAGTTGGAATAGGGATACTTCCAAGTATTAGAATACACCCAATAAACATTGTGATGCTTTCAATAAGTATCGAGACACCCACAATAAACACCACCAGGATACTTAGCAGAAAACAAATCCTGCCAGTCCATTGATTTGTGCTGACTTGATCCCTTCAACAGTTGGTAGAGTAAGGGGTATTCATGATTTATTGACAAAAGGTCATTGTCAAATAAAAGAACAAAACAATTCAATAGATTCTTTTCCTGCTATTGATCAATTTTAAGGCTTTTTAACAGTAAAAAATTTGTAATTTGCGAATGTTAGAAAATACTTGTTATCGTTTACAATACAAAACATGTTATTGGGTTTGGCTTACCAAAATTTCAATTATTAATTCATTTCATACCAAAATTTCAATTATTAGTTCATTTCATACCAAAATTGAAATTTTGCGTATTAGTTTTGAAATTGTTAGTTGAATAGTCTATTAATTTGTCTGAACTACCCCATGAAAAATTAAATAATAATTTTATAGAGATGTTAAAAACCGCAGCATAATTACATATTTGATACTTAAGTGGGTTAGGTATTGAATTTTTTTTTAGATTGAATAAATAGTATTACCTGTAAAATTGACACGTTTGTTTATAAAAAGATTTGTAAAAGAACATTTAATGCAATTCACCTGTCAGGATTTAAATTAAAATGGTAAATAATGAATCAATGCATATCATATTGCTTACATGTTGAAATTTATTTTATTGTTGAAAGTGGCATTAAACATCATAATCTGTACTTTATCATTTCATGGATGTATTTATTTATCTTATATGTTTACAACACCAAGATATAGCTGAAATACTGCTAAAGTTGATGTTAAACAACAATCAATCAATATATTATTTATTCATTAGAGATATAATATCTTTGTATTGTCTAGTTGTTGACATTTTTTGTCATTGTCCATTTATTAATGGACTGCCTTTTCTGGTTGATTTTGTTGTTGCCAACTGTCAATGTACATTATCTTTTCAGTATATAAATCTTCAAAACTGCAGTCAAGGTGTTGTTATATAAATAATCTCTCCTTGTTTTTTTGAGTTATGAATAACCTCTTAAAGCAAATAATTTGAAATTTATACACAAGGTCAAGGACCATAAAATGAGGACAATGTTAAATTTCAGGCTTGACCTCATTTTCTGTTTTGAAGTTATGCCCCTGTTTACTTTAATTGGAAGTGGGGGTATCAGTGTCCAATTTTTGTAGGTTTATGGTGTTTAATGCCACTTTCAACAATATTTCAGTTTTATTGGGGGAGGCAACCAGTTTCCAGAGAGAACCACCGACCTGCTGCAAGTCCCGGCAAACTTTTTCACATAATGTTGTATCGAGTAAACCTCGCCATGAACGGGGTTCGAACTCACAACGGTAGTGGTGATAGGCATTGATTGCACAGGTAGTTGTTAGTTCCAATTATCATACAATCACAATCACAAAGCCCCCATTTTTGTAATAAAGTGTCAGCCTTAAATTAGAGAATATTTTATTCAATATCTATCAATACATTGTTGTTTAGAATAGACAGTCTGAAGACCTAACACCATTTTTTAACCCAGTGGGTAAACCTGATATATTACCATTACATAAAACATAACCAACTGAGTAAACCATTAAAATATACCAGTCTGTCTCATCTTAATCCTTTACTGTTTCTATGGTGACAGCAATGTTTTTATTAACTTAACAATAGGGGACATTTTTTCTTTTTTTCTGTTTTAAATGGTATGTAATGTCTTGGTGTGTTTCATCAGAATTATGCAGGTCACTGTACTCTAGCAAAGTTTTCGTCTTCGACCGTTAGAACATTAGATATACAAATGTATGTCTTCTTCCTTTTTGTCATGTTTGACCTTTTACAGAATGCTCCACAGTGTTTGACCTTTTACAGAATGCTCCACAGTGTTTGTCCTTTTACAGAATGCTCCACAGTGTTTGACCTTTTACAGAATGCTCCACAGTGTTTGACCTTTTACAGAATGCTCCACAGTGTTTGACCTTTTATGGAATGCTTCACAGTGTTTGACCTTTTATGGAATGCTCCACAGTGTTTGACCTTTTATGGAATGCTCCACAGGCATGGTTCGCATTGTTGAGGTTGGTGATATTATTCCCCATTATTGTTTGACTCAATATTTTTAAATAGATATTATTACAGTAATCTCCTCTTTCAATGCCAGCCCTTCTGCAATGAAAATGTGGCATCATTATAAGAGGGTGGCCCCCCTTAAGGGGGACAATTACTAGTATTTAACTATCTCAGTCCATCTGAAATCTGGCCTGATAAGAGAGGTGGCCTTTGGTGACATATTTGAAAAAGAGTCACATGTTGGTTAATAATCTACAATGTAGTTTAACTCCACCACTTTTTATTGAAGTGCCTGTACCAAGCCAGAAAAGTGAGTGGTCATGTACAAAATGTATATGTGTGTTGCAGATGTGCCTCAGTTTCTATGATTTTTCGATTCGATTTTGGAACTTTTACACTAGTGTGATATGTATTTATACCCCCGCTTGACGAGAGTCGGGGGTATATAGGGATCCTCATGTCCATCCGTCCTTCACACTTTTGGTTTCTGGATAATAATTAAGGTACCGCTCAACCAAATCTTTTCAAGCTTTCACACATTGCTGTGTACCATGAAATACAGGTTAAGTTTGATTACGATGTATTTCACATTTACCGTTCATGAGTTATGGCCCTTTTTCTCTTAGAAAATAGGGACTTTTTATGTTTCCGGATGATATTTAAAGTATGGCTCAACCAAATCTTTTCAAACTTTAACACAATGCTGTGGACCATTAAATACAGGTTAAGTTTGATTACGGTGTATTTCACATTTACCGTTCCTGAGTTATGGCCCTTTTTCTCTTAGAAAATAGGGACTTTTTAGGTTTCCAGATGATATTTAAAGTATGGCTCAACCAAATCTTTTCAAACTTTAACACAATGCTGTGGACCATTAAATACAGGTTAAGTTTGATTACGGTGTATTTCACATTTACCGTTCCTGAGTTATGGCCCTTTTTCTCTTAGAAAATAGGGACTTTTTAGGTTTCCAGATGATATTTAAAGTATGGCTCAACCAAATCTTTTCAAACTTTAACACAATGCTGTGGACCATTAAATACAGGTTAAGTTTGATTACGGTGTATTTCACATTTACCGTTCATGAGTTATGGCCCTTTTTCTCTTAGAAAATAGGGACTTTTTAGGTTTCCGGATGATATTTATAGTATGGCTCAACCAAATCTTTTCAAACTTTAACACAATGCTGTGGACCATTAAATACAGGTTAAGTTTGATTACGGTGTATTTCACATTTACCGTTCTTGAGTTATGGCCCTTTTTCTCTTAGAAAATAGTGACTTTTTATGTTTCCGGATGATATTTAAAGTATGGCTCAACCAAATCTTTTCAAACTTTAACACAATGCTGTGGACCATTAAATACAGGTTACGTTTGATTACGGTGTATTTCACATTTACCGTTCCTGAGTTATGGCCATTTTTCTCTTAGAAAATAGGGACTTTTTAGGTTTCCGGATGATATTTAAAGTATGCTCAACCAAATCTTTTCAAACTTTAACACAATGCTGTATACCATAACATACAGGTTACGTTTGATTATGGTGTATTTCACATTTACCATTCATAAGTTATGGTCCTTTTTCTCTTAGAAAATAGGGGCTTTCTAGGTTTCCAGATGATATTTAAGGTACGACTCAACCAAATCTTTTCAAACTTTAACACAATGCGATGTACCGGTACCATAAAATACAGATTAATTTCGATTAAGGTGAAATTGACATTTACTGTTCATGAATCACAACATGTTTCATTCCTTTCATTGCCTCATTCAAAATTTGGAATGTGAGGGTATCTGGGATCACCATATCAACTTTCTCTAGTTCATTTTATGATACAGATAGAATTAAAGTATTTGGCTAGTTTACCATGCAGATTTTAAACCATATTATATTTTTTTTGGGTCTATAAATAGAAGGAGATAACTTAAACTACAGTAATGTGCTGGGACTTTGTACTGTTATTCTACTTAAAGTTCAAAGGTTATAATATTCTGCTGTTGATGAATTAAAGGCCAAATAGAGGTTTGAATTCAAAAAACACATCGTATTACAATACAGTTTTTGTGTTGCCTTTTGTAGCAGAGCTAAAATACAGGGGTTGCTATTGCTTGACTGGTGTCGATGTGTTTGTTGTAGCATGTCCATGGTGTCTGCTTCATAATGTCACACTAATGTTGCCACACTTGATGGAATATATTATTCTTTTTCATTGAAAATTATTTTTGGTCTGTTTTCACGTCCATCGGTATTAAGGCGTCCATTGTCAACTTCGTCGTACATATTACATGTCAATGTATGATAGATTAATAAAATCTTATTTTTATTGATATTATACAATTATTGCACTTCATTAATGTTGACCAAGGCCTCATTTAAAGATGGGGTCTTGTGTAAAAGATATATTGAACAAAATAATTCGACAATATGCTATAAACATTGAAACTTATTTTAAGATGGGTCCTTGTGTAAAAAGTGAAGAAAGAAAAAAAATCGGTCTTAAAGACGTGTAATTATTATATCATCTAAAGTGTTCCAGTAACATAAATTATATTTCATTAGACATGTTATTAAGAATTGAGTGGAACCATTTACAAAACAGATCAGCCGATGCGTCCTCGTCTAAAACGTTTTGTCAATTTTATTTCTATGACATTGAATAATTTGAAGGTGTATTTCTGGATCATTAACACCTTCATATGGTGTCCTGAACAAAAACCATATATTTGCCAAGTTATAAAAATCCTCATGAATTTTATCACTGGTTGAAATTTGCATCTGAAAAAGATGGCAATGAAAATTTTCGTTTTAATGCATTGCAAGGGGCCATTTATACTGCAAAAAAGACATCAATCTAATATTTGTCACACATTATTACATGATTTAAATACTGTTTTGTAACCTAATGCATCATTAACGGAAAGATTAATTGAAAATATGTCATATAACTCCTTAAATTAGTGGTGAGAATGACATAGCAACTTAACATTTCGTTTACTAAACTTCTAGAGAGGTTTAATTATACACAAATTATTCAGACAGTTGGCTGCTTCAAAATGTAAGTTAAGGTATTTTTTAATTATTTTACTTTTAATATATTGTTTTAGCACTCATCCTTTTTTAATAATAAAAATAATTAAAGTGGTGACACAGAGCGGGACATTTTTTATTATTTTAGATATTGGTACATTTGTACTAGTATTTAGCATGATAGTATTGCAAGCAATATTACAGAGGTCTGCTGGTTTAGTAATAATTATTAAAACCATGGTTTTCCTGAGTTAAGCTGTTAAACAATCAAAAGTGATGAAACATGAGATTGTTTAACTGTTTAACTCGGAAAACCGTGGTATAAATTATTTGTAACATGAAGCCATGCAATATCATATCTAGGTTGTTGATTATTGCACGGCTCTCTGGGAGTAATAAAACTACAGCCCAGATTTAAAGTGTGCAATAATTTGTATCTGCTTGTATTATTTCATAGTTCTTAGCTGTTGCTTACATTCTGGTATATAAACCATAAAAAGATCAAAGAAAACAATGCATTCATGTTACAACGATAATTATTTCATAGTATTACTGCATATTGATAAAAATATGTAGATATTTTTTTTAATCAAATTTAACAGTCTGCAACATTATACATTGGGATTTTGTACAATTGACCTGATATTAAGCAAAATGAAAATAAGGTAGTTTGCCCTTTGAGCACAAGTCATATTGCACAAATATCAGCACATGTTTTCACCAGTAGAATGCTAGGGTATGATATATCTACCTGTGAAACCAGTGACTATCACCACTAAAGGTGTGTTTGATTCCTATCCCTGATAAGGTGTAAATATGATAGCGTTTGTCAGTGGCTTGCAGCAGGTCTATCATTTTCTCCAGGCATTCTGGTTTCCTCCAATGATAAAATTGACCCAACAATAAAGCTAAAGTATTGTTGAAAGTGTTGTTAAGAGACCCATAATGCATATTTCATCAGTTCTTTATCAGTACAAGAAGACTATAGAAAACACAATCAAACCTGCCCATGCAGTCACCTCTATTAAGTCAAACCTGCCCATGCGATCACCTCTATTAAGTCAAACCTGCCCATGTGGTCACCTCTATTAAGCAGTCATCTGTATAAAAAGGTCACCCTTTTCTTGTCCTGACATTGAAAATTTCATATGAATTAAACCTCTTTTAAGAGGTCATCTGTCTTATATAAAGGCCATTTTTTCTTTTTCCCAAAGGTGGCCTCTTAATACAGGTTTGACTGTGTAACTGTTCTAAAGAGTTGTAGACCTCTTAATACAGGTTTGACTGTGTAACTGTTCTAAAGAGTTGTAGACCTCTTAATACAGGTTTGACTGTGTAACTGTTCTAAAGAGTTGTAGACCTCTTAATACAGGTTTGACTGTGTAACTGTTCTAAAGAGTTGTAGACCTCTTAATACAGGTTTGACTGTGTAACTGTTCTAAAGAGTTGTAGACCTCTTAATACAGGTTTGACTGTGTAACTGTTCTAAAGAGTTGTAGACCTCTTAATACAGGTTTGACTGTGTAACTGTTCTAAAGAGTTGTATTGTTCAGCCTTATATCCTGGTAGTGAATTGAGAAACATTTAAAGTTTTCATCTTTTCAAACTGATGTTAATTTTTGTAATGTGTGAAATCTGTTTTGTGATTGTGTAAGAGATGAAATTGATATCCATGACAGATAAAGTGTCTTGATATCCAGTTTTCATATACAGTGAAACCTGTCTAAGCCGAACCCTGAATAAACCCACGAAATCCTGTATAAACCAATTTTTAAATAAAGTCCCAATATAGGAAATCTTTGTTAATTTAACCTGTATAAACGGAATGCATGTCTATTCCGAACACAAAAGTTGATCCCAAAGAGGTTTGGTTTAGACAAGTTTCACTATAATAAGCACATTTAAAGTTGACAAACATTTAATTTTGATTTATTTTCTATTTGACAGAAAGTTCTCAACTTGAATATGAGAATCGGTATGTCACTGATTGTCACATTATGGAACTAAAAATTGTTTAATGCATGTTTTTTATTTGACTAATCACTTTGTTTAAACATTGTTGATGCCAGATATGTCACTCCGCCTGTTTGTAATGGAAATTCAAGGATCTTTATTTTTTTTGTGTACGATTTCTAAGGCAAAATGTATATGTTCTTGAAGTTTATTTATCTACATTATTAACATTTTGTACTTTAGTAATTAGCATAAATAATTTATGTAGTACAATTCAGAAGAAAAACATTCTCAGTGTCAACAATATTTTCCAACATAAAAAGTTAATGTGCATGGCTGCATGCTTAGCTGTTTCTTTCCATTAAAACTGTATATTTTGGTATTTCCTATACAGTTAACTTGAACTTTTAGGAGAATAAAATCATGATTAAACCTTATACAGTGAAACCTGTCTAAACTGAACCCTGAATAAACCAGAATCCTGTATAAACCAAACTTTAAATGAAGTCCCAATGTATGAAATATTTGTTAATTTAATCTGAATAAACCGAACATCTGTCTATTCTGAACAAAAAAGCTGTTCCCGAGGAGGTTTGGTTTTGACAGTTTTCACAGTAGAAGTCTTCTGTTGCTTCTACTTGTTTTTACATCATGTAACAATGGCCTGTCTTGATGTTTCAAAATTTGTATTTCAATGAAATGATGGCATGCTGTACGAAGTTGGAAATAAAGATAAATTTGATTTACAATTAGAGTGATGTGAGTTTGAACCCCGCTCACCGGTGAGGTGTACTTGATACAACATTATGTGATAAAGTTTGTCAGTGGTTTGCGGCAGGTCGGTGGTTTTCTCCGGTTTTCTCCACCAATAAAACTGACCACAACGATATAGCTGAAATATTTTTAAAAGTGGCATAAAACACCATAACCTTAACCAGTGTGAGTAAGTAATTGTTGAATAAAAAGTCATTAGTGTGCAATTTTAGAGCTGTATGATGGTAAGAACAAGATACTTTTCTAGACCAACACATTTAGCACCAGCTCACTTAAATAATAATTCACAGGTAAACATGTCGCTCCATTCAGACACGTTAGATTGACTCTAAGACAACCATTTTTGCTCCTATTCTTTAGTCAGTACTATGTGCTAAGCAGTGAAACAGCCCATACCATATTTTTAATCTTTCGTTTGATGAGACTAAATCAATCCCACTATCTACTGCACTTAGGGTGGAGGCACACTAAACATTACAACACTATCCAATGTAAGGTGGTCCTACAACTGGATAAAGGGATCTCTATATGAAGAATATTTATAATTGATCAGGCAAAACCCTGGTTATTAAAAACAAACAATAGATAAAAATAATTTCCTGAACTTCAAAATTGAATATTGATAACTATGTACCAATGTACTTTGAATTTTACGGAAATGAGACATCAAAAATATTAATACTTCATTTTTCTGTGTATAAAATGCAATGGTGTATAAATCCACTTTTTCTTCAAATAAGTCTAGGAGAGAATCCAGTTCAAGTGTGCAGCATTCAAAAATAGTGGTCAAATTATTGTTTGAAAATTAATAAAAGATTTTTTTCAGATAAAATATTTAATATTGGTTGAAGTTAAGTGCAATATTCACAAATTGTCATAAACAAAAATAGTGGTCAAATAATTGTTTGAAAATTAATAAAAAGATTTTTTTTCAGATCAAATATTTAATATTAGTTGAAGGAAACAATAACAGTACTGAATAGTTTAATGCTTGTCAATGTTTGATATCAATTGTCTCCCTTTCTTAGTCATTGTTTAAATGATTTCATCTAAACATACAGACCCTACAGTCCTTTAATCAAAGTACATTAATTCAATGTGACCTGGTGCTTTCAAATCAAATCTTTGTCACGATTTTTGATCTGATGCATATTTCCTGTAATTCTGCACATTAAACATTCATGGATTTGTGACTTTATTATAACTGAACTAATTTCCTCCCTTTTGATGTTTCAGAGGTATAATTAACAGTGATTGGTCAGTCAGACAGATGTTAGAGTGCTTTGGTCAGAGGTGGACACTAAGTGTAACCAATGGGCAGTTAGATTAACAACACTGTTAGTACATTTTGTACATGAATCTCTCACTGAGTAAATTTTCATGGTAAGTGTTTATTTATTGACTTGTATATTACAATTACAATTATACTATATTTATTTCAGTAATGCACATTCTGAATTTTTTTTTACTACTAAGTAAGATAAACAGCTGTTACAATTTTTTTCATTATTATTATATACACATGGGTATTTTTTCTCCATCTGGTCTGTTATCTTTATTGTATATATGAGGCTGTGAATGTCCTTTACCGTTAAGCCTCAAATGCCTCTTTTTCACTACTGTTACTGTTGTATGGACTTGAAAATTTTGTTACAATTTGTCACAGTTTTTCAAGCTACTGTTAGCATCAGAGTGGTTTGGTCAGAGGGGGACGTAACCAATGGACAGTTAGATTAACAACACTTAGTACATTTGTACATGTTTCTCTGACTTTGTGTAAATTTTCATGGTAAGTGTTTAATAACACTGTTAGTACATTTTGTACATGTGTTTCTGACTTTGAGTAAATTTTCATGGTAAGTGTTTATTTATTGACTAATATGTTACAATTACAATTATATTAGATTTATTTCAGTAATGCACATTCTGAAAAAAAAAGTTTACTAATAAGTAAGATGTTACAAATTTCATTATTATTACACATACAATATTTTTCTCCATCAGGTCTGTTTAAGCAAACATAAAATGTAAAAAGTTGCTATGGAATTAAATAAAAATGTTTAGATTGGGTTAAATTTAAAAACAATAATACTCACTGAAATCACTTAGTAAATACAACAGCAGCATCATTGTAGGAATATCATGGTTTTTTTTCTTACATGATTCTCTAAAAAGTCTTCTTATTGCTTTTTTTGCCATTATTCAAACAAAGGTGGACGTAGTGTCTATCTAGGAGTATTGTTTATCAAAGGATTCTGTGGGAATTTTTTTTAAATGATATTAATTTCAAAAATTCATTATCTTTTTTAGCCCAAAATTATCAATAGATTGTGTTTTACAATTTTGTTTTTATGTTAAGTTAGGGAAACCGTGTTCGATGTCACTATATATAGGCATGTATAGAAAATTATATCTAAAATAATCTTAAATGACAAAATAGATTGAACCTCTTATGATCCTGTACATTAGTTTATTTGTCACTGCCTTTATGGTAAAAATGAGGCTGTCAATGTCCTTTACCTTCAAACCTCAAATACCTCTTTTTATCACTACCATTAGTGTCATGTGGACATGAATTTTTTGTTGTGATTCATCAAACCTGGATTTTCAAGCTACTGTTAGTGTCAACATTGAAAGAAAATTTCATCAGTAGCATTATTTTGAGACAAACAAAAAATACAATGAATCGTTTTATATGACACCCCATTCTCTTCCTCATATAAAGCTCCTAACATATTTTTGCTTTTCTCTTGTAAATAAAATGAATCCCTAATAAAACAAATTGATCCATTTTGTCCCTTACATTACATTTTTAGAAAGTCCAAAGTCAATTTGAATCTTTTAGAACATTTGAAACAGGAAGCAACTGCATGTAGAGATTTTTTGGTATAAGAAATAGGACAAGAAAAACAATATCCCAGTAATAGATATTAATGAGAAATTTTTTCCCCATTGAACCTCAAGAAATATTAGCCTTTTTAAGAATTTTTTTATTGCCGTTTATTTTTGTTATTATAATTTTATTTGTTTATGTGTGTATTAGATTGTGTGTAGTCTTACAATCTGTATTTATGTATTGCTAATTTGTGAATGGAAATGATTTATATAACAAAATGAAACATAAATTTTGCAACCTTTATCTATCTCTCAAGAAATGACACAATAGATTTAAATCTGACAAAATACAATTACCACATTCATGACAAAGTTTTGTATCATTTAAATCTGAACAATTATCTAATATTTCACCAACATTAATGGTACATTATAATCAAATACAAAATAAAGGATCCCCATAAAATTGAAATAAAAACATTTGACAAGATTTCGTGAAATTTTATACATCTTCAGTCAAAGTGAAAGCAATCATCCAATATTGACATCTGACATGTCAGCCTTGATAAAAATCACACTGTAAGATAAAATGCTATAAATCTTTTTTAATTATAGAGATAAGTAGCAAATTACCTACCCTCTAACAATAACAAGCTGTTATCTGCTTGTGTTATTTACCCAATCAGCTGATGATATAAATTGATATTGCCCTGTAATTTGACCAATCAGATTACCATTAACAAGTTCCTCATTTGTCACAGGGGGTTGAAGCTATTATTAGATAAACTTGGGTGACAAAAAGTCTGTTTGAACAAATAAATATTTGTGATGATTTATTAAGGGTAGTAAAATGATTCAAGACATGGCATTTTTATATTTTAGGTGTAAATTCAATCCATTTGTCAACCATAGGGTTACTTTTTACCAATATAAATTGTGTTATTAAATAATTAATGTCAATTTTTTACCTGTTTCAATCATTAATTAAGGTGTAAATTAAATTATTAAATTATTACAATAGTAAATACAAATGTAATTGGATATTTCTTGATTTCTTTATTAAAATATTTATTTGAATTATTTTCTTGTAAAAATGTTTTTGTGTGACAGATTTATTAATTAGAGATAATTAAATTGAATTTATATTTAAAGTTAATTAACAATCCAAACGAGGAAGTAATATGTAGAGTGATTTGCTATAATCTTCTGTCCTATAGGAGGAGACAACAAAATGCTTCTTTTTTCTGGTTTCTCCTTTCCCCCTGTCTTTTCTGATTTGTCACAATTGTTTGTTTATGCAATAACTTGAAACCATGTTTTTATTAAATTTTAATAATATTTTGTTGGAGGAATTACAATTGTAAGGTTATTTAACCCCAATCTTAGATTATGAGAATTGTACATCGTTCAATAAAAAATTTCAAATTTTAATAATTCTCAGGGATACTTCTTGATTCCTATTTGATGATATCAGAATATCAGTTTTGGTTAATACCTAAGTTTTCTTTATTAAAAGACAGTGATGTTAGGAGAAGCATTTATGTATATGTTTCCCATTTGAAGGGTTTGTAGAGGTAATCAGAATCCGTAAATCAAAGAAGGACAGACAACACAATGGCCAAAAGAAAAAGTACAAACAATGATCTACAAAATATTACGCATAAAGTTAACACGAACCCCACTAAAAACCAGCGGTGAACTCAGGTGCTCTGGAAGGGTAAGCAGTTCCTGCTCCACTAGTGGCACCCGATCGTGTTACTCTAGTTACTCAAACATTCTAATTTCCTCTTCTCAACGACAAAAAATTGACATTCATAATAGTGAGATACTTGACACATTTCTCGTGTTCTAAACAAATACATTATAATTTGGACAGTTGGTGTAAAGGGGTACCAGAGCGAAGGTAACACAGATGTCCTTTATGATTATCAATTATCTCCCCTTTAACATGATTTATAAACTATAGGACAGGGCAATCTGAGATATTAATCATGCTTTTCTCATAGATCAAATCCATCCACAATTCTACCTTTCACTCTAGCCTCTTATCAGACATTTTTGTCAAACAAGGTGTCTATGATACCTTTTTAACTTTTCATTATCAATTTTGCTTACCTTATTTCAAGGTAAATAGATAAAGTGATCACTGAATTTCCATCCATTGAAGATATTTACATTTAAATCAGGCCTTTGAAATTGATCATTGAAATTCCTTTTGATTGACAGGTAACAGTACAAGTTACTACAACCAATTAAGTAATGGAAATTTTTATACAACATAAATATTTTGATGGGAAATAGATTATCAGTCAAAACAGATTCAAAATATAGACATTTATTTGATATGGTATATATTGGTGTAAAATACTTGTTACTTCTTTCAAAAAGAGGCTTTGATGTTGAAACTTTTATTATTTTTTTTTATTATTATTATTTAAAAAAATCTATATAAGAATAAGAATAAGAATTTTATTGTCCAATAGAGGGCCCACAAGGAGCAAAGTCATTACAGTGATTCATAAACAATAACATTAAAAAATAAAAAATATAAATATAAATATTATACCTTACAAATGAACAAAACTGCCCATAAAATATATAAATTTTCAATTTCTTTGCAGTGTGTCATTTATGTGGTAATTCAATTATTTAATGGACCCATTGCAAGGTACTAGATAGAAATATTTATATGTTTCTCAATATGATGTTTTCATAAAACTGTTATTTTTGCCATCCAAAGTTAGATGTTTCATTAGATGTGTATTCTAGTCATAATTTACAAGTATTTGTCCTAATGAACACACACACATATAAATATTTTTACAGTCAAACATAATTTCAAGTTTTATTTTAAGAAGAATTAGAAATTTTTGATATATTTTAACCTAAATATATTTTACCTTTTTTAATTGTGTCAAAATTAGAGATTAGTTTGAATTAGCAAATTTAGGTACCATTAATTATGGGTTTGGGTTATGGTGTCTTACATCACTTTCAACAATATTTCAGTTATATCGTGGTGGTCAGTTTTCTTGGTGAAGGAAACCAGAGTACGCTTAGAAAACCATGCGGCAAGTCACTGACGCTAACATTTATTATAAACCATTATAGAACTTGTGATTAAACTAACCAGATTATCCCTAACTACATAATTAATTCCTAATCCCATACAAGGTATTAACTAATCATATGTAATCATTGAATTAGCTAATTATGTGATTAGGAATGAATCATGTAATTAGGGATAATCATATGATTAGCTTAAGCACAATTTCAACAACGGACCCCAGGTTCAAGATGTATATGAGCATGTGTAAGCGATAAATTGGAACTAGAAAAACAAGTCTGTATGGACCAATATTTCTTGTGTAATAACCCCAGGGTACAAATTTCCTAAGTTTGAAAGCACCTTGGAATAATTTTTTTATGTTGAAATAATCAATTGGATATTTCTTCCCAGTAAATATGGTTGATGAACTTATTTAACTTTATTCTACCTGGACCAGTTTTACACCAGGACTTATTTAACTTTATTCTACCTGGACCAGTTTCACACCAGGACTTATTAACTTTATTCTACCTGGACCAGTTTTACACCAGGACTTTTTTAACTTTATTCTACCTGGACCAGTTTTACACCAGGACTTATTTAACTTTATTCTACCTGGACCAGTTTTACACCAGGACTTATTTAACTTTATTCTACCTGGACCAGTTTCACACCAGGACTTATTTAACTCTATTCTACCTGGACCAGTTTCACACCAGGACTTATTTAACTTTATTCTACCTGGACCAGTTTCACACCAGGACTTATTTGTATTGTTACACATGTTACCCTCTGATATGAGTAAAGAATTATTTTTTGGACATAGAAACGTTTTTGTGATTCAGAGACCATCTTGTATGGAGAATGTGACCGTCTTTGTATGTAAAAGAACTTGCAGCAGTTCTTACTGAACAATAGTTTGTAGGGAGCAGTCATTGGTGGCATGTTGTAAGGCACAAATTCCAACTTTATACTTTATATCATCTTTTACCTGTCCGACCATTGTACCATCCAAGTGCTTCCTTTTTATATATTAATGAGTTAGGGGCTGTCATGGTCGTGATCGAATAGTAGTTGGATTTACAACTACATGTGCAATCAGTGCCTATCGCCACCACTGAAGTTGTGAGGTCGAATCTCGTTCAGGCGTGGTGTACTCGATACAACATTATGTGATAAAGTTTGTCAGTGACTTGCAACAGGTCGGTGGTTTTCTCCAGGCACTCCAGTTTCCTCCACCAATAAAACTGACTGCCACGATACAACTGAAATATTGTTGAAAGTGGTGTTAAACACCACAATTACCATAACCATACATGAGTTATTGTTTTGAAACTAAACAGCAATCAACTAATCGATCTGGAAACTCAATCTGAAATATGTTTTCATAGTATTACATGTATATATATATATATATATATATATATATATATAGTAAACATACACTGTAAGTAATATATGGAAAAATTAAAACATTTTTTTATTTTTTTTAAAAGAGTTCAATAAGGAAATATTTTAGATTGATTTCATTAATTGTTTGAGATTAAACAAACCAGTCATGTTTTATGGTTTATAATAAAATAAAAACCATAAAATACGACTAGATTCCTGTTTTTTTATTTTGTGAAATAATAGACCATTAACCCTTGAAGGCAGGTGAGATCCTTTTGTCCATGTTTTTATGACTTAGCTTTTACAAGGAACATAATTTTTATAACCGATACCTTTTAATTATGCAATCCTTCCTTTATTTCTGTTTTATTGATGTTTTTATTATTGCCTTATACCATATAAATTTATAATTCTTAACCATCCAGAATTCACTTAGTTCAAGGATAGTCTCCTTTATTGAGGTTTGTTAGTTAAAGTTATTGAAGAAAAACAACTATTTTTGGTACATTGTATGTTGAATTGAGGTTTCTTAGTAAAAGTTATAGAAGAAAAACAGCTATTTTTGGTACATGTTGATAAACATATTTTGAATATTTATTGTAATAATTTTTATTAAATTGTGAAGTCATCTGCTGTAGATGTAGAATTTTTTCTTCGCTACTTGAACATGTTTGTTTGTGGTTTTCTATGTTATGAATGCAACGGAGCCATATAATCGGGACGACCATTCAAATTTGCATGCAATCTCTAACAACAGGTAGAAAATTTCAGATTCACCCATGCATATGCTGTTGTCAAAATCATATATACTTTATGATATAACAAAAAATATCTTTAAAAATTGACAGCTAAGATTTATGATTAGATTTTTAGAAAATTTAGCATTGATCACATGTCAACATACCAAGGGGAAAGAAAAAGTTAAATTTTCTCTCTAGAGATAGACATCTATATACTTGGGTACCCCAATGCGTAATCAATGTGAACATGTCAGTATTAATGTGAGGGTCGGAAGACTTTTCCTATGATTTTTATCTTGATTTCTACATTTTGGAATTAAACCACCCATAAGGTAAGTGCAAACAGTTTTATTTAAGATTTTTTTTTTGGTCGAAAATAGTTTCAAAAGATGTTTTTAAGCAATAAGCATGTATTATAAGGAGTTTTGTCATTGTAATTTGTTCATTGATAACTTTGATCAGCTTTATTGAATTAAATTAAAATAATATTTTTTCAGACAGGGTCTCCTGTTATTTATTTATTTTTTAGACGTTTTAAAGCAATAAGCATGTAATACAAAGGATTTTGTCATTGTTATATATTCATTGATAATTTTGATCAACTTTATTGAATTAAACCAAAATAATATTTTTCCAAGATAGGGTCCTATTATTTTTTTCTTTAAATGTTTTTAAGCAATAAGCATGTAATACAAATAATTTGATCATTGCAATTACATGTAGGTAATCGATCATCTTAAACAACTCTATTGCATTAAACAAAAATATTATTATTCCAGCAATAGGGTCCTATTAATTTTGTTGGGGTGTTAAGTAACATATCCAGACATAAACAGAAATAACATGTCTCTATATAGAGTAGTCTCTTATATAAAGTTTTGAGTAATCCCTTTCAAAGTCAGTCAAAATAGATAAATAAATATTGTATTGATCTCTTGCTATTAAACACCTCCCTATCAATGTTAAGTCATAAAATTTAAATGTTTGAAATGAACATTCTGTTGAGTTAGGATACAAAGTTTATAGAATAGAATATAAACAGTGGAAGGGATGAACAATCATAATATTAGGTCAGTAGACTTTGTGACCATAGATTTATCTAAAAAAATATATAATTGCATTTTTTTATTGGTGTTTTTAATTTGTTAAAATTACATTTGTTAAAAAGAAATAGTATACAAAATATTGGAGGGATATTGATTAGGAGTTATAATAGGTATATTTATCAATTTACATGTTTGTTTTTGTTTCAGGTACATATGAAATCATTAGAGTTAATTGGAGTCTCATGAATGGAATAATTTAAGGTAAATAAATAGTTAAAAATATAAAAAATAGGACTGTATCTGAAAACTGTTGTCATAGAGATTAATGAAGAACACTCAATTTTATAGGCAGTTGCTTGGAGAAACATGATAGACCCATTCCAGAAAGGAGGGATTTATTTGAAAATGCAATATAAACCTCTATCAAGATGCCTGAATGCAAAGTCTATTCATATCATAGGGTTAAGGTTGGGATTATGGTGTTTAATGCCACTTTCAACAATATTTCAGTTATATTGTGGCAGTCAGTTTTATTGGTGAAGGAAACCGAAGTACCAGGAGAAAACCACTGACCTGTTGTAAGTCACTGATATAAGAGTGGGATAAATTTTTAATTACTGTATAAGGACATCATGATTTTACATTTTTTAATTCTGGGTAAAATGTGATGACACATTCTATTCTTCTTTGAAATTCTATTAAAATTGAGAATAGTATGGTATGATTTAATTATTACAATTTATACCTAGAATTCCTCTTGCAGACTTATTTATTATGAATTTTGTTAATTATAAATATCGATCTAAATGGGTTTTATATGATTGATGCAATTGATTAATTATACCCCCGCTCCCCGAAGGGGGAGGGGGTATACTGTTTTACCTCTGTCCGTCTGTCCCTCTGTCCGTCCGTCCTTCCGTCCGTCCAAGATAGTTTTTGTCGCATTTTACTCAGTAACTGTTGATGGCAGAAATCTGATGTTTGGTCACAAGCGTCATATAGGTATACCATATTTTGAGTAGCGTTTTTGGACCCGTCAGATTCCTACTTCCTGTTTACCGACTTAGTTGGTTTTTATACACATTGAACATATATGCACATTTTTCGTCACATTTTTCTCAGCAACTATTGATGGCAAAAATCTGATATTTGGTCACAAGCTTCATATAGGTACCCCATATCGTGGGAAGCGTTTTTGGACCCATTAGATTCCTACTTCCTGTTTGCCGACTTTGTTGATTTTTATACACATTAAACATATATGCTCATTTTTCGTTGCATTTTTCTCAGCAACTATTGATGGCAGAAATCTGATATTTGGTCACAAGCTTCATATAGGTACCCCATATCGTGTCGTGAGAAGCGTTTTTGAACCCATCAGATTCCTACTTCCTGTTTGCCGATTTTGTTGATTTTTATACACATTTAACATACATTTGTATATGCACATTTTTCGTCGCATTTTTCTAAGCAACTATTGATGACAGGAATCTGATATTTGGTCACAAGCGTCATATAGGTATACCATATTGTGGGTAGCGTTTTTGGACCCGTCAGATTCCTACTTCCTGTTTACCGACTTAGTTGGTTTTTATACACATTGAACATATATGCACATTTTTCGTCATATTTTTCTCAGCAACTATTGATGGCAGAAATCTGATATTTGGTCACAAGCTTCATATAGGTACCTCATATCGTGTCGTGAAAAGCGTTTTTGGACCCATCAGATTCCTACTTCCTGTTTGCCGATTTTGTTGATTTTTATACACATTTAACATACATTTGTATATGCACATTTTCCGTCGCATTTTTCTAAGCAACTATTGATGACAGGAATCTGATATTTGGTCACAAGCGTCATATAGGTATACCATATTGTGGGTAGCGTTTTTGGATCCGTCAGATTCCTACTTCCTGTTTACCGACTTAGTTGGTTTTTATACACATTGAACATATATGCACATTTTTCGTCACATTTTTCACAGCAACTATTGATGGCACAAATCTGATATTTGGTCACAAGCTTCATATAGGTACCCCATATCGTGAGAAGCGTTTTTGGATCAATCAGATTCCTACTTCCTGTTTGCCGACTTTGTTGATTTTTATACACATTAAACATATATGCTCATTTTTCGTTGCGTTTTTCTCAGCAACTATTGATGGCAGAAATCTGATATTTGGTCACAAGCTTCATATAGGTACCTCATATCGTGTCGTGAGAAGCGTTTTTTGGACCCATCAGATTCCTACTTCCTGTTTACCGATTTTGTTGATTTTTATACACATTTAACATACATTTGTATATGCACATTTTTCGTCGCATTTTTCTAAGCAACTATTGATGACAGGAATCTGATATTTGGTCACAAGCGTCATATAGGTATACCATATTGTGGGTAGCGTTTTTGGATCAATCAGATTCCTACTTCCTGTTTGCCGACTTTGTTGATTTTTATACACATTAAACATATATGCTCATTTTTCGTTGCGTTTTTCTCAGCAACTATTGATGGCAGAAATCTGATATTTGGTCACAAGCTTCATATAGGTACCTCATATCGTGTCGTGAGAAGCGTTTTTTGGACCCATCAGATTCCTACTTCCTGTTTGCCGATTTTGTTGATTTTTATACACATTTAACATACATTTGTATATGCACATTTTTCGTCGCATTTTTCTAAGCAACTATTGATGACAGGAATCTGATATTTGGTCACAAGCGTCATATAGGTATACCATATTGTGGGTAGCGTTTTTGGACCCGTCAGATTCCTACTTCCTGTTTACCGACTTAGTTGGTTTTTATACACATTGAACATATATGCACATTTTTCGTAACATTTTTCTCAGCAACTATTGATGGCACAAATCTGATATTTGGTCACAAGCTTCATATAGGTACCCCATATCCTGGGATGCGTTTTTGGACCCATCAGATTCCTACTTCCTGTTTGCCGACTTTGTTGATTTTTATATACATTAAACATATATGCTCATTTTTCGTTGCATTTTTCTCAGCAACTATTGATGGCAGAAATCTGATATTTGGTCACAAGCTTCATATAGGTACCTCATATCGTGTCGTGAGAAGCGTTTTTGGACCCATCAGATTCCTACTTCCTGTTTGCCGATTTTGTTGATTTTTATACACATTTAACATACATTTGTATATGCACATTTTTCGTCGCATTTTTCTAAGCAACTATTGATGACAGGAATCTGATATTTGGTCACAAGCTTCATATAGGTATGCCATATTGTGGGAAGCGTTTTTGGATCCGTCAGATTCCTACTTCCTGTTTGCTGACTTATTTGGTTTTTATACACATTGAACATATATGCACATTTTTCGTCACATTTTTCTCAGCAGCTATTGATGGCAGAGATCTGATATTTGGTCACAAGCTTCATATAGGTACCCCATATTGTGAGAAACGTTTTTGGACCCATCAGATTCCTACTTCCTGTTTGCCGAAGAGCGGGGGTATCATAAGTGAGCATTAGCTCACAGTTCATCTTGTTCTTACTGATTAAAAATAGATGTGTTTGATTTGTTTTTTTGTACTCTCCTAATTTCATTTGTATTCCAGTATTGTGGTCGCCAAAGTGAATTGATCCAAACAAATTTCCTTGCAATAAATTTATCATTATATGGGTCTAGGTTAATTTTTAGGGGCTAATATTCTCAAGTCAAGGCAGTAGGGGGATATTTAGACAGACTGATTAAAATTACAACATTTTCTATTTGATATTAAAATACCATTAACCATGTTAACAGAGCATATGAATATTATATCAGGACATGGTCAGTTACCTCCCTTATAATGTCATTTTGAAGCATACTTAACTATTAATTTTTCTGTAATATGGCTAAAATATTGCCTTAATTTATATTAAAAATGAATAAAGTTTGTGTGTAAAGGAAATCTGCTAGTGCGTCTATAAATAATTCATGCTTAATGAATGGAATTTTAGATTTTCTAAGTAATTGTCTGAATTTAAGCTGGTATTGAATTCAAGTGGAATAGAGATTAAAAAATTGAGGCGTCATATTGGCCATAAATAGCAATAAATAGAATACAATACAGAACCAATAAATAAAACTAACCAACATCTGCAACCTAGAAGATAATTCCCTTTTATATCACAAGTCATTTTTGATTTGATATCGATGTTTTTCATTGGTCAATAAAATCTGTTGTATAAAAAACATGGAAAGTTTTCTTCATCTGTGTAGTTTACATAAAATGATGATTTATATGTCTGTTAAATTAACATAAGAAAACAACACTTGTACTTTTTTTCTATCTTATGTATTATTAGTTAGAAATATAGATTTTGCTTTTCGACTTAATTTGAGGTAATTTAATTATTGTATATTTACTGTATATAATTTTTTTTCTTTTAAAAAGCTGATTTTTATGCATGATATAAATTGACAAGAAGAAAGACTATTTATCTGAATCTGAATCTAGACAATAGTAATATTCTTCTGTCCGTACAAGTATTTAATTTAGATATACTATTCATATAAATGTTAGCTCTATTAACTCAACCAAACCCACCAAACTGTTACTCTACAACATATTTTTATCAAGAATTCCAAAGTTATTTTTGCATTAGGCTGGATAAGATTTTCTTAAAGATATTTGAAAGGGAAAAACAATTGTCTAACCACTTTGAAAAAGTTATAAAGGTGTTCCAGCAAATCACTACATGTATATTTTTTAAGTAGGGCAAGATCAGAAATTGCTAAAATAATGATTGCAATTCAGTTTACAGCACAATCTTCTAAGCTGTAATTAATATTAAACTTTGTATATCTTCTAAAATACTTGGTATATATACCTAACACAGTTAATTTTACCATTATAAGCTTATGTTTGTTTGTTTGATGGTGTTTCAACGCCACTTTCAACAATATTTGAGTTATATCGTGGCGGTCAGTTTTTATTGGTGGAGGAAACCGGAGTACCCGGAGAAAACCACCGACCTGTCGCAAGTCACTGACAAGCTTTATCACATAATGTTGTACACCTCGTCCTGATCGAGATTCGAACTCACAACATCAGTGGTGATAGACACTGATTGCATAGATAGTTGTAAATCCAACTACCATGCAATCATGGCCACGATGGCCCCTTATAAGCTTATGGAATGAGTCCAAGATAGTTTAATGCTAAGTGTGTAATTTCCAGTCATATCATGGCGAGAACAAGTGACTTTTGATGAGATGGTGATGGTGCCTGTTTAGTACCAGACAAACACACTTTAGCTGGATATTTATAGTACTACCTTACCGAACAACATGTACAGGGCAAGACACGTTGCTCTACTTGTACACATTCTGACTCCAAGTCAATCACTATTTGCTCTTACTTCTTAAGAATGTATGCTTAGTGGAGAAGTAACAAATACCTATTTTATAGTCTTCGGTTTAACCAATCTGATGAGCACAACCAAATTCTACCACACTCAAAGAGAATATGCTAACCATACACCATCGAGACAGTTAATTCATTTATGTATTAAAAGACTATATGTTACCTATATAATCTAGAAAATGTTGTACAGTCTAACTTTCTTATTTTGAACTCAAATGTCACTTCTTTGGAAAAGAGGTTTATTTGAGGTAATTGTTAGTATAATGTACTGCAGATTACTCAGGTACTCTTGATAATTCAAAGTAAAATTGTTGGTTTGTTCAACCTTGACCCAATGAGGATTCAACTGTAATTAATGTACAAAATCAAGAAATCAACACAGAAATAGACATTATTACAAAATGAAAAATGATTGTATCTCTGTTACATCACTTATAGTCGCAAACCACAGGTTTTTAGTCCACAATGTTCCTTCTATCCCTGTGACTGTTTGTGGTATGATTTATTTGCTTTGCATAACTAATGCATACTAGCAAATTTAGTCAATCATTAAAAGTCTTAGTAATAAGTACTTGAAGATTTGAACTTGTATGTGATATATCTCCACACAAAAAAGTGTAAATATTTTTGTAGATCTTTTCATTGGTTAAAGTAAGGTTACAGATTAAGTCCATAAACATTTAATGTAAAATGAGGATAGTCCGCTGCAGTTACCTATGGGTGGTGACAAAGAGAAGCAGAAGGAAATTGCCCATTGGTACTGACAATGCTGTAACAATAAAATCTATCAAAACTCAACTGGAGCTCATTTATTTTCTATTTAGACATGTTTCACTTTATGAAATAAAGATAAATTTTAATATGCTATTGGACATCATAGTTTTCTATTTTTGTTTTCAGATGAAGATGAAAGGCCATGGTAAAAGGATTTCTCCTCCGATGGACTTCCTATATTTTATGTTGATTTGGATGATCTGTGTCAGTGAGATTCTTGCGTGTCCTGCACTATGTCGTTGTAACATGGATTACTACATGTATTGTGATAATACTTCGATAACAGACAGCCAACTCCCGTCAATTTTGGCAGAAATCCCAACAACGGCAACTTATATAGATTTTAGTTATAATCAAATTCAAAATCTCAAAAACATTGATTTATTTACAAGATTTAAACAGTTGAAAAATTTAAACTTTGCTGATAACAAGTTGCGAACAATAGAGCAAGGAGCTTTCAAATCGTTAAATGATGTGCTTATTCTTAATTTAGAAAACAATAATTTAGAAAATATAAGTAGAGATACGTTTTCTGCTCAAAGAAAATTAAAACAGCTTTATTTGCAAAATAATAATATTGGTTCCATCCATGAAGATGCATTCAAGAATTTAACTAGTTTAAAGGAACTACACCTTCAAGGAAATAGTTTGGTGTCGTTGCCCTTGACCGTGTTTCGTCACATACCAACATTGCAAATACTGGACTTGTCAGAAAACAACTTATTAATGTTACCCGATAATTTATTTTCAAGTCTGTCTAGTGTACAGAAATTGTTTTTACAAAATAATGAAATTGTAAATCTATCACAGAAAGCCTTTCAGGGTCTTTCAAAGATTAAGATTCTTAATCTCCATGGAAACAAGATATCTCATATTGAGAAAGTTCACCTTGACGGTGTGAGGTCGAGTTTACAAAATTTAGACTTGTCAAATAACTTAATAGGGGAAATCAATAACGACCTCTTTAAAGGTATGAGCAACCTGAAAATTCTTGATCTAACTAACAATCAAATCTATGTGATCGAAAATTTTGCATTTGAATTATTATCATTAGACAAATTATCTTTAAAGGGAAATAACCTAACCCATATATGGAGGACATATTTCAGTGGTGTAAAAAGAATTATCTCCCTTGATGTAAGTCATAATCAAATAACAGAAATTACCAGTGGTGCATTTCAAAGTTTTAGAGAATCAATATATGTTTTGAAATTAAATAATAACAAAATAAATCATGTTCATGCTGGAATGTTTCAAGGAATGACCTCTTTACAAGTCCTTGACCTTGCCAAAAACTTAATAAACCAAATCGATAACAATGGTTTTTCTGATTTGAAAAGTTTGACAGAGTTAAATCTACATAAAAATCAACTACAGTCGATTCAAGGAGATATAATACAGGGATTAACACTCCTCAGGAAACTATTTTTAGACTGCAATCCAATGAAAATAGTGACTGGATTTAATATGATGCAACCAATTCATATAACCTTGAACTTGACAATGATTAGTGTCATGGAAAACAATGTGAACTTTTCATGGCCTTTAAAAGATGGCAAACAGATATACTGGGCAGTTTCAGTGATGTGTGTGGACAAAAATACCAAATGTACAGTGAATTCAAAACCGGATTATTTGCCACCATTCAGAAAGCATGTAAACCTTGACCAGCTGCCATCAAATTCTAGGTTTTATATTTGTGCTAACCCTATTTTTGTTAATAGTGATGTGAATGTAGAACAATGTTTATTTGTAAACACATTGGAGAAATCAACAACAACAACATTGAAACCAATAGCTACACAACCACAAACAGCAACAGGCAATACACAAACATTGCATAAACTCTGTGTATTCTTTGTTTTATTTCTTGTTGTTTTGTTATTTTCACATTGATTGTGGTAAATTATAAACATATTAAATGTTACATGATAAATTGTATTTACTTTTTTTAAAGAAAAAATAGCCCTCCTTTAGGTTTTGTAAAGGAGCTTTAAACACTGAAGAGTTTACTTTTAAAATGATTGATTGATTGATCGATTGATTGGTGTTTAATGCCAATTTTAGCAGTATTTCAGCTATATCATGGCATGAACAAATTGTATATTATTGGACACCTAGAAGACACTAAGAAATAAAAGATACTTTTCTAGAAAAAAAATTGGGTTATATGTACAAATAAAAGAATCATTTAAAAAGAATAAAACCATATATTTAGAACATAGGTTATCTAACTATATTTTTGTATATAAATTAATTTCTTTTAAAAATTTCAAAATTGTGTCGCCAGTCGAATTTCTTCGTGAAAATTGTAAATGGGTAACGGGACAATAGTAAATGTGTATGCAGTACAGTCAGGGACAAACGGTGATAAATTACTGTGATGGACCTATCACTATTGTTAGTGATGTAGATAAAACTTTTGTACTCAATCTTATACATTTTTGTTTATTTACTTACTTATTTTTTGCATTAGGGTGTTATCAAGTGACACTCTAAATGTAAACAAAAGTTTGAGATATTTAAAAAAAAAAAGAAAAAAAAAGATACAAATGTATGGAAAAATCATGTGATAGAGTGTTATGCGGATGCCTATCACAGCAAATGTCTCTGACTTTACTGTATTTTATCTTTCAAGTCATAAACACACTCAATTCTATTAAAAATCACAGACCAACTAAGTTCTTTTAGGGCATGTCATGGTTGTGATCGTATTTGATCTCAATGGATAGAATGTCTATAGAGAATAACTGTTCACCAATTTATGCCTTTTCACATTTTTGTCCTCATATAACATCTTTTGTATCCCCTATGCATATATACTTTACCATTTAGAAAATTTTGAAGACACCAAAGGGTGATCAGATGCAGTAAATCTAAGAGGGACAGACAATACAATGGACAGAAGAAAAAGAACAAAAAATGATCTACCAAACACTACACAGAAAACTAAAGGTTGAGTAACATAAATCCCACCAATAATGATCTTAAGTATGATACTGACATGGGAAAGACATGAAATGTGAAACACCATTAAGAATAAGTATGATTACTGGCATGGGAAAGGCATGAAATGTGAAACACCATTAAGAATAAGTATGATTACTGGCATGGGAAAGGCATGAAATGTGAAACACCATTAAGAATAAGTATGATTACTGACATGGGAAAGGCATGAAATGTGAAACACCATTAAGAATAAATATGATTACTGGCATGGGAAAGGCATGAAATGTGAAACACTATTAAGAATAAGTATGATTACTGGCATGGGAAAGGCATGAAATGTGAAACACTATTAAGAATAAGTATGATTACTGACATGGGAAAGGCATGAAATGTGAAACACTATTAAGAATAAGTATGATTACTGGCATGGGAAAGGCATGAAATGTGAAACACCATTAAGAATAAGTATGATTACTGGCATGGAAAAGGCATGAAATGTGAAACACTTAAGAATAAGTGTGATTACTGACATGGGAAAGGCATGAAATGTGAAACACCATTAAGAATAAGTATGATTACTGGCATGGAAAAGGCATGAAATTTGAAACATCAATAAAAATCTTAAGTATGATCAAAGGGCATGAAGTGTGAAACATCAATAAACATCTTAAGCATGATCAAAGGGCGTGAAGTGTGAAACATCAAAAAAAATCTTGGGTATGATCAAAGGGCATGAAATGTGAAATAGCAATAAGAAAAGTAATCTGTTAATGTAAGATAATGTTATCACTAGTCAGTTTTCTACATACTTTAACAATTACAAATAAATATGGCGGAATGTATTCCACTGAATATGGGATTCATTGGAAAGGGGGGAGGGGAATGGGATGGGTGGAGGGGGCACATGGTGTTCTGTTAAATGTGATGATACTGATGATTCATCTTCATGATGTAAAGAAGTGAACTCCATCAACAATATACTCCTCATTCCCCATTCAGTATCAAACTGCCAATTGTTTCTGGTAGGTTAATATGCATGTTAAACATAGGTTCAACATCAATGAAGCAACTGAACGGAATTTTTACAGGAATTATTCTTAGGCTTTCCATAGACAAATTATGAAAATTGGAGACACCTGTACCCCACATAGTTCTCTGGAATCAATTTTGTGGATTATTTGAATAATTGTTACACCAATATTGGGTGTAGGATAAACAACAAATGAGGAATCTTGATCCACAGATCTTGTCTATGTTTTTTGTTGCCAGCATTATGTACTAGAATAAAATACACGTGTTTCAAGGTCAAGAGTAGAGATAAAGTTAAAGAATCAAAATGTTCATATCAACATTTTAATTACAACTATAAAACCTTCTAAAATCTCTATGCTATGATGGTACATAACAATGTTTATACAGTAAAATACTTGTCTCTCTAAAACAAATAATTAAGGTCTCCCTATGTATACAATAAATGATCCCCTTTAAGCTTCATATCTCAGTTTTGATTTTTTAAGATCATTCTGAAACATCCACACTATCCTTAAAATCAAATTAAGATATCTACTGTCAATGATACCATGAAACATAAACAGTGAATTTGTATCTATTGAACTTAAATCTTGTATCTTCAAAGGAAACAAATCGACTGTTCTTGAAGTGCTACCTGGTGGTAGTGATATATATATTGAGATTTTCTTCGTGTCTTATTTTGGTTTTATCAAGTGATAACATTAAAATTTAATCCTATATCGTGCATTAATCAAGACAAGCCATGTGATAATGTCAATGATGGACCCTCCTTAATAACATATCTCTCAAGTACCGATATGTATTAAATGTCTTCAATAGGTCATGGGATAAATAGGTTCCTCCATTCTATGTGATAACGATAACTTGCTGTTAATATAGTAAAAAACGGTAGTAGTCAAAATCAAAAGTCTCAGATTTACTACTCTCCAGTCCCGAACGATCAATATCACCAACCTCAAAATGAACCACTTCTTAACAAACAGTCAATATCACAGCCTGTAACTGAACCACTCCTCAACAGTCAATATCATCAGCTGCAAAATGAACCACTCCCCCAACAAACAGTCAATATCACCAGCCTCAAAATGAACCACTCCTCAGCAAAGTCAATATCACTAGTCTCAAAATGAACCACTCCTCAGCAAGCTACATATCACCAGCCTCAAAATGAACCACTCCTCAGCAAAGTCAATATCATAAGCCTCAAAATGAACCACCCCTCAACAGTCAATATCATCAGCTGCAAAATGAGCCACTCCCCCACCAACAGTCAATATCACCAGCCTCAAAATGAACCACCCCTCAACAATCAATATCATCAGCCTCAAAATGAACCACTACCCAAGAAATAGTAAAAAATCTCACCAGCCTCAAAATGAAACACTCCTCAACAGTCAATAACATCATCCTCAAAATGAGCCACTCCCCCAACAAACAGTAAATATCACCAGTCTCAAAATGAACTACTCCTCAGCAAACAGTACATATCACCAGTCTCAAAGGAAACCACTCCTCAGCAAACAGTACATATCACCAGTCTCAAAAGGAACCACTCCTCAGCAAAGTCAATTTCACCAGCCTCAAAATGAACCACCCCTCAACAATCAATATCATCAGCCTCAAAATGAACCACTCCCCAAGAAATAGTAAATCTCACCAGCCTCAAAGTGAAACACTCCTCAAGTCAATAACATCATCCTCAAAATGAGCCACTCTCCCAACAAACAGTAAATCTCACCAGTCTCAAAATGAATCCCTTCTCAGTAAAGCCTTAACATCACAAATCACAAGTAAAGAGCCAAGAAAAAGGTATGTCCTGGCTTGGAACAAGTACAAAAATGTGGCACATTAAGCAATTTAGTGTGATACCAACCTTTCCCTTTTAGGCAAATCAAGGAGGTTTAAACATCACCGATATATATACTTACAGCAAATCTGTAAAATTTCAGTGGGTCAAAAAGCTGTTGGATAGTTCATTTGAAAGCTCTTGGAAGGATATTATAAAATTGCGATATCACATATTTAATCAAAATTTTATTTTTAATTGTGATCTAAATACCTCTGATATTGACAACATAACAATGAAAGATATATTTTGGACAGATTTGTTGAAATTTTTCTTTGAATTAAAAACAAATGAAAAGATACCTCTTAATGTTGACAGTATTATTTGGTATAACTCATCTCTAAAAATTGAAGGAAAAACACTTTTTTACAAAGAATTGTTTGATAATAATATCATATTTATCAAAGATATCTTAGATGAAGAAAATAAATTTAAAACTTATGATGAATTAAAAAATCAGCTTAATTGCAAACTTAACTTTTTGAAGTACTTTAGTATAATATCCATGTTTAAAAGTAAGAATGTAACCAACATAACAAATGCAGAATATAGAAGCCATTTAATTAACACAATTCTGAATTCCAAGAGCTTATCAAAGGAAATATATAACAAACTTAGCCCACTGGAAAATTTAGAAGTTGATTCAATAAAAGGCATTTCTAAGTGGAAATCAGATATGGAGACAGATATTAATTTCAGCGACGTCTTCTGTAATTTATATCTTGTCACAAATGATTCGAAACTAAAAAAATTCCAGTACAAACTTCTTCATAGAACTTTACCGACAAACACATTCTTGGTTAAAATTGGGATAAAGAACTCGGACCTTTGTAACTTTTGTAAAAATGACACTGACTCACTTCTTCATTATATCTGGCTTTGCCCTGTAGTAAAACTGTTTTGCAATCGGGTAAAAACATGGTTAGAAGAAATTTTTGATATTCCTATCGAGTTAAAAATGGCAAATATAGTGTTTATTACAAATGTCAATGAATGCCCATTCAAGATCATCGAATTTGTGATGCTATTCACAAAATATTATATCCATTGCTGTAAGTGGTCAAATAATTTGCCAACAATAGAAGTACTTAAAGCAAAATTAAAAAGTAGGGAGAAAATGGAGAGATCAAATTCAATCTTTAAGGATAAGTTGAAAGACCATGAGGATAGGTGGCTGAAATTACTGTAATTTAGCATTGTTATTTCTGTTCTATACTCTTAGCAGAAACAAATTATATAAACTATTTGTAACAGTTTCATCACTCTGATCATTATAAACTTAATTTTTAGATTAATTTATATATTTATAAATAAATAATGGTTTATTGGGAATAGGGTGGTAATTACAATTACAATTGATTTCAGAAAAAAGTGGTTATGTGCTGAGCACACAAATAGCAATAACTGTCATTTACACTTGTAATATGTTTGTCTTGTTCTGTGCATGTGATGTGATGAATGTGTTGTCTGTAAAAAATGAAAATTTACAAAAAAAAAACTAAAAAAAAAAAAAAACCTTTCCCTTTTGATAAATGGATCTCTAGATCATTAGCAGCCAAACAAATAAACAAACAATAAGTTTGGATTTAATTTCTTCCAATGGGTTAGAGGAGAAAATTAAAATGTGAAAGGCTAACTACAACAGATAACACTTGATGACACAAACTCACATGACCTTTGACCTGATGAGCTAAATATTGGAACCATATTGATATAAAGAATAGACAAAGTTGAAGGTCAATACCATTAAAAAAGAAAAACTTTTTATAAAAGATAAATCTTTTGTAAAGCTTATATATCACTCATGTCTACCATGATACAGTGGCTAGCCTACTTCATTCCGAAAAGTCAGAATTAACTTTTTCTCATCATAATATAGCTGAAAAATTGCTGAGTTGGCATTAAACAACAATCACTCATTCACTCCGAAAAGTCTGATAATACACAGACAATCTGTATTTTATGAAATTCAAGTAAAAATAAAATAATAAGAAGGAACAATGCGCTTACTGTTTTATAGCACAAGCATAAGGAAGTCTTCACTGACTAGGGCCTGGGTGTATGAATGGCTAAGGTGGTTGACTTCTTATTACAAGTCTAACCCCACTGATATGGGTTCACATGCGGATACCCACCTTAATTTGTAAGCCGGTATCCAGACTCCTGTGTTCTCAATGATTATTATTTTTATATTTTTTTTCTGTGCTCCCAACCCCAGTTAAGTCTGATGGTCATGATAATGCTGAAAAATTGCTACAATTATGTAAAGAAAGTTTAAACAGTGATGGTCAACAATTCCACCAATATCAACAGAACTACATACTGCCTCTCATCTTAAAGAAAGTTTAAACAGTGATGGTCAACAATTCCACCAATGTCAACAGAACTACATACTCCCTCTCATCTTAAAGAAAGTTTAAACAGTGATGGTCAACAATTCCACCAATATCAACAGAACTACATACTGCCTCTCATCGTAAAGAAAGTTTAAACAGTGATGGTCAACAATTCCACCAATATCAACAGAACTACATACTGCCTCTCATCGTAAAGAAAGTTTAAACAGTGATGGTCAACAATTCCACCAATATCAACAGAACTACATACTGCCTCTCATCGTAAAGAAAGTTTAAACAGTGATGGTCAACAATTCCACCAATATCAACAGAACTACATACTGCCTCTCATCTTAACTCACTGAACACAAATAAAGAGTAACAACAACATATGTCATTGGAAATTCAGGTCCTGGCTTGGGACAGGCACAAAAATGTGGTGTGGTTAAACCAGTAAACGGGATCCTCTTGATAAGTGACGATTAACACCAACAACTCGCCCACCATTAATGATTAGGATAACTCATAAATCTATGTCAGTTTAACCATGAATTAACCAGATTTATATAAACTTGCGAGATCAAATGTGTTTTTTTTTTTTATAAATAACATCAACAACAATTTATACTACACAGGTATCAAAGGACGAAACAATTTTACTTAATTTATTATCAAGAAAATAAAAGCTAAATTAATACATGTCGAAAGATTACATTAAATGACTACACTATGTTGACATTCCAGTAACAGTTTCCTTTATTTCACCATTCTTTATTAAAAACCAGATTATAACATTTGTTTGATGAAAAGAAAGGTTATACCGTTCTATGTGCAATATAAATTTTATTGCACAATTTAGTTCGGTACGGCACTGTGTTCTTGGGTGCAATGCCGTAAATTTTATAGGCCTCCATTTAGTTGTATCACATATTTGTACACAATCACACAAGAAGGGAAATGTGTTTTTAATTTATTCCTTTTTTGTTAATATGACGTGTGTTGAACAGCAATTAGTTTGTAAAAAGGACCACCTATCATGTATTAATTAATGAAAATTATTAACCAGTAGGTTATATTATGAATACTACAGACTGGTTTGTATTTATACAGCAAGAACATTGTTTTGCTCCAAAATGCTTTGCCGGTCTATTATGGCTTTTAAGGCCACAATGGACCGGTAAAAGCCATAAAGACAGGTCCATTATGGCCTTCTTCAAAAAGAATGAAGATTACCTAAAAATTTCAAAAATTTCATAAAATTTCAAAAATTTCAAAAATTTCATAAAATTTCAAAATATTCAAAAAGTTTCAAAAATTTCAGTTTTCATAAAATTTCAAAATTTTAATATTTAAATAATAATATTGAAAAATGATAAAACAATTATAGCCTACCATTTCAGTCAATACTATGGCTTTCTTCAAAAAGAATGAAGATTACCTAAAATTGAAATTGACTGGTTAATAAAAGTATTAAGAAATGGGTGTTTTCATAATGGACTGGTTATATGTCCAAGGTTAGTCATAATGGACCAAGGAAGGTTGTATTGGCCAGAGGCAATGCCAAGGGCCAATACAACCTTCCGATGGCCATTATGACTTAACACCCATTTATTAATACTATAATAATAAAATGCCTGTCTCCATCCTGTCAACTAGCTTTTATACGAAAAAATTGTATATGCAAATATTTTGCTGTCGTATTATGCCATGGCACTGTAGTCCTTGTCTGTCTGTAGACAGAATGATTTCCATGTGATCACTTAAGATGTAGTCCTTGTCCGTCTGTAGACAGAATGATTTCCATGTGATCACTTAAGATGTAGTCCTTGTCCGTCTGTAGACAGAATGATTTACATGCAATCACTTAAGATGTAGTCCTTGTCCGTCTGTAGACAGAATGATTTCCATGCGATCACTTAAGATGTAGTCCTTGTCCGTCTGTAGACAGAATGATTTCCATGTGATCACTTAAGATGTAGTCCTTGTCCGTCTGTAGACAGAATGATTTCCATGCGATGACTTAAGATGTAGTCCTTGTCCGTCTGTAGACAGAATGATTTCCATGCGATGACTTAAGATGTAGTCCTTGTCCGTCTGTAGACAGAATGATTTCCATGCGATGACTTAAGATGTAGTCCTTGTCCGTCCGTAGACAGAATGATTTCCATGCGATCACTTAAGATGTAGTCCTTGTCCGTCTGTAGACAGAATGATTTCCATGCGATCACTTAAGATGTAGTCCTTGTCCGTCTGTAGACAGAATGATTTCCATGCGATCACTTAAGATGTAGTCCTTGTCCGTCTGTAGACAGAATGATTTCCATGCGATCACTTAAGATGTAGTCGATTGATCCTTCTGAATTTTGAGCATAATAATCCTTGGTACAAAATAAAGGTTGGCATTGATTTGGGGTATTGCAACCCTACCCGCTTCCAAACAAGAGGCCTCTTTGTACTAGATCAACACACTTCTATGATAGGTAGACATGTCGCTCCACTCCGACACATTATTTTGATTCTGAGCCAATTTGTCTTTGCTCTTACTCCTTCATGCTGCGTTCTTAGCGGAGAAGCAGCAAATACCAATTTCATAGTCTTTTGTTTGACCCAACCAGCACTCGAACCCACTCCAGGCAAATACACTAACCATTACACCATGGATGTGGTTATAGTAAGGAATGCAACCCTATTATAATTGGTTCAATAACATAACAAAGCCATACATTTTTTTTTTTAATATGAGATCTTTGGGGCAAAATATACAATTTGAAATTTTGAATCACAAATTAATATTTTAATAAAATTACTCATCTATTTGTTAAAACTTTCAAATGAATTTAAATTGAGAGATAGATAAAATGTCTGAAAATATTTCTCTGCAGATATTCATAATACAATACTAATAATGAAAATTGCAAAATGTATAAATTTAGCTTGAAAATGTTTAGCATTGAAAGATGTCAACATCAACCTAGCTAAAAAATGTTCAGCCTTGAAAGATGTCAAAATCAAACTAGCTGACCTCAAACTTTTCCATTTATGAGACAATCTCACTTTTAGAAGTGTTAGAAGGAAACAAGGTAATGTATATATAATTTATTATCTGTTAATTATAAAGATATTCAGTCATCCCTGTGAAACACATTAAGAATATTGATCAATAAATATTTTTAACACCCAATTCAAATCTAAAATTTCTTTCATCAATTGACTGGAATTTTGGTCAAGCAATTTTTAAAATGTGACGATTGATAATTTCTCTGCAGGGGATTATTTTAAAAATATTATGGACAAAAGTCATTTATTTCACCAATTCAGTAAGATTTATAACTAACAATTTAGAATTGCTATATGACTAGACAAAGGAGTCTACCTTTCAATATATTTGTGATGGTGTCAATAAAATAAAAATTTATTTTAGAAAAACAACTTTTATGACCATTTAATTTCAACAGCAGTTGTTAAAGGCTAGGATTTTAAACTGACCTAAACAAGAAATTGAATATCTTAATAAACAGTGGCATTCATAGATAAATTTTCACCTTTTTCATGTTTATGTCAATGTGGTCTGTTCAATTTACACCTGATAAAAAAAGGAATAAATGGTTCCACATACAAAGCATGATACAATTGCAAAAATAGGATCAGGAGAGCCTGTGGTCACTGACCACAGATGTTAATCGAAATGGTGTCTTTTGAAAGGATATTACGAGAACAAACTTCACCTGTATATCATCCAGTTAAAGCTACTTTAAATTTCTAAATTGATTCAATAACCATGGCCAGCTGGACTTAAAGATAATAGACAGAAACAAACAAGTGTAGACACACATTTATGTCTCGCCTGCCCCTTCAAATCGGGTGTGAAATTTTGTCCAAAAATAAACTATATCAAAGCACCATGAACTGAAACATGAACATACACTGATATTAAGTTAAAGTGACATACACTGTGCATAAATATGTATCCTCCAACAATGTGCTGACCTGATACAGCAAACCTAGGCTGTACTGTAATATCGAGAAACTGGCCTCAACATGAAAACTTAACAGTCACTAGACCATGGAAATGAAGTGAAGGTCAGTTGAAACATGTCTGGCTGACATATACTCACTATTATCAAAGTATGAACCAAGTATGGCGAGCCTAGGTTGCATGGTAATGAAAAAACTGATCCATCATGAAAATTTTATGTAATTTTGACAAAGTCAGTAGATCATGAAAATGAGGTCTAGGTCAGATGACAAATGCCTGGCTGACATGTACCCTCCATCATTAATGTGTGGACCAAATATGGTGAACTAGGTTGTATGGTCATGAGGAAACTGATCTGATCCCGAAAACTTAAAGTAAAAATAGCAGTCAGTCGACAATAAAAATGAGGTCAATGTCAATCTAAGTTGTATGGTAATGGGGAAACTGACCTAATCACTATAAACTTGATATTGTTAATGCATAATTAAAGGGCATAACTTTGCAACAATAAGTCAGATTATGTAATAATATATTTGTGTCTATTTAATTTTATATGTAAGTGTCAACTGATAGTCTTGGACATGTGATAATGATGATATCTAATGGTATTCTTAATGCTCCAGTGACCTTTGACCTAAATAAATAAATCGATCCTATATTCTAATTATTGAAAGATTTAGAAACTACATATATTCAACAGATATGCATGCAATACAATAGCAAATGAAAATCTGCCAACAACGGTGGAAGTTCAGTCTGAAAAATTAATGGACCGAAATGGACAAAATACACTTGTACAATTTATTATGGTCAAGTATTCTTGTGAGATTTTCATATTTCCTGTCTATGAAACGGTAACAAATGCTTTAAAAAATTATGTATAGGGTATATTGCTTACAGTAGCAATGGTGTACTCAATACAATCTCATGTCATAAAGTTTATCGGTTAATAGAGGCAGGTCGGTACTACAGATTCTTTCATTAATAAAACTAACCAGCATGATATTTTAAAAATATTTGATGAAAGTGGTGTCATACACAAATATCCAATCTATATATTATTATATTAAAAATAAAATATCAAATGTACGAATTCAATTTTTTGTCATGATTTTTTCTTAAAATACATATTTTTCATTATAAGATTTCTTAAAAAAAAATTCTTTTTTTTTAAAGATACTCTATAAATAAATGTAAAGTGATTTCAAGTTCTACATAAACTCATATTTTCTATTACATATGATACATATACAATATAAGAAACATGTAAAGGAGACAACTAAATATAACTCTTTTTTTTCATCTTTCATTTTGGCTACAAACAAAATCAGTAATAAAGGGGAAATAACTCTAAAATGCCAATACAAATGTTTCAAAGAGAATTTTATTTTTATGTTTTTGACTTGACATAAATTTAAATATTGAGCTCTGGATTAATATAGATAAAATATCTTTAAAAGATATTTTTAGCACTCATTAATAATTTTTGTTGGAACATTTTAATTGGAATACTTAAGTCATTCATAAGCTAAACACTTTTTAATGACAGTTCATGTACAGAGGAGTGAGTGAGCGATTGTTGTTTAATGCCAAATGAGCAATTTTTCAGCTATATCACTAAAACAAGAGTCCATGGGTAGACATGTTGCTTCACTTTGACACATTATCTTGATTCTGAGCCAATCAGTCTACTCTTACTCATTAAAACTACATGCTTAGCAGAGAAGAAACAAATATCAATTTCATAGTCTTTGGTTTAACTTGACCGGAACTCGAGCCCATGGTCTACCGCACTCGAGACGAGCACACTAACCATTACACATTGATGTGGTTTTTGTACAAAGAATTATATTAAATAATGCTCAATGTGCTACGATTCGAATGAAATTGATGAATGTTGTGGGCAGATCCAGGATTTCAAGTTAGGAGGAGCACACTTAAAAAAAATTGTGCCGAGCGGAGAGAGGCGCGAAAAGTTTTTGGGTATTTCGTGTGAAAAATCACGCCAGGTGTGCTCCCCCCCCTCCCCTGAATCCGCCCCTGGTAAAACCTTTCATGAAAAACATATATGAAAAGGAAAGGAATGAAGTCAGTCTTATTTTTTATCACAGATTCAAAAACACAACTTTATTAGACCACTTGTACATTCCCGATCTGATCTTAAAATTATATGCCTTTAATTTTTTTTATTTGAGTTATATCCCCTACGGGAGACAAAATGGTTCCCGTTCTATGCCAATACAATGGAAAGGATATAGAACTTGAGCATAATTTCTTAAAATTTGTAGATATTTGAACTTTGTAAAAAAAATCATAGGATAATTTTTATAGCAATCAAAAATTCATGTCGTTACAACATTTAAATTTTGTACAGAGTAATCAGTATGAGAAAAATATGTTATTTTTGTTGAGCTCTTCATGCAATGAACACTTTTGTCTGCATTAAAGGGAATTAACTACTATAGAAACATGAAAAAAAACCAGTATAATTTTTGAGTGAGTGAGCGATTGTTGTTTAATGCCAATTCAGCAATTTTTCAGCTATATCATGGCGAGAACAAGTTAATTTTCAAGGAAATGATGATGAGGTCCGCTTTGTTCTAGACCAACATGCTGAGTTGGATTTTTATAGTGCTAGCTCACTGAAACAACAGTCTGTGGGTAGACATGTCGTTCCACTCGGACACATTATTCTGATTCCGAGCCAACCAGTCTTTGCTCTTTCTCCTTAATGTTGTGTGCTTAGCGGAGAAGCAACAGATACCAATTTCATAATCTTAGGTTTTACCCAACCGGGGCTCGAACCCACGATCTTCCGCACTCAAGTTGAGCACACTAACCATTACGCCTCCGATGCGGTATATAAATTTTGAAATCAAGTCAGAAATGTGCAATTGGTCTATTGAAATGAGTCATCCATTTGGACCTATTATTACTCTGTACGACAATTATTGATATTCACTCAAAATCCTATCGAAGTACATCAATTTTATACTTTGTGAACAAATTTTTCAAGAAATATTTTGTAGTTACTATTTAATGTATTTTAACATGTTTAAGGTGACAAATCATTTCAGATATATGTTTTAATTATGGAGATTTTGATTGTATTGCATGAATTTACTACTTTTATAAATAGAAAGAAACAATATTCTTTATATGTACATTATTGTACAATAGTCTAGACCTTTTGGAGATTCTTGTTTTGATTCTTAAATCAAACATTTTTTTCATATGAGCTATTTCCCTTACAACTGGCAAAATGAGCAAAAGTAATAGAAAGGAATGTGAGTATAACGTTCTCATAATTTGTTGATATTTGAGAGGATAATTTTGAGTAAATAGAAAACACACAACTTGTTACAATATTAAAATTTTGAGCAGATAACAGGAAAAATATATGTTATTTTCATAACTCCTGTAAAACGTATAATTTTAGAATCAAAGTTAGAAATGTGCAAATGGTCAATATTTCAATTTCCTTTCTTAAAACACGAAAACAAGTCTGAAAACAATTTCTGAAATAAAAAGATAAAGAACAATAACAAATAATTTTTAATTCAATTATCAAAATCCACAAAGATGTCATCTTGGTCAATATTTTCCATCTCTTTTTCAAACATTTTACCAAAAGTGTGAAATTCCAATTCTGACATATTCCCATATTTTCTAGCAAATTCTGCATCATTCCTATCCAGTATATCTTGTAAAAGAGGATTTTTATTGATTTCTCCCTTATCTTTTGCCACTTTTTTGTACAATCCTGCTCTCATAAGAAATTGATGTCGAGTTCTGATATGTCCCAAAGAATGAGAAAATAGATTACAGTACATCATTTGACGTTGTGTTATTCCCATCTCGCTAAATATATAATTAAACTTGGAATGAATCTGTGCTATATCTTCTGTTAAAATAAATGGTGACTTAGCTATGAGATTTAAAATATCTCTGGACTTGAAAAGAGCTTTTAGTTCATTTACACGGCTAACTATTTCCTCTGTTCTCAATGAAATTATATCTGGATTATATGAAACTAACTTCAAAAGTTGGACATCATAAAATCCTAGTTTACGTAGTGATTCTAATAGTTTTGAAATAACTGTAAAATCCATATCAAGTATATCAGGAAAACATTTAAAAATAGATGCTACTTGCTTAGGTGAAAATCCATACTCTCGTAAAAATTCTGTGGTAGATTGTAGATTTTGACTCACAAAAATTTTTGGTGACAGAATCATCAATTCCTGGACTTCTTTAATGTGTAAGTTCATATCGGTCAAGTATATAAGACAAGATCTTATATGTTCAGTTCCAAACGATTGAATCATAACATCTTTCTTTGTACATTCTCCATATATTGTATTGACTGCCTCGTCAAGTTTTAATTGATGACGTGCAGCAATTTGTTCTTTTGTCTCTGCAAGATTTGAATGGAGAGCTGTATTTTCGATTCTTTTTTCATTGAAAGTTTGATGATTTGTAGCAAATCTTCGAATACAACAGACAGATTGATATGATATTTTGTCCAAAGACAAACTGTAAAATGGTGTTGTTCTATTTGAACAAGCATGCTTACAGTTCTGCAGCTTCATCCAGAAAAACACACACTTTCTTGTAATTGGATAATTTCTAGACATCTGATTCAAAATCTTTGACAAGAACATGATGATATCTAACCATTCAATGTCTATTTTCGGTCCCTTACAGGTTACAATGTATATAGCAATTAACTTATCACATCTATAGCACACCAATCAACATTGTATCATCTGTAAAATAAAAAAAAATCATAAGATTATATTAATATGTCAACGAGTCTAAAAGACCTGATAAAGCCAGTTGTTTGCCTTACAATTTAATGAAAACATGTGAAGTACTGGTAAATAATTGTTTAACAGATATTTTCTTTACAGACAGCCACAGACTCAATCAACATTCATTGACAAGATGGAACATTCAACTCATTTTCACTTGACAAAGTCATTGCCGATAATGACCTAAGATTGTACTCTAATTTTCACCAAGACAAAACGTCGTTTAATCAATAAGATTGTAACTGTAGAAATCAAAATATGAAAAGTTAACAGACAGACTACAAGTGACGGGAAAAGCTCACGTGAGCTTTTGGCTCTGATGAGATAAAAATAATCTTTACCTGTTTTACCTGTTACCGAGGTCTGGAATATGGGCTATTCAGCCCCTTGGACTCTTCTTAATCTGCTACATATAAACTGCAGAAGCACAGGTGCACATGGTCATAATGTTCTCACATCTAAATATAGAACAAATGGCCATAATTAACTACTAAATTTCTATCCAGGAAAAAATATAACACATGTATCTCTATATTTACAGCAATAACAAATAACTAATCTGTGCAAGTATTTTACTATAAATTTGTCTTATTAAAAAAAACCTCTCACTACATGTACTTTCAAATTAGAGGGAAAAGTGACTTCCCTTTCAGAGAGCTCACAGGGATAAGTGGAAGACAACAGAGAAAAGGGGGAATATTTCTGGGAGAAGTTCACAGCGATTAATCGAAACATTGTTTTGCGACCACTCTAAGGTTATCCTGCCCAAATTTATTAAATAGATTAAAAGCTGTCTGATCTGATTTGTTCTGTTTTTAATTCATGATTCCCTAAACTAAAGACATCTATTCAATGTAAAGATAATTATTTTTGTCTACCTTAACTATTGGAAGTAATAGCATTCCTGTAAAAAAAAATATGTATCCATTCTCCTTTAAAAAAAAAATATTACTGCGCTTTGATCCAATGCCACACAAATTGCAATAACTAATATTTGTGTAGTCTTCAACAGAAGAAAGATGTATCTGCCAATTTGCTCAAAGGTCCAACTATACATAGGTAAAGAATGAAATAAACATGGTATCGACATTTTCATAAATTATTTAATGCCTATACAAACACCCAACCTGATTTTGTTGAGTTTGATAATGAAACTAAGCGTGTAAACTTAGATGATTCAGACTATCATTCTGATACTATAATGTCAAGAAACAATCTTGACCACAAACGCACTAACAATAGTGGAAAATTGTTGCTAAATTTTTGTAAAGAAAGCAGAATCAGAATTTTAAATGGACGAACCACTGGTGATTTAAATGGTCGACCCACTTGCATCACATACAATGGTAGTAGTCTTGTAGACTACACACTTATATCAGAAGAGTTACTTAAGTCAGTTGGATATTTTGAGGTCCATGATTTTACCTCCCTTACTAATCACCGTTCAATTAGTTGTGGAATTTTTGCTGATACATCTTTCAAGTACTGTAATTTGCACAAACTAGACCTTTAATCAGGAAAATTTCTTTGGACTGATGATGCAATTACATTGTACACTGAAAATATTCAAAGTCAAATATTTAAAAATAGGATTATTGATTTCATGATTACAGATTTCAGAGATAGCAATTTGATAACTGATTCATTTAATTCTGTTCTACAAGATTGCACCAAACAGTCAGCTAAATTTATTAACAAGGTGCCAACTCAAAAGATTAGAAAATCAAATAGAAAACCATGGTTCACACAGTCATGTACTGACTTAAGAAATACAGTGAAAAGTTACGAGAAACTTGTTAATAAAAACCCACACAATGGGCAATTTAGAAAACTGTTCTAAACATACATGTCAAAATTTAGAAGACTTTGTAAACATGAAGAAAAAATGTATAAACAAAACATTTATAATGATATGAGCAATAACATTGACAAGAACCCCAAGACTTTCTGAAATATGTTAAATAAACTAGAAAAACTACACATAAACCATGATTCAGTTCATGACATACCCCAAGACAATTTCTTTCAGTTCTTTAAGAAATTAAATAAAGCAGACGATAAAAACAGTAAATTTCAAGAGTTCATTATTGAAGTTTCAATTATTAAAAGAAAAGCTAGGAAAAGAAACATTTGACAACATTTTAGATAATATTACTTTTTAGATAATTATAGTGCTGCTATTAATTCTCTTAAAAATGAGAAAAGTACATCCCCCGATATGATCTCAAATGAGAAGGTAAAGTATGGAGGGCCCATTATATTAAAACCTCTTCAAAAGTTGTTTAAATTTTATTTTAAACACTAGCAATTTTCCCGAAAAGTGGAATGAGAGTTTTTTTTTAGCTCTCTTACACAAATCAGGTAGTAAACTTGAACCTAGCAACTACAGGGGTATTTCTATTACATCTAACTTAGGAAAGCTTTTTAATAGAGTCATTCATTCAAGATTACTGAAGTTTATTAATAATATGTCTTTAATAAGTGAAAATCATATTGGATTTAAGGCAAAAAACAGAACTGCAGACCATTTATTTTCCTTAAAAACTATAATAGACCAATATAAAATCAAAAAGAAGAAGGTATTTGCTGCATTCATTGACTTGCATAAAGCTTTTGATACTATATGGAGAGTTGGCTTATTCTATAAACTTTTGAAATCTCATATATGCCAAAAAAAACTATTTAATAATATATTATCCATGTATGCAAATACTACTACCAGAATAAAATTTTCAAACGGTCTTAGCGCAGCATTTACTTCAGAATGTGGAGTCAAACAAGGGAATGTTTTAACCCACTCTTTTTTTTAATTTTTATTGATGATATTGTCAAAGATTTAGTGACAGGTAATTGTGATCCAGTTAGAATTGGTGACCTTTCTGTAAATTGTTTATTGTATGCTGATGATATTGTGTTATTATTAGAAAGTAAATCTGGTTTACAATCCAGTCTAACTACAAGTAAATGTAGACAAATCGAAAGTTTTAATTTTTAATTCAAATGGAAAAACACATGTGAATGAGTTTAGTTATAACAATAATATCATACAAACAGTGTCAAAATATTGTTACTTGGGGGTAATGTTAAAGTGTAATGGCAACTTTAATGTAGCTGTATATTTACTTATGGAAAATGCCAGAAAAGCATACTTTAAAATAAAGAAAATAATTAAATTGAATAATCCTTGCAAACTTTTAGAGAAACTTTTTGATTCCCTAGTTACCCCAATCCTATTATATTGTAGCGAGGTTTGGGGAGTTTACCTTGATCCCAGAGATGGTTCTATTGTGGAAAAATTCCACATGAAATTCATTAAAGAAATTTTAGGGGTTCACTGCAAAGTATCAAATGTTGCATGCCGAGCAGAACTTGGAAGATTACCTTTATGGGCAAAAATCTCATTTTCTTGTATAAAATTTTGGGAACATCTTTTGACATCTGAAAATACTTTAGTATTTAAAAATTTTCAAGCTACTAAAAACTTTAACCCATGGACAAAAAAACTGTACTCCATCTTTAATAGTCTAGGATTTTCTTATATAGCGGAGAGCAATTGTTCAATTAAAGCACTCCTACCAAATATAAAACAAAGGTTGATTGATCAATGTACTCAGCTCAGGAGTAATCCTCTAAAATTTATAGTTCAACCAAACTAAAATTTTACTAAAATTTTTATGATTTTAACTGCAGTATCTGATCTTATCTTGTGTAGTGTAGTGGTCAAGTCCTCCCCGTGTCCTATGCACATGGACAAGTAAGTACTGTACGGTAGTTGTACAAATGCAGAGGAAATCAAGGGCCGGTGCAAATAGGACTATAACACATTCGCACACATATTATACATGTGAAATAACTACATTTTCGAAATTAAATACATATACTGCATATTAATACAACGTACAAATAGTATTCGGCATCCCATCAGACCACTCAACACCTATATATAAAAACAAGGACGTATAAGACTCTATATAAAAAGTACCAAGAAAATCTTCACACACAGGCAGAGCTCTACTGGATACTTTATTGTGTCAGACAAGGGCATTTTTGTATATAGATTTATAGATAATAAAAAATACGTTGAAAATAAAATGGAGAGCAAAATATTGCTATTAAACAAAAATTATGATTATTTTACGCTTGCAAATTAGATATTTAACATAAATAGGTAATGTAAATAAATATAAAAATGTCAAATAATAAAAGATCCCTTCTTAATCATTAAAATGTTTAATGCTGGGTCTTTTTAAAGCAACATTGAAAGAAATAATTTTACAGCGAGGAAAAAAAAATCAACACACTGCGAATTGACCGCAAGACAATTTTCTTTCTGCACGTCTTAGTGGTAGGCCTATTGAAATTAAAGTCCCATGTAATACTGGATATCCATACAAACAATTTATTGGCTACCATTTATACGGAAGCGCAAGACAGGAAGAGATTTTTATGTTTTCGGATCGGGTCCGTTTGTCCTTGGTTCGTTCGCATAAGCACTTGTTTAATTATATTCATGCAAATGTCCATCCCTACCTCTGACCTTGCTAGTAGGACTTGACCATTACATGAAACAGGTGTGCTATTACTTTTATACGGACATCCTGGCATTTGATAATGATTGAAGGGGGTGAAAACAGCAGATATCCTCGGGATTTTACCTCCCATGCAATGGAAAATTTGAAATGTATTTTTATAAAATAAAATAGAACTGAATATAATTTGTAGAAAATCAAAATAGAGATTTAATTTAGTGTCAACAAGGACTAGGTGTGAATTTAATTACTATATTTAACTTGTTCAAAGAAAATTGTTAAAACATGAGCAATTTATCATCAAATATCGTGTCGTGACATCTGCTCGGCCATGCAATAAAGTAGGTCATTTGTTTTGATTTACAAATCTCGTGCAGCACGAGACAGATGATGTCATTCTGTATATTTATAGTGTACATAAGAACAGAGAGAATTCTTTTACACTCTTCAAGATTACAAGATTAAAACGGATAAAATTGAATTGAATAAATTCCATGCAAGTAAAAAAGGTCCTTTTTACTAATGTCTTTTTTTTCTGGTCATTATGCTTGTTAAATATGTTTTAAGCAATGGTATTTCCCAAGCATTTTTACCTTTCTGGTTTGTTGATGTAATCCTCATTACAGATCATGACCTTTTCTAGAATGTAGGTCAAGCAAATTGTATTTTAAAATACTTTGAAAATATGATGATTGATCATTCAGATTCCACCATTTTCTAAAATGGCTGATTTTGCCAGGATAATACATACAAGTGCTTTCCATTAGTCACAAAATGGCAGATTATTTTACATATCCACTGCTTCTTTAGTAACAAATATACCCCTTACTTCTTGGTGTAATGAAATGATATTCACAGAGAAGATATAGGAAAAGAATTAATTTAACAGAAATAATCAAAATTTATAGTATTAACTGAACAGAGAATTAAATTAAACCAGACAGATAAATGCTATTATCTGGGGGAAAAACCTGTCATTTTTACAAATAGCATCAACATAACTGTATTGTTACCATTCTGTGATAATAAATGTGATTGAAATAAACAGAAATGGTAGTATGCAGTCAGTCTAATATATTGCATTGACGAAAACAAAAACACTAAATTCACTGGATTAAATATTTTATTATATGGGTAAGCAAGTTCAATGTTTGCATTAAATGATTAATTTTTAATACTTCAATTTCAAACTATTTGAAAAAAAAACATCTTTTGAAATTTTTCAGACAAGACAATTACACAAAAAGCTAAAATACTGTACTTTCTTAATCTGGTTTACTTTTTAAGTTTGGTTGGCCTATGACAAAATCACATGATTTATTTACCACTGACCGGCCTTATGACACGTTATACAACGCCATTTACCAAAAGGGTAGTAAACAAATATGGATCAGTGTGTCATTGTTATCGATCTTTTTTCTATGGAACTTTACAAATGTGAGCAAGAATGATAAGGAACATATATAATTATAAAGAAAATATGTTTATTTTTCAAACATGAAAAAAATATTCAAGCGTTATCCAATGACTGGCCAACTTATTGTCACATGGGGATATTCAAGGCCAAACTGGAGGAGTGAGTGATTGCTTAACGCCAATTCAGCAATTTTTCAGCTATCTCAAGTTAATTTTCAATGAGATGATGATGAGGTCCGCTTTGTACTAGACCAACACGCTGAGTTGGATTTTTATAGTGCTAGTTCATTGAAACAGCAGTCCACGGGTAGACATGTCGTGCCACTCGGACACATTATTCTGATTCCGAGCCAACCAGTCTTTGCTCTTTCTCCTTTATGCTGCGTGCTTAGCGGAGAAGCAACAAATACCAATTTTATCGTCTTTGGTTTGACCCGACCCGGGCTCGAACCCACGATCTACCACACCCGAGGCAAGCACGCTAACCATTACGCCACTGATGCGGTTCCAAACTACAGGTCATGCAAACAAATGTAGATGAGGATTATCATTACATTGTTGTTTTAGCATAATTAAAAACCGTAAAAGTTCTTCATTAGTAAGAAAAGATATGAAAATGAACATGAGAGGTTATCCAACATTATACTTGGGACACAAATTAAAGTAAATGAACATGAGAGGCTATCCAACATTATACTTGGACACAAATTAAAGTAAAGGAACAGAGCTTTTATTGCTGTTCATTTCACAGTCAATATACTGTACATAGTCTTTAGGGTACAATGAGCATAACTCCTACCTTAAAATGAGGGTCAAATGGCCCTTAGCATTCAGTTGAGTGTACTCTTTACTTCTGTTGATTACATTGTTGTGTATAAAATTAATATTATAATTTTTAATGGAGGTGGGCCTTTGGAGGTGATAGTGTACATACAGTACAGTCAGAGACATAGCATGGTAAATCATTGTGATAAGACATATCACTCAAGATTCTAAGCGATACTGGTATATCTTTAGGTCTGTTTAATCTATTTACTTACTTTCTTCTGCATTTTGGGTGATAGAAAGTAACACTCTAAATACTCTAAGAGATTTTAAAGATGTATTAAACAGAACAAAAGATATATCAGTATCACTAAGAAGAGTGATACGTCTATCACAGTGATTTATCATGGTATTTCTCTGACTGTACTATATGGTAGATGTATGTACAATATAACAATGAATTTCCATTCCAGGCACTTCAAAATGAAATTTACACAATCTCTAAATAAAGGGATAAAGAAAATCAAAATGGCAAATAATATATGGAGACATCGAGGAAAATACAAAGATCCTAAACTTAATATACCTCCGGCTATTCAAAAACTTGGTAGGTATATAAATCATTTATTTCTTAGGTGTCTTACTCTATTTTTATTTTATAGAAAGTTGCCCATTGGCAAGTGATATTATACATTATCAGTCTGAAAAGGTTGAATATGGTGCTTTGATGGACAAATGGACCTGTGAAATGATGAAGCACATGTTGAATCGTTTAACAAGTCCAGCTTTAATATAAGTTTTTTTTATGTAGTTTAAGAAACTAGCAAATTATACAAGTTACTGAGGACATTTGGTAAGAATAGCAAACATATTATTTGTAGGGTTAGGATAATGGTATTTAACACCACTTTCAACAATATTTCAGTAATATCGTGGTGTTCAGTTTTATTGGTGGAGGAAACTAGAAATCCCGGAAAAAAACAACTGACCTGCTGTAAGTCACTGACAAACTATCACATAACGTTGCATCGAGTGGACCTCGCCATTAACAGGATTTGAACACACAACGTTACTGGTGATAGGCACTGATTGCATAGGTACTTGTAAATCCAACTACCATACAATCATGACCACGATACCCCATATTATTTGTATTTTGGAATATAAAGAAATGAGCTGAATGATACAGATTCTCGAGAAACTGACATGTTACAATTGTGTATTATAATTATGTTTCAATATAAGAAAATAATTAATCATATATTTTACACAGTTTTAATGATTTTTATTTAAATGAATTTATTTTAAATCTTAAGATATTAAAAAAAAAAGATTTAAAGTATAAAGGATTTTTTTTCTAGATGTGGAGATTATTGATCCTGTAGAGGAGATGAAACCAGTGAGGAATGTAATATGGAAACCTTCTGCAGATGATAATCGCTTTTGGAAACCATTAAATCCTACAGAACATCCATTGTATAATGAAACACCAGCATTAACGTTCACATATTATACCAAATTTATACAAAGTAAGTTGAGATTTGAATATGAAGGATACAACAGGGAGAGTGTTGTGTTCTATCTGTAAGATGTTATAAAAATAGGGTGTTAGGAATATGGTGTTTAATGCCACTTTATCGTTTATATAATGGCGATCAGTTTTATTGGTGGAGGAAACTGGAGTACCCGGAGTACAGACCTGCCGCAAGCCATTGACAAATTTTATTACATAATGTTGTATCAAGTACGCCTCGCCATGAGAGGGATTCAAACTGTTATAAAAATAATAACAGTTGTCATTGAATAATGTTCTTTAAATTAACATTGTCAAAATTGTTTTGCAATGGTAATAATAATCGTATAAATAAAATAAAGTAAATTGGCCAATTTATACTTTTATTTAACTTCCATCCTCATAATTAATGATAATTTGCAATCAAATGTTTCATAAAATATGGATCATCCAATGGGAAATGTTGTTATAAACAATTGTTCATATACAATGTATATATATTATAGCATTTATGATTAAGTCCATGATTGGGGAATAAATAGTCAGCTTCATTGTTAGCCTAACTGGTTAAGGCCATTTGATCTGTTACATGTCATAAATTTTTCACATTTAAATCGTCTCCTCTGAAACACCCATGTAAACTTTTAGCATATTCCATTTGTGTAAATTAAACCAAACATTGATGGCTGTGATGATGCTTGGGTGATCCATTTGCAAAACTGTGTTTGTGAAGAACTCTGCCCTCCATTCAAGATGGCCACAGTTACAAAAAAATAGAAATTTCTTTAATTGAGCATTGCTTCTTCATGTTAAGTCATATAAACTCAAATTTAATATGTAGCTGCATCTCAATGGGTAATTTAAAAATTATATTAGACAGCATTGCCTTCCATCTAAGATGGCTGCTGTTACTAAAAATATACATTTTTGACAATTTCAGCTTTATTTTTATTTTTAATTTAAATTGTGGCTGCATGACAATAAGTAGTAAACAAATTTTCTAAGCTTTTCCCTTCAAAATTTTGTTCATCTAATTTTATTTTGATTTTGCAAAAAAGGTTAATTTTGATCAAATAAAATCACTTAAAAATTTTCTCAGAAACCACCAAACCAGATTAAGCCTAAATGGACTGATGTTGTCTTTGGTTGATCCACTTTCAAAACTGGCGTGTGACAGCATTGTTCTATTTCCAAGATGGCTGCCATTACAATAAAAAAAATCGAAATTACACTTGAAATGACGAAAAATAGGTTAAGTTTAAGCTGATATCATTCTACCTCAGATACCAGTTGAGCAAATTTTTTTCATCTGGCTTTTAATCCTACTTAGGGTAATAGTAAGGTAAATTTTGTCACTGTTTCTTTACCATTTATAGTGTATATCTACAAACTATGATATATATTTACAGAAACACAACAAGTTTGTGTACTGACGAAGTCACAGATGTTTAAAGGATTGCCAGCAAATGTGTCTAAACTTGTTAACAAAGTGAACGTTCCTGATAAGGTATGCAGTTGTCTTATTAATAGCATTGTACGACAGAAACCAAGATGATTAACTTACTTTCTTATCCTCTTCATCTCCGATGGGACATAGGGCATCGACAATTGTTGACTTTTTTTTTTATCTTAATCTTTTTTACAGGCCAAGGTTGGTAGCCGTATGGGAAACCTACCCACTGTTGAATCTGGTTTTTTTTCTGGGTTGTTCTTCCCATAGATGATTGCATTCACCCTGCTCACAAGTTCCATCTACCTGGATTTTCTTTCAGAGTTATCTCCCTTAGCCTTTCACTTTCCCATGTTAGCCAGAAATTAAGTCTGTTGCCCCCTGCTCACCATAGCAGGAATCGCGCTGGGCTTCGCCAATGTCGCCATTTGCGATTTTTAATTTCATTTGGCGACAAAATATGTCCCTTGGCGATTTTTTTGGCGACAACATTTTCATTATCAAAAATTATCTAGATTCAATTAAAGGTAATTAAGTGGTCGTTTGCAGGCACAGGTAAGCTACTGTTACATGATTGATACTTGAACACCTTGTATAAACTTCCTGAGTGATACTTATAATTGTTTATTGTAAATAGCCGAAGGTACGTGACCTTTCACACCTGTCACAGGTAGATGTAATTAAAGAAAATGTAAACCACAGGTAATTGGATCAGTGCTAACTTGCCTGATTGTTTTATGAATGTAAATAAAATCAATAATGCTTATCATTTGGAGATAAAGATCTTTAATCATCATGATCATGGTCATGGATGTTTACAAATTCACGCACATGGCTCAAGGATCAATTTACGCATGTGTGAATAATAAATGTTTACTTTCAGACTGACATGTCTTTTTATAAATAAATTAAGACTTCATATCGATAACATGCACTTAATAACTTTTAAGCCATGGAATAGTAGATATAATCTGGAATCAAAATATTTTCGCGTCAATCATGATAAGTCACAATCCGTAACAGATGTCCGGAATCATTCTTTGTTTACACGCTGTAGGTAAGCTTCCGGTTGTTGTCTGGCCCCAAAGTAAACAAAACGTCCAGTATAACAGAAAAGATCATAATAAACATAACAATTTACCCTTTTGACATGTAACCAGTAATAGAACAACAGTATCATGACTTCAAAGTTGGCGTCATGAGTGATACAATTTGCATGCTTGACAAAGAATGATTTTGTACGAACAAGTTGTGGCATCTAAATTTTCTGGCTCCAACTTTTTGGAACTGGTGACAGAATTTGATACCTGGCGATTTTTCTGGCACCAACATTTTTGGAGCCAGAGCAGCCCCTGCATAGGGAGGAGGAAGTCGGTTTTTGAGCAGATTAAGATGCTTAAACTGTGATAAATTTTCTTGAAATAAACTTATTTGAAAGTCAAAGTTTTTTACTTTTATTTTGAAAAAATGGAGACATAATATATAATGCACTAACATTTTTATTACTCTGTGGGACATTTGACTCATCTTCGTGTTTGCATATCACTTTTTTGACGATATATGTAATGAAATGCTGATACAGTCAACTAACTAACACTATCATTTTAAAATTGTAATATTTATTTATGTACATGTATTCTTAACATACACATCGAAACCTTGAAAGTTGGAATAGAAAATCAAATATTCGTACAGAGGGATTTAGCTGTGTAAGATTTCTGGAAGAAAAACCCCTTCCATCACTGATGATTAGAACTTCCATGTTAAAATCACTATCATCCTTGCTATTTATAGAATAAGTACACTTGCATTCCAAATATAGAATATAAATCACAAGTAACCAAACAAAACAGTAATTCATGAATACTTCTTAAAGTCCGTTGTCACTATCAAAGTTTTCTTTGTCAAAGTTTTTTGATGAAACTTTGATAGTGACAATGGTCAAAGAAATCTTTGATCAAAAACTTTGACCAACTTTGATGGAATAGAACTCCATCCTATTTTTCTTCAAACTTTGATGGACTTTGATGGAAATCAACCAATCAGAATACTGTTTTGGAATGATGAAATGATGTTTGCAAAACAAAAGCACATGGTAATAAAAAGACGGGAAAGGGAAAATCAGCAAGATGAGTAAGAAAGTAATATGGACAAATGAAATCATAGAAGAATTGACTGAATTGTTGTTTTGTCCATTCTAAAATAATTTTGGAACTCTTTCGGGTCTTCAGTGTGCAATTCTTTAAGAAGTGTATTGTATGCGCTTCTTTGTTTCCTTCTCAGCAACCAGGATCTAGTTGCCCTCCTTCTCACCCTTGCACGGTCCCGGAGTCTCCTTCTAAGGATTGCAATGCTCATTAGACATAAAGTGACAGCAATATTTTCATAATTTGTGAGAGTTGGAGCCATTTTTTTGTGTTTACAAGATTTCCCTCCAATTCTTTGACAAAGATGATAAAAAAAAACTTTGATAGTGACAACAGACACTTTGTCCAAGTTTTCTTTGACAAAGTTTTTGATGGAAAACTTTGATAGTGACAACAGGCCTTTAGGGCAGAAGTAAATTTTCATTGCTCGATTACGAGTGATTTAGGAATGCAAGGGTAGTTATACTGTGTATTACATAGATTGTACACTTTTAATGAGCCAATGAGAGATTTAAAAAGGGGCTTGTTTTTTAAAAAAAAATTCTTGTTGGATGCTAAATGATATTTATGATTTAAAAAAAACACATTGATTGTGACAACGTTGCACTGTGATGAAATACTTTTTTTTGTCACTTCCAAAGCTTACTATTTCATGGACATCTATATAGTAAATAACTAATACTGAATTTTAGAAAATGACACGTTTTATTTTTCGTAGGAGACCAAACTACAGCAGTATATAATGCATGCTTATGAATGGAATAATAGCAAATTATTACAGCCAAGACGATTTGATTATGAAAATATGCGATTTAAATTTGCAAGAGAATATGGTATACCCAGAGTATTATCAATGTAAGTACCAGTATTAGAAATCTTTTTGGCTTATCAGGCCTAAAATAAAATAGGTGTATTGTGTATTTACCATTTACATAGCTACCCACAAAACGATGCCTTTACCAAAATTCGTTATTATAGTTTCAATAAAAAAATTATTTTTTATACCCTGTAGCTATTTTAATTCAATACTGGTAATGTTTTTTAGAAAATGATGAAAAAATAGAATAACTTTTGCATCCAACCAATAGCTACTCACTAATAAACAATACACCAACAATTTGGTACAATATTTTGCAATGAAAAAAAGTGGCATGATAAGAAGGATGGCCTCTCTTGAAGGGGACAAGTTAATAATAATTTACTATCTCAATCAGACTCAGTGCATCTGAAATCTGGTCTTATAAGAGAGGTGGCCTTTGGTGGGAGAGGCCTTATAAGAGAGGTGGCTTTTGGTGGGAGAGGCCTGATAAGAGAGGTGGTCTTTGGTGGGAGAGGCCTGATAAGAGAGGTAGCCTTTGGTGGGAGATGCCTTATAAGAGAGATGGTCTTTGGTGGGAGAGGCCTTATAAGAGAGGTGGTCTTTAGTGGGAGAGGCCTTATAAGAGAGATGGGAGAGGCCTTATAAGAGAGGGGGTCTATGGTGGGAGAGGCCTTATAAGAGAGGTGAGAGAGGTCTTATAAGAGAGGTGGCTTTTGGTGGGAGAGGCCTGATAAGAGAGGTGGTCTTTGGTGGGAGAGGCCTGATAAGAGAGGTAGCCTTTGGTGGGAGAGGCCTTATAAGAGAGGTGGTCTATGGTGGGAGAGGCCTTATAAGAGAGGTGGCTTTTGGTGGGAGAGGCCTGATAAGAGAGGTGGTCTTTGGTGGGAGAGGCCTTATAAGAGAGGTGGTCTTTGGTGGGAGAGGCCTTATAAGAGAGGTGGTCTTTGGTGGGAGAGGCCTTATAAGAGAGGTGGCCTTTGGTGGGAGAGGCCTTATAAGAGAGGTGGTCTTTGGTGGGAGAGGCCTTATAAGAGAGGTGGTCTTTGGTGGGAGAGGCCTTATAAGAGAGGTGGCCTTTGGTGGGAGAGGCCTTATAAGAGAGGTGGTCTTTGGTGGGAGAGGCCTTATAAGAGAGGTGGTCTTTGGTGGGAGAGGCCTTATAAGAGAGGTGGTCTTTGATGGGAGAGGCCTTATAAGAGAGGTGGCCTTTGGTGGGAGAGGCTTGATAAAGAGAGGTGGTCTTTGGTGGGAGAGGCCTTATAAGAGAGGTGGTCTTTGGTGGGAGAGGCCTTATAAGAGAGGTGGTCTTTGGTGGGAGAGGCCTTATAAGAGAGGTGGTCTTTGGTGGGAGAGGCCTTATAAGAGAGGTGGGTTTATGGTATTTAATGCCACTTTCAATAATATTTCAGTTATTTTTGTGGAATAAACCAGAATACCTGGAAAAAACCACTGACCTGCCACAAGTCATTGACGAACTTTATCACATAATGTTGTATCTAGTACACCTTGCCATGTGGTGATAGGCACTGATTGCACAGGTAGTTGTCAGTCCAACTACCATACAATTACGACCATGACAGCCCCCAATTGTAATAATGACATAGTCATTATCTAATATTGATAAAAAGTAAGTCATGTCAGTGTTTTTTTAAATTGTATGGCAAAATATTGTGATTGATACATTGTTATCTTTTCTGGACTAGATGTTTTATTGTTGTTTATTTACAGGAGTATTTTGTTGGCAGATTTGGTTCGTTTGTGTCAGAGTACAGCAGCACAGTTTCCTAATGCAGTGAAAGAAAGACGACTAATACATACTCCATATGTAAACACTAATTACACATTTAAAGGTGGGTTTATAACTCAGTTGAATTAAAATAATATAACAGGGATTAAAAAACAACCTTTGAAATAACAACCCTAAACTTGGGGCCTTTGATTTTCTATTGCTGAAATTCAAAATTGTTTCTCTCCTTAAAATTGATTTCATAAATTAAGAAATACTGTAAAAATTTAAATTTTGTCATCTGGAAACAGATTTCATTTCATTATCTTTTTTTTAGCTCACCTGACTTGAAGGGTCATGTGAGCTATTGCCACCACTTGGCGTCTGTCATCGTCGTACGTCGTAAACTTTTTCAAAAATCTTCTCCTCTGAAAGTACTAGACCAATGGAAACCAAACTTGGTCTGAATCATCACTAGGGTGTCTAGTTTCAAAATTGTGTCAGATGATGCCGTGCACCAACCAACATGGCCACTGTTACTAAAAATAGATCATATGGTTTTGGGTAATAACTCAAAAACCGTTAATAATATCAAAAATCTGACTGGAGTAAAAATGATCAGCACAGCAAGATCTACATACCCTGCAATTTTGAAGTAAATCCCATTACCCATTTTGGAGTTATTGCCCTTTTTTCATCAAAATGTTCTAAATTTTAATACTTTCATCTTATATCTCAAAAATTATTAGAGATAAGAGGGAAATTTTAAAGGCATACAGTCGCTCAGATTGATTTTTTTTTTATATTGAAAGTTGCCAATATTCGATGTTTTATACTAATTGCAGTTGAAATTTTTCATAATATTATATGTATTTAACCTTGAACGAAGGAAATATGTCGCTGTTTGATTTTTTATCTCCCGTAAAGAATGCAATGTTTACCAGCATGATATTCATATATTCATGAATATGATCATATGACCATTGATGACCTACACAGTGACCTCAATCGGTAAAGCGTTTGCGCATGTGCGAAATTGCTTGCTGAAAAAAGCACATGTTATAAATAAAAATATTGACGGATTCTACGCGAAAATGACACAGGGGGATTCAGCAAGATTTGTGTAAAAATTAAATAAAGATGTTAAACCGACCTACTCCATTTTTCAACACGTAAGCATAATTTATATATCTTTTTTCGGCTGAATTGTATTTGACAGAATTGCATCGTAGTTTTTTAGTTCACCTGGAACTATTGCCATCACTTGGCGTCCGTCGTCTGTCGTCTGTAAACTTTTCACATTTCAAGCTTCTTCTCCGAAACCACTTGGCCGATTGGAACCGAACTTAGCAGGAATGTTCCTTGGATGGTCCTCTACAAAGTTACTGTTTTTCGTTCCAGTCGGATATTCAATAATATGCTCTGATTGGCTGAAATTTAAAAAATCTTCTTCTCTGAAACTAATGAACTGACTGAACCCAAACTGTAAATGAATGATCATTGGAATGTCCTTTACCAAGTTACTGTTTTTTATGCCGATTGGAAATCCAAGATGGCCGCCATCGCAGGATATAGATTAACATTGGACCCTATGGGAAAATGTTCAAATGCCTTCTTCTCAGAAACTACAAATATGATTAAAGCCAAACTGTACATGAATGTTCATTGGATGGTCCTCTACAATCTTAAGGTTTTTTGTTTTGGTATGAAATTCAAAATGGCGGCTACGGCAGGACTTAGTTTAACATTGGACTCTATGGGGAAAATGTTTCAAAACGCTTCTTCTCTGAAACGACTTGGATAATTGAAACCAAACTGCCCAGGAATGATCATTGGAAGGTCCTCTACAAGGTGTGTGTTTTTTATGCCGATCGGAAATCCAAGATGGCCACCACCGCAGGACATAGATTAACATTGGACCCTATGGGAAAATGTTCAAATGCCTTCTTCTCAGAAACTACAAATATGATTAAAGCCAAACTGTACATGAATGTTCATTAGATGGTCCTCTACAAACTTAAGGTTTTTTGTTCCGATATGAAATTCAAAATGGCGGCTATGGCAGGACTTAGTTTAACATTGGACCCTATGGGGAAAATGTTTCAAAACGCTTCTTCTCTGAAACCACTTGGACAGTTGAAACCAAATTGCCCAGGAATGATCATTGGAAGGTCCTCTACAAATTTTATGTTTTTTATGCCGATCGAAAATTCAAGATGGCCACCACCGCAGGACATAGATTAACATTGGACCCTATGGGAAAATGTTCAAATGCCTTCTTCTCAGAAACTACAAATATGATTAAAGCCAAACTGTACATGAATGTTCATTGGATGGTCCTCTACAAACTTTACGTTTTTTGTTCCGATATGAAATTCAAAATGGCGGCTACGACAGGACTTAGTTTAACATTGGACCCTATGGGGAAAATGTTTCAGAACGCTTCTTCTCTGAAACCACTTGGATAATTGAAGCCAAATTGCCCAGAAATGATCATTGGAAGGTCCTCTACAAAGTTTCTGTTTTTTTATGCCGATCGAAAATTCAAGATGGCCGCCACCGCAGGACATAGATTAACATTGGACCCTATGGGAAAATGTTCAAATGCCTTCTTCTCAGAAACTACAAATATGATTAAAGCCAAACTGTACATGAATGTTCATTGGATGGTCCTCTACAATCTTAAGGTTTTTTGTTCCGATATGAAATTCAAAATGGCGGCTATGGCAGGACTTAGTTTAACATTGGACCCTATAGGAAAAATGTTTCAAAATGCTTCTTCTCTGAAACCACTTGGACAGTTGAAACCAAACTGCCCAGGAATGATCATTGGAAGGTCCTCTACAAACTTTCTGTTTTTTATGCCGATCGGAAATCCAAGATGGCCGCCACCGCAGGACATAGATTAACATTGGACCCTATGGGAAAATATTCAAATGCCTTCTTCTCAGAAACTACAAATATGATTAAAGCCAAACTGTACATGAATGTTCATTATATGGTCCTCTACAAACTTTACGTTTTTTGTTCCGGTATGAAATTCAAAATGGCGGCTACGGCAGGACTTAGTTTAACATTGGACCCTATGGGGAAAATGTTTCAAAACGCTTCTTCTCTGAAACCACTTGGATAATTGAAACCAAACTGCCCAGGAATGATCATTGGAAGGTCCTCTACAAGGTGTGTGTTTTTTATGCCGATCGGAAATCCAAGATGGCCACCACCGCAGGACATAGATTAACATTGGACCCTATGGGAAAATATTCAAATGCCTTCTTCTCAGAAACTACAAATATGATTAAAGCCAAACTGTACATGAATGTTCATTGGATGGTCCTCTACAAACTTTACGTTTTTTGTTCTGATATGAAATTCAAAATGGCGGCTACGGCAGGACTTAGTTTAACATTGAACCCTATGGGAAAAAAGGACTTAGTTTAACATTGAACCCTATGGGAAAAATGTTTCAAAATGTTTTTCTCTGAAACCACTTGGACAGTTGAAACCAAACTGCCCAGGAATGATCATTGGAAGGTCCTCTGTTTTTTATGCCGATCGGAAATCCAAGATGGCTGCCACCATCATAGTATTAACACAGAACCATATGGGGAAAATACAGAAATATATTCTTCTCTGAAGCTATAGCACTGATTGAACCTAAACTGTGCATCAATCATTGGAAGGTCCTTTATAAACTTTGTGTTTTTTATGTTGATCGTAATTCCAAGATGGCTACCACTGCAGGACATAGTTTTTACATAGGACCAATTGTTTTTTTTTATTACCAGGTGAACGATACAGGCTCTTGAGAGCCTCTGGTTTTATATATCTTTTTTTTTCAGGAGAAAACGCTAGGTGATATCTCTTTTAAATTAGAAACTAAAATAATGAACTTCATGTCTGTTTTTTTTTCTAAAAAAATATATTCAAGACAACTCGTGTTGTTAATAGGATGCAATACAATTTGTTTCCATTTTTTCCTTTATCAGGCCCCTTTGCACAGTTTGGGTTTGTTTTTATTGATTTCATCACATATTTTCGATTTTAAGTGTCATTCTTACTAAATACCATTATATAATATTAACTGATTACCCCGGGATCCAATTTCATAGATATATTTCTTAAATTATATTAATTTTAACCAATATTTACCTGCAACATGCTTTCTGGTTATTTATAGCAGTTATCAGTGTTCGTTAAACTTCGGAAAAGACAGCTGATTTATAATTAGGTGTGTTAATGGCGATTTCACCAACAAACATTCAAATTCTTTTCACTAATTACGACATTATAACCTATTTTTTAAACCTGGCTTCTTGTTCAGAACATTTTATTAGTATAAAACATCGAATATTGGCAACTTTTAATATAAACAAAAAAAATCAATCTGTATGCCTTTAAACTGCAAAAATGTTCAGCATGTCAAGATCTACAAAAAATTTCCTACAGTTGAAAATGTGCGACAACTGTGTGAAGAGTTATTCCTCTTGAAATGCATTTTTTTGTTGACTCACTGCTTTTGGTTACTCAAATAATCAAAGGGAAGCAACTCTATTACCAAATGTGAAGTAGCAAAAACTAAATTTTGAGAATCATTGACATATATGTTTTTTTTACAGCAATTTTGATAACTTACATTAAAGGGGGAACCCCTACCCAAATTTTTTTGTAGATTGTAGAAGGGGTCTGCAATGACCAGGGCTACATTTGTTATTTTTTTACCGAAGTTATCAAGTTTTATTGATTGATATTGTTATTATACCCAGGTGAGCTATACAGGCTCTAGTCTCGTTTGCAAATCTTCAATAAACTATATTATTTATTTTTCTCTAGATGAACTCATCATTTTACGAGGGAAAATTTCCTATTTACTTGGTTCAAATAAAGATTTACAGCCATTTGCTGATCAAGAAGCTGTCGACCAATCAACAATGTACACAATGCCTGATTTATTTCCTGTGGATCCCACTATAGATTTAATAAAGGAACACATTTATACAGACACTATAGATACTGGTAAGGTAGTTTAAACATATTTTATTGTCCAAAGACATGACAATAGGATCAGATATAATTTGTACAACTTAGAACATCTATATATAAACAATATACATATATAGTTGAGCATATATACATAAAATCTACAATATTTATTAATTATAAAGACATGAAATGTACGAGTGAAACACGATTTGCTATTTGCCAAATGACAAATCGAACCCACCTTTACTATTATTGGACCATATTTAGCACACCTACAGTAGAGAAAAATCAGTAAGTATTATAACTGGATTATTAATTACTGATAAAGAATGTGTAAAGAATGAGGAAAATAAACTATAATGTATATGCTTTATGGAGATATATATATATAACTATTAATTGTAATGAAGGGTTCATGTTTTGTGGATATAAATGAGAAATCAACTATTTTTTTTACAAAATTGCAGATTGTTGAATGTAATAAAAAAAAATTATTCAGAAAACATATTATAAAGGGTACAATAGTCTTCATAGATCTTACAAAAACATTTAAACAGATTATTTCGATATCAAAAAAGATGTGCATCTGGTTATAGATAAGAATTTTATAAATCTCAAACTTACTTCATATTATTTTACTTATTAATCAGTTAGAATGTATTGAAATGCTGTTTAACTTATAAAGGTTAAGGTAGTTGGACTTCTGACATGGGTTCAAACCTCTATACATACCTCAAATCTTATGGTTTCCTCTTTTCCATACACTTACTCAAGGCTGGGGTTTCATAAGTCTTGTAGTCACAATGTAATTGAAAAATTACTGAAATTGACAATTAAGACCGATATACCCTCTGTACCCTTAACGTTTTAGTGTAAACCCTCTGTACCCTTAACATTTTAGTGTAAACCCTCTATACCCTTAACGTTTTAGTGTAAACCCTCTGTACCCTTAACGTTTTAGTGTAAACCCTCTGTACCCTTAGCGTTTTAGTGTAAACCCTCTGTACCCTTAACATTTTAGTGTAAACCCTCTGTACCCTTAACATTTTAGTGTAAACCCTCTGTACCCTTAACGTTTTAGTGTAAACCCTCTGTACCCTTAACATTTTAGTGTAAACCCTCTGTACCCTTAACGTTTTAGTGTAAACCCTCTGTACCCTTAACATTTTAGTGTAAACCCTCTGTACCCTTAACGTTTTAGTGTAAACCCTCTGTACCCTTAGCGTTTTAGTGTAAACCCTCTGTACCCTTAGCGTTTTAGTGTAAACCCTCTGTACCCTTAACGTTTTAGTGTAAACCCTCTGTACCCTTAACTTTTTAGTGTAAACCCTCTGTACCCTTAACGTTTTAGTATACAAGTTGCTACTATTTAATAGATGTCTACCTGTACCCAGGCTTTCAAGCGGTCCCTTATTTTCCTAATTTTCCTTATTTTTTGACAGCAGCCCTAATACCTTATTAAAGCTTCAAAATCCTAAAAAAAAGTCATAATTTATTGGTGTAATCTTAAATTTTCAAATTTTGAAAATTTTTGATAAATGCAACATAAAATAAGTGTTGGAATTAATGAAACCTAGCCTTATTATACTTACAGATAATGAATATGTTGAATTAATGTATTTCTCAGAAGACATCTTGGTGGTTATCAACATCATATTCAGCATGGATTTGCACCATATCAGATTACTTTAATCTGGTTGTATTGATATGCTGAATATCGCTGTTGATGAGCATTGGCATGATCTTCTGAATTGGTAATTAGCTTTTGTATTTATGTTCTCCCTGGAGGTGAGTACAGAATGTTTTTCTTTTATATTGATTATTGAATTTCTGCCCTTATTTTTGTCAAAAAAGTCCTAAATATAGCCCTTATTTTTTTAAGAATTTTGTCCTAAAAAAAGCCCTTATTTTTCACAAAATTTTGCTTGAAAGCCTGTGTACCACAAAAAGAACATCATCAAATTGATAGTTATGCAACATGTACATAAAATTACTTTATGCAGACCTAGCATGGTGTAATTTCATAACTCAAATACTGTTGAAAGTGACCAATACCAGCCCTTTAGAGCCTCTCATTTTGTATTAAAGAAATTATATTCTTATAACAAAATGACAATTTCTTATCTCTTGTCTTTATGCAGTTGATTTCACTATTCTTTATTTTTTTTTATTAAACATTTTTACAGGTTTTCAATGACCATATGCCTTCAGTAAACCACATACTATATTCATGATTCTAATATGACGTCCAATATGACGTCCAAACCCGTGGTAAAAATAATATTAATCTCTGACCGATTAAATTTATGACGTCATCGACAATTTATAACAATATTTTACCAATTTTTACATATTAGAATCGAAATAATTCATGGAAGCCATATGTATATATTGTTTTTACCATGGGTAGGCCTTTATGTCAGCTTTTTACCCCTCGCTAACGCTCAGGGTAAAACTTCGTGACAAAGGCCTACCCGTGGTAAAAACAATATATACATATGGCTTCCATGAATTATTTCTTAACTAACCATGTTGATTGTTGTTCTTTATATTTTGTTATATTTTGTTTTTAATATTTTCACAGGTTTTAAGTTACCATATGCCTTCAGTAAACCACATACAATATTCATGACTAACAATGTTGATTCTGTTCTTTATATTTTGTTTTTAATATTTTCACAGGTTTTAAGTTACCATATGCCTTCAGTAAACCACATACAATATTCATGACTAACAATGTTGATTCTGTTGTTCTTTATATTTTGTTTTTAATATTTTCACAGGTTTTAAGTTACCATATGCCTTCAGTAGACCACATACTATATTCATGACTAACAATGACCACTGGAAGGAAGAAAGTAGACAATGTAGAGCTCTTATGTATTGTTTCATGTATGCTTTAAATAGAGCAAGGGAAAAGTTTGGGGTAAGCACCCATAATACATATACAATCAAACATGCCTTAACGGTCACCTTAGATTAGCAGTCATCTGCTGTAAGCAATCAGTTTAAATAAAGTCAGACTGGATGTACCTTTTATTTGCACTCAAATAAGTGGTCACCTGACTCAGTGGTCACTCAAAATTTATCCCATCATATAAATTTAGTGTTACAACAGTTTCTTTTCTTCGTGGACTAAAAAATCATCGATAATTAACCTTTAAAGTATTCTCTATATATGATTGTACCAATTTATAAAATTATTGAATAACACAACTTACCTGAAAGTTACAATAAACACCAGTAATCTTAACCAATGTTTTATTTTTTTTTTTGCAGCACGACATTATTAATCTACCCGAACCAATTTCTGTCCAATGTGTGAACCTTAGTGAGACAGCCTTGAACTTTACCTGCTTCCAGTTGAATACTCTGAACTTAGATAACGATCAAGGAATCAAAAACTTTGTTTGGTTTGATACAGGGAACCAGTTATTTTCAAGACATTTACCACAGCCGTGGAAAGAAGATGAATTCTATCACAAGAGACGCTATGAGAATTTTAACCCTGCACCCTTTGATAAGATGTTAGCTTTAATTTTGAATGGATTGCCTGTGTCAGCTGAACTATAATAATAAAAATATTTTTTATATCATTTTTTTTTTCAAGATAAATGTTGCAGAATGTCGACCATATGACAGACCTCAGGGAGCATCACATATTTATCAGTCCATCTGTTACCTCTCAAATTAATCACATTTCAAACAGAAAAACCACATCGGTGGTGTAATAGTGTTCGGCAGGCTGTTGGTTCAAGGTCGGGTCAAACCAAAGACTAAAATTGGTATTTGTTCCTTCTTTACTATGCACGCAGCATCAAGGAGTAAGAGCAAAGACTGGTTGACTGAGAATGAGGATAATGTGTGTGAGTGGAGAGACATGTCTATCTACAGACTGTTGTTTCAGTGAGCTGGCTTAAGTAAGAATGTTGGTCTAATACAGAGAAGACATCATCATTATCTTCTCATCACATAAAACTTGTTCTCTCTGAAAGTTCATTTGATAGTAAACAACTATCAGTCACTCGCTCACTCAAAACAACAAATTTGTTGATGGAAAATATTACTGCTGATATAAGTTGTCTTTAATACATTTCTCTGCGAAACATGTAGCCTTCAGGTGTAAGAGCAAAAACTGGTTGGCTCGGAAGCAGGATAATATATTGGGAGGAGCAATATCTACCCGTCTGTTCTTTCATTGAGGTTCAACTAAGTGTGTTGGTCTAGTACAAAGTCTAACTAAGTGTGTTGGTCTAGTACAAAGTCCAACTAAGTGTGTTGGTCTAGTACAAAGTCCAACTAAGTGTGTTGGTCTAGTACAAAGTCCAACTAAGTGCATTGGTCTAGTACAAAGTCCAACTAAGTGCGTTGGTCTAGTACAAAGTCCAACTAAGTGTGTTGGTCTAGTACAAAGTCCAACTCAGTGTGTTGGTCTAGTACAAAGTCCAACTAAGTGCATTGGTCTAGTACAAAGTCCAACTAAGTGCATTGGTCTAGTACAAAGTCCAACTAAGTGTGTTGGTCTAGTACAAAGTCCAACTAAGTGTGTTGGTCTAGTACAAAGTCCAACTAAGTGCATTGGTCTAGTACAAAGTCCAACTCAGTGTGTTGGTCTAGTACAAAGTCCAACCAAGTGTGTTGATCTAGTACAAAGTCCAACTAAGTGCATTGGTCTAGTACAAAGTGGACGTTATCATTATCTCGTTCAAAGACAACTTGTTCTCATCATGATTTAGCTGACAAATGCTCACTTGGCATCGAAGAACAATCATTCAATAACAGAAGAAATCTAGATAATAGAGTGTACAAGTTTTATTAATAAAATGGTTATCTAGTTACATTGGTTTTTGTAGAACAAAATAACAGCACTGGCCGCTAAGGAATGTGAACACAAGTGAAACAAAACACAAAACAGGTTTAACAGATCAAAACAAACAGGTAGAAAAGGCAAGAAGTAGTCTTTAGACTTTCTTGAAATAGAATACAAGAAATAGATCAGTATTTTTGAAAACATATTTATATTATACAGTGACATAGAGCAGTTTTCCTGACAATGTTTATGGTATATTTTAATCCACAACACCAAACACGTAAAACATCTAATATTTTAGCTATCATCACTGCACACAAATTTGGACCCCATATTTCACAAAAAATTATCATTGCTTAAAAAGCATTTCAAAATATTTACACATTTCATTAATTTTTGGATCTGAAAAAAAACACCAAAAAACGACAGAATTTCAGCAAAAAGAAAACGATGTAGAATTAAAGCAAAATTTTAATATCAATTGAAGATTAGATTATAGTAAAATTAACTGAGATTAATTAATTAAATTTTTAATTATTAATTATGTAAGGCATGATTTTACTTGTACACTCGTAATACAACATCTGAGAAATATGATGAAGCTGAATTGTTCTAAAGCATTTGGTTGATAGCTAAACTAAATCACAATGTTCAAAAAAGCTTCAAATATAAGAGTGGTCTGGAATCAAAGATATTTCATCTCTATTACTTGTGGATAGTAAAAAATTCAAAGGTATACTGGTATAAAACGAGTTCATGACCACAATTCAGTTAAACTGATACTATATAATGTTAATATAATTTAATTTTTGTTTATAATAAATATTTTGGAGGTCACAACCATAATTGTTTAGCTTCATGATATTTTTTGTTTTTGATATTCACAACCAAAGACATGCTTTGCATATGGATTTCTTTGTAATTAAATGTCTATATATTTTTTACATTAAGTTTTGTTTTATCTCGTTACACACTGCCCTGGAAAATTTTACAACTTATCTGTCTATAATTTTATTTCAATTTTGAAAATGCAAATAAAAATTTAAAATGTTGAATTATAAAAAAAAATAACAATAAAAAGATTAAAAAAACCCAAACCAAAACGCTTTGACGTTTAGATTATTGCTTAGGCAGAACTTGGTATTATGGGTAACATGTCCATTAAGATATAAATAACCTCTAAATATTTAATAACTGACATATAATAATTATCACAAGAACTATAAAGCATTCTACATTTATTATATGAGATGTTTACTCTAAAAATGAAAGACAATACAAATGAGTTCAATGAAATATACATGATTTGTTTATTTTGAAAAAAAAACCCAACAACAAAGGTGATCATGTTTTAGTTTAAATGCACATAAAAAAAGTAGTGATTCTTCTCTGGACCTTATTTTTCATCTTAAAATTTTACAACCTTTCTTTCTATAATTATTATCAACGTCTCCATTTTGTTTTAAAAAAAAATTAGTCTTTCAATTGTTTGCTTTATGATTTATATAACAACAGAACATTAAATCACATGGTATCTAATATTAGAATGACAATAAAAACAAAAACAACCATTGAGGTTAAAATATGTGATGTGTGGTAAATATATAAAATGTACATAACCTATATACATTACTGTTCAATCAATGGTCAGATATCAACGTGTAAAACTGAAGTGACTATAACGTCATTTATATTACATTAGTCAAAAAAACCCTTGGTACTTAACAATCTTATATCAACAACAAACATGCTTTACATGTTTAAACTTTCTTTTTCCTAATTATCCCTTTGAATTTTGTTGTTCTAGTAAAGCTTAATATTCATTTAAACATTGTCCAATCCTTTTTTAAATGACAATTTTCATAGCAAAAAGCAAATCACATTAGTTTTGGTCAATACCGTCAGGGGAGATAATCATTTTTTTTACAGAGTAATATCTGACCACAAATCAAATCCTATATAAAGCTATAAAATAATGGAATGGTGTGTACATTTTGTTATATGTGAGTAACAATGATTTAGCATAAAATGTCAAATAAAAAGTTTGTTCCATTTAATATTGTAAAAATTGTCCATTTTAAAAATTCATTAAATTTAAAACTGACTATTCAGACCCTCATTTAAACATATTACGTTCAACACAAGCGTTGTTTCCCTTCTTGACATCACAGAGATCAAATTTAATTTTCTAAATTCCTGTAGTTAATTTTAACCCATGCAATTCTTTATTGCATTTTTTTTTAAATTAATATCTTTTTTGTGGACATCTGTAAGTAATGATCATTGTTTCACATTGAGAAATTTCATTTTGTTCATGGACCTATTTATGAATTTCCCTTCTTATATTGTTGAAATCTGATCTCTTTTAAACTGCATATTGTTTGTCAACTAACATTTTTTCACACCACTCAATTCAAAGTATCTGTATGTTGGATTTTCATAGCCGTTCATTTGCATGTTTGCAACATGTCGCTCTTCTGGTGAAGCTGCTGGGTCCACTTCAACAAAGCCGTGTGTAACAGGATGACGATTTGATCTATTCCTTCTCAACATTATTACAGCAACAATGATAATGACAAAAACGGCTACACTTCCAATAGCAATACCGAAAACACTTCCTGTTGAATTGACAACGTGGTGGGCTGGATTATTCATAAAATTCTGAAAAAGAAAATTGAATTCAGTCATTAGAACAGAATTTATCATAAATAATTTAATGAGGAATAACTTGAAATATTATTTACTGTAAACAGGTAATTTGCATATAGGACCTCAATTAATGAAAGTGAAGTCAAATATAATTTTAATAAGTATCATCCTCATAGAACAATATTGGATAATGGATTTGAAATTTGTAGCCAATACCAATCAGAATTTTAATAATACTTGTTTTTAAGGGATGTAAGGTGCTACTCCTAACTGTTTTCACCCTGGAATATTTTGTGTGTTTGTTCCACACCAGGACTTCAGAGTAATAGGTTATTAGTGTTTAACGCCACTTTCATCAATATTTCAACCGCATCAGTGGCGTAATGGTTAGCATGCTCACCTCGAGTGCAGTAGATCGTGGGTTCGAGTCCCGGTCGAGTCGAAACAGACTATGAAATTGGTATTTGTCGCTTCTCCGCTAAGCACACAGCATTAAGGAGAAAGAGCAAAGACTGGTCGGCTCGGAATCAGAATAATGTGTTTGAATGGAGCGATTTGTCTACCCGCGGACAGTTGTTTCAGTGAGCTAGAACTATAAAAATAAAACTCGACATGTTGGTCTAGAACAAAGCGGACCTCATCATCATCTCCTTGAAAATTAACTTGTTCTTGCCATGATATAGCTGAAAAAATGCTGAATTGGCGTTAAACAACAAGCACTCACTCACTCATCAATATTTCACTTATATAATAGCCGTCAGATTTATTGATGGAGGAAACCTGGAACATTTGGAGAAAACCACCGATCTGTCGCAAGTCACTGAAAAACTTTATATCACATAATGTTGTATGGAGTACACCTCAACATGCATGGGAATTAAACAACATTAGTAGTGATAGGAACAATTTGCATAGGAAGCTGTCAATTCAACTACTGCTACTATACGGTGGCAACCGTGATGACCCAACTTTCCTTCAGATGTTTGTCATTATCTTTCTTTGTTGATATTAAAAGAAAGGATCATTTGTTAAAACCAGTTTCATTTTGCAGCATCACTATTCAATTTCACTTCAACATTAATAGTATTGATCAAAAGCCTTAAAATAGTAACCCACTTTTTGTTTTGCTACAAACAGATAATAATAAATGTGATTGTAAAATATAGAACAGTAATAAAAGTTCTGTTCATTTACTTCAATTAGTGTCTAATGTAATGTTGGATAGTCTCTCATATTTATCTACATCATTAGCCCTTCTTATTAATGGGAGAAGGCTGTCCCTTGGACACTAGTGGAGTAGGAACTGCTTACCCTTCCAGAGTTCACCCCCGTTATGTATGTTTTGTAGATCGTTATTTGTCCTTTTTCTTTTGGCCATTGTGTTGTCTGTCCTTCTTCGATTTATGCATTCTGATTACCACTTTGGTATCTTCAACTCTTCTTGGAACAAATGCGTAATTCTAATATGTAGCAAAAAATCTTGATTTACCTGATGTTGTACACTTTGTTGGTCGTTGAGATGGTGAGCTACGAAACCTTGATGTTCATCCTCTGAATCTTCTCTCATGTCTTCTCTGATGTCTTCATTTACAAGTGGCTGGTTATCAATCACCACTGATGGTTTGTGGTCTAATGGAATTTGGTTTGTGTCTTCTGATACTACAAACAGAAAAAATATCATCAGAGTCAATATTCATCGATACCTATAACTTAAGTAATTTAAAAACAATTTGTAATATCACAGATGTTATAAATTTGTCTACGAGTATTAATGTTAATTTTTTTTTATATCTTTATCAAAGTTACCTAACTTAAAAGTTTTTTTCTTCAAAATAATATCCAATATTCCACAGACAACAAAATCTTCTTTAGCTGTATAAGTCAATCTTCATATACAACTTTAAAGTCTTTTAAAAACAATGTGTAATTCCATATCTGTTATAAAATCTTCTATGACAATTTATATCAATGATTCATGTTTAATCATTGTAATTTACACTATTTTTCATATATGGAGCTTTTTCCGTGCACTTAACAGACAGCTACAACAAACTAGCTATAGCCCTTCATGAGCTGCTGTAACTTTTCTTTTACATCCATGGAGTGTGGTATTCTCTGAACATGAGGAACTCTGTTAACCTCCAATCCTAAGGGTTAGTTGTGTATTTGATCTGCTTCGTATAACTATTAAAGTCCCCTTTTGGAGGGGTTGTACACCACAGAATAGAGACTAGATATTATTTCTATACCCTGTTTATTTATCAAGATATAATGTCTTCTCTAAAATGACTAAATTACCTGAATTATCAAATCCATCATCTGTCTTTGATTTCTTAAGTTCATCTTGTGTAAATGGTCTCATGATGACATGTAAAGCACTCTCTGACAAACTCTTGTAGTGGGCCATGAAATCCTCTGAAATTACACAACATATTTACTAATATGAATAACTTTTACAAAAATGGAAAAGCATAAAAAAATCCATCTAAATTTCTGGAAAAACTTCAAGCTAAAGGAGCAGCTTGTTTACTGGTGTTCTTCTACTCATCATAACTTGTTAAAGAAGCAGCTTGTTTACTGGTGTCCATCCACTCATCATAACTTGTACCATAAGGTGAATACCTGACTGCTCCAAACTTGTAGATAAGTGGTACTCTTTACAACTCATGTTTCTATTTACTCCTTTGGCATGTTATATTTTAAAGCTTTAAAGACAAGAAAAAGAAAAAGATAATGCTATCGTATTAATCTCTTGTTAAAAAGAAATGGCTATCTTATTTATCTCTTTTTACCATGCCTTCTTTTATTTGTCTGTAATGAAACATTCATTACAAAAGAAAGTATTCAAAATGACAACATAATTAACTTTACGGAAGTTCTTTGGAGGCTCTCTCTCTCCAAGAAATCAGAATATTGATTTTTTTAAATAAGTGTTTCAATTGAAACAATTTATTTAGCAAATTCAACTTCTTTTTTTGTGTGACAAATTACTGGTACATGTCCTGTTGTACTGATAGAAATCTTATGCTTAAGGAATAAACTGGAGCTTACATTTCAGTACTTGATTGAAGAAAAAAATTCAGCTTTCCAAAATGGTTAGTCATGCTGGTTAAATGCACACCAGCGAATAATTTCCCCCTTTTAGGCTTCCTACTAGTTCCCCCCCCCCCCCCTCCCGAAGATTCAACTTCCTTGGTATAAATCATAATCTCCTCTTCCAATTTTGGTCTGATTTGGTTGAGCAATTTTGCAGGCAAGGATTAAAATTGGAAAAAGTTAACAACAACGGATGGACTCCAAGTGATACAGAAAGCCCACTTGGCCTTTGGTCAGGTCAGCTAATAATAAAGAAGTTAAAACATTTAAAGATATATACATACTGATATCAGAAAGCAGTTCTTTTTCTATTTTCTTGTAATGATGAAGCATATCCAAACTCTGTTTAATTCTCTCATCAATAACTGTTAGGTGTTCAGATGTATCTTTCTGCATATGTTTAGCTTCTGCAGGGTCGTTACGTCTAACATGTGTAAAATGGTTTAATGTGTGCATGCGATCTTTCTCTTCCACCCGAATATATGCTTCTAAGAATTTCTTGATTTTGTTTACCTGAAATTGAATAAAAAAGTATAAGTAGAAGACTTCGGTTAAAAAATATCTTAGCAAACAAAAACTATTATCACTTTGAGTCTGTCGTCGTTGGCAACGGCATCATTATATGTTAACATCTTATTTTCCTAAACTCATGAACTAAAGTTACAGAAACTTTACAGGAATGTTCCTTTGGTGAACCTCATCATAATTTTACGATATTGGTACAAACCCAACATTCAACATGGATGTCTAAGCCTATAATGCAATTTGAATGACTGAGCCTTAAAGTTCTATTGTTTGAAAATAACTAGACGGTTTTAAATTTAATTTGGTGTCAAAGATTCTAGAGTTTGTTCTTTACAAGTTGTGATTTTTATGCTAATTGGAAATTCAAGATGGCCACTATAGCAGGACACATTTAAACACAAGATCCTGTGGGAACAGAAAATAAAGCTTTGTTCCTTGATCAGATCTGTGGTAAATGTTCTCAACAAAATTAAAGGGTTCTTTTTATGTCGATAAGAATTTAAAGAATAGTCCAACGCAGCAGTAAATTGTTTAAAAGGAACAAAGTACAAATGTTAAAATATTTTTTCAGGATGCACAACCTGATTGAAACCACACTTAACAAAATGATCATCGGATAATACATGGATAATTAATAACCTGAGTGATACAGGCTAATGTGAGCCACTTGTAGTGCTATGTCATTTCAAGCTTATATCAATGAGGGTCCAATGTTTTAGAGTCCAATCCTATATTACATCAGAGTTTGGGAAATTCGTCAGTCATGTCAGACATGATAAGCAAAATTTGGTCTTATTTTGCTAAGGACTGACACAAGATTGGTATTTTGCAATAGAAAATTAATGAGGACTGACATTTTTTTTACTAGAACCACCAAACCCATTTGCAATTTCGTGAACACTGTTACATTAGTGAGCGATACAGGTTCTAGTTTTTATTACACTTACATTTGGAGGCTGTTTCTGTAATTCTGCCATATACTTCTCCAAGTTGATGCGCTTCCTCTTGTTCAGTTCAGCCTGTCTGTGTTGCATATGAAGTGCTACCAGTTGTTTCTTCTCAGCTTGATCAGACTGTTCAAACCCAATGAAAAATCTTTGGAACCGCTATACAAATATAAAATATATGTTAGTTAAGTTACCATAGCAACCACCTCCATTAAGCAATAACTTGTCTTATGTGACCTTAATTTTTATTTCCTTTGTAGTGCATTTCATATTAATTTAACCTGTATTAAGCGACCACCTGTTTCATGTGACCATGTTTCAATGTTTCCTTGGACAGTCACAAAAGACAGGTTTGACTGTACTTGACAGGTTTATGTTGTCACAATAATCTATCATTATGACTAATTAGACAATTTAATATTGATAGGCCCATGTAAAACTACTGGAAAAGGACTGATTTTTTACTTTGAGCATTTCAATGAACCAAATGTATCAGAGTTTGAGTGAGTGACTGATTGTTGTTTAATGCCAAATGAGCAATTTTTCAGCTGTATCATTGCAATAACAAGTTACATTCGATGAAATGATAATGATATCTGATTTGTGCTAGACCAGCGCCCTTTGTTGGATTTTTATAGTGCTAGCTGACTTAAACAACAGTTCTCAGGTAGATATGTCCCTACACTTGGACACATTATCCTGATTCTGAGCCAACCAGTCTTTGCTCTTTCTCCTTAATGCTTAGCGGAGAAGCAACAAATACCAATTTTAAAGTCTTTGGTCTGACCCAACAGCAGCTCGAAACCATGATCTACCACACTAATAGAGATGCCGACTTATCGTTATTTCGGCCGCCATTTTGTTTTCCGGTAGCTGCTGATACATGAAAATGCAATTTTTGATGTCAGATTTTTACAGATAATACTATATAAAGATATAATTTTTTTACATTAATTAATTATCTAAACATTGTTTGAAATCTTTAAAAATTTTGTTTCTTTTAATATGGAATCGTTTAAATATAACGTGTTCGAATCGAAATCGCTGTTTTCGGAATTTTACCATTCGCGGCACGGTTTTTTTACCAGGGTCCCCCATTTCAATGCCTTGCCCGGCATGTTCCTGACGTTATATAGTTCTATAATTATTATCCAATTAAAGGGCAGATTCGTAGTTTGCGCATGGTCACAGTCGCTTCCGATTTCCTGATCATGCTAAACGGAAAATGGTCGTCTCAAAAGTTCCTAGATGAACAAATCAATGAAAAATTTGGAGTAGCGTTCTCCGATGGCGATATTTGTATTTTCTGTTACAATATCAACGTAGAAAGCATACCATCTCAACCATATTAGATCGCGAACACAGATGATTTTTAGTATTTAAAACGCCCCTAAACATGTCTGAAGGAGAACGTCGTACATCGTTGGAAGTGGAAAGTAAATAGTAACGTCAACGACGCTGGTTGTAACACAGGTGTTATCGTAGGTATGTATAAACCTTCTTCTCAATGTTTTAAACGTACGATTTATTTTTTGCATTGCTTCTTTTCAAGTAGTTTATGAAAAACTTCTTGTCAATTTATAATACTTCCAACTTGCGTTCAAAACAAAAGTAAACAAACCGAAAAAGGGGGGGGGGGGGGGTGTAAACAGAGATGAAAGTTTTCCTCTAATCCGCTGATTTCCTCTTTTTTTTTAAGGAAAATATTTGGAAATAAAATGTTTCTAGCTTGGTCCAAACAACTAGAAAATGAGGGTATGGGCTCTAGAATAGGAGTTTCCTCTTTTTTTCATCAGTCAATCACTTTCTTCTATATATAGTCTGTGTACAAAATATTTTTTTTTTTTTTATACTAGACTATAGTCTTCACTCTTCAGAAGGTTAATTCTATTCTTATTTTTGTCATGGTGCTACATTTTTATTTGTATTTGCCAGCTTCCATGGATACTCGACCATGATTGAATATTTACATACTAAATTCAAATAAAAGTAAACAAAATGTTATAACTTATTGCATACATATGTATTTATAGACCAATGGAAAAAAAATACCAGTGTTTCTGCTAATATTCTCGAAAAGGGGAAGGTAGTATAAGTAGACAAAACATATATTTTTACCTAGGTTATACAGAACAAGGATCTGACTTTAACTTTGTTCAAAAATGTCAATAAAAACTTTGGGGTCAATACCAAAAATTTGAAACTCTGGTAATTTTTTTTGTCTAAATACATTGTGAATTTATATTTATTATAATAGTAGTTATGAAAGGATAATAAGTACAATGTAGACTAGTTAGAACTGTTTCTTTGTGGTCCCTTCCAGCTTCTGTTGTTTTTTTCCAGTTTACCTGACATTATGCTTTGCTGGTCAAAGACATGTGTGTGATCCAAGCTGGCCTTGGGATATTACCTGAACTTAGGACTGCAGGATAATATACAGCTGGTCATGAGTTCATAATTTATATCATAATGAAATATTTAGTTTTACATGTAGCTGGATTTATTCAGACCACAATACATGTGACAATAGATGATGTATTTCAAAAATGCACCAGATATTTCCTGAATAATAAATGAATGAACTTAATATTTTGGTTGTTTTCATTGAACATGTTTTAAGAAGCAAATTAGAATAGTAATGGGCAAGACTGAAACTTTGACACGGAGAGTAGGGTTAGGGGGTGGGTTATGGTGTTTAATGCCACTTTCAACAATATTTCAGTTATATCGTGATGGTCAGTTTTATTGGTGGAGTAAACTGGAGAAAACCACTGATCTGTTGCAAGTCACTGACAAATTTTATCACACAATAATGTGTTATCAAGTACACCTTAAGTTACCATGAGCGGGATTCGAACGACATGGAGAGTAAGATTGAAACAAATTTACTTGCTCAAATTGTAATAAAGGGAAACCTGAATATAAACAGCATCCTATATAAACAACATAACTTTATTTTAAATAAAGTTCCAGGTTCCAGATGTAGCCTTTTGTAGGAAATGTGTAAACCGTGCAAATAATATCCATCTATTTTAAACACAAGCTGATCTTAAGGAAGTTCAGTTTAGAGGTGTTTCACTATCATGCTTGTTGGGTGGTTGATGCATATACCATCATTTTCAGCAATTGTACAGCTACATTATGATTGCAAGACATTGAGGTAGGAAAACAAAAACACCTACATGTATATCAAGCCGACCAGTTAAATTTTCGGCAAGGGGTAGGTGTCTGGAATCTTCACCCCTTGGGGGGATTACATATTGGTGGTATATATGAAATGAAAAGTATTTAGTTTAAGTTATTAGTTACTTGAAGTTATAGATTTTTAAAATATCTTTAATTTGGTACCTTGATTATCAAATTCTGACTAGAAACGATGGAGTAATCTTAAAAAACGTAAATTTACGCAACAAATTTTAAAGCAATGGCAGCCATTTTGTTTTCAAAATGGCCACCATTATGACAATTATTCCGTAATAAAATGCTAAAGCAAATAAGAGGTCATTGGTACAAACCTACATATCCATTTTTTTTCAGCGATTTTAATTATATTGATAAAAAAATTGATCTAATTATCTTGGAACAGGTTCCCCGTCTGAGGAATTTTATGAAAAAATGGCAGCCATTTTGAACAAAATGGCCACCATTTCTTGTGTCGACAAAAAAACATCACGTCCAACAGAATGTGCACAACACTGTGGTATTGTCTTCAAAATTTTGTACGGATATCATTTTTAGTTTAGGAAATATGAAGCTTTTTGTGTCATTTTTCCATATAACTGCTGTGAAACGGTGCCATTCTCAAATAATGTTGAACACTAATTGCACACCCACCTTTATGGATTCATAATTCCACAAAAAGATGTAAAAGGTGATTCATATGTTATAATTGCACTCAACACAAGTATTTCTACACACAATTTCTTCTATTATGATGTCAGATAAGTTGTTTTCTGACAAAATTATGGCAATGTGAGCTATAATGGACCTTTCGGTCAAGATCAAAAGTGGCTCCGACACATTTTGGACAGTAAAACAAATGGCGAATATTACTTCAAACATGTTCAGTTTCATTTTTCTAACAGAACAACTTATAATCTATGGAAAAAAACAAAAGTAGAGACATTATCTGCTGTTTGCACAAAAAATCAGAACTCTAAAACAGTCATTAAAACCATTATTGATGGTGGCCATCTTGGGAAAATTATTGACCAAAAATAGGCAATTTCAAATGCTCATAACTTTTGAACCCTTCATCCGATTTTTACAAATGAAGGCTCAAAGGTCTTCTTAGATTGAGCTCTATCTAATGGTTAAAAAACAGCAAGCATCCCCTGTAGTTGATTTTTGACTGGCATCTCTAACACTAAAGGCGAGCATGCTAATCATTACATCACATATGCGATTATACTTGTGATTGAGAAAAGAAGCCTTTGCCAGCTTTGGTCAAAAGCTATCTATACCAAAACTGATTATTTGAAAGGCAAATATTTTCTGTCAACTGAATGTTCAAAAATATACATGCAATATGCTTTGAGAACATTACTTCTAGCTTTTCTTCCAGACTATGGCTAACCTTCAAAACCAAAAATTGTAAATTCTATTTTTTTTGGGGAATATTTAATCAATATCTTTTGTTAAATTCCATTGTTATTTTGCATTACCCCATGATATATAAATACAAATGAAGTCTTAAAGTCTATCAGTTTCAATGAAGATCCAATAAAAACTCCATCTGAACAATCTTACATCATCCCAATCAATAATAGAGGTTTAAAAAAATATGCACATTTATGATTTGGAATGATGGGTAATCTCAACTGAATATAATAGTTTTCTTTTTAGCAAAAAGACAAAAACTAACAAAAAATGCACATTTATGATTTGGAACCAACAGTAATATCAACTGAATATAATTGTCTTTTTTTTTTTAACAAAAAGACGAAAATTGACAAAAAATGAACATTTATGATTTGGAACTACTGGTAACAATAACTGAATACAATTGTTTTCTTTTTAGGAAAAAGACAAAAACTGACAAAAAATGAACATTTATTTATTTGGAACTACTGGTAACAATCACGGGCACTTGACCGATGGACCTTAATTTGCCCATGTTTGCCACGGGGTTACATATTTTCAGGGCTAGTAACGATGTAGGGCCTCTATTTCTGGGTCCTGAATCCACACGAATACTAGAAATAAACACAAGGTAAGCAACAAAATGGCAGGGTACTGCTAAATTTCTTATTATTGTCGATTTCCCTGATTTCTGAAAAATAAATGGATGGAATGCACTAACCTTGTGGACCCCGATCAGCTGTTGTGCCCCTGGTTTACTGTCGTATTCGTACTATTTTGCATATATACCCCCGACAACCTGTTCCCAAGACCGATTGTCAACTTAGTCGGAGGTCTATTTTGGATTCTCTTGGACTCCAACGTGTCTTTTGATGGCCAGTCCAGTTTTTTTCCCGGGGTTTGTCAAATATGGTTCCATTGTGGCAAAGGATTGATATTTGTTCACCTGTTGTTTTTATACCTACCATGTGATTAGAAAAGACATTTCATTCTCTTTTTTCTTTTTTTATTCTAAGTTTGAAATAGTCCGTCAAATAAATGCATTCGGTAAGCCAGATTTGTTCTCCTAAAGACAAGTTGGAGTCCGAGAGAATCCAAAATAGACCTCGGACTAAGTTGACAATCGGTCTTGGGAACAGGTTGTAGGGGGTATATATGCAAAATAGTACGAATATGACAGTAAACCAGGGGCACAACAGCTGATGGGGGTCCACAAGGTTAGTGCATTCCTTCCGTTTATTTTTCAGAAATCAGGGAAATCGACAATAATAAGAAATTTAGCAGTACCCCGCCACTTTGTTGCTTACCTTGTGTTTATTTCTAGCATTCGTGTGGACCCAGGACCCAGAAATAGAGGCCCTTCATCGTTACTAGCCCTGAAAATACGTACCCCCGTGGCAAACACGAGGAAATTAAGGTCCATCGGTCAAGTGCCTGTGGTAACAATAACTGAATATAATTGTTTTCTTTTAAGCAAAAAGACAAAAACTGACAAAAAATGAACATTTATGATTTGGAACTACTGGTAACAATAACTGAATATAATTGTTTTCTTTTTAGGAAAAAGACAAAAACTGACAAAAAATGATTATTTATGATTTGGAACTACTGGTAACAATAACTGAATATAATTGTTTTCTTTTTAGGAAAAAGACAAAAACTGACAAAAAATGATTATTTATGATTTGGAACTACTGGTAACAATACCTGAATATATTTGTTTCCTTTTAAGCAAAAAGACAAAAAATGAACATTTATGATTTGGAACTACTGGTAACAATAACTGAATATAATTGTTTCCTTTTAAGCAAAAAGACAAAAAACTGACAAACAACAGCACAACAATCTACATCCAATCTAAATACATTCATTATTGTATTCTTATAGCATTGATCATAAATAAAATCTATATTAGATCTATGTTGTGTTAATGAAGCAAGGGAATTCAAAAAGATTTTATTTATGTGGATAAGAGTCTTCATAAATATATATTTGATTGACTGATGAGAATCAAGTTCATCAGCAATAAATCAGGTCATAATATAGGACTAGGATTGCCAGATGCATTGACTGTTTAAAGTATTCTTTAAGATCCCCTGGTATAGGTGACCTTAATTATCTGATTTTGGCTATCCTGTTTGGGTCCTTTGGTTTTTTTACTCCCAAAACCCTTAAAATTATTTGTCTTTCCAATCTTTGACTTTGAGCATACCTAATGAAGGTTATTCCAGAAACGTGTTGTGTTCTCTAAATTGATATATATGTTACTTTTTTAATTATATGTGTAAAGATTACATCATTCTTCAAACACATGGCACTCATTTTATGCCCTGTTTTAGGGTAAGATATATGCATCTGATTGCTACAGTACAAACAGCTGAAGATAAGGTAACATTATTTAAATGTAGTTTCCAGAAACTAGCTTCAGTTTACATCATACCCTAGATTTATAAATGTTAATGAAAAAGAAACAGGGGGAGCAAAAATATTTGAATGGATGACCTTCAAGACAATTGTGTACTAGCTGAAAAGAACATTTTATTCCACAAAGAATAAAAATATATTGTTGTTAAAAAAAAAGAATTTGACATTACCTGCATAATTTCTTTGTTAAGTTTATCTGCACCTTTAGGATTGGATTCTTTAAGTTTAATTACATTGTCTCTAGCTTCCTGCCATTCTTTCATCATCTGTAATATACATTTGTAATGATTGATTGAGTGATTGTTACTTAATGCTAAGTGAGCAATATTCCAGCTTTTCTATGGCGAGAACAAGTTACTTTCGATGAGATGATGATAATGCCAATTTTGTACTAGACCAACACGCTTAGTTGGATTTTGATAGTGCTAGCGCATTGGAACAATATTTTGCAGGTAGACAAGTCATTCCTTTTCATGCCAACCAGTCTTTGCTCTTACTCCTCAACACTACATGCGTAAGTGGATAAGCAGCAAATTTCAATTTCATAGTCTTTGGTCTAAATAGACCGGTGTCATATGGTATTTTGAACCCCATGGTAAATTGACCCCGGGGTCAATTTTTATTCATGGTATATTGAACCCCCTTATTAAAAACTGACCCCCCCTGTATGGTAAATTGAACCCCCCCCCACCCATTTCTAATCAAGAGATAGGCAGGGAGGTCAAAATATCATGTGTAGGGGGGTCGATATTCCATGGGTAGGGGGGTAAAAATACCATGGATTAGGGGGGGGGGGTACAAAATACCATGGGTAGAATTCCAATTCAGTAATTACTGTTATAATGTAATGCAAAATTGAGACAGCAATTAGAGCTTCCTTCTAATATTCATTCAGTCTTATACATATAGTAAACATCATTACATGTATTAACACATCTTAAAAATGTATCAAATAATCTCAAACATCCTGTCAAAAGTTTATTGTGGATAATAAACTACATTTCTGTAGTTCAGTTAACCTGTGCTACAGGTATAAAAGGTAATTAAGGTTTTATTATGTCACCAATAATTACCAGTTCTACTTTCACACCTTTTCAATGGACTAATCTGTTTTTATTGAAAAGTATCATTGTTTTTTGACAAATAAAATATGTGTAATTACTAATTAAAGCATATAGATACAAAAAGGTTTTCCATGAATTTAATCTTGTAATGTCTTTCTTCTTTAATATTAAATAAAAAATTATGTGGAAAGGACATACCATAAATGAAATTTTGAAAGTTGTCTCATGATAACACAATGTATGATTTTGAAAGAATGTTGTTTTACAGTCTTAAAACTGTTTTCACTGAAATTTTGAAAACTAGAATATTAAATGATATTATTTGTGTTTACAAATATATATCAAATCATATGAAGCCATTATTTTTTTAAACAACAGCATAGTTTTGATTTAAATTAAAATTAGAAAACTGTAGACTAATTTCTTAATATCTTTTTGTGATTGAGCTAGATGAAGAGTAATATTTTAATCAAAAATTAATTTCACTTTTTTTAACATTTGAATAGCAAACATATCTTTATTTCTTATTTATATAAATTTAAAAACCTTTCTACATTATTTTTTAATAAATTTTATGAAAAACATACATTATACAATGTATATTATACAAATATAGCCTTCCATTGAGGTCAATACATGGATTTATAGACTTATAAATATATATGGACCGAGGACGAAGTCCGAGGTCGATATATCCATGATAGGCTATAATTGTTTTATCATTTTTCAATATTAATTTATGAATTATTATTTAACCACATATTATTCCAAAAGATTGAAAAGCCTAAGTAAACCTTTGAAAATTTTCTTAAAATTCTATGAAAATTTAGAATTTTTTTTTTTAATTTTTAAAATCTTATGAAATTTGTTAAAGTTTTGAAATTTTATGAAATTTTTGAAATATTGATTTTTTTTTTTGAAAATTTAGAACTTTTATTTGAATTTATATATTTTTTGAAATTTTGAAATTTTATTACCCCCCCCTACCCATAGTATATATTGAACCTCCCAACCCATGGTATTTTGACCCCCCTGCCCATGGAATATCGACCCGCCCTACCTATGGTATATCAAACCCTCTCTTTTGGTAGAAATGAGGGGGGGGGGGGGGGGGGGTTCAATTTACCATGAGGGGGTTCAAAATACATTGACAAAAAATTGACCCCAGGGTCAGAATACCACATGGAAAATTGAACCCAGGTTCAAAATATCATATGTAAATTGACCCCGGGGTCAAAATATCATATGTAAATTGACCCCAGGGTCAATTTACCATGGGATTCAAAATACCATATGACACCGGGACTCAAACCCATGATCTACATATTCGAGGCCAGCACGCTAACCTTTACGCCACCGATGCAGTCAAATTATATATGTAATCAAAGAACCAGTATTACTATAAAAAGTAACAGACCAATGTTATTATGTTTGAATATTGTAGAAATTTGTCAGAATGGAATGGAAAATAAAGTATTTTCTGCCTTTTTTACCTTTGTAATTCTTTCATGATGATGTGCATCCATTGCACTCTCAGCTGCCAAGAATTTGTCGTGTTCATTTTCATATTTTCCCAGGAATTTTTCATCGCCACGGAGATAAGCAATGTAAGCATCTTCCTTATTGTCATTTCCTTCCAGAAGGATTTCTTGTGGTTTTGTTTTCACTGGGGTCAACTCTACTGGTACATCTAAAACTTTCTCTTGAACTGAAAAAACAAAGAATTACTTTTTTTTAAAAGAATACATATGTTTTATTATTGTATAAATCATTATCTAATTAAGCTTATATCAGTTTTCCTTTTTTCCCTTGGGGTGGGGGTGGTGAGGGGTGGTTGAAGGATTATCCAACATCTTCTTTGGGTAAAGTATGTAACAGTGAAGTGGTTTTATAATGAACAGAGATAAACAAAAAATGCTAAAACAAAATTCCCACAGAGGAAGGAAGTAAATTGTTTTCCTCCGACCTAAACCCTAAACATATATTTTACTTACAAAATTACAAGTATATAAAACATTTCACTGATCCCTTTTATATGACAAAAAAAATGTATTATATATTCTATTGTAATTTAAATGCAGGAGTTCACATTCCTCCCCACTTGAGAATACAGTATCATTAAAATGATATATTATTTTAACATCCTTTCCTATTATTGACTTTTTACAAAAAAAAAAGTATATCTAACAACTTCCGTTCATGACTTCAGTCTGACTTCTGATTTTTAGATAAGATTACAGGAAACAATTATTCAGATAATATACAAAGGCTAAAAGCAGAGCTGAACCTGAACAAATGTCTATAAATGAAACAGATGTCCATGAAACAATATCTCTTTGATAAGATTTCAAAACATATTCTATGTTTTAGAATTTTACATTTTATACCGGAAATCTTGAACATATTGTGTTGAACTTTTTTTTCTTATTTTTCAAGTCCTTATTTTTGAGATATGGACATTATGTACAATAATATATCCATTATCTATGATCGATAATGATTGGTTGTCTGGAAGAGGAATCATTTTCAAATCATAAAATTCAAATAACTACCATCTTCGCTAGACAAGAGTTATGATATGCCTGCCAAGGGTAAAGAGGACGGGAAGCTGATCAGATCGTAACCCTTGGCTAGCGGAGATGATAAGGTGCTAGCTAGACCATGAACAATCATCAAAAGTCACCACACAAATCAATATGACCTACTGACACTATGATACAACAATATATGCTACCAAATATCACTAATATACAACTTGTGAATGTTGTTCAAAGGAACCAATCAAAAATGACCTGTGAAAATGCAAAACAATCTATATTATTGGACCATACAAAAAATGTAAGTGAAAGTCACATTCCACCAATCAGACAATGATACTACATTTTGTATATAATGCAACATTTTTTGTACCAATTTTATTTACAATATGTAGATACAGCAAAAAGACCACTCAAAGGAACTTAAAAATTTAGTCTTTATGAGCAGTTGCCCTTTATATACAGGTTAAAATTATATGCACTATTCATTAATGGGAAAAATAGGACTGCCCTTTATAGACAGTGATTTGTTATATAGAGGTTCCCTTAATAGACAGTGATTTGTTATATAGAGGTTCCTGTTTAAGACAGGTTTGACTGTTCTTGTATTTATCAAACAGGACAAAAATGATATGAAATTTCCCCCCACAAATCTCTCAGTGACAGTATTGATCTGACAAGGAAAAAATAACAAAAAATACCTATGTGGGTTGTTCTTAAAAAGTTGTCTTTTCTAATTCATTGTTTTAAATTTACATGTAAATATTAATATATGGACATGTTTTGTTTTTGTAAGGAAAAATAACAATCGAACACTGTTTATTTATTGATCTATCAATCATACACTGTCATCTCATATAGGAAAAGCATGTTCAAAAGACATTTATATTATAAATAATAAACTTTGCTTCCAAATAGACTGTTTCCTCCTTCTTTACAAAAGATCAATATCAGACCGTTGATTAAATAAGAGAAATTTATTATCCCTATAAAACAATTTCAGCAATCTTTCCAAAGGGAATAAAAAGTAAATATCGTCTTATTAAGACCATCCAACCAGACTTTATTTACCTGAAGGAAAATACAATGGAGATTCTTAGTAATATAAAACTGCTTTGGTTAAGCTTATCCAATGCTTTGAAACTTGATGAACATGAATCATGGGTAAATTAATGGGAACAATGGTTGGCTGGTTTAGGTTTATGGTGTTTAACACCATTTTCAAAAATATTTTAGTTATATCATGGTAGTAAGTTTTATTGGTGGAGAAAACTGGAGTACCCAGAGAAAACCACTGACAAACTTTATTACATAATGTTGTATCAAGTACACCTCGCCATGAACAGGGTTCGAACTCACAACTTTAGTGGTGATTGGCACTGATTGTACAGGTAATTGTAAATCAAACTACCATATGATCACGACCATGATGGCCCCTAAGCTAGTTTTGAAATCTGATGAATCATGGGTAAATTGATTGGAATAAACTTCATTTGAATAGATTGAAATGTTATTAGCAAAGAAATTATATTGCAGTCAATCATATCACAGCTTTTAAAATGAAAAGAATTTTCTTGCAAATAAAATTTTTTAAGAGGAGGAACATGGATTAGCTATCATCGATTAATATTAGCTAGTCAGGCTGAAACTCTCATAATCTTCTTTAATCCGGTTAATAGAAAAATTTGAGTGTACTTATGGCAACTACTCAAAACAGATAAGTTACAGAATAATTCTGAAAGGACGGTTTTTCATATGAATCGACCCACATGTGATAATAGGATGAACGGATCACATTTACCCACTTGCTACAGACGATGAGTTCACAATTACTTGTATTTATATGTAAATTAAGTTGTCTAGAATAGTTCTGAAGTCTGCAATTATATAAATTAGCAAATGATTTATAAATAAAATACTATGAAGTATATTAAGCTAAGTTACTGCTAAGTGTCCATTTTGCATATACCACAGTATTTATTGGCTTTCGTCATCATTTCCAGCATTTTTTCGTAGCCACATTGTCCAAAATCTTTATAGGGGAGAAAAGCCAGGATAGTTTTAGCCATATATTGTTACTACAGAGGAAAGCCTGCACAGATATAACAAAATGTTCTTTGGGACTATCTCCCTGGGAACCTGCCTCAGGTAGATGCTTGGAAAGCCAGGACAGATACAACAAAATGTTCCCTGGGACCATCTCCCTAGGAACCTGCCTCAGGTAGATGCTTGGAAAGCCAGGACAGATATAACAAAATGTTCCCTGGGACTATCTCCCTGGGAACCTGCCTCAGGTAGATGCTTGGAAAGCCAAGACAGATACAACAAAATGTTCCCTGGGACTATCTCCCTGGGAACCTGCCTCAGGTAGATGCTTGGAAAGCCAAGACCGATATAACAAAATGTTCCCTGGGACCCTGCCTCAGGTAGATGCTTGGAAAGCCAGGACAGATACAACAAAATGTCCTGGGACTATCTCCCTGGGAACCTGCCTCAGGTAAATGCTTGGAAAGCCAGGACCAAAATAACAAAATGTTCCCTGGGACCCTGCCTCAGGTAGATGCTTGGAAAGCCAGGACAGATACAACAAAATGTCCTGGGACTATCTCCCTGGGAACCTGCCTCAGGTAGATGCTTGGAAAGCCAGGACAGATATAACAAAATGTTCCCTGGGACTATCTCCCTGGGACCCTGCCTCGACGTAGGTGTCTGGAAACCTTAATACTTGAGGTAGGCACGAACCCACGTCATAGGTCTCGCCATCAAAAGTTAATGACCTTATCCGCTCAGCCACCCATGCCCTCTAGATATACAAAATAAACATTGTACATGAAGTACCAGAGAAATAGTTTCAAAGTGAACCAATAAAAATAGGTTTTTACAACATAGTTCATTAATGATGGATAACCCTCAATAGCAGTAATTACTGTATTAAAGACTTGAAGAGAACATTTAAAGCTATAAACATCTATTTAAGAGCACAGGTACTCCGCCCCAAAAGGATGTCAAAAGTTCATTAAAAATTGTTTGTGAAGTTACGGGTAAATAGATGTTTTTATAAAGTTTCCTAACATTTTCATCATCGACAAATCAAATCAAACTTTATTGCCATAGGCATATAAATCAATAAATCAGTAATGAATTTTGTTTATTTATATATATTGTAACTAAGGGGGGCTCATGTCTTATTTACGTTGTTTGGTTGTTTGCATTTCTTTGCATATAGTGGTGTCCAACACATATTGTGTTGTGTTGTGTTTTTTGTTTTGTTTGTCTTCGTCTTGTGTGCCCAATGTTGCCAGTTTCTCTGGATTGTCCCTTTGGTTTTCTCTGGATTGTCCATTATTGATTGTCCTTTTGGTTTTCTCTAACATTTATTTCAAGAATAAGGAGATAAATATTTTGTAACATAAAGTGGTTTAAATGAGCAGAAGTATAATATATTTGTAGCCAAAGGTAAAATTATTTTTTTTCACTTTTAAAGGAGAGGCATTATTTTCTACTAATAAGTCGTCAATTTAATTTTTAGTACACATACGGCTATGGTCTAATAATTTGGTATACACAATTCAATTATTTTTCGAAAAACATACACTGTACATTTGTACAAAGTACATGTATTTATATAATGGACACAGGTATCTATCACAAACTTCATTAAAAATTTATAAATCTCCTTATGTAAATGAATATTCGTCCAAAATAATATATACATGTACTTGAGATTTCTTAATAAAATATTAAGACTATTTTGAAACAGATTTTCTTCTAATTGATGTGTTTTAACCACTATCTTAAAGCTATGACACAATTATTTCTCCGTCAGATGACACAGCTAGCTTTTACTTTGATGCTAAATACTGCCTGTAATAGACACCACATTAATTTTCTACTGCAACACTAAAGGCTCAGTGGGCTGAACCTGTGTCGCTCACCTTTCATTCTGCATTGAGGAAAATTAATACAGAACCTTCCATGCATGTAGATGCTTCCTACCAAGTTTTGGTTCATATGGCTAAGCAGTTTCAAAGGAGAAGATTTTTTAGAAATCAACCAATCAGAAACAAGAATTGCATGTGGTGGCCATGTTTGCTAACCGATCGGGCCGAAATGAGCAATCTTCATAGAGGACATTCCATAGATGCTTCCTACCAAGTTTCGGTTGTAGCCATGTTTGTTAACCGATCGGGACAAAATGAACAATCTTCATAGAGGACATTCCATAGATACTTCCTACCAAGTTTCGGCTCAATTGGTCAAGCGGTTTCAGAGGAGAAGATTTTTAAAAATCGGCCAATCAGAAACAAGAATTGCCTGTGGTGGACATGTTTGGTAATGGATCATATTAAAATGTGCACTCTTTAGAGAGGTCCTTCCATATATGCTTCCTACTAAGTTTCAGTTCATTTGGCTGAGGGTTTTCAGAGGAGAAGATTAAAATGTGAAAAGTAAATGGATGACAGACGACGGACACCAAGTGATGGCAAAAGCTCATATTGCCTTTGGCAAGGTTTGCTAAAAAGAATATTAAAATGTGAATAGCTACTTATAATGTATAGAATAAACATGTTACACTATATCAGCATTATTTAATTTCTAAGGGCAAGAGTTATCTTTATTTTAACAGTTTAGGCAAGAGTTATTTTTCTTTTAACAGAGGAGAAGATATTTTAGAAATCAACCAATCAGAAACAAGAATTGCCTGTGGTGGCCATGTTTGTTAACCGATCGGGACAACATGAGCAATCTTTATAGAGGACCTTCCATAGATGCTTCTTACCAAGTTTCGGTTCATTTGGCCAAGTGGTTTTGGAGGAGAAGATTTTTTTAAATCGGCCAATCAGAAACGAGAATTGCCTGTGGCAGCCATGCTTGTTAATGGATCGGGACAAAATGTGCAATCTTTAGAGAGGACCTTCTATAGATGCTTCCTACCAAGTTTCAGTTCATTTGGCTGAGGGGAAGATTAAAATGTGAAAAGATAACGGACGACAAACGACGGCAAAAGCTCACATTGCCTTTGGCAAGGTGATCAGCTAACTAGGAAGAAAGGTATTTGGGGGACAAAGAATTGAGACTGACAGGGTAAGGGACAACAGATAACAGCTGTTAGACTGACTTCATGTGAAAAGGAAGAGCATATATACATGTACTATCTGAAAATTTCATCAATAAACAGCATGGTAACATTAGGAAAACAAATGGTAATGAGCTTGAAGACTTGTGTTACTTTTAACAATTTCCATGTAAGATATGTATTACAATGTAGGTCATAGGATAGACAAGTTTTATAATAGTTCTCTTTACATTAATGGCCTAACTTAGAGGAAGTAAACAGTAACAATGGTCATTTAGTATCCATTTTCATTTAAAAATACATGTATGTAGGAGGTCACACATAGGATAGACAAGTCTTATATAATTTGTCCTCTATACATTACCATAATCAATGTTTATGGCCTAATGATAGTCATTTGATGCTTCTTTTCCACTTATCTGGTTGAAAACTTTCCCTTCAAAACAAGCAGTGTTAATTACATAAAGACCTGTCAAGTCAGTTTTTACCAACAACACCTTGTACTTCAAAAACAACATGGCTTCAATATCATAAGGCTACATTGACTGACAAACACTTTGATAATTTAATTAGAAAATGAACCAAGACTCTTTTATTACAGAAGCAGTAAATGGATTATAAAAGGGAAAAAAAAAACTATTTATCCCCAACCATAGCAATGAATCAGCCTAGCTTATAAAAATCAATACAGGAATCCATAGGACGACTGATGATGCTGAAACAAGAAGAATTCTAGAAGGCATGATCAATACCTTATAACTATTTAATGGAGGAATTAATCTCAATACTACAGACCCTTTTTGTTTCCATAACGATACTTATATATCAGATTAAATGAAAATATGTCTGAAAAGGTTGTACATGGATGATACAATGAATTTAATTTATATCGATAAGTTTTTAAATAAAATATAACATGAATGACATTAAGACTAACTTAGAAAATCTAATATGGCTGCTGAAGTTATTTAAATGGAATACATATTAGTTAAGTCAATTTGGGTATTTTTGTTAGCGAATATTTAATATTTATAAAATAGCTAATGTTTTTGTTAGCGAATATTTACTATTTACAAAATAGCTAATATTTTTTGCTTGTGAATATTTAATAATATTTACAAAATAGTTAATATTTTTTGCTTGTGAATATTTAATAATATTTACAAAATAGTTAATATTTATAATGATTTTCTTATTTAGAAAAGTTCTACACTAATATTATTGTCTTTAGCATGCATACATTCTGCAAAATCCAATTAGTCTTATTGATTTGAAAACGTTTTCAAAATGTGAGATTAAAACAACAAGTAGCATGAAATTTAAATTTTAATGAATTTATTGATCAAAACAAGAATTTTTTTTGCCCTTGATTGATGAAAGTGTGACGCATACCAGAACATGAGCTGTTAAATTTACATGTCAATGAACAAACATGCACTTGAATGATTCACCATCTTGTTTCATCTCTTGTTTACAATGTCATACAGAATTTGAGTCTAAAATCAAATTAATAGTGAAACTAGAGCTTAAAATTATTCGAATTTTGCAATATGGCAGCTTTATTTTGATATTTAGTGGTCCAGCATCTTTGGAAAAATTCTAGTGTGTTGATGGATGTTTTGTATTCCATGCTTTTTTCTATGCTTAGTAAGAATCCTCCCAGAAGTAGCGGCACAAACCTTATATTATCATGTACAAATATTTGTATAAAATGGTTGAATAACTTCGTAATTCTGTGAAAAATTAATCAAAATCTTAATCCTAACCATGTGTATATTTGTGCATCTTCAATTATATGAATAATCTGTAAAACTAAAAAGTTTTATATGAAAATTTATATAAGAAGTTAGATGCAAAACATACACCCTTTTTTATCAGGACATACACAAGAACAGGGCTAAAGCAATTTGCACCCCCATCAAATTTTCGTCATGGGGGCAAAAAAACTTGCATGTCATATCTATTCAGGCTAACATGAAAATGTATAAATCCCCTGCTTAAGTAAGCTGGTAATAGCATATAACTGTAGCACACTGACAAGGGCTTCCTTCTCCAATAATTTAACTGAAAATGATTATGCTCCAGCAAAGTCATCACCACATAGAGTCTTCCTGAAAAGTGCAGGAAGGAATTTCATAAGGAATATAGAGAAAAAAACCCTCATTAAATTCGAAATTAAAATTTTCAAATTAGGGCATTGGTCTCTGTTGGCACCCTTTATATCTCAGAAATGTTAAGTTATGACTTCAGACCCAAACCATAATAAGACGGTACACCTCGCCTGAGCAGGGCTTAAACTCAAACGTTAGTGGTGATAGGCACTGATTGCATAGGTAGTTATAAATCCAACTATAATATGATCATGACCATGAAGGCCCCTAACTCCATAGGCATTGATTAATAGGTAAATATAAATCAAACAGTCTACAATCACTGCAAATAAGGGTAATAACAAAATTACCGAACTCCAAACAATCTTACAAAGGGAAAGTCAAAACTCATACATGTAAGTATATAAACAGACAAAATCAGTCAACAACCGGAAAACTGTGAAAACCATAATGACCCTGACTTGGTACAGGCATTTCTAAAGAAATGGTGGGTTGAATCAGATTTTAAAGCGCCAAACCTCCCGCTTTCATTACGGCTCAAAGGTTCCGGCTGTCACTATCACTGTCACAACAGAGGCCCATTATATAATTCTTTGCAAAATATAGATATGTAAATTGTAAGTAATCTTATTTGACCCGATACATTTTAGTATGATACAACAGTGATATGACACTCACAGCAAGGTTTTACTGAACGATTGATCGATTGTTGATTGGTCAAATGAGCAATATTTCAGCTATATTCATCATTTTATGTCAAGAACAAGTTTACAAACAATATAAATCATGCAAGTATAAAGATGGCTCTAGGATGCTGTTACGGACGGACGGATGTTTTGATTGCCACTAGTTAAAGGGGAGATAATTTGTAAGGATGAAAAATCTGCATTGTAACAATCCACTCCTAAAGACTGTTTTTCATTAAGATCTGTTCTAAAGAATAAGATGTCTTTTACATGCAAGGAGCTTATAAACAACTAAAAATGGAAGTCTAGCCATTATCTTAATAGCTTACATTTATGTATATAAAGTGCTGTCTATTATATATGTAATAAACTTGGCTTGCGTAATATGTAGGATACAACTCTTTTTTTGTAATTACATGTATTTATGAATGGTCAATTACCCTATAGCTACCATATAATGGGTGTCATAAACACAGAACATTAACCTGTTATTTTATGGAAGAGTAAATTTGAATGGAAAATTTCCCTCTGAGTATTTCTGTTGTATATAAAGTATTTAAAGTCATTTCTAGCTTACATGAAAATGTGATTTAAATCATCAGAAACAAAAATGTGTTTAAATTACAGATGTAGATGTTCTCTTGACAGAGTAGTGTTGACAAAACCTTTGTATAAATTCTTTGATAATATAAATATTTACTTCCACTAAAGATTTTCAACTTATAGATTCTGACAATTAAATATGTGTATATCATACTTGAAATCTGAGTGTAAGAATTCTGAGGACATTCCCCTTTTGGACAAGAATAAAATGTAAATTTTTAGGTACTTTTATTTTTAGATTTGGTGCTTTAAATGATCTGAAGTTTCGTCTTGGGCGAATTCTATTGCCTATTAAAGAATCATCCAATCAAATGCTTTGGAACTTTGACAATGCATGACTTTTTCCAAAGAAAAAAGTGTTAACATGTATTTCTTCCTTACTAGTGTTTATACCAGTATAAGGAAGGAATATCTTTACATTTGTTCTTTAGTTTTATATGACAATATCAAAGTATCAAATCACCTCTTTTAAGATCATCAAATAATTTACCAAAGATAGAAAATTTAGAAAATTAAACAATGTACCAGAACATAACTATAAAATTAGTCTATTTAGAATATTGGGTTAACTTAAGGAACAGACAACAAGAAATCTGTCTAACCTAAAACCACAATCAATAAAAGTAATTTGTTTGTAGATAACAAGAATAATTTATTATACCAATTTCCTCATAAATATGGTAATTGAAAACAAATTGTTCCTATTAGTAAAAACATATTTAGTTGCTTCAATGGTAATTTTATTTTTATCGTTTACTAAAATTAATAACTATAATAAAATAATGTAAGACTTGCATGAATGTATATATAAATCCCCCCCCTCCCCCATAAAAAAGCAACAAAAATTTAACTATAGCTATGACATCCTTAATATCACATAGCACTGTAGGACTAACACAATTACAGTAGTCCCCCTCTTATAAAGCCACCATACACAGGCTACTACTCTTATAAAGCCACCCACAAAGGCTACTACTCTTATAAAGCCACCCAACAAAGGCCACCCCTCTTATAAAGCCACCCCACAAAGGCTACTACTCTTATAAAGCCACCCCACAAGGGCCACCCCTCTTATAAAGCCACCCCACAAAGGCTACTACTCTTATAAAGCCACCAACAAAGGCCACCCCTCTTATAAAGCCACCCCACAAAGGCTACTACTCTTATAAAGCCACCCACAAAGGCTACTACTCTTATAAAGCCACCCCACAAAGGCTACTACTCTTATAAAGCCACCCCACAAAGGCTACTACTCTTATAAAGCCACCCCACAAAGGCTACTACTCTTATAAAGTCACCCCACAAAGGCTACTACTCTTATAAAGCCACTCCACAAAGGCTACTACTCTTATAAAGCCACCACAAAGGCTACTACTCTTATAAAGCCACCACAAAGGCTACTACTCTTATAAAGCCACCCACAAAGGCTACTACTCTTATAAAGCCACCCACAAAGGCTACTACTCTTATAAAGCCACCCACAAAGGCTACTACTCTTATAAAGCCACCCACAAAGGCTACTACTCTTATAAAGCCACCCACAAAGGCTACTACTCTTATAAAGCCACCCACAAAGGCTACTACTCTTACAAAGCCACCCTACAAAGGCTACTACTCTTATAAAGCCACCCACAAAGGCTACTACTCTTATAAAGCCACCCACAAAGGCTACTACTCCTATAAAGCCACCCACAAAGGCTACTACTCTTATAAAGCCACCACAAAGGCTACTACTCTTATAAAGCCACCCCACAAAGGCTACTACTCTTATAAAGCCACCCACAAAGGCTACTACTCTTATAAAGCCACCCACAAAGGCTACTACTCTTATAAAGCCACCCGCAAAGGCTACTACTCTTATAAAGCCACCGCACAAGGCTACTACTCTTATAAAGCCACCACACAAAGGCTACTACTCTTATAAAGCCACCCACAAAGGCTACTACTCTTATAAAGCCACCCACAAAGGCTACTACTCTTATAAAGCCACCCACAAAGGCTACTACTCTTATAAAGCCACCCACAAAGGCTACTACTCTTATAAAGCCACCCCACAAAGGCTACTACTCTTATAAAGCCACCACACAAAGGCTACTACTCTTATAAAGCCACCCACAAAGGCTACTACTCTTATAAAGCCACCCACAAAGGCTACTACTCTTATAAAGCCACCCCACAAAGGCTACTACCCTTATAAAGCCACCCCACAAAGGCTACTACTCTTATAAAGCCACCACAAAGGCTACTACTCTTATAAAGCCACCCACAAAGGCTACTACTCTTATAAAGCCACCCACAAAGGCTACTACTCTTATAAAGCCACCCACAAAGGTTACTACTCTTATAAAGCCACCCACAAAGGCTACTACTCTTATAAAGCCACCCACAAAGGCTACTACTCTTATAAAGCCACCCACAAAGGTTACTACTCTTATAAAGCCACCCTACAAAGGCTACTACTCTTATAAAGCCACCCACAAAGGCTACTACTCTTATAAAGCCACCACAAAGGCTACTACTCTTATAAAGCCACCCTACAAAGGCTACTACTCTTATAAAGCCACCCACAAAGGCTACTACTCTTATAAAGCCACCCTACAAAGGCTACTACTCTTATAAAGCCACCCACAAAGGCTACTACTCTTATAAAGCCACCCACAAAGGCTACTACTCTTATAAAGCCACCCACAAAGGCTACTACTCTTATAAAGCCACCCACAAAGGCTACTACTCTTATAAAGCCACCCACAAAGGCTACTACTCTTATAAAGCCACCCACAAAGGCTACTACTCTTATAAAGCCACCCACAAAGGCTACTACTCTTACAAAGCCACCCACAAAGGCTACTACTCCTATAAAGCCACCCACAAAGGCTACTACTCTTATAAAGCCACCACAAAGGCTACTACTCTTATAAAGCCACCCACAAAGGCTACTACTCTTATAAAGCCACCCACAAAGGCTACTACTCTTATAAAGCCACCAACAAAGGCTACTACTCTTATAAAGCCACCCACAAAGGCTACTACTCTTATAAAGCCACCCACAAAGGCTACTACTCTTACAAAGCCACCCACAAAGGCTACTACTCTTATAAAGCCACCCCACAAAGGCTACTACTCCTATAAAGCCACCCACAAAGGTTACTACTCTTATAAAGCCACCCACAAAGGCTACTACTCTTATAAAGCCACCAACAAAGGCTACTACTCTTATAAAGCCACCCCACAAAGGCTACTACTCTTATAAAGCCACCCACAAAGGCTACTACTCTTATAAAGCCACTCCACAAAGGCTACTACTCTTATAAAGCCACCCACAAAGGCTACTACTCTTATAAAGCCACCCAACAAAGGCCACCCCTCTTATAAAGCCACCCAACAAAGACCATCCCTCTTATAAAGCCACCCCACAAAAAAATCATCCCTCTTATAAGGCCACCGGCACCACACAAAAAATCATCCCTCTTATAAGGCCACCCCACAAAAAAATCACCCCTCTTATAAAGCCACCCCACAAAAAATCATCCCTCTTATAAGGCCACCCCACAAAAAATCACCCCTCATATAAAGCCACCCCACAAAAAATCACCTCTCATATAAAGCCAGATTAATGATGTACTGAGATAGTAAATTACCAGTAAATTGTCCCCTCAAGAGAGGCCATCCCTCTCATAAGGCTACTTTTTCATTACAGAATGGGTGGCCTTATAAGAGGGTGGCTACTGTAGCCAGTTGAACCGACCAAATCAAAATTCATAACTTTGAAATTAAAGGGTAAGGAAATCCAATGTTATCGGTAAATATTTATCATATAGATCTACGAACCACATATATCAGTGTTATAAAATCTACTATACGCCTAATTAATCAGTCTCACAGATATGTACAAGGCAATCTGTTACAATGATTTACGTAGGGTTACATAACAATGTGATAACTTATCATAATCATACATTGTCTTAATTCCAGGTCATTCATAAAAATATCTTGGTTTGATGCTTACAACCTACAACCAAAATCATCCCCTCCTTAATCCCCAAAAAACATCATGATGGCTGTCCAATCTATATATATATATATTACTACTAAAATGCATCTCTTTATATTTTTGATGAAAAAAAAACAATAAATTGCCTTCAAACCTATCTAATTCTCAAATTATTAGTCAGGAAACAGTAAACCAACTATTTTATAAGGATGGCCTAACACACAAATCTGTTAGTATGAATTTACACAACAGATGGTCAAGTCTGTTTTATCTTGACATGTATTTTGTAATAAGTATGTTACTAGAAGAAATGTAGACACCGTTTGCAAACGGATGGAGACAATAACTATCACTCAGATATACATTTGTATTCTGAATAACCTCCCAAAACTGGTCTTCAAAACTTGATCAACAGATCTAGCTTACTATACTTTTGCATGCATGGATCATCAATTTATGATTATTTATCCATGTCCTAAACTTCTAAACAAAATCTTATTGAATTTATAATGTAATGAAGGGTTACCTTAGGGTTGTGGGGTTTTAACGCCACTTTCAACAATATTTCAGTTATATCCTGGCGGTCAGTTTTACTGGTGGAGGAACCGGAGTACCCGGAGAAAACCATGACCTGCCGCATGTCACTGACAAAACTTTAATGTAATGAAAATTCAAGTTCATTGACATGATTTAAATACACCCTAGTTTATACCTGAGTCAATATACCTTTTGTTATATAATCTAATAATAACCCTAAACTTTAATTACCTGTTTCCCTCCTGCAATTAATAATTAATTAAAAACATGTTTATTTCAAAGGTGTGTTTTTGATTGGTTTGCCTAAAATAGTGATTTTTAATATCCAAATAGTGATTCTCGTTTCTTATTGGATAAAATGTGTTTTTAATTGCATCCTGAGTTAATACCAAATTGTTTTGTTAATTTTCGAATAGCGTTTCTCGTTTCTGATTGGCTATAATCGATAGAAAGTGTTATTTTCCTTTTCCCTTTCCATTGAAACGAAAATAAATTTGCAATTGTCAAAAACCAATTTCCGATCAAGAATTAATTTTTGATTTAAACTTCCTTTTTTCAGGTCGGAAATTAGGGATCTTGTGAGAAGAACCATATATTTCATATTTTTGTGACTATCGTGTGCCATACAGATATTTACAATCCTTATTGCAGACCTATGACCTACATGATATATCTGCCATTTGTCTTTCACTTTATTGTGCAGAATAGGACGAGCCAGGAGTGGTTCATATCATTGTAGTTAGTGAGATTGTCAAGACAAGAAATACAATGCTTATAAACAGACACCCAGCTCATTTCATTCTTACCCTAATTAAGAGTACATCATGAACTTGTATTAGGTACTTGGAAGACAATGCTACAAATGTATACTCTGAGGATTAGGGGTTATGGTATTTAACGCCACTTTCAACAATATTTCAGTTATATCATGGTGGTCAGTTTAATTGGTGGAGGAAACCGGAGTACCGAGAGAGAACCATCGACCTACCGTAAGTCACTGACAAACGTTATCACCTAAAGTTGCATTGAGTACACCTCACCTGAGTGGGATTCGAACTCACAACGTTAGTGGTGATAGGCATTGATTACATAGGTAATTGTAAATCCAACTACAATACAATAACGACCACAACGGACCCTGGTACTTATTGAGTGACTGTATATAAAGCCTAAAAGGTAGATGATATTTCCAACACCAAATCATCATGGCCACTCTCTGTTATGAGAGTGCCCCTACAACTGTGTACACATAAAAATAGGTCACAAAAAGAGATGATTCAGGAAAAGAAGCTCATGGTTCTTTTTCTATTCCTGGAGGTAGAAACAATTTTATTCTTAATTCACTCTGATCAGCTATATGTATTTTTCATTAGTCAAGTACACAACCTTTCAAAATACAGTCAATTATTATAATGCAATTTGTAGTTCTTTTCATATAAATATTAGTTTAGATTCAATATTTGAAATGTTTTTTTGTTCAAAATTAATCCTGATGTTTTCTTAAAGTGGGTGGAATAAATTCAATAAAACGTTTATATTTTAATCATTAATCATTAGAAAGTTTTACGTCAGGACCAGATTTCTGCAAGCGCACATATGGTTTTGATACAGTAATTAATCAAATTAAACGTAAATGCATGCATACCATTACAACTTTTAACAAGCCCTGAAATCAATACTTGTTATAAATTTTGATTAAGTCACTCTACCAAAGTGTTCAGGATTGTAAGATTAACATCAGATCCCCTTTTTCAAATTGTAAAGCTATTTTAGTCTTTCCCCAGCACAATAACAAGAAGAGCTATTGAAACAATGATGTATCTGCTAACTTCAAAACACGACGTTGACAAGCCTGAAATTCTAACATGACCTCCTTCTTTCGCTTTGTTAACAAACGAGCAAGTTATCCATTTGGTATAATCTCATTAGCACAGGCGCCAGTGAATGTGACTGACTTTTCCATTGACAGCATGAATTGTGTGCGACATTTTCTGCAAACGTAAATATAAATTACAGTCTTCCAATCAAAGTATACTACCGTATTAATTTCTGTACTCTTTTAGACATCAGAATCGAAATAAATCATGGAAGCCAGAATGTGTTTTGAGATTTAACATGGATTGGCAGACATTAGTAAATTTTATCCCTCGCTTCTGGCTCGGGATAGAATACTAATATCCGCCAATCCATGTTAAAACTCCCAACACATTCTGGCTTCCATGATTTATTTCTTAATTAGACCTTTTGAAAAAGTGATTGCAATCTTCTGAATTCTATATCACAATCTGGCTTTAAATCTACTTTTAGCGACAAATTATAGATTTTTCGTTAAAGTGTTGCCTGTCCCACATTGAAGGACCTTTGTATTACAAGAATGTACATGCTGCAACATTAAAAAAATCAATTTAATGGAAAACTACAAACACACTTGAGCTTGTATTGCTCATCTAGTTATTCATGTTCAGTTTGGGTTCAATCCTGTCTCTGGTTTCTGAGAAAAATTATTTCTTAAAACTTTTGTCCTGTAGTAGTGGCCATCTTGGATTTACTATCTATACATATCAGACATTTTGTAAAGGATCATTCGAGGAAGATTGCAGTCGTGTTTGCTTTCAAATAGTTCAGCTCAAACTTTTTTTTTCTCATAGTGCCCTATATAGAGCTTTCTAGCAGATGTGGCTCTGTAATTGATGCATTCTATACATCAATATGTACTATCAGTCTTCACACTAACTCACTTAACCGAAGCCTGGGACAAGTAAAACTGGATTTGAGCAAGTGAAAATTATGAAAGAATTTGTTTGAATAAATAGAAAATTTGTTTAAATTTGGCTTTCGTGCAAGTAGGTGAAAAAAATTAAGCCCAAGACTATACATGATCAAATATGGTATTACTGATTAAATGATTCAGTCATTTACCTTTTTCGTCTGGGCAGCAGACATATTCTACACCATTAAATTTGTCTACATCACAATCTAGTAACATGGCGAAGTCATTTCTTCTCATCTTCAGTTCCTTACACTTCCTTTGAGCCACACCAGCCCAATATGTGTAGCTAGCACAGATTGTGTCATGTTCATGCTTAAACTCACAGTGTCTAGGTACCAACAAGGCATCACTCTCAAATCGACCAACTGAAAATAAAACAAATAAAATTAATTTATGTAGATCATCTACTTGTAAATTAATGGATGTTAAATAACATAAGATTGCATTATAAAGGTATGGAAGGAGCTTGTGGATAAATTGAATTAGAAAGAAAGTTTTATGAATCAAAATATCCATAAGAAAATCTGATATACCTCACCTATCCCTCCTGGGAGGGGAAAAGGCCTCTGTGGTCATGATTTTACATTAGTAATCAATAACAACCATCTGGAATCCAACCTAGTGGCTGACAAACAGGCCACCAATGGGCATTAGTGAGCCCAACAATCTGTTAAAATTGGACCACAATCCTGGCAACTGATGAACAGGCCACCAACAGATGTCACTAAACCAACCTGCCTGCTAAAAATGGATCAATAACCTAAGACCACCAGGACATCTACAAACATTATTGAGCCCAATGTGGTACCTTACAACATCATTGTTACTCAGAGTTGTAGTGCAGTGGCCATCTATGGATATGTGTGTGGTGAATTTCTATTTGTTGAATTTCAAATAAAATTTTAGAACATTAGCTGATGATACACATTTTTGTATTTGATTGGTTACTGATATTCATTTTGAAAATCATAATTAATTATATGTAGGCAATGCAAGGTGCACTACAAACTAAAACAGTGTATTGGTGAGAAATTAGTGAGTCTAAAATATATGGGAAAGTTAATTTCTTGAATACAAGTATAATATAAGTAAATAATTATATCCAACAAATTTTCATCTCCATGTTTGTTGACACTCAAGTTTTATAATGGTCTATATATATATAGCTAGGACATTAAGTGGCAATAAAACCATACTAATGATAAACTTGCATGCAAGGAAAACAACCAACCACACAGGTACCATTTCCATCTTCTGAACAAATTGTATTATGACGCAATTAAATTACATTGTGATCATGTTAGGCCATTGATTTATTGAGAATTTTACAATAGGTAAATTTGTAGGATCACTGAAGCAGTCTGTATTAGAATACTTTAATCAAAATCCTAATACTTTCACCAAATTTATTCAATCAAACGTTCAGTTTTCAATCGATAAGTTATCAAATGTTCTAATAAGTACTATGGTTCATTTCTGCCGATATAATTGAAATACGATGTTTGTTGGATCTGTTGTCAGCCGTACACTCACACCTACATAATGACATCTTGTACAGTTACTCATATTTTCAATGGACCAGTCAATGACGAGCCTACAAATCCTTGAGGATTTAAAAACCGAGTACACACTGAAGTTTTTGTTTGATTGGTCAATATACAAATGTATTTCACTGTCTAGCAGATGATTGGACAGTCAAACATGATTCAAAGGTTACGTGACATAACCTCATACTGGATCAACGTTGTTTGATGTTTATCTATTGCCAACAAAAATCAAACAAACATCAAAGCAAAATTTGCATAAAAACTTTTTTTTCTTTTACTCTTTAATTTATAACCCTTTAAAACACAGAAAACAAGGACTTCAAACGGTAAAGAAACATGAACAACATAAAATACCAAAAACCAAGAGACAAACACAGAATAACAATCCTCATGCACAAGACAAAATCAGGGAAACAAAATAAACCCCTAAACTAAAATATGTAGAAGCATAGACCTTGTGATTTGATAACAAAAAACAAAACCTATTTATATTTATTTAAACCTAGTGCACATTTGTTGTTGGAGGTTCAAATTATGCCATATCCCAATATAAAGCTGACCAAATCTGACGACCAAGGTCATTCATTAGATGTGGAAATTGGCATAACAACATAATCTCCCCCAAACACTTGATGTGGGCAAACTTACAAACATATCAATACATCCTATTATTTTTTGCGGTCGTCTTCTGTAATGACACAAATCCCAGAAATTGTAAGTGGTCAATAGTCTTTTTTCCCTAAGCTGAAGCCATGCAAAATAGAGTGACAGGAGAGAAAATTGGCTGTTTGTACGTAATTCCGTAATGGATTAAAGATCAACAGACATGTTGATACCATTCTGATAATTGATCCTGCTATATAAATATAATCAGATTATTACCACAGAAATAATTCATCAATTTTTCATGGCAACAGTTCAATATTTCCATGACTAGCTAGCAGGTTCTATTTTGGAATTATGGTGGCATCATAAAAATTTATCTTTTCCAATATATTTTAATATCAATAATGATATCATGCTTAAAAACAAAATCTTGCTGGAAATTTTGAAGTGCTGTAAATAGTACACAAGACTTGGACTTGAAGACAATTTCTAAATTATGTTAATCAATTCAGGGGAGTGAGTTCCCAAGTGGTAGAGGTATTTGACTGCTGACCACAGCAAAACAACAGACATGGATTAATATTCGAGTCCTGAAATTCACCTCAAGCATCAAGGTTTCAAGATCTAGATTCCTACCCTAGGGTTTCAATTGCTAGAAGCAAAGAGCTGCTGGCTACATTGGTACTTGTACATACAAAGTAGCTAGGGCTGTTTCATACACATTGATGCATATCATTGACCCTTCCAACTGTGAATGTATGATGATGAACAACAATCAAAGTAGTGGTCAATATTTATTTATACAGTACATGCAACATAAGCCCAATACATGTATATCCATGGGTTTCATCAAGTCAGTTCGTTTTAACTTTGTAGATTTCCTCCCTTGTCTTGTAGTCACGATATAGCCCAAAACAATGTTGAAAATTATGATAAAACCATAATCCACCCACTATCTTTTGCTTATTGATAAACTATACCTGCGTCAGCATGGCTAAATCAACCTGGCTTTGAAAATTATTCACAGCGCTATTCGTCAAAATTGACAAACAGAAAAACAGTTTATTGAGCCAATTGATTATTTCAGATTTAACAATATATACAAAATGAACGTAGATAGTTAAGTGCTGATACAATGAACAACTCTAGTGGAAACAGAAAAACAAATCATACTCTATGGTGGAAACAGCAAAAAAAAAAAAAATCAATCATAAATAACTGGTTAGCGTATTGTCGTATTGTTCGTAACTTGCAAAAATGTCAACATGTGTTTATAGTATACCATATTAGAGTTAAATATGTTACCAGTACATGTATATTATTTGTACAGTCAATATTGTCAATCTATTAAAAACAACTGCTTTAGATTAAATCTGATGTACAAGATATTAGAATAAAAACATAAATATCTAATTTAGTCTGCACGACACGTTTCTAGAATAACCTTCATCAGGTACATGTATGCTCAAAGTCAAAAGAGGGATAGCCAAATTATTTAAAAGTCTTTGGGAGCAAATAATCAAAGGACCTAAACATTATCTCTCCTTGTAAGACTCAACAAAGATAAGAATTCTTTTTCCCTCCTACGATATCTGAATGGAAACGGATACCACAGCCCATAGTTATGTGTCATTTGATTGAAACATTCAAAGCTGCTATCTCCTCTATAAATGACTTATTTATGAAACCTGTGAATAGCTTTAACCTTTGTCATGTTGTCTTGTGCAACTTCTGACATAATCTTTAACTTGTTGAAGGTGGTCAGTATTTCGTAGAAGTAGAAGTAAAAGTAGAAACAGGGTAGCCAAATCTGGCTAGTCATATGATGCAAAAGATTTTAGAAGTGAGAAAAATATCTGAGCATAAACCTGTTACAAGAATACAGGGCTATTAAAGTAAGGCTAAATAATAAGATTCGTCATTATCACCAATTTGTTTTTATATTCATTACGACAGCCCAGTTTAGACATGTCAGCTTTAATATAAAGACACAGCTTCACAAATTGATACAAATACTAATTTCAGAAAATAAACTTAAACCGATAGGCATTTAATGCTGAACAAATAGGATAAGACCTTATACTCAGTTTACATACTGAAAACTTGGCAGACATTAAAGAATCAATACAAATAAAGGATTCCACCAGTCAGATTCAGAATACTATTTAATTGATCTAATCTTTCTCATTATGTGACCTTATTTTTTTTTACGTCTAGTATATACAGACAAGTAAGCATTAGGAACATATCAGACCAGGAGAATTCATTGCTATAGCAATTGTCGCTACATGTTTATCTATCATGCAAACTCATCATATTATTAATAGCTATTGGAGCAGGTATGATGCTAGTCTGAAATTCATTCAAAGAGCTAATATCCTGACTCATACCTGACTCATCAAATCAATTTCTCAGTGCAATAGTTTTGTATTTGTCAATATATATGAAATCTGTTATTGGTTTTCTTTCCCTTAGAATATACAGAACTTAATGCTTCACATTTATAGAGTGAGAACTTCATGGTTGGCTTGTTAATAAAACATGATGATGACAAAATAGTTTTATTTATCAAAGTTAAGCTGAATATTAAAATATAGATGGTCAAACCTGTATTAAGAGGTCATCTGGGAGATAAAGAAAAATTAGTCCTTTATGACCTCTTTAAAGAGGTTCAATTCAATATGAAATTTTCTATGACAGGACAAGAAAAAAGTGACCTTTTAAATCAAGTGACTGCATAATAGAGGTGACCAGTCCACTTGGGCAGGTTTGACTGCAGTTTGGTGGTTTTCTACTAGGTACCAGTATTCTTGTAATCTTGATCTGGTTTCCTCCAATAAAATTGATTGTCAGACTAACACTATAACACATGTGTTGTTGACAATGGTGTTAAACCACCCACAATCCAATTGACACCTTACAGAAGGCTTCAAACCAAATGCTAAGCTATTATAAGTGTTAGATTAAAGGTCAAATTATATTCCTAGGTTGGTTTGATAAATAAACAATCTGTATTCCAAGATGCAGGAAAACAATGTGCCAATCCCTCCTTCAATTTTTCTTGCCATCCTCGTTTCAGTTTCAATGCAGGATTCAAAATTCCCACTAAAGTCTGTCAAAATAACAACATAACTTACCAAATCTAAACAAAAAACTACCATAGGCATAATTATCTTTTTAAGGTGAATTACAAAGAAGTAATTATAACTACAGTAAAGATATACAACATACCAACACATCTGTATGGTGTAACTGTGATTTCTTCTGTGTTACCAATTTTATCTGGCCAGTTTATTGTTACTTTGTGATCTTCTACAATGTTTGTTATGGAGAAGTTCTTGTATACCTACAAATATAAAACTTTAACATTGTAAACTGTTCACAAACTCAAATTTTCTGATGCTTGCACGTATGTACCATATAAATATAAAGCAACTTTCTGTAATTCTCGTTTTGTTGTAGCTTTGACATGATTAATAAAATATCTGACATAAAAAGGGCCAATTTAGTCATGACCCTGGAGGAAAAAGGACTCGAGGCACAAAAAAGTACCCAATTCTCCTGTCTTTCTCTCACTTGTTATATTAATGTAATTATATCAACCTATATTCTGTCAGTGGTATACATGTACAATGCACATGTAATATGCTTATAATGAAAACTATTTTGAATTCCTAATCGTCAGAATACATTTGTATATATTTAATAATATTGTGCATTTGTTGCAATATTTTTTCAAGATAAAAATTATGTGTCCTGGCTGTAAGGGAGTATTTACCCCATTATTGCAATCAATTTATTAAAGTTTTTAAAATACAGTCAAACCTCTTTTATATGACCTTCCATGGAAACATTGAAATAGAATCACATAAGACAGGTGGTCACTAAATACAGGTTTAATTAATATTATTAAATGGACTAAGAAGGGAAATTTAAATTCAAGTCACATAATACAAGTTACACACTAGTTCTATTGTTATCGACAGGTATTCAAATTTTGGAAATACCTATTTGTCAAAGGAATTTGCACGTGTCTTAGGCCCAGGTCAAATAGTGACGTCACTTGAACATCTCGGCACTGTGCCAGGTGTTTAAGTGACTAATCGATGACAAAAACGACTGCATTTAATTGGCTAAATATGTACAAGTAAATTCAATATTTTTGATATTATATATTTTTTATAAACAATATCACTAGAGTGTAAGTCAGTTACCGACTTCGATCTCGGGTTCAAGCTAGATAAACACCCTCGCCCGTGCTTTGAGCACATCGACTGCTACACGGTGTCTGCGCACAATTTGCACGGGCTCAGGTGTTCATCTAGCTTGAACACCTCGATCTCAGTCGGTAACTATTACTTACTGTTTAATAGAGGTGGTCACTAAAGCAGGCTTGACTGTACATTGTTAATTATCATGTACCCACAGCTAGACTTTATTAACTCTCGGGTCAGAATGATCTCTCAAAGCTTTATTTTTTTTAGGGAAATAACTGTTGCCATGTTATCTTTCAAAACATTGTTTTCCTTCTGGTAATATATTCTTCTTCTAAATATATTTACTTTGACATATACTTGATATATGTAATTAGGCTACCCTTTGGCCTTAACAAAATGTTAGTTTGCCTAAACCTGACCCATGGGTGTTGGGTATGGTTAGATTGATAGAGAATTTTTTTTTCCCTTTTAAAATGTGCTAATACTAGGATTTTCCGAAATAGTCAGAAAAAAAACCCATTCGTTTTTGAAGATTTTTTTTTCCCTGTTACATGTAGGCGATGCTTGGGCAAACAAACAATAAATTATAAATGGCCTGATCTGTTTTATCCTTGAAATCATAATTAACTAATGTAGGTATTAAAATACATGTACATTTGTACCTCCTTGTCAGATTAACTAGACCAAATATCTACCTTGCATGTGCATTCATAAACATTTAAAATGTGTCATGTTTTATCTGGAGTAATCCCTGAAATCTGAGACATAATTACATATTTTCACCTAGATTTTATTCTGACAACACACCTGGATTATATCTCTATACAACTTAGGACACAATATACATATACATCTGGTTTATAACATTTTACACAATATACATAACTTCTATTTCACACCTTGTATGAAAAGGAATTACTTTTTATATACATAACTTCTATTTCACACCTTATATAAAATAGAATTACTTTTTAGTAACTGTTCAGTCTGTTGCACTAACCAGCAAATTGCAATTTAAAATTTAGTTAACATTATATTATAATGTAACAATTTTTCTAATCAACTTGCAAGCACAAGTTTGAAGAAACAAAATATATCAGTGGATATATGCATGTACGACGTACACGGTGGTAAGTCAATACAGACACTTTCGGGAGAAACGACACATTTAAGATAAAACAACGGACCTTTTCAGATAAAAACATGGCATGATGTCAGATTTGTCACTCACTGTGACCTGACCGGACCGGACTATCAGAACTAAACGTACAATTTACCAAAAAGGTTAAAAATTTCGAAATAAAGACGAATTATCTAAATTTACCAACCACATAACACGTGTGCTGGATTTTGACACGACAAAAACGTAAACACCACTTGTTTGTTTGAAAGAAATTAATAATAACGAAAACAAATCGAAACTATAATCAATTCAATATTCTGTGAAATAGTTTTTCTTAAAAAGTGTTTTGGAAAACCAGAGAAAAACTTTTTCAGAGCAACATACTTCACTCTTACCAGAAAATATCCGGAATTGTCCGTTACTGGTATCATAAATGTGCCGTTTCTCATGACTTACCACCATGATGTATATTTGTATACCAACACATGTACATCATGAGTGAGTGATTGTTGTTTAATGCCAACTGAACAATTTTTTCAGCTATATCATGGCGAGAACAAGTTAATTTTAAATGAAATGATGACGAGGTCCGCTTTATACTAGACCAACACGCTTAGGTGGATTTTATGGTGCTAGCTCACTGAAACAACAGTCCACGGATAGACATGTCGCCCCATTCGGACACGTTATCTTGATTCCGAGCCAACAGTCTTTGCTCTTTCTCCTTAATGCTGAATGCTTCCTGTACATGACCAAGGGTTTAAGTATCCGAGTGGCGTTTAACAATGCACCACAATTACCCTATAATGATGTAATAATGATGGTATCAACGTGTCACAATTGACAATTTTAATGATAATGGTTAGATTTCTGTAAATTTGAACAGTTTTTTAATGGAAAGAAATCAATACAAATTTGATACAAAGTACTACAAATAATTTATAAGGAATTCACTTTTACTCATATCTGTAATTCTAAATTCTGGAAATATATATGTATCTACTATCAGTAATATTTATACCATGGTTTTCCCAGTTAAATGGTTAAACAATCGAACGTGAAGCATAAGATTGTTTAACAGTTTAATTCTGGAAACCGTGGTATAAATGATTTGTAACATGAAGCCATGCAATATCACATCTAGATCGCTGATTATTGCTGATTATTGCATGTGACGACTCTCTGAGAGTAATGAAACTACAGCCTAGTGCAATATCTCGTATCTATGTGTTCTTAGATGTTGCTTACATTCTGGTATATATAAACCATAAAAAAGATCAAAGGAAAAGAATGTATTCATGTTACAATATTTGTTATTGTTTCACTTTTCTTCTTCAAATATTCAAATGAAATTGATCATTGTTAGATTGTACTTTCTGAGCCACAGAAAACAAAGACTTACTAAATGTTTAAATCAAATAACTGAAAAAGTATGAATATTTGAATTAAAGTGACAAAATTTGTTCTATTTTTTTTATACCTACGGCTACCACCTTAATGCTTAATGATTAAAAATTCATATGATATCTATTTTTCTTTGTTTTAAAAATTCTGTAATTGATTTCAGTCTCAATAAAGTGTTACTATACCAGTGAGTAAATAACAAAGAGACAATAAAACATATAGAGAGTGTCTATTAAAAGTAGGAGGTAATACATTGTAAAAGACTATTAGATCTATACAAGGTAAAAATCTGACACCCACTTGAAATATCATTACATTTTATATTCCAAATAAAAGCAAGTTTCTGTACACATCGATCCTTCATAATAAATATGTTTAATCAAATCAATGATGTAATCCAAGTTTGTACAGGTATACAGGACATTCCACTCATTTTCAAGTAGGAGGTGATAATCCTATAGTAGAAGGGCAGGAATTTTTCTAGCCTTTCCCAGGGTCCAGTAATAGAACCCTTTCCCAATGAAAAATATTCTAAAATCATGCTGCAAAACTCAAAAAAATTTCATTCTTACCCACTTATTTTGAATATCAATTTGAGCAATTTAGATTGCAAAAGATAAACCAGTAGCCATATTTTACTTTCACTTTGACATTTTCATTTTTGAATACAAAGTAACCGGGGAAAAAATGCAATTAGACGGCCATTTTGCCCTGTTTCCGGCTGCTGAGTGCTGTGGAATGCCCTGGGTATATATTTTGCAACAACTATAGGGGTATATGTATATATTCCCACTATTTTAAGACTACATCTTCAGCAGTTAAAAAGTGGCCTCAAAAAGGGTGGACTCTCTTTTGGGAGGGGGCAATTTAGTAGCAAATTACTATCTCAGTGTATCTGAAATCTGGTGTGATAAGAGGAATGTCCTTCAGTGGGAATGGCCTTATGCCTTATGAAAGAGGGGGCTACTGTATATGTTTAATGTATAAGGTATGTTGTACAATCCTCTAGTAAAGAGTTCTATGCCATACATGAATCAGTCTTCACACTAACCCACTTGCCCGACGCCCGGGACAAGTAAAACTGGATTCGGACAAGTGAAAATTATGAAAGAATTTATTTGAATAAATAGAAAATATTTCTAAATTTGGCTTTGGGCCAAGTACTTTTGTAGGTGAAAAAAATTAAAACAAAGACTACATTATTATTTCCTTTTTTTAAATACAGTGTTGTTATCAATTGATTGTAATTTATCCTCCAATATAGCCTTTCTTATCTTATAATAAAATAGTGCAAGAAATTTGTATAGAATAATAATTGGAAATTAACTTTTATCTTGAAGATTTAGATTAAATTTTATGAGGAGACAGATAGTAAAAATTTTAACTTAATCTTCCCTTGACAGTGATAAATTCAACATAATCTTAATTCATCACCCATACAAGTGATATTTTGATCAAGCCAAAGCTTTATCTTATGTCATATTAATATCTACAAATAACAAAAAATTATATATATAATCCAGTTTAATCTACAAAAAATGTATATATATGAATGTTAATTTTACCACTCCCCCTTTTATTAGTCAATCCTGCTAGCAATACAAAATAAAGTACATCCAGAAATGATACATTCATTGCATATAAAAATATTTTTTTTAAGAAAGTCATAACTTATTGATTAAATTTCCTTTCATTTGTGTAATAATATCATATGTAAATCTATAAATTTATATCACTATCAGATTCCCAAAGGAAATAATGCACATCTGCACAAGTTCATACATAATACATTTGCTCTAAAAACCGGATTGAAATTTGAACCATATATATGTACCTATGCTCTAAAAAAACCGGATTGAAATTTGAACCATATTTAGAGATGCCAGATGATTTTTGAAATTGCTGTAAAACTTTTTAAAGTACTTTCATCTCATAGATCTTCCATAAAGAAACATTTTGAGCCCTCAACTGTTAAAATCGGTGGTACGGTTCATAAGATATGAGAAGTTAAAGTTGTCTAATTATATAATTTGTTTTTCCAATATGGCCACCGTGAACAGAAATGTGTCAAAATGAGATTTTCACATTTGTGGGACTTTTTTTTCTTCAAAATTGTACATTCCAAGCTATTGTATTTTACTTTAATTTAAAGACTGTACTGCAATTACCACAGAGGCTCAAGGATTTTAAATAAAAATCATTATACACTTCTTTTTTCAGTCTTTGGATTTTGTGCAATTTGCATTTGAATCTGGGCAAAATGGCACGATCGACCATATCTGTTCCCATTTTTCTCTCTACCTAGGACAATAAAGAATGATATGTTTATGAATTTGGCCCCAAGGCACTTTTCAGCCCTTTCCTATGGTGGCACCATTGAAAATCAACGTTTTTGAATCTTATGATTTTTTAATGTAGAAATAAAAAAATTCTCTTTGTACACAAGTTGGAGTAGGTCACTATCCCTTATAAAAAACAAAATTTAGCAACCTGGTATATCAGGAACATCTACCCCTTTTCATTTAAAAGGAATTTTTCAGTAGATTATTGCCAAAAACCCGTAATTAATTACTTAAAGATAACCAAATATAACAATATTGTCATAGAAATATTTTTAAAATGGACAATCTATTTTTTATTAAAGATGGCTTTTATTTAATCTATTTTAAAAAGATAATTATGTATAGAACAATAGGAATATTAAAATTGTGGATTTTTTTAAAACTTGCAATATGCCACTAATTGAACTTGCATTGCTTGGGGTTCATCTAATAAAATGCCATTTGCCATCAAATAACTGATGATATTAAAATTTCACTTGGTACATACATGTAAGTTTAATTATTGTCTGAACTTTTATTCTATACTAAATTAGGAAGCATATTAAACCAGGAACATCTATCCATTTTAGTTCGAATGACAGTCATTTTTTGATAAAATTGGTGCCATAATTCAAAATTAGTGGTGACACTGTACCACAAAACCCATAAATTTTATAGAAATATATCATACTGTAATATTGTTTATTTGTTTTCCATACAAATTAATGTTTATGGTAACCAAATATAATATTATTGTTCAGAATTAATTTACTTTAGATATCAAATCTGGTCTTACAAAAATCCCCATTTTGTCAGAAATTTAAAAAAGAAAACAAAATGGCCGACATTTTTCACTGGAGTTGGCATCTCTACCATATACATTTTATATGTATTATTTGTACCAAAAGTATAAAAAAACGGATTGAAATTTTAACCATGTAATGATGTATACACACTGTATGTACCTATGAGGCTATGCTCTAAAAAAAACTAATTGAAATTTGAACCATATATGTATCTAAAGTATCAACAAAGGCTGATTTCTGATTAAATACTTGAATTTCATTCACTATTGGGTTGAAACCACACCTATGAAGAGATGTGTATATAATATGTGCACTTGTATTAACAAATAAATGTCTTAAAAGCAACTGTCTTGACTCCCCTGAAAATAAATATCGTCACCTATTAATATAAAATGTTCCTCCATAATAAATCTTAAACCTTTAATACAAGGTAAATATGGGTACTCCCGTATTATAGACTGAATTCTTGCCCTACAGCAGACAATTTTTTTTTTTGACGAATCAAATATCATTGATCTCTGATAACAGTTTTCTGTACAGATCATATACTATTTGTTTCATACTTGTAATTAAAGAGGACCATCTCTCTATCCTCTTATTAAATAACTCCTTTGATATTGTTTGTGTTTCACCCTATGATAGAGTACTTTGTGACCACAATTAAATAACATTATATGCCTGTAAGGTATTAACATACCTGGCACAGACGATCCTTGTAATGTATTCAACTGAGGTTATTGTATACCTAGGTATTTCACGTTCATTGAAGGGTATCCACAGATAAAACCTGGGTTTTACTTATCGTGAATATATACAATACATGTCAACTGCAATTTAGGATATAGTCATAAGGAAGACAGGCATAAAGTTTACCATAAATTTCAAATGCAATCAAGATTTAAGACAATCAAGAGGGCTTAGGTACATATACATGGAGTTCAATTATTTATAACATAGTCAAACCTGCTTTAGTGAGGCCACCCTTCAAATATTGTTTGTTTGGCATTGCCGACCCACACTATCAGCAGGTGGGTAGGTACCTGTAGGTAGGGATTTTTTTTTTTTACATTTGAAAGCTTTATATTTTCAGACTGGTTTTTCACAGGAACACAGAGGAAGATATGACATTAAAGAATCAAATTTAATGCAACATAAAGAACAGCAAAAAACAAATTCTATTTTCATAAAAAAACATTTTCTGTTCACCCCCCTTAACTGATGCATTGCAGCATAGGGGGATGCTTTCCACTGTCGGCCTCTTCGACATTATTTTCGTTTCAACAGACCATTTTCTATTCTATGTCGTTTAAACGTTTGCTCTCAATATAGTGTACATCAAGCGCATTTACGATCAAGATTTGAAATAAATAAAGCCCGGAACAAAATCGGGAATCCGCGGACACGATTGAAATTCCGGCGTGATTCCGATTTTTTTTGTCTGAAACGCAAATAAAATAATTTGGGCGGCAAGTTTTTCAGTGGGTCAGGCGGCAATGCCAAACATATACAATTTTATCTTAGGCCCGACCACCTCTATAAAGCAATAACTTGTCTTGTATTGTATTATAGGACCTTAATTTTAATTTCCCTTCACAGTGCATTTCATATTAATTAAACCTGTATTTAGTCTTCGCGCTATCCCACATGCCCGAAGTCCGGGACAAGTAAAACTAGATTCAGACAAGTGAAAATTATGGAAGAATTTGTTTGAATAAATAGAAAAATTTTCTAAATTTTGCTGACAAGTACATTTTGTAGGTGAAAAAATTAAAGCAAAGACTTATGTGACCATACTGGCATATATCAATGTTCCCTTCAACCTTGTAAGGTCACTTAATAAGAAGAGTTTGAAGATACCAAAGGGGTAATCAGAATCCGTATATCGAAGAAAAACAGACAACACAATGGCCAAAAGAAAAAGGACAAACAACCATCTACAAAACATACACATAAAACTAAAGATCGAGTAACACGAACCCCACAAGTTTGACTGTATATGCTTCTACATGTTAAGAAAAGTTTTTGTCTCCGCAATTTTTTTTAATATAAAACAGAAGTTAAGTAAAAAAATGTATGTCATATTGTGTTTATGTACATGATGTTATGGTATCAGACAAATATTTTTTTAAACTGTATAGGCTGAATGAATACTTTTAAGGGGAAAAAATGACCTACATATAATGTACATGTACATGTAATTGTACATAATACAGGACAAGAATCTGACTAGCAATGCTTGTCTAAAAATAGCAACACAAACTTTAGGGAAGGCACTAAAAATTAGGATTAGTAGGTCACTAGAACCACTTAGTGGTTTGTGGAAAATCAGTTTTCTTTGGAGCCCCCAAGTCTTTTTAAATAATTTATATACACCGGTACATGAACAGAATCATAATTTTTATTTGGTGTAAAGTTTGGATACAAATTTAATGATTGTTATAATTACAATACAAAATACAAAAACCAACACAAAGGCTCAAAGCAAATAAAACACATACAAAATATATCAAAACAGTTATACATGTAATAGTGTATACAATGTACAAAAATGTATACATGTACAGTATATACCGTATAAGCGGTAATTTCTGCGGTCTTGGTCTAAAAAGAAGACATTTAATTTTTGCGGATTTTATTTTCTGCGGATTGAAAATCTCAGCACCGAAAAAACATTGTTTGTATTACAGGAAGCGATGTTAGGTTACGATAAACAACTGGTGCACATCACAGTGATCATTAGAAGTAAAAACATATTCAATTCTTTGGAAAGTTTTCAAATGTTACTTAGCTTCTGAATACGCATTTGGTTAACTTCAAATTTGTCTTGAGAAACTATTTTTTCACTGTTTTCGCGATCTATTTTGTTGACAGGAAATACAAAGTCAACAGTTGGATCGATATCGGTATTAAATCTTTGATATATTTCGGATATATATTTTTGTTGTCGAATCTTCATACTTGATCATATAACATTTTTTTTAAAAAGAATTATGATTAAAGGCAATTATATTCAATTCTTTTAGTATAATGTAGACATAAAAACTCCGGTTCACCGGAATTCTACTACCAGTACATTTCTATTTGTTTGGTTTTTAGATGAATCCTGAGATCACGCAGTTTGATATTATTCAATCGAAGCTACAACAATTAAAAAAAAACCATCAATGTTAATTTATGTAATAACAATTTTAGATATTGCTTTAATAAACTTTCTTATGATTGTAAACATTAATTCATGTGATTTTTCAATCATTGTCGGTGTCAGCTTGGTATACGTCCTTGGTATATATAATCACATTTCTTTATCTGAAGTAATTGTAATTAACAGTTACGGTAAAAATCATCAGGCCACAGATAAATAACCTTTAATTGTTGTGTAAACATTTATATACATGTAGTACCAGTTGTTTTTTTAATCTGGATATAGTAATCAGGACTAATTAAATATTTGACCGCAGAATACTGCAGAAATTAGATTGCAGCAGAAATTACCGGTTATACAGTATACAAAATGTAAATCTGTAGTCTACAAGTTGATTCTGCTTCCCTCAAAAACCCACCTAAGATTGACGACTCCCTTGATAAAAATAAATGGTATTTGTAACTCTCAGACTGACAGTGGTAGCTAGCCTGTAGGTAACATAATTACATTAATATGACAACATGCAAGACAACAAATCCTCCATAACAACCCTCTACTCATTAATATTGTTGTATGTTTATACTTACATTTTGACAGTATTTGAAGATTTCTAATTTTGAATCTTTGCAATCTGCATTTAGATCTTTTTTCCAGCCACTGGCTGTTCTATGCATGGCTGGTTTTCCACATTTGAATGCTACAGTTGGTACAAATTTAGAGGCAGGTATGTCAACATTAGCTGCTAGTGCCTGGAAGAGAACAAAAAAATTGAATGGCTAATCAAACAACATACATACATTTATTTTTGTACATTTAAAACAAACTACAAGTACATGTACATCTATTTGTTTGGCTACAAGATAAAGAGCTGTCAAAAGAAACCTCTCTAGAACATGTGAATTATTATTAGTAATTAGAATTAGATGTCAATTAATTCTTTTAATTTTATCTATAATTAAGTTTTTGTTTAAATTGCCACAATGTGAATGCTAGATATTAGCTGTAAAACCATAGCTCTTATGGTCTTTTTTATGATCAAATGGTCACAAAACAAAACTAGAGGCTCAGTGGGCTGAGCCTGTGTCGCTCACCTTTCATTCTGCTTTGAGGAAACTTAATACAGAACCTTCCATAGGTGTTTCCTACCAAATTTCGGTTCATTTGGCAAAGCAGTTTCAGAGGAGACAATTTTTAGAAATCGACCAATCTGAAACAAGAATTGCCTGTGGTGGCCATGTTTGTTAATGGATCGGGACGAAATGAGCAATCTTTATAGAGGACCATCCATAGATGCATCCTACCAAGTTTCAGTTCATTTGGCAAAGCGGTTTCAGAGAAGATTTTTTAGAAATCAACCAATCAGAAACAAGAATTGTCTGTGGTGGACATGTTTGTTAACGAATCGGGAGGAAATGAGCAATCTTATAACAGAAGTCCTTCCGTAGATGCTTTCTACCAAGCTTCAGTTCATTTGGCAAAGCGGTTTCAGAGGAGAAGATTTCTAAAAATCGGCCAATCAGAAACAAGAATTGCCTGTGGCGGCCATGTTTGTTAATGGATCGGGACGAAATGAGCAATCTTTATAGAGGATCTTCTATAGATGCTTCCTACCAAGTTTCAGTTCATTTGGCTAAAGGGTTTCAGAGGAGAAGATTAAAATGTGAAAAGTTAACGGATGACAAGTGATGGCAAAAAGCTCACATTGCCTTTGGCAAGGTGAGCTAAAAAACATAAACATAATTTTTTTTATTAGATAACATACTTTGTATTGATGTAACCCTCGAGTTCTGTTATGGTGAACTGGCAAGGATTTGCCAATTGACAATTTACATTTATTAAGGAAAAGTATCCACAAATTTAATTCTCCCTGGCTTATTGCAATATGACTTATACATATTTGTATATGTCTGTATTGATTTATTACTGTTATCATTCTGTCCATCTTGCATGGTATCCATGGGAAAGGATTTATATAGGCATTGCCTTTTATCCAATCCCTTAGTTTACTATTTAAAAAATAAAAATATTTTGAATTGAAAAAAAACAAGGGCTACGGCTTCCCCCTGCACCAGTTTGAATGAAAATGATTATTTTCCAGCAAAATATTCATCACTAGGTAGAATATGTTTGAAGATTGCAGGAAGGAATTTCATTAGGAATGTAGAAAAAAACTCATTAAAATCAGACTTGGAAATTACTTTTAGTAGTAAATTGTAAAAGTTAAGTAGTTGATTAATCAAAGTTGCCACTGGTGTATAGGAGAAAAATGAAGTTAGAAAGCCAAGCTCCTTTCATGTTGAAGATCACTGACATGTATGAGCAATGCTAGTTTGTTGTCACAATAAGGCCAATATTTAACTTGAAGCCTTCATAGCCAAATTTTCCCTTTAACTTGTTACAATCAAAATATCCCACCATAGACCCTTCTACTGCCACCTTTTTACCTGCATGCTGAAATTTTTTATTTCTGTCTGGTTCAAACGTAACTTTATCACTATATTTTAAAATTTCATAGAAGGAAATGGAATCTACATCAGTGCCTGAAATTCAGTATAACAACAATTTTTAACGGTCTTTTAGGCAATCGCCCAGACGTTTTTTGTTGGGCCAGTGACTACCTAATTTGGAGCAGCTTTTGGTCGCCCGAATAAGATATTAGTCGCATTTGGCGACTGTCCATTTCAGGCACTGTAAGTGGGTTTTTTTCGCGGGAGCCAAATTTTGCGATTTTCTTCCAAATTGGTGGAATTTTTTTTAGCGGTACTTCATTTTCACGATCCCGAGTTTTAACCAAAATCAAATTTTAGCGGATTGACCGTTATATTAGAATTACATTATTTGAATTGGTTGACCATGAATCCAAATAGGAAATGTTTTGAAATAATTGAGTATCGTAATTTCTTATGCATAATACACAGGATTTTGTCCAGATTCTTTATTTTGCAGGAGGGGTACCGGTGCGCATTATAAACGAAAATGTTTATTATTGTCAAATATTTTCGTATTTCTTTACTTGTTTGGGCACTATTCCACAAAATGCAAAAAATACTTTTTAATTATTCAGAGAATTAATACTCTCTAGCGCAGTTGTGTTTTGAACCAGTAAACGTTTACAATTGATACGAAAATATACTAAAAATAAAAGTGTGACTATATCTAATCGTGCATAAAACAGAGTTCCAGATAATTTTCAAGTTCAAAGGGTAATTACCCCCTACTTTTGAAAATGATGGGTATTTGCATATTTCCTTTGCACTGTTGTACTCTCTACTTCAGAAAAGATTGCTTACATGTACACTTTTAAAATTATGTTTGACACAAGTGTTATTCAATAAATGCAGGATGCAAGTGAAATGTTTAAATTGACACGATTGTGTCATGTTTATTAATAAAATGTTGTTAATATTTTGTTCTGTGTTTACTAACCGACTGATAACTTTTTCAAGTTTTCTTTTCGCTTTTTGCTCGTCGACTTCGGCAGTTTTCACAGTCGTTTTGATAATGTCATCAATGATTCCTTTAACTATACTGTCACTAGACATAGATGAAACTGTCCGGAACTTAAGTATAGAATTTCCCGGAGCGCTCTTGCGCTTAGTAGCACGCTTATTCATGTTCTTGCTCATTTTCAACGAACAACGTGTTCTCAAATTTACTTTCGTTTTAGTTCTTACTTATTACATAAACCACTCCTTAGAAGGAGCACCGCATTTATTTGTAATATTGACCGCGATTGGATGATTTATCGTAAACATCCAATCAGATCTCTTTTGACATCGATGCTTAGAAAGGCAAACATTCTGTACCCCTCGGATGTATACGCTCTCTCCTTCGAAAAGTATAAAGAGAAGTAATTGGGGGGAATTTCTCAAAGACAAAAATGTATTGTTAATGTACACGACTGTATTATCAGCGTACAAGTACGCTCCGAATTTGGAAAGTTTGCTTACACAGCAATATGTATGCATAATGTGTACACTCTGATCTGATAATACATGCGCTTTTACTCGTTTTTATAGCATAAAAAATGCAAATATGCAGCTTATCTGGAGCTCTGATAAAATAATCAATAATGTTAAGATTTTGTGTGTATACTTTTTATAAAGGTGTCATAATTACTTAATGTATAATTAGACTGTCAGACTGTGTTTACACAAGCTTTTAATGATTGAAATAAAAATAAAAAAATTAATCAAATGTACATTTGTATAAATTGTCTGGAAGTTTGATTACTCCCAGCTGTGAAGTATAATCCAATTAACAATACATTATCTGTTAAGATTGTATGGATTGGATACTAGTTCAATTATTTATGAAAATTTAAAAAAAACTTATGTACTACTACTAAAGGTTGGAAATTTATGCAGACTCTTTTTTTCGCCGATCGATGACTATCGTGAATAAAGCGAAAATTGGGTACCCACGAAAAAACCATCGGAATGAGTCTGTTAGACTTAGATGAGCCAACACACCGGACAGCTAAGCAAACAATAAAATATAGATACATTGTCATTGACTTTGTACATGTATGTGAAATCAAATCTAAACAACAGATTCGCCAATTTAATCATGATCAACTAAAAAAATGTCACTTATAATTTTGGTAGGAGAATGTGATACAAATTTAGTCATCAATGTGTCAGTGTTTCATTCCATGACCAACAATGACAACATCAAAGAAAATTTATACTAGCCAGGTAAGATTAAATTAATTGAAGGTGGCGATCATCCCCTTTTTTAGTTTTTAGCTTTATTCTAACAAGTTTAAATTGTCTGATCAATGTTGATTCTATCCTATTGTGCTTACGAAACTGTCAAAAAAAATAATTGCACATAAACACCACGAATTCCTAAAATAATTCATCTACATTGAATACACGAAATTATCAGTATATCAGACATGTTCATGTTGACATATTTCTTCTGCTTTGACAGCCTTTGTTATACGAAAGTTGAAATCAAGATATTTTTAGTTAAATACAATGAGAAAATTACCTCAATATATGCAAAACTGACCTTGGATACTGCAACGATTAATATTAGCACCGCTGGACCGTTAAAAGGCCCCATTTTCTAGTGAAATTATACGAAATTGGTTCAGTAAAAAATCCTACAATAATGTTAGAGGGTCACATTAAACGACATGACGTCATTCATTCATTAGCTTTACAACGGAAAATTTGATTGGTCTATACACAATAATAAATTATGTTTATTTCTATAAGAGACAGAACGTAAAATATGATACAAAATAAAGCATCTGAGTAATGAATATAAATCTTATATATTCCTTATGAAATAAACGCATAAATATGCGAAAAACAGAACATTGCAACGAAACTCTGATAAAAAATCGAACCAATCAAATTGTTTATTACAGAAAAATATGACCTGGGTTATTTCCCTTTTCGAATGTATAACAAAAAGAAATGACAGAAGGAAACTAGTTGGTAGTTTGTTTGGATGCCAGACAACTCGGCCCGCGGACAACTCGGACCACATGCGAGGACAATTCGGCCCGTAAGCGAGAACTAGTCGGCCCGTATGTTAAGACAACTCGGACCGTATTATTGTTTTATAATATTGTTCAATATTTATATGCGTATAATTATTTATTTATTTAAAAGACAATTATTATCTTTTAGTGAAAATGAATTATTTATTAAATGTTAATATTACTTGTGACTAAAAATGTGATTAGGACGTGATTTTGTTCTCATAACATGGTCTATTACGTATCATTTACAGGAATAAAATTAATATAAAAAATTATAAATAAAAAATTTAAGAAAAAATTATTTAGAACTTATAAATTATGAAATTTCATATAAGCATTATGTATTATTTTTGTTTAAAAGCTTCATGGTTGTTGGAAAAGTTGCAAATGGGTGTCGTTAAACAAAACATAAATTAAAAAAAAATTATATCTTAAAGATGACAATATGTAATTATCAAGTTGTCTTTGATAAATATAAAAATCTTAAAAAATTAAACTGTTAACAAGATTTTGTCAAAATTGGGTTTTGTTGTCCAAAGTTTAATTTTTTATACATTGTATTTTCGCGACTACATAATTTCTTTTAAATACATGCCTGTCAAATTATTTTTTGCTGCTGAAGTATTAAGATATTTTTTAAGATATTTTTAATTATTTATTTAAAATTCGGTTCATTAATTTTCTAATTTTATTTTTGTTTTGAAAATCATTTTATCCACAACTTAACTAACCCGAATAATCCAGTCGTTATATTACTCTCCCGCTAGTCGCTGCGAAAGTGCCGATAGAGGGCGCAGTATTATTCAAGTTACAACTTAACTCGAATAATACTGCGCCCTCTATCGGCACTATCGCTGGATGAGTTAATATAGCAAAGCAAAGCGTAATATAACGACTGGATTATTCGGGTTATCCACAACTAGGATTTTTTGCTGGAAAGTTGTGTCCGACAGCCCCGCCCTCCATTCATGATGGCTGCTGTGACTAAAAATAGAAATTTATGTTTAGAGTTTTTCTGTGAGATTTTTTCAGCCAGTTTATTCCGTTTAGGAATATTATGAAATAAAAATCGCATCAAAATCTTTTGCTCAGAAATTTGAATTGCAATTATCTTTGTACATAATTTTCCCATGATTGTCAATTCTTAGGATTTATTTTTAGTTGAAATACATAGGAAAATCAAATTTTATTTGTTGTGTTTAAATTATGTACAATTAAAAATCATTCATAACAACATAATGAGTAAATAACCAATCAAAATATAGACAATTCCGAATGTGTTGGTGTAAAATTTGTAAAAATCTATCCAGAAATGACTTCACAATAATTTTTTGAAAAAAATAGGTTTAGGTTGAATATATAGGGATTTTTTTTTACATTTCCCAATATTTTTGACAGATGACTGTATCTTTATGATTTCCGTCAATTTTATTAAAAAAAAATAAGTAAGACCACAATAATTATTGATGGTCCGAGTAGTCTTTTCATGCGGTCCGAGTTGTCTTAACATACTAGCCGACTAGGCCTCGCTTACGGGCCGACTTGTCTCGGTCCGAGTTGTCCGCTGGCCGAGTTGTCTGGTACCCGTTTGTTTACGTACTGGTTCCCAGATATCTAAATTAACATTTACAAAATGATCAGGAGTTCTACTTGAACATATGTTTGGAAAATTAAGCGATTTTCAAACGCACACGTTAACAAGTCCAGCTCTATTATCTGCAAAAGACTTGGAACTTAACTTTATTTTCAACTTATCTGTTGTAAGTGTGCAGGCCTGTCATTGTCAAACAACAACCAACTGCAATGTTGACTTGGATTTGTTTTAATTTTTATCCAGGATATTATGCACCGAATGCTAACTTCTTAAATATAAATAACTTGACCCATGCAATAATGTCGTAAATTTTTATGAGGCATATTTAATCAAACGACCATTGTCAAATTAGTGCATTAATAACTTGTAAGTTGAAAATATACTGATGACAGATGCAAAATGAGACCTTCTTGCACTCTACTTCCTGTCTTCAATAATTACAAAATGATGTTTAGAGACTTTACTTTAAATACTTTACTCAACACAATAAAACAGCATACAACTTACAAGACAATTAAACATTTTTGCACAAAGATATTTAACGGACAGGCAGGACAATCCCACAAAACATAACTTAAGCATATCAGTTTTCATCATTTGAATCTTTGGGCACACAGGTTTGGAAAACTTCTGTATGATGCCAGTGTTGCACCTGCCATGTTATATTTCGATAGTTTAAGGCCAGTTTTATTGCTAGCCTTGCTTATTTCTTACTGAAGCAGTTTTGATATACATGTACAATGTATGCAGTTTGATTGCCTGAAGATTGGTTGATTTTCAAATGTACATGGTTCTGCTTCTCACATCAATAAATGTCACCTCAAATTTAGACAAAAAGGTGAGCAATTGCAAACTCAATCCATGCAGCTTCTGGTTCAACAATATGTCAACTATGTTGTGACAACAGTAATTTTGTTGTTGGAGAAAACCACATATTTAATGTGTCAGTGTTTGTTAAAAAGGTAATACATTTTTACTTTTCCAAAAAAATTTCAACAATCTCTAGAAATTGCTATTGTTCGTTTGTTGGTATTGCTTTCTGGTATAGTTTGGCAATAGCAATGGAAGGTTTGTGTTATTAACAGAGAATACACAAATCTTCCCAGAGAATACCACAACCCTTCCATAGCTATTGGCAAACTACCATCAAGTAATACCAACAATAGCAATTTGTAAAGACTGCTGATATTTTTGGAAAACTAAAAAGTGATCACTGTTTTAGCTCACCAGACTGACCCATTTAATATGTACATATTACACCTTTGAGAACAATAAAGTAACTGTTATTCAGGAATGCAATTATAGGCTTAATATTGGAAGCTTAAAAAAATTAGTATACATGTATGTACAAAATAATTGTATAGATATGCTCCATTTCATAAGACATGATTTTATAGAGTTTTCTTATTTTTTTCAGGAAAATGAGTAGCAAAGACAAATCTGTGAAATATGAAGAGTTTTCAGAAAAACAAGCAATTACCAACCCAGCTATAGAAAGCCATGAGCTGTGCCCAAGACCATTATCAATACATAAATTTCCCAAAAGATATATAGTGTCAATTATGGCTTTCTTTGGCTTTTGTAAGTTTTACATATTGTGATAACTGTGTAAACAGTCAATCCTGTTTTAAAGGACACCTGTATATAACAATTCACTGTCTATAAAGGGAAATTTCAATTAAAACTAACCATTTACAAAAGTTTTTTTCTTCTTTTCAAATTTGTCTTACAATTGACTTTTTGTTTGTACAATATTAATAAAAATTAAAAAGTTCATGACCAAATTCTGTTTTGAACAATATTATCACATATCATTAATAAATGTTTTTATTCTATTATTAATTTATATTTAGTTAAAATGCTTCTCAGATTTAAGGGGGTCATCGTGATCGTATGGTAGGTGTAAATCATATGGTAGTTGGATTTACATCTACATGTACCTGGGGAATCAGTGCCCATCACCACTAAAGTTGTTTGCTCGAATCCTGCTCGTGGCACGGTGTACTCGATACAACTTTATGCGATAAAGTTTGTTAATGACTTGTGACAGGTTGGCGTTTTTCTCAGGGTACTCCTGTTTCCTCCACCAATAAAACTGACTGCCACGATATGACTGATAAATTGTTGAAAGTGGTGTTAAACACCATAACATTATCAGATTAACATATTATATTTGAAGAAGAAAAACACATGCATAATGATAAGGATATATGAAAAAGTAGACACATTTTCATTTCATTGAACATTGTAATATTAGACTTCAAATAGAGGATATCAACAGATTTTAAACACTTATTTTTAAAAGTAAAGGGCACCCTTATTTTATATATATTCGTTCAAAATCTTTAAGATGAATAAATATTTGGGAATATTATGTGGTCATTTGCATAAAAGTTATCATTTTTGATAACCATCAACACCCTAAGGAAATCGTATTTTCACACTTTGCAGACGTATGTACATGTAGCTAAAGTTCTAACATGAGTTCCTATACTGAATTTGAACTTGAAATTTTCTATAGTTTATGCACCTAAAAATTTACACTTTTTCTATATAATATTACATATAGGTGTCTAAAATGAGTACATGTACATTGTAATTACATAAATATATAATGAAAATGCAAAATATCATGACATTGTACATGAAAATTCCTTCTTAGTTATATATGTATATATAGTGGATGTGGCTGAGTGGTCTATGGTGCTGGACAAAAGTTAAGTGATTGGTGCTGCAGTGTATCAATGGTGTCAGTTTTAATCCTGACGAGGGAGAACAAAAAATTTGACCTTGACCGTCGCTGGTATTTATTAAGTAAATGTCATTAATCATGTTAATTTTTTTTGTAGAAATTGTATTTTATTTATTTTTTTTGTAAAACTTGACATTTTATTGTAGGCAATATTTATGCTTTAAGAGCCAATCTCAGTATAGCCATTGTTGCCATGGTTTCTCATAAGGGAAGAAATGGAACGATGCCATACAAGGTAATTATCAAGGGCGGATTTAGAGGGGGCGTGCGGGGCGTGCGCCCCCCTAAAATTCGCAAAGCATATGTTATACAACGTTAATTAAACAGTTCAACAAACAACTTTTTCATGAATGGTTAACTCGTGACCTGTAGTAAAATATTCCTACACATTGTAAATACACGTTGGGTGTGTTCGTTGATTCATATATGGATTCGCTGACAATTTCCGCTTTTGTTTGTCTATAAACAAGAACGCTCGAATCATATGTTTTCAATGAATGAATCAAACAACGAAAAGAAAAGCTCCATCCAGACGGGCAGTATTAACTAGAACCACCCGAAAGGACAAGCACCGAAAGTACAGACCAATAAGTGAAATGAGGAATGCGTTAAAACTAAATCAGTAGTTCTTTGAAGGGTTAAAATATCGTGATCGATCAGTCATGAGTTGAACAATTCGCATCACGGTTGTTCAAAAAAAGTTTTACTTTAGGTTCTTATAATCTGACAAAAATATACTGTTAACAATTATCCGACAAAATTAAGACTCAAAATCAATTTTTTTTGATCTGATAAAAATGATGTGGTTGGTTCAAAATTGTCGTTCAAATAAATGTCTGTAATTCCTAAAATCCCCAGAGCTTTGCCCCCCTGGGCCCCCTACCAGGGTTCTGCCCTGGACCAGCTGGGGACCTTAAGCGGTCCCCAGACCCCTCGCCTACTCATGCCCCTCCCTAACCACAAATCCTGGATCCGCCCCTGATTATATATATAGATATGTTCCTTTTTTATCATGATTTTATATGAAAGCCTTTCTCTGCTTTATATTATGGCCGTCAGTTTTATTGGTTGAGGTAATCAGAGTATGTAGAGAAAACCACAGACAGTCATTGACAAACTTTATCACATAATTTTGTATCGAGTACACCTTGTCATGAGCAGGATTCGAATTCGCAACATTAGTGGTGATGGGCGCTGATTACATAGGTAGTTGTAAATCCAACTAACATAGGATCACGACCATGGTGGCCCCTTGTTGCTAATTAGGAGCTATTACAAGCTGTCTTTTATGTACAAGACGCATGACATTCTCTATGCACGAGGCACTCATTTATGTCTCAGCCTAAGGGAGAGTTGTGTATTTTAGTTGTCCCACACAACCAGTTGACACCTCTATTAACACCACTGTGGAGATACTAGGTCCTTTTTCTATACCATAGAATTACATCTAAAGAATATTTCAGTGTTATTAATGGATGAAACCACTGATCTGCCGCAAATAAATGACATATTGATACTTTTTCAAGGAAATGACTTAGCTGTGTTTGAGTAAGCAAAGTTCTATTGTAAGTGGCATCCATTGTCACCATAGTAATCTGAAATTATAAGAAAAAGTACTGAAATTGAAATTAAGAAAAGAAAGTTTCAATAACAACGGTCAAAATAATTATATCAATATCAATACTTTGTATTTATATGGTCACATTATTTTCAGGGTGATTATCCAACATTTGATTGGACAACCAAACAAGAAGGAATGGTTTTATCGGCATTTTTTTATGGATACATTTTCACTCAACTTCCAGGAGGTATTTAATAAGACTATAGACATATTTTGTATATACACATGTATATAGTGATCAAATACATTATAAATATGAACCTGAAGAAACAGTAATTTAACCTTAATTTCATTGGCTAAGGTCTTTTCAACTGCTTTTGACAAAGTTGTACAATCACTTCCTGTGTCTGACATAGATCCAACATATATATAACTCATGTTAATATAAGATTCCAACACCATTTCACAGGAAAATTTAATATTACAAAAATTGAAAAATTGGTAAAATTTAAAAGTCATATGTTAGTAATATTTTGATTTGTATGGATGGCCTAAAGTGCCATTGGTTGATCAGCTGGCAGTGCATTAGCTTAAGCTATGATAAATATGTATTACATGTGGAAATAAATCAAAGAGTTATATGGTAACTGATGGGAGGTATGATGTCTGATTTCTAAGCCACTTCTGTGGTGTAATGGTTTGCATGCATATATGCTCGCCTTGATTGCGGTAGGTCATTGGTTTGATCCGAGGTTTGGTCAAACCAAAGACTAAAAAATGTGTATATGTTCTGAGTTACCGGTATATTCTACAATTACTCATTTTTTTAAGAGCGACCATTTTTCCTTTGCGATAGTACATACAATAAATCATCCAGATTTCTTTTTCATTTAAAGTGTTGATTTTTAACCAATAGGTACCGTACATGTTTTTGTTTACATAATAAAATGAAAAATAAAAAATGACACACTGTCAGAACAATTCCAAAATCAAATATCAAAATCATAGAAAGAGGCAAAATTGATAAACGCTAACATGCAAATACATGACCGCTCTGACACTTTCCTGGCTTGTTACAGGCACTTCAGTAAAAAGTGGCAGGTTAACTCTTGAACTTAAAATGTTTTCTATATTATTACAATTCATACATTTATTCTGCAGGTTACCTGGCTAACAGAATTGGAGGAAAGTATTTGTATGGAGGAGGTATATTTGCTACTGCTGTTCTTACATTACTTACCCCATTGTTAGCTAAAGGAGGTGTTTATGTTATCTTGACTGTCAGAGTACTAGAGGGCTTGTTTGAGGTATGATATAATATATTTGTTTAACCCATATAGAAAAAAAACCCAGTAGTTCCAGTACATGAATGAAAAATGACAGACATATTGTGAATTGATCCGCAATTTACTGACAAACTTAATTACATAATATTGTATCTAGTACACCTTGCCATGAACTGGGTTCAAACTCACAACTTTTGTGGTGATAGGCACTGATTGCGCATGTAGTTGTAATTCCAACTACCATACTATCACGACCATGACTGCACCTCAGATAGTTTGGAAACAGTCTATAAAACTGAAAGTAATAGCTAGATAGTTTGGAAACAGTCTATAAAACTGAAAGTAATAGCTAGATAGTTTGGAAACAGTCTATAAAACTGAAAGTAATAGCTAGATAGTTTAGAAACAGTCTATGAAACTGAAAGTAATAGCTAGATAGTTTAGAAACAGTCTATGAAACTGAAAGTAATAGCTAGATAGTTTAGAAACAGTCTATGAAACTGAAAGTAATAGCTAGATAGTTTAGAAACAGTCTATGAAACTGAGAGTAATAGCTAGATAGTTTAGAAACAGTCTATAAAACTGAGAGTAATAGCTAGATAGTTTAGAAACAGTCTATAAAACTGAGAGTAATAGCTAGATAGTTTGGAAACAGTCTATAAAACTGAAAGTAATAGCTAGATAGTTTAGAAACAGTCTATGAAACTGAAAGTAATAGCTAGATAGTTTAGAAACAGTCTATGAAACTGAAAGTAATAGCTAGATAGTTTAGAAACAGTCTATGAAACTGAAAGTAATAGCTAGATAGTTTAGAAACAGTCTATGAAACTGAAAGTAATAGCTAGATAGTTTAGAAACAGTCTATGAAACTGAAAGTAATAGCTAGATAGTTTAGAAACAGTCTATAAAACTGAGAGTAATAGCTAGATAGTTTAGAAACAGTCTATAAAACTGAGAGTAATAGCTAGATAGTTTGGAAACAGTCTATAAAACTGAGAGTAATAGCTAGATAGTTTGGAAACAGTCTATGAAACTGAGAGTAATAGCTAGATAGTTTAGAAACAGTCTATAAAACTGAGAGTAATAGCTAGATAGTTTAGAAACAGTCTATAAAACTGAGAGTAATAGCTAGATAGTTTGGAAACAGTCTATAAAACTGAGAGTAATAGCTAGATAGTTTGGAAACAGTCTATGAAACTGAGAGTAATAGCTAGATAGTTTAGAAACAGTCTATAAAACTGAGAGTAATAGCTAGATAGTTTAGAAACAGTCTATAAAACTGAGAGTAATAGCTAGATAGTTTGGAAACAGTCTATAAAACTGAGAGTAATAGCTAGATAGTTTGGAAACAGTCTATGAAACTGAGAGTAATAGCTAGATAGTTTAGAAACAGTCTATGAAACTGAGAGTAATAGCTAGATAGTTTAGAAACAGTCTATGAAACTGAGAGTAATAGCTAGATAGTTTAGAAACAGTCTATGAAACTGAAAGTAATAGCTAGATAGTTTAGAAACAGTCTATGAAACTGAGAGTAATAGCTAGATAGTTTAGAAACAGTCTATGAAACTGAGAGTAATAGCTAGATAGTTTGGAAACAGTCTATGAAACTGAGAGTAATAGCTAGATAGTTTAGAAACAGTCTATGAAACTGAGAGTAATAGCTAGATAGTTTAGAAACAGTCTATGAAACTGAAAGTAATAGCTAGATAGTTTAGAAACAGTCTATGAAACTGAAAGTAATAGCTAGATAGTTTAGAAACAGTCTATAAAACTGAGAGTAATAGCTAGATAGTTTAGAAACAGTCTATAAAACTGAGAGTAATAGCTAGATAGTTTGGAAACAGTCTATGAAACTGAGAGTAATAGCTAGATAGTTTAGAAACAGTCTATAAAACTGAAAGTAATAGCTAGATAGTTTAGAAACAGTCTATGAAACTGAAAGTAATAGCTAGATAGTTTAGAAACAGTCTATAAAACTGAGAGTAATAGCTAGATAGTTTAGAAACAGTCTATAAAACTGAGAGTAATAGCTAGATAGTTTGGAAACAGTCTATGAAACTGAGAGTAATAGCTAGATAGTTTAGAAACAGTCTATGAAACTGAGAGTAATAGCTAGATAGTTTAGAAACAGTCTATGAAACTGAGAGTAATAGCTAGATAGTTTAGAAACAGTCTATGAAACTGAAAGTAATAGCTAGATAGTTTAGAAACAGTCTATAAAACTGAAAGTAATAGCTAGATAGTTTAGAAACAGTCAGTGAAACTGATGTAGTAATGGAAATCTTTTTATGAAACAATCAAAGTCTACATGAGAATTAGTTTTGATCCATTAGTGAGAGATTCATCAATCAAGCCTCGTCAGAGAACGATTGAAATCTTACTCTCTGGTGTCAGAGATTTCCCTATCTTGTACTACCCCCAGTGTTAGATTCTATATATCTCCAATTCGAAATCATAAAACATCAATAAATATTTATATTTTGTTATTTACCGGTATAGGGAGTTACCTATATAAATATTTTTTTTATTTATAGGGAGTTACCTTAATATAAATATTTTGTTATTTATAGGGAGTTACCTATATAAATATTTTGTTATTTATAGGGAGTTACCTATAAAAACATTTTGTTATTTATAGGAAGTTACCTATATACATATTTTTGTTATTTATAGGGAGTTACCTATATACATATTTTTGTTATTTATAGGGAGTTACCTATATAAACATTTTGCAGAGTTGCAGTTAAAAAAAAATTCCTGTCAGACATTGGGTCCTGCAAGTAAGAGAGTTTTGCCAGACCTATCAACTTTTTGCCAGACCTACTTTTTTTTTAGAAATTTTTTAATATTTCACTTTCAATACAGTATGATTAAAGGGACAATCTTATATAAGGGTAATAACAAAATTACCGAACTCCGAACAATCTTACAAAGGGAAAGTCAAAACTCATAAGTATATAAACAGACAAAATCAGTCAACAACCGGAAAACTGTGAAAACCGTAATGACCCTGACTTGGTACAGGCATTTCTAAAGAAATGGTGGGTTGAATCAGATTTTAAAGCGCCAAACCTCCCCCTTTCATTACGGCTCAAAGTTTCCGGCTGCCACTATAGTCTATAACAGTATTTATAACAATACTTGAACAAAACAGGTAAAATAGTTGTCAAAAGCAGCACCAAACTCATGACACAGCTAACGACTACTACGACCAGAATCAGATTAAGGATATTGCCAAAGGGGGGTAGTGACTGAGACCACATTCAATTTAGATAGCCCTGCAACATCAAATAATCAATACTTCATATTAGTAAGATTTTATTATTCCTCTAATGAGTATTTTGATATCAAGTCGTCATTTGTTTGTTCATTTTGTCCTTCCATTTTCGATTAAAGGACCGCCCCGGTCGCATTTCCTTTTCATATGCCGACCCTTTGGCTTTTTTATTCTCTGTAGATAAATCGATAGGTAGTGGGTGCTTTTTTTCCAGATTTAGACCCCTCCGTAAACTTAATTGGCCATGCAGCCATAATTGAAATGATCAAATTACAATTAACAACGATTACCGATAGGATACGAAATAAAATCCGGAATGGGAACTGGTTCCCGAAATTTAGCATAAACAGAAAGGAACAGAAATTTTTACCGATTTGCTTACGACTTTTGTCTTTATTAACGATAATCAAAGATCCTTCGCTTAGGGGTCTAAGAGGTAACCAGGACCGACAGAAATTTTATTCTTGACAGCCCCAAGCAGTAAAAATGTTTGCCGGTCATTAGGTCTGACACAAAGTCGTCATTTGCCGGACCCTCTAAAAGTCTGCCCCCTAGGTCCGACAGGGCCGACGGTTAGCTGCATCTCTGATTTTGTTATTTATAGGAAGTTACCTATATACATATTTTTGTTATTTATAGGGAGTTACCTATAAAAACATTTTGTTATTTATAGGAAGTTACCTATATACATATTTTTGTTATTTATAGGGAGTTACCTATATACATATTTTTGTTATTTATAGGGAGTTACCTATATAAACATTTTGTTATTTATAGGAAGTTACCTATATACATATTTTTGTTATTTATAGGGAGTTACCTATATAAATAATTTTGTTATTTATAGGGAGTTACCTTAATATAAATATTTTGTTATTTATAGGAAGTTACCTATATAAATATTTTTGTTATTTATAGGGAGTTACCTATATAAACATTTTGTTATTTATAGGAAGTTACCTATATACATATTTTTGTTATTTATAGGGAGTTACCTATATAAATATATTTTGTTATTTATAGGGGGTTACCTATCCTTCTATCCATGCTATATGGGCAAACTGGGCTCCTCCAATGGAAAAGACAAGACTTGCTACTGTAGCATTTTCTGGTAAGATTATTATTTATAACAGAAATGTATAATGTTAGTTTATGGTGATAAAGTATTAATTAGTATAAAATGTTAGATATACTATTTTATTATTTTCCTTCTGGTGCATGATTGATTGAATAATTGATGTTTAAATATCAAAAGAGCAGTATTTCAGCTATATTCATGGCAAGAACAATCTGGTATTAGTGATATCGTAATTTTTTATTTATTTTTAATTTAAAGTCTGAAATTCTCTGGTAAATGTACCAAGCATTTTTGTTTGCTATATCCAATATCACTATTTGATGTCATTTGGACATAGGAAATGTGAGTTGTTTCCATCACTTGTTGTCTGTCATTTTGTTCCAATTGACACCCAGTTTATGCTGAATCTGGGCTTCATAGTTCCTAATTTACTAAAATATAGGAACAATTATTTTCATCATAAATTGCTAAGTGATTTTGATTATTAGAATTTATTGGTGTTTATCATCATTTTAGAAACTTTTAGACTATACCATGACTACCAGCTCTAGACTTAATGGGTGGAAATCCTGGACAGTCATATATAATAAACTGATTGGTGAAACCCCTGACACATTTAAAGTGAAAGGAGAGTAAGTGGGGTTAAGAAAAATTACCCTCATATTTGTTATAAATTATATCTTGATAATGCAAGCTCTTTCTCCTTACCAGACAATATCATAGTAGTAATTGATACACAAATCATATGGAAACCTTTCTGTATGAACAATCAAATGTATCTTTATATTTATTTTTAATCATGGGGAAAACAAATTCTCGTTTTGCTTTGTACGAATTACTATATTACGACAGATGTTTTTACATTTCAAATCTGATTAACCCCAATTTTTTAAATGTGAAAGTTTAACTTTCAAGAGTAGAGAAATATTATAATCAAGTCTAAGAAAATGGAGATTTTTAATAACTTTCATTTTAACAAAAATGATGCAAAAATCATCAGCGTAATATGTACAATATTACAACAACAAATAAATGTGTGGTCCTGACTGTGTGGTAATTATGTCATTTTGTGTTACAGGGTCATACATAGGTACTGTGGTATCCATGTTAATATCAGGATATATGTTAAAGTCAGGTCTGGGATGGCCATCTATATTTTATCTATTTGGTTTGTATTTATGTTATAATTAGTTTATTTTTATTTTTTTGGTCGTGATCGTATGGTAGTTGGATTTACAACTACCTATGCAATCAGTGCTTTTCACCACTGAAGTTGTGAGTTCGAATCCTGCTGATGGTGAGGTGTACTCGATACAACAGTATGTGATAAAGTTTGTCAGTGACTTGTGGTAGATCGTGATTTTTCTCTGGGTAGTCTTGTTTCCTCCACCAGTAAAACTGACCACCATGATATGAATGAAATATTGTTGAAAGTGGTGTTAAATACCATAACCATAACCCTAATTTTTATTTTACTGTTATACATTGTAATTCTGAGAAATGCTAGGGAAATACATGTATAAAAGTATGGGATGAATAATAGAAAGATTGTTTCAAAACAAATCGAAACACTAACAAATATTGTAAACAGGGGAGATAACTACTAAAAATACATATTGTAAAAAATTAAAAGCAATAACATCCATGTTAAAGGATATTTTGAATTTGATATGAAATTCCCATTAATTGAAGAGTTTTTATTTATCCACATACATCACTCGTGTTTGATTTAACTTACAGGTGGATTTGCTGTTTTATGGTTTGTTTGCTGGTGTTATTTTGTATGTGAAACTCCATCCAAACACACAACTATAACTAACGCTGAGTTGGAGTATATACATGCTAATATTGGTTATACTGATGAACAAGCTCAGGTACCTATATAATGATGAACTAGAGGTCATCTTTTTATTAGCTCACTCGGACAAAAAGTTCCATATGAAGTTTTGTCATCACTTGGGTCTGTTGTTGTGGTCTTCATACATTTGTTTTTCACTTTTCAATTTTTCACTGAAATCACTGAAGCAAATGGAACCAAATTTCGTAGAAATGTTATTCAATTTTATTTGTGATTTTCATTTCATTCAGTAATTTACTACGACTGTTAGAACAATAATAATTTCTGTTTTGGCTGAAATTTAAAAACTCTTCTGGGATAGAATTGTTTGTTACATGGTAGAAATTTTAATATCACCCTCTAAAATGTTTATTTTTTTATTATTGGTCAGAAATCCAAGTTAGTCAGCACACAACTTGACAAAGTTTTAATACAGAAGATTCTAAACCATTTCACAGCAAACATGACTGGAATGTTCCTAGGATGGTTTTTACCCAATGTCTGTCTTTTGAAATACAAAATGGCTGCTACAGCAGGACACAGTTTTATCATAGGAAGACCCCTATGGGAAAGCAGAAAAATAATATTTAGCATGACAAAACCATGTGGAATTATGGGAAAATAATACTTTTGTATTTGTATACTATTTGCTAAAAAGCCAAACGTATGGGACAAAAAACACTTTTTTCCAAAAAATCTAAAAGAGGCTACAAACGATTATTTTTTTATATGTTTTAGACAAGTATCTATTGAATGGATACAAACAAGCATCATTCACATACCAACCTGTTAACAGGAGATAATAGATAATGAAAATCCTAATTTTTTGTGTTTTTTTGAAGATGTGAAATGAGGCTGTTTGGTTGCCATGGTAACAATAATTGGCAAACTTGTACTTTCTGTTCATATACTTTAAATTTTAGAAGAAATCTTCAACATCACTAATATGTAATTATATTATGAATTTTTTTGAACATTTTTTGAGAAACCTGTATGGCAAAAGTGCAAATTTAGTGATTTGAAGACTGAAATAAAATGGGTTCTATGATGTAGTTGTAACCATAGGAACCAAAGTCAATACATGTGTTCTTTTATTATTTTTATGAGTTTTCCATCAAAATGCAACATGTGAACCATATAGACTCCAATTTTGCAACTATCAATATATCACCCACTGCATGATTCTTAGGTGGAGCCATACTTAACATAAGAGGACCCTGAAGGAAAATGGAAAAATAATAATTCTCATAAACTAGAATTTTCATGATCTACATCCAAGTATTTAAATATTGTTGGTAAACTTGTTCTGTCATTAACAGCTGAAATACCACTGATCATTTGACCTTAAACAGAAAGATTAATTTTGCATTTGCACTTATTTGAAACATCAGGATGCACCTTAAAAACATTTTAAATCTTGTCATCTTTGGTTTGGGTGTTTATTAGTTGTAATGAACTGACCTTTCGAAAAGCTGATTTACTCTGAACTACCAAGAATAAGTGACTGTTATTAAAAAAAAGTTTAAACAGTGATGGTTAACAATTCTACCAATATCAATAAACAAAACAATTGCCTCAGATCAATGAACAGAAAATAAAGACTTATGCCAATGAAAATACAGTTCCTGGCTTTGGATAGGCACAAAAATGTGGCATTGATCCATGAACAAGGGTATGGAGTTGTGAATATTGTAGACCACAATCCTACCACCATTGATGTGGGTTCAAAGTCTGATAACTCAAGTCAAGTTTTTAAGTTTTTAGACACCAACCTAAGGCAGTGTGATTCATTGGTCAGTTTATTATTTAACTGTGTGATCTTTCCTCCCCAAATAAGTTTGGAAGTCATGATTAAGGTGAAAAATTGCTTAAAGTGACACTTAACTTCTATAACCATTGATCTAACAGATCACTAATAGCAAATCTTGTCTAGTTATACTGGTTTATACTGGTACCTTTATTTCAGAATTTACTTCCTCCATGGCGTGATATTTTTAAATCTCCAGCAGTATGGGCTATTGTTGCAGCACATTTTTCAGAAAACTGGGGATTTTATACCTGGCTGACAGAACTTCCTTCATTCATGAAATATGGTTTAGACTTCAGCATAGATGAAGTAAGACAGTCTCACATTAAAAAAATCACCTCAATGGTGTAATGGTTAGCATGCTGGCCTTGAGTGCAGTATTTCTTGGTTTCAAGGCCTGGTCAGGTCAAGCCAAGCACTATAAAATTGGTATTTGTTGCTTCTCCACTAAGTGCACAGCATTAAGGAGAAAGAGGAGGAAAGACTGGTTGGTTCGGAATAAAGATAATGTGTCCAAGTGGAGCCACATGCCTACCCACAGACTGTTGTTTCAGTGTGCTAGCACTATAAAAATCCAACTAAGCGTGATATAGCTGTAAAATTGGTAATTTGGCATTACATGACAATCATTTACTGTATTACTAAAGGATGTGGATGTGAATATGAAAAAATAATGTACAGGTCAAAATCAAAAGTTAAGGAACTGTGTGCTAGACGAATGGTTGGTGTTTTCTTTTAGATTTAGATTTTGGAACACTTTCAATGTTTTAATGAATTTCATATTCAGCAACCTTAGATAGATAGGTGGATGTAAATATATTTTTTATAATGGATATATTTTGGAGGAAATTTTAACTTTTTTTAATAAAACCTCAGATTTGGACAACTGTTTTGTGAAATACCAGGGCTTGTCGTCATAAAACTTTGAGTACGATTTTTGTAATTGTTCTCAAAACAACAACCAATCAGAATACTCCATGATTATTAATATCTACAGTATTCTGATTGAACGATTTTGGAGTACAAATATGAAACTCATATTCTTAAGTTTATGACTGCAAGGCCAGAACTTCTAAACAATATTTAAATAAACATATTGTGGAAAGTAAAAGGGGCAGGGTTATGGTGTTTAACGCCACTTTCAACAATATTTCAGGTATATCCTGGCAGACAGTTTAATTGGTGGAGGAAACTGGAGTGCCCGAAAAAAAACCACCGACTTGTCGCAAGTCACTGACAAACTTTATCACATAATGTTGTATCAAGTACACATCACCTGAGAGGGTTTCGAACTCACAAATTCAGTGGTGATAGGCACTGATTGTATAGGTAGTTGTACATCCAACTGCCATACGATCACGACCACAATGACCCAGGAAAGTAAAAGTGGTGACATTTAAGGAACATATATCTTTGAGCTTTGATATATGTAGCAAACTTGTGTCATTATGATATAACGGTAGCTAGAATACTGCTTTGTGTACATTTATTGAACACAAGTCACTCAGTTGTTTTAATTTGTTCACACAGATAATTATTTGAAAGTGTATTAATTTGCAGGCAGGATTTGTAGCTGCTTTACCATATTTGGTGATGGGTATAGTTGTTATGTCTTCTGGTTGGCTTGCCGACTGCTTGAGAGGAAGAGCTAATATATCAACTACACTTGTTAGAAAGGCATTTACATGTGGCGGTAAGTCACAGTCATCAATAGCTTATCATCTCTCATTTACATGTGGTGGTAAGTCACAGTCATCAATAGCTTATCATCTCTCATTTACATGTGGTGGTAAGTCACAGTCATCAATAGCTTATCATCTCTCATTTACATGTGGTGGTAAGTCACAGTCATCAATAGCTTATCATCTCTCATTTACATGTGGTGGTAAGTCACAGTCATCAATAACTTATCATCTCATTTACATGTGGTGGTAAGTCACAGTCATCAATAGCTTATCATCTCTCATTTACATGTGGTGGTAAGTCACAGTCATCAATAGCTTATCATCTCTCATTTACATGTGGTGGTAAGTCACAGTCATCAATAGCTTATCATCTCTCATTTACATGTGGTGGTAAGTCACAGTCATCAATAGCTTATCATCTCTCATTTACATGTGGTGGTAAGTCACAGTCATCAATAGCTTATCATCTCTCATTTACATGTGGTGGTAAGTCACAGTCATCAATAGCTTATCATCTCTCATTTACATGTGGTGGTAAGTCACAGTCATCAATAGCTTATCATCTCTCATTTACATGTGGTGGTAAGTCACGGTCATCAATAGCTTATCATCTCTCATTTACATGTGGTGGTAAGTCACAGTCATCAATAGCTTATCATCTCTCATTTACATGTGGTGGTAAGTCACAGTCATCAATAGCTTATCATCTCTCATTTACATGTGTAACTGCAGCATAGGTGTACAGGTTAGTGTGGTCACCTTATGTGCGGGAGATCGTGAGTCAAGCCCTGGTCGGGTCAAACCAAGGACTATCAAATTGGTAGATCGTGAGTCAAACCCTGGTCGGGTCAAACCAAGGACTATCAAATTGGTAGATTGTGAGTCAAGCCCTGGTCGGGTCAAACTAAGGGTCAAACCAAGAACTATCAAATTTGTATTTGTTGCTTCTTCACTAAGCACGCAGTATTAAGAAGTAAGAGTAAAGACTGTTTGATTCAGAATCAGAGTAATGTGTCCAAGTGGAGCGAAATGTCTAGTCACAGTAGAACTAGCACCATAAATAACCAATTAAGCATGTTGTTTGGTACATCATCATAATCCCATTGAAAATAACTTGTTGTTGACATGATACAGCTGAACAATTGCTCATATATGCGTTAAACAATAATCACTCGACAGTTATCAGTAGTTCAATATTATCCATCCCTCATTTACAATCAAATAACAGCATACAAAATTTTTTTTTTTAAACAATGAATTTTGCTGTGTTTGGTTATGGTGTTGACCAATACTGATAAACTTTTTATTTTCAAATTGTTTTTATACAAGGAAAAACAACTTTTGATCAAATACATGATAACAAATACAGTCAGACCTGCCCATGCGATCACCTCAATTAAGCAGTCACCTGTATTTTTAATGATCACCTTTTTCTTGTTCTGTCATAGAAAATTTCATGTGAATTGTACTTTTTTAAAGAGGTTACTTGTCTAATAAGGACATTTTTTCTTTGTACCATAGGTGACATCTTAATACAAATTTGACTGGAATCTTATCTACCTCAGTCAAGCTTCAAATATTGACAGGGAAAGTGGAGATATATTTTTAATTATTAATTTGTGTATGCCACACATGATATTAAGGGGGCATATATATACATGTAGTTTTTCAGTTTGTACTTTCATTCATCCATCCTGATTCACTTTATAAATGCAACTCCTCTGAGGTTCGATAGCACTCATATGTGGTAGGATGATTGGACATGATGTGTATTTGATCGTATTATCCTACATTTTTGATTCATTGTTTTTTTTAGGATTTATGAGACTAACATTTTCATTCATTTTCAATATAGTTATACTTTGTGAACACATATCAGTAGGACACAGTAAGTTCTTGTTTTATGTTATAAATGTATGCATGATTAATTTGATTTTTAGCTCACCTGGCCATAGGCCATGTAAGCTTTTGTCATGGGTAAGTGTCCGTCGTCCGTCCGTTAGCTTTTCACATTTAAATCTTCTTCTCTGAAACCGCTGAACTGATTTCAACCAAACTTGCCAGAAATGTTCATTGGATGGTCATATACAAGATTTATGTTTTTGGTGCTGATTTGAAATCCAACATGGCTGCCAGGGTCCATAATGTGTTCTCATTGGCTAAATTTAAAAAATCGTCTTGTCAGAAACCACCAAGCCAATTGAATTGTGACTTTGCAGGAATGATCATTAGGTGGTCCTGTACTAAAGTTGTGAATCGTTTTGCAGATCGGAAATTCAAGATGGCCACCATGACTCGACTTAGTTTAACATTGGACCCTATGGGAATTTCACATTTTCATCTTTTTTTAGCTCACCTGACCCAAAGGGTCAAGTGAGGTATTGCCATCACTTGGCATCTGTCGTCCGTCCATTAACTTTTCATATTTTAATTTACTCCTCTGAAACAACTGGACCAAATGAAACCAAACTTGGCAGAAAGCATCTATATAAGGTCCTCTATAAAGTTTCATCATTTCGTCCCATTCCGCCAACAAATATGGCCGCCAAGGGCAATTCTTGTTTCTGATTGGCTAATGTTAAAAAAATCTTCTCCTCTGAAACTGCTTGGCCAAATGGAGCCAAACTTGGCAGGAAGCATCTATGTAAGATCCTCTATAAAACTTCTTCATATAGTTCCATTTGGCCAACAAACATGGCCGCTGTTACTAAAAATAGAACATATGGTAAAATTGCACGTTTTTGGTAACAACTGAAAAACCGTTAATAATATCAGAAATCTGACATAGGGAAAAAATGATCAGCACAGGAAGATCTAACTACCCTGAAATTTTGAAGAAAATCTGATTACCTATCTTGGAGTTATTGCCCTTTTTTCATCAAATTTTAAAAATGTTAATACTTTTCATCCTTTTTTTTCAAAAACTATAAGAGATAGATGTTGAGTGTAAACTGAAAACATGTTCAGCTTGTCAAGATCTACATGCCCTGCAATTTTGAAGTAAATCTGATTACCCGTCTAGGAGTTATTGCCCTTTTTTCATCATTTTTTAGCTCACCTGACCCAAAGGGCCATGTGAGGTATTGCCATCACTTGGCGTCCGTCGTCCATCCGTTAACTTTTTCATATTTTAATCTTCTCCTCTGAAACAACTTGGCCAAATGGAACCAAACTTGGCAGTAAGCATCTATGTAAGGTCCTCTATAAAGTTTCTCCATTTCGTTCCATTTGGCCGACAAACATGGCCACCAAGATTAATTCTTTTTTCTGATTGGCTAATGTTAAAAAAATCTTCTCCTCTGAAACAGCTTGGCCAAATGGAGCCAAACTTGGCATAGATGGTCCCTGGGTGTGTCCCTTTCAAAATTGTGTCCGACAGCCCCACCCTCCATTCAAGATGGCTGCTGTTTTTTAAGGTAATGATTATCTCCCTTTGAAATTTGCTTCAGTATCATTCTATTGTCAGGTGAGCGATACAGGCTCAGTGGGTTGAGCCTCTAGTTCTGAAACCACAAAACAGATTTGAATCGTGACTTTGCAGGAATGATCATTGGGTGGTCCTGTACTAAACTTGTGAATCGTTTGCCGATCGGAAATTCAAGATGGCCGCCATGACATGACTTAGTTTAACATTGAACCCTATGGGAATTTCACATTTTCATCTTTTTTTATGAAACCACAAAACAAATTTGAACCAAGCATGGCAGAAATGTTCATTGGATGGTCATATACAAGATTTTTGTTTTTGGCGCTGATCGGAAATCCAACATGGCTGCCAGGGCCCATAATGTGTTCTGATTGGTTGAAATTTTTAAAATCTTCTTGTTAGAAACTACTATGCCAATTGAATTGTGACTTTGCAGGAATGATCATTAGGTGGTCCTGTACTAAACTTGTGAATCGTTTGCCGAACGGAAATTCAAGATGGCCGCCATGACTCGACTTAGTTTAACATAGGACCCTAAGGAAAAAATGTCTAAAAGTCTTCTCCTCTGAAACCAGTAAGTCAATTTAAAGCAAACATGGCATGAATGGTCCTTAGGTGGTCAATTTTCAAAATTATGTCCTGTGACCCCGACCTCCATCCAAGATGGCCACCATCAGCGGACATAGTTTTAACATAGGACCCTATGGGAAAAATGTTTAAACAAAATTTTCCTCTGAAACCAGTAAGCCAATTTAAAGCAAACATGGCATGAATGGTCCTTAAATGGTCAACTTTCAAAATTATATCCAGTGACCCAAACCTCCATCCAAGATGGCCACCATCAGCGGACATAGTTTTAACATAGGACCCTATGGGAAATATGTTTAAAAATCTTCTCCTCTGAAACCAGTAAGCCAATTTAAAGCAAACATGTCATCGATGGTCCTTAGGTAGTCAACTTCCAAAATTGTGTTCAGTGATCCCGATCTCGGTTCAAAATGGCCACCGTCAGCGGACATAGTTTTAACATAGGACCCTATGGGAAAATTGTTTAAAAGTCTTCTCTTCTGAAACCAGTCAGCCAATTTAAAGCAAACATGGCATGCATAGTCCTTGGGTAGTATACTTTCAAAATTGTGTCCGGTGACCACGACCTCCATCCAAGATGGCTGCCATGAGCAGACATAGTTTTAACATAGAACCCTATGGCAGTATGGAATTTGAATAGTACCTTAGATGTATTCGGCATGCAGACATTCTTAAGAGGACTTATTTATGTCAGGTGAGCGATACAGGCTCACCTGAGCCTCTAGTTTGTTTTACCTATTTGGAAGTTTATAAATGTGATATAATAATTTACATTGCAGCCTTTATTTGTCAGTTAGTGTTCATGGTGGCAGCAGGGTATATAATGAAGCCAGTAGCAGTGTGTGTCTGTTTAACTTTAGCTGTAGGTTTGGGAGGATTTGCCTGGGCAGGATTTAGTGTAAATCACCTTGATATAGCACCACAGGTAAATTAACTAACTGGACTGGGTTGCACAAACATCAATTAAAATCAATTAAATCTTAAGTGCAAATTAATGTTGTGTACATATCAAGCAATTAAGTTTTAATTGACACTTAACTTTAACTAAGGTTTGTGAAACACAGTCCTGTTGTGCAATGTTTTTAGACCCTGACTTTTTCTTTTTATCAGTATTGCAGTTTTTACTAAGCATCTGGTAACTTTATTTCATGCTTGTATATTCATTTTAAATTTTACTGATTGTTTACATTTGGTAAAGTTGGATTCTGACTATTTTATTATTTGCCATTCATGAGTTATTGAGTGAGTGAGTGAGTGATTGTTGTTTAACACCAAATGAGCAATTTATTAGTTATATCTTGGCAAGAACAGGTTACGTTTGATGAAATAATAATGATGTCTGCTTTGTACTAGACTTAAATACTTAGTTGCATTCTTATAGTGGTAAATCACTGAAATAATAGTCTGCAGGTAGGCATGTCGCTCCACTCGTACACATTATCCCAATTCCGAGACAACCAGTCTTTACTCTATCTCCTTAATGATGCACGCTTAGTGGAGAAGCAACAAATACCAATTTTATAGTCTTTGGCTTGACCTGATTGTGACTTGAACTCACTATCTTCTGCACTCAAGATGAGCACGCTAACCATTACACCACTGATGGGGTTCCTTAATTCTTGAAAAATTATATATTTTCATATGACCGCATATGATCATTGTCATTTTCAGTCTATAGACACAATGTTTTTTTCTCAAGAATGTAAGTGCTATTTGACTATTCCTTCTGAAAATTTAATATAATAATCTACGTGGCACATTCTTATAATCCCCATAGACTTATAATGGAATAGTGTTAGGATAATGGTGTTTTAAGCCACTATCAACAATATTTAAATTTTATTGGTGGAGGAACCCAAGTAATCTTAGAAAACCACTGACCTGCCGCAAGTCACTGTCAAATTTTATTACATAATGTATCGCCATGAGAGGGATTCGAACTCACAATGTTAGTTATTTTACTGTATGCTGGTATCATTACTGTTTTTTCTTCTTACATATTTTACAGTATGCCAGTGTAATAATTGTTCATTCTTCCATATTTTACAGTATGCCAGTATAATAATTGTTCACTCTTCCATATTTTTCAGTATGCCAGTATAATAATTGTTCACTCTTCCATATTTTTCAGTATGCCAGTATAATAATTGTTCATTCTTCCATATTTTACAGTATGCCAGTATAATAATTGTTCACTCTTCCATATTTTACAGTATGCCAGTATAATAATTGTCCACTCTTCCATATTTTACAGTATGCCAGTATAATAATTGTTCACTCTTCCATATTTTACAGTATGCCAGTATAATAATTGTTCACTCTTCCATATTTTTCAGTATGCCAGTATAATAATTGTTCACTCTTCCATATTTTACAGTATGCCAGTATAATAATTGTTCACTCTTCCATATTTTTCAGTATGCCAGTATAATAATTGTTCACTCTTCCATATTTTTCAGTATGCCAGTATTATAATGGGAATTTCCAACACATTTGCTACTATTCCAGGAATTGTTAGTCCTGGATTAACTGGTGTTATAGTAACAGATAAGGTAATTAAAATTCTTCGTTGTTTGTAAATATAGATTTGTGTAAAGCAATATTTTGTTAAGTCTTGTACAGTGTAGACACATTATTGGTTATAGGGTATTGATTACCTGTAATCTGGATTTTTAGGTTCAATCTTTCAACAGAAATACAAACATTATGAAATCTGTTTATTTAAGAATTTGGAAATTTATGATTCGGCTCTCAGTGTAGTCTGTAGAAACTGGTATCCACAAATTGAAGATTTTTTACTGTTATATTATTTATCTCTCAGCACTGGATTTTTATGGGGCTGTCGTGGTCATGATCGTATGGTAGTTGGATTTACAACTACCTATGTAATCAGTGCCTATCACCACTAACGTTGTGAGTTCGAATCTGGCTCAGGCAAGGTGTACTCGATACAACATTATGTGATAAAGTTTGTCATTGACTTGCAGCAGGTGGTTTACGCCACCAATAAAACTGACCACCACGATATAACTGAAATATTGTTGAAAGTGGCATTAAACACCATAACCCCCAAATCCCTTGGTTTTTAAATTTAATTCTTTATTTATTTAAAATCTCTTTGTTTAAGAATTTTCAAATTTATGATTTGGCTGTCAGTATAAAAACTGGCATCCACAAATTGAAGATTGTTACCTGTTTTACTTCTACAGGTTATTTATCTCTCGCCACTGGATTTTTAATTCTTTATTTATTTAATGATGATTTTGTAGTATGTAATGCCTCTGTCAGCATTGTTTCAGTTATATTTATAGTACCTAGAGATAACCACAAATCTTCAGTAGGTCACTGACAAACTTAACTTGGACATTTAAGATTATTTCAATTACATTTCACTGTGGGTTAGAGTTGAACTCACAAACTTCTGAGGAGATAAACAGTAATTGTATACAAATAAACATTTTTGTTTACATAAATCTTACATGCTTGGTGAAATAGTGCCCAAAGTTGTGTTTGTGCTTTTGAATAGTCATCACGAGCTCATGTTGAATAGTCATCACGAGCTCATGTTGAATAGTCATCACGAAGTCATGTTGAATAGTCATTACGAGGTCATGTTGAATAGTCATCACCAGCTCATGTTGAATAGTCATCACAAGCTCATGTTGAATAGTCATCACGAGGTCATGTTGAATAGTCATCACGAGGTCATGTTGAATAGTCATCACAAGCTCATGTTGAATAGTCATCACAAGCTCATGTTGAATAGTTATCACAAGCTCATGTTGAATAGTCATCACAAGCTCATGTTGAATAGTCATCACGAGGTCATGTTGAATAGTCATCACCAGCTCATGTTGAATAGTCATCACAAGCTCATGTTGAATAGTCATCACGAGGTCATGTTGAAGTCATCACGAGGTCATGTTGAATAGTCATCACAAGCTCATGTTGAATAGTCATCACAAGCTCATGTTGAATAGTCATCACGAGGTCATGTTGAATAGTCATCACGAGGTCATGTTGAATAGTCATCACAAGCTCATGTTGAATAGTCATCACAAGCTCATGTTGAATAGTCATCACGAGCTCATGTTGAATAGTCATCACGAGGTCATGTTGAATAGTCATCACGAGGTCATGTTGAATAGTCATCACGAGGTCATGTTGAATAGTCATCACAAGCTCATGTTGAATAATCATCACGAGGTCATGTTGAATAGTCATCACAAGCTCATGTTGAATAGTCATCACCAGCTCATGTTGAATAGTCATCACAAGCTCATGTTGAATAGTCATCACAAGCTCATGTTGAATAGTCATCACGAGGTCATGTTGAATAGTCATCACAAGCTCATGTTGAATAGTCATCACAAGCTCATGTCGAATAGTCATCACAAGCTCATGTTGAATAGTCATCACAAGCTCATGTTGAATAGTCATCACGAGCTCATGTTGAATAGTCATCACGAGCTCATGTTGAATAGTCATCAGAAGCTCATGTTGAATAGTCATCACGAGCTCATGTTGAATAGTCATCACCAGCTCATGTTGAAGTCATCACAAGCTCATGTTGAATAGTCATCACAAGCTCATGTTGAATAGTCATCACGAGGTCATGTTGAATAGTCATCACAAGCTCATGTTGAATAGTCATCACAAGCTCATGTTGAACAGTCATCACGAGGTCATGTTGAATAGTCATCACCAGCTCATGTTGAAGTCATCACAAGCTCATGTTGAATAGTCATCACAAGCTCATGTTGAATAGTCATCACAAGCTCATGTTGAATAGTCATCACGAGGTCATGTTGAATAGTCATCACGAGGTCATATTGAATAGTCATCACAAGCTCATGTTGAATAGTCATCACGAGGTCATGTTGAATAGTCATCACGAGGTCATGTTGAATAGTCATCACGAGGTCATGTTGAATAGTCATCACCAGCTCATGTTGAATAGTCATCACAAGCTCATGTTGAATAGTCATCACGAGCTCATGTTGAATAGTCATCACCAGCTCATGTTGAATAGTCATCACAAGATCATGTTGAATAGTCATCACAAGCTCATGTTGAATAGTCATCACGAGCTCATGTTGAATAGTCATCACAAGCTCATGTTGAATAGTCATCACAAGCTCATGTTGAATAGTCATCACGAGCTCATGTTGAATAGTCATCACCAGCTCATGTTGAAGTCATCACAAGCTCATGTTGAATAGTCATCACAAGCTCATGTTGAATAGTCATCACGAGGTCATGTTGAATAGTCATCACGAGGTCATGTTGAATAGTCATCACAAGCTCATGTTGAATAGTCATCACGAGGTCATGTTGAATAGTCATCACCAGCTCATGTTGAATAGTCATCACAAGCTCATGTTGAATAGTCATCACAAGCTCATGTTGAATAGTCATCACGAGGTCATGTTGAATAGTCATCACGAGGTCATGTTGAATAGTCATCACGAGGTCATGTTGAATAGTCATCAAGAGGTCATGTTGAATAGTCATCACAAGCGCATGTTGAATAGTCATCGCAAGGTCATGTTGAATAGTCATCACGAGGTCATGTTGAATGGTCATCACGAGGTCATGTTGAATAGTCATCACAAGCTCATGTTGAATAGTCATCACAAGCTCATGTTGAATAGTCATCACGAGGTCATGTTGAATAGTCATCACAAGCTCATGTTGAATAGTCATCACAAGGTCATGTTGAATAGTCATCACAAGCTCATGTTGAATAGTCATCACAAGCTCATGTTGAATAGTCATCACAAGCTCATGTTGAAGTCATCACGAGGTCATGTTGAATAGTCTTCACGAGGTCATGTTGAATAGTCATCACCAGCTCATGTTGAATAGTCATCACAAGCTCATGTTGAATAGTCATCACAAGCTCATGTTGAATAGTCATCACGAGGTCATGTTGAATAGTCATCACGAGGTCATGTTGAATAGTCATCATGAGGTCATGTTGAATAGTCATCACAAGCTCATGTTGAATAGTCATCACGAGGTCATGTTGAATAGTCATCACAAGCTCATGTTGAATAGTCATCACCAGCTCATGTTGAATAGTCATCACAAGCTCATGTTGAATAGTCATCACAAGCTCATGTTGAATAGTCATCACGAAGTCATGTTGAATAGTCATCACAAGCTCATGTTGAATAGTCATCACGAGGTCATGTTGAATAGTCATCACCAGCTCATGTTGAATAGTCATCACAAGCTCATGTTGAATAGTCATCACGAGCTCATGTTGAATAGTCATCACAAGCTCATGTTGAATAGTCATCACGAGCTCATGTTGAATAGTCATCACAAGCTCATGTTGAATAGTCATCACAAGCTCATGTTGAATAGTCATCACCAGCTCATGTTGAAGTCATCACAAGCTCATGTTGAATAGTCATCACAAGCTCATGTTGAATAGTCATCACGAGGTCATGTTGAATAGTCATCACAAGCTCATGTTGAATAGTCATCACAAGCTCATGTTGAATAGTCATCACGAGGTCATGTTGAATAGTCATCACCAGCTCATGTTGAATAGTCATCACAAGCTCATGTTGAATAGTCATCACGAGGTCATGTTGAATAGTCATCACGAGGTCATGTTGAATAGTCATCACAAGCTCATGTTGAATAGTCATCACGAGGTTATGTTGAAGTCATCACGAGGTCATGTTGAATAGTCATCACCAGCTCATGTTGAATAGTCATCACTAGCTCATGTTGAATAGTCATCACGAGGTCATGTTGAATAGTCATCACGAGGTCATGTTGAATAGTCATCACGAGGTCATGTTGAATAGTCATCACAAGCTCATGTTGAATAGTCATCACGAGGTCATGTTAAATAGTCATCACAAGCTCATGTTGAATAGTCATCACCAGCTCATGTTGAATAGTCATCACAAGCTCATGTTGAATAGTCATCACAAGCTCATGTTGAATAGTCATCACGAGGTCATGTTGAATAGTCATCACAAGCTCATGTTGAATAGTCATCACAAGCTCATGTCGAATAGTCATCACAAGCTCATGTTGAATAGTCATCACAAGCTCATGTTGAATAGTTATCACGAGCTCATGTTGAATAGTCATCACAAGCTCATGTTGAATAGTCATCATGAGGTCATGTTGAATAGTCATCACGAGGTCATGTTGAATAGTCATCACGAGGTCATGTTGAATAGTCATCACCAGCTCATGTTGAATAGTCATCACCAGCTCATGTTGAATAGTCATCACAAGCTCATGTTGAATAGTCATCATGAGCTCATGTTGAATAGTCATCACCAGCTCATGTTGAATAGTCATCACAAGCTCATGTTGAATAGTCATCACAAGCTCATGTTGAATAGTCATCACGAGCTCATGTTGAATAGTCATCACAAGCTCATGTTGAATAGTCATCACGAGCTCATGTTGAATAGTCATCACAAGCTCATGTTGAATAGTCATCACGAGCTCATGTTGAATAGTCATCACGAGCTCATGTTGAAGTCATCACAAGGTTATGTTGAATAGTCATCACAAGCTCATGTTGAATAGTCATCACGAGGTCATGTTGAATAGTCATCACGAGGTCATGTTGAATAGTCATCACGAGGTCATGTTGAATAGTCATCACAAGCTCATGTTGAATAGTCATCACAAGCTCATGTTGAATAGTCATGACGAGGTCATGTTGAATAGTCATCACTAGCTCATGTTGAATAGTCATCACGAGGTCATGTTGAATAGTCATCACAAGCTCATGTTGAATAGTCATCACAAGCTCATGTTGAATAGTCATCACAAGCTCATGTTGAATAGTCATCACGAGGTCATGTTGAATAATCATCACGAGGTCATGTTGAATAGTCATCACCAGCTCATGTTGAATAGTCATCACCAGCTCATGTTGAATAGTCATCACAAGCTCATGTTGAATAGTCATCACGAGGTCATGTTGAATAGTCATCACGAGGTCATGTTGAATAGTCATCATGAGGTCATGTTGAATAGTCATGAGGTCATGTTGAATAGTCATCACCAGCTCATGTTGAATAGTCATCACAAGCTCATGTTGAATAGTCATCACAAGCTCATGTTGAATAGTCATCACGAGGTCATGTTGAATAGTCATCACGAGGTCATGTTGAATAGTCATCATGAGGTCATGTTGAATAGTCATCACAAGCTCATGTTGAATAGTCATCACAAGCTCATGTTGAATAGTCATCACGAGGTCATGTTGAATAGTCATCACGAGGTCATGTTGAATAGTCATCACAAGCTCATGTTGAATAGTCATCACAAGCTCATGTTGAATAGTCATCACAAGCTCATGTTGAATAGTCACCACAAGCTCATGTTGAATAGTCATCATGAGCTCATGTTGAATAGTCATCACAAGCTCATGTTGAATAGTCACCATGAGGTCATGTTGAATAGTCATCACGAGGTCATGTTGAATAGTCATCATGAGGTCATGTTGAATAGTCATCACCAGCTCATGTTGAATAGTCATCACAAGCTCATGTTGAATAGTCATCACAAGCTCATGTTGAATAGTCATCACAAGCTCATGTTGAATAGTCATCACGAGCTAATGTTGAATAGTCATCACCAGCTCATGTTGAATAGTCATCACAAGCTCATGTTGAATAGTCATCACAAGCTCATGTTGAATAGTCATCACGAGCTCATGTTGAATAGTCATCACAAGCTCATGTTGAATAGTCATCATGAGCTCATGTTGAATAGTCATCACCAGCTCATGTTGAATAGTCATCACGAGCTCATGTTGAATAGTCATCACAAGCTCATGTTGAAGTCATCACAAGCTCATGTTGAATAGTCATCACAAGCTCATGTTGAATAGTCATCACGAGGTCATGTTGAATAGTCATCACGAGGTCATGTTGAATAGTCATCACGAGGTCATGTTGAATAGTCATCACAAGCTCATGTTGAATAGTCATCACAAGCTCATGTTGAATAGTCATCACGGGGTCATGTTGAAGTCATCACCAGCTCATGTTGAATAGTCATCACAAGCTCATGTTGAATAGTCATCACAAGCTCATGCTGAATAGTCATCACGAGGTCATGTTGAATAGTCATCACGAGGTCATGTTGAATAGTCATCACCAGCTCATGTTGAATAGTCATCACCAGCTCATGTTGAATAGTCATCACAAGCTCATGTTGAATAGTCATCATGAGCTCATGTTGAATAGTCATCACCAGCTCATGTTGAATAGTCATCACAAGCTCATGTTGAATAGTCATCACAAGGTCATGTTGAATAGTCATCACAAGCTCATGTTGAATAGTCATCACAAGCTCATGTTGAATAGTCATCACAAGCTCATGTTGAAGTCATCACGAGGTCATGTTGAATAGTCTTCACGAGGTCATGTTGAATAGTCATCACCAGCTCATGTTGAATAGTCATCACAAGCTCATGTTGAATAGTCATCACAAGCTCATGTTGAATAGTCATCACGAGGTCATGTTGAATAGTCATCACGAGGTCATGTTGAATAGTCATCATGAGGTCATGTTGAATAGTCATCACAAGCTCATGTTGAATAGTCATCACGAGGTCATGTTGAATAGTCATCACCAGCTCATGTTGAATAGTCATCACCAGCTCATGTTGAATAGTCATCACAAGCTCATGTTGAATAGTCATCACGAAGTCATGTTGAATAGTCATCACAAGCTCATGTTGAATAGTCATCACGAGGTCATGTTGAATAGTCATCACCAGCTCATGTTGAATAGTCATCACAAGCTCATGTTGAATAGTCATCACGAGCTCATGTTGAATAGTCATCACAAGCTCATGTTGAATAGTCATCACGAGCTCATGTTGAATAGTGATCACAAGCTCATGTTGAATAGTCATCACAAGCTCATGTTGAATAGTCATCACCAGCTCATGTTGAAGTCATCACAAGCTCATGTTGAATAGTCATCACAAGCTCATGTTGAATAGTCATCACGAGGTCATGTTGAATAGTCATCACAAGCTCATGTTGAATAGTCATCACAAGCTCATGTTGAATAGTCATCACGAGGTCATGTTGAATAGTCATCACCAGCTCATGTTGAATAGTCATCACAAGCTCATGTTGAATAGTCATCACGAGGTCATGTTGAATAGTCATCACGAGGTCATGTTGAATAGTCATCACAAGCTCATGTTGAATAGTCATCACGAGGTTATGTTGAAGTCATCACGAGGTCATGTTGAATAGTCATCACCAGCTCATGTTGAATAGTCATCACAAGCTCATGTTGAATAGTCATCACTAGCTCATGTTGAATAGTCATCACGAGGTCATGTTGAATAGTCATCACGAGGTCATGTTGAATAGTCATCACAAGCTCATGTTGAATAGTCATCACGAGGTCATGTTAAATAGTCATCACAAGCTCATGTTGAATAGTCATCACCAGCTCATGTTGAATAGTCATCACAAGCTCATGTTGAATAGTCATCACAAGCTCATGTTGAATAGTCATCACGAGGTCATGTTGAATAGTCATCACAAGCTCATGTTGAATAGTCATCACAAGCTCATGTCGAATAGTCATCACAAGCTCATGTTGAATAGTCATCACAAGCTCATGTTGAATAGTTATCACGAGCTCATGTTGAATAGTCATCATGAGGTCATGTTGAATAGTCATCACGAGGTCATGTTGAATAGTCATCACGAGGTCATGTTGAATAGTCATCACCAGCTCATGTTGAATAGTCATCACCAGCTCATGTTGAATAGTCATCACAAGCTCATGTTGAATAGTCATCATGAGCTCATGTTGAATAGTCATCACCAGCTCATGTTGAATAGTCATCACAAGCTCATGTTGAATAGTCATCACAAGCTCATGTTGAATAGTCATCACGAGCTCATGTTGAATAGTCATCACAAGCTCATGTTGAATAGTCATCACGAGCTCATGTTGAATAGTCATCACAAGCTCATGTTGAATAGTCATCACGAGCTCATGTTGAATAGTCATCACGAGCTCATGTTGAAGTCATCACAAGGTTATGTTGAATAGTCATCACAAGCTCATGTTGAATAGTCATCACGAGGTCATGTTGAATAGTCATCACGAGGTCATGTTGAATAGTCATCACGAGGTCATGTTGAATAGTCATCACAAGCTCATGTTGAATAGTCATCACAAGCTCATGTTGAATAGTCATGACGAGGTCATGTTGAATAGTCATCACTAGCTCATGTTGAATAGTCATCACGAGGTCATGTTGAATAGTCATCACAAGCTCATGTTGAAGTCATCACAAGCTCATGTTGAATAGTCATCACAAGCTCATGTTGAATAGTCATCACGAGGTCATGTTGAATAATCATCACGAGGTCATGTTGAATAGTCATCACCAGCTCATGTTGAATAGTCATCACCAGCTCATGTTGAATAGTCATCACAAGCTCATGTTGAATAGTCATCACGAGGTCATGTTGAATAGTCATCACGAGGTCATGTTGAATAGTCATCATGAGGTCATGTTGAATAGTCATCATGAGGTCATGTTGAATAGTCATCACCAGCTCATGTTGAATAGTCATCACAAGCTCATGTTGAATAGTCATCACAAGCTCATGTTGAATAGTCATCACGAGGTCATGTTGAATAGTCATCACGAGGTCATGTTGAATAGTCATCATGAGGTCATGTTGAATAGTCATCACAAGCTCATCTTGAATAGTCATCACAAGGTCATGTTGAATAGTCATCACAAGCTCATGTTGAATAGTCATCACCAGCTCATGTTGAATAGTCATCACAAGCTCATGTTGAATAGTCATCACAAGCTCATGTTGAATAGTCATCACGAGGTCATGTTGAATAGTCATCACGAGGTCATGTTGAATAGTCATCACAAGCTCATGTTGAATAGTCATCACAAGCTCATGTTGAATAGTCATCACAAGCTCATGTTGAATAGTCACCACAAGCTCATGTTGAATAGTCATCATGAGCTCATGTTGAATAGTCATCACAAGCTCATGTTGAATAGTCACCACGAGGTCATGTTGAATAGTCATCACGAGGTCATGTTGAATAGTCATCATGAGGTCATGTTGAATAGTCATCACCAGCTCATGTTGAATAGTCATCACAAGCTCATGTTGAATAGTCATCACAAGCTCATGTTGAATAGTCATCACAAGCTCATGTTGAATAGTCATCACGAGCTAATGTTGAATAGTCATCACCAGCTCATGTTGAATAGTCATCACAAGCTCATGTTGAATAGTCATCACAAGCTCATGTTGAATAGTCATCACGAGCTCATGTTGAATAGTCATCACAAGCTCATGTTGAATAGTCATCATGAGCTCATGTTGAATAGTCATCACAAGCTCATGTTGAATAGTCATCACGAGCTCATGTTGAATAGTCATCACAAGCTCATGTTGAAGTCATCACAAGCTCATGTTGAATAGTCATCACAAGCTCATGTTGAATAGTCATCACGAGGTCATGTTGAATAGTCATCACGAGGTCATGTTGAATAGTCATCACGAGGTCATGTTGAATAGTCATCACAAGCTCATGTTGAATAGTCATCACAAGCTCATGTTGAATAGTCATCACGGGGTCATGTTGAAGTCATCACCAGCTCATGTTGAATAGTCATCACAAGCTCATGTTGAATAGTCATCACAAGCTCATGCTGAATAGTCATCACGAGGTCATGTTGAATAGTCATCACGAGGTCATGTTGAATAGTCATCACCAGCTCATGTTGAATAGTCATCACCAGCTCATGTTGAATAGTCATCACAAGCTCATGTTGAATAGTCATCATGAGCTCATGTCGAATAGTCATCACCAGCTCATGTTGAATAGTCATCACAAGCTCATGTTGAATAGTCATCACAAGCTCATGTTGAATAGTCTTCACGAGCTCATGTTGAATAGTCATCACAAGCTCATGTTGAATAGTCATCACGAGCTCATGTTGAATAGTCATCACAAGCTCATGTTGAATAGTCATCACGAGCTCATGTTGAATAGTCATCACGAGCTCATGTTGAAGTCATCACAAGGTTATGTTGAATAGTCATCACAAGCTCATGTTGAATAGTCATCACGAGGTCATGTTGAATAGTCATCACGAGGTCATGTTGAATAGTCATCACGAGGTCATGTTGAATAGTCATGACGAGGTCATGTTGAATAGTCATCACTAGCTCATGTTGAATAGTCATCACGAGGTCATTTTGAATAGTCATCACAAGCTCATGTTGAATAGTCATCACAAGCTCATGTTGAATAGTCATCACGAGGTCATGTTGAATAATCATCACGAGGTCATGTTGAATAGTCATCACCAGCTCATGTTGAATAGTCATCACCAGCTCATGTTGAATAGTCATCACCAGCTCATGTTGAATAGTCATCACGAGGTCATGTTGAATAGTCATCACGAGGTCATGTTGAATAGTCATCATGAGGTCATGTTGAATAGTCATCATGAGGTCATGTTGAATAGTCATCACCAGCTCATGTTGAATAGTCATCACAAGCTCATGTTGAATAGTCATCACAAGCTCATGTTGAATAGTCATCACGAGGTCATATTGAATAGTCATCATGAGGTCATGTTGAATAGTCATCATGAGGTCATGTTGAATAGTCATCACAAGCTCATCTTGAATAGTCATCACAAGGTCATGTTGAATAGTCATCACAAGCTCATGTTGAATAGTCATCACCAGCTCATGTTGAATAGTCATCACAAGCTCATGTTGAATAGTCATCACAAGCTCATGTTGAATAGTCATCACGAGGTCATGTTGAATAGTCATCACGAGGTCATGTTGAATAGTCATCACAAGCTCATGTGGAATAGTCATCACAAGCTCATGTGGAATAGTCATCACAAGCTCATGTCGAATAGTCATCACAAGCTCATGTCGAATAGTCATCACAAGCTCATGTTGAATAGTCACCACAAGCTCATGTTGAATAGTCATCATGAGCTCATGTTGAATAGTCATCACAAGCTCATGTTGAATAGTCACCACGAGGTCATGTTGAATAGTCATCACGAGGTCATGTTGAATAGTCATCAGGAGGTCATGTTGAATAGTCATCACCAGCTCATGTTGAATAGTCATCACAAGCTCATGTTGAATAGTCATCACAAGCTCATGTTGAATAGTCATCACGAGCTAATGTTGAATAGTCATCACCAGCTCATGTTGAATAGTCATCACAAGCTCATGTTGAATAGTCATCACAAGCTCATGTTGAATAGTCATCACGAGCTCATGTTGAATAGTCATCACGAGCTCATGTTGAATAGTCATCACAAGCTCATGTTGAATAGTCATCACAAGCTCATGTTGAATAGTCATCACGAGCTCATGTTGAATAGTCATCACAAGCTCATGTTGAAGTCATCACAAGCTCATGTTGAATAGTCATCACAAGCTCATGTTGAATAGTCATCACGAGGTCATGTTGAATAGTCATCACGAGGTCATGTTGAATAGTCATCACGAGGTCATGTTGAATAGTCATCACAAGCTCATGTTGAATAGTCATCACAAGCTCATGTTGAATAGTCATCACGGGGTCATGTTGAATAGTCATCACCAGCTCATGTTGAATAGTCATCACAAGCTCATGTTGAATAGTCATCACAAGCTCATGTTGAATAGTCATCACGAGGTCATGTTGAAGTCATCACGAGGTCATGTTGAAGTCATCACGAGGTCATGTTGAATAGTCATCACCAGCTCATGTTGAATAGTCATCACAAGCTCATGTTGAATAGTCATCACAAGCTCATGTTGAATAGTCATCACGAGGTCATGTTGAATAGTCATCACGAGGTCATGTTGAATAGTCATCACGAGGTCATGTTGAATAGTCATCACAAGCTCATGTTGAATAGTCATCACTAGGTCATGTTGAATAGTCATCACAAGCTCATGTTGAATAGTCATCACCAGCTCATGTTGAATAGTCATCACCAGCTCATGTTGAATAGTCATGACAAGCTCATGTTGAATAGTCATCACGAGGTCATGTTGAATAGTCATCACAAGGTCATGTTGAATAGTCATCACCAGCTCATGTTGAATAGTCATCACAAGCTCATGTTGAATAGTCATCACAAGCTCATGTTGAATAGTCATCACGAGGTCATGTTGAATAGTCATCACGAGGTCATGTTGAATAGTCATCACGAGGTCATGTTGAATAGTCATCACAAGCTCATGTTGAATAGTCATCACTAGGTCATGTTGAATAGTCATCACGAGGTCATGTTGAAGTCATCACCAGCTCATGTTGAAGTCATCACAAGCTCATGTTGAATAGTCATCACAAGCTCATGTTGAATAGTCATCACGAGGTCATGTTGAATAGTCATCACAAGGTCATGTTGAATAGTCATCACGAGGTCATGTTGAATAGTCATCACAAGCTCATGTTGAATAGTCATCACGAGCTCATGTTGAATAGTCATCACGAGCTCATGTTGAATAGTCATCACAAGCTCATGTTGAATAGTCATCATGAAGTCATGTTGAATAGTCATCACGAGGTCATGTTGAATAGTCATCACGAGCTCATGTTGAATAGTCATCACAAGCTCATGTTGAATAGTCATCACGAGGTCATGTTGAATAGTCATCACGAGGTCATGTTGAATAGTCATCACGAGCTCATGTTGAATAGTCATCACAAGCTCATGTTGGGATTCTATTAATTGGTTTAACACTGCCACAATTTTTGCCTCTCCCAACCCAGGACCTGGATTTCTAACATCATATGTCACAGTGTTTTGTGTGTTCAGTTAGTTAAGATGAGAGGTGGTTGTTCATTTTGTTGATATTGGTGTAATTGTTGATCATCACTGTATACACTTTCTTTTCACAATATTTATTTTTGTGTTATTTTATTAGGAGGACGTTGGACAGTGGAAGATAGTCTTCTATATAGCTTCTGCCATCTATTTACTTGGAGCTATCGTATATGGAATATTTGCCTCAGGTTATAGGCAAAAGTGGGCAGAGGTTCCTACAGGATACCTGTCACAGATGGACGGAGATATGGATAAAGATCTTTAATCTCTGATTCATTATAGCAATTTATACATGTGATGCTTCCGTGTAAATGTTGTTGTGTATTGTAGTTATTATTGAACGCTTGTAATTTAGGTAATTTGTCATCGGCAGGTTTGTCAAAATATTTACATTCACATTTGACTTGCCGTTAAAAGATATATTGATTTTTTTTTATGCTAATTACTAAACAATATTTACTGTTTTGCATATGTTATTGATTATGTAAATTTTTAGTTAAAAAAAGTCCCTTTTGAATATAGAATTACAGAATTATAACTCTGTGATTGAGTTATCTCCCCTTCGAGCTCAGCTGTCTAAGTCCATATACTTTATTGTTGATTACCTTTAACTTCATAATTGGTGGTGAACTTTTCACATTTTAATCTTCTTTCTAAAAATCAACAGGACAAGAATTGTTTTGTGGTGGCCATCTTTTAATTCCAATTCACATTAAAAATGTAAATTTTGTAGAGACCCATCCAATAATCATTCATAGTCATTTAAGGTCAGTCAAATGCATGAGTACTGTATGTACTTTCTGAGAAAATCATTTTAGCTTTTTTCCCATAAGGTCCTGGGATTTACAATATTCTTGGATTTCTGATGTGCCATAAAAAGCAACGATAATAACAAATTTAATTATGTAGTGGACCATCCGAGGTTCACTCACAACAATATACAGTCAAACCTGCCTTAAAGGGCACCTCTATAACAAATCACTGTCTATAAAGGGCAGTCTCATTTTCCCATTAATGAATAGTGCATATAATTGTAACCTGTATATAAAGGGCAACTGCTCATAAAGGATACATTTTCAGGTTCCCTTGGCTTGAGTGGTCTTTATATACATGTTTGACTGTACATGTACATGTTTATTAGTTTTTAAGCCACTGAGTATATTTTGAACAAAAAGTTTGGAAGCTCTACCAGTTGTATTATTATATCCCCATTCTCGTAGATTGTCCTTGTCCGTCTGCTGCTATTTTTTTTGTATCTTTTGACCGAACTAGTTCATATTCTGTATGATATCAAAATAATTGTGAGTCAGATGAAAGTAAATATTACAAACAAGTGGAGGTATCCTTAATAATGACACTGTGTGTTGTCATGTTGGCTGTGGTGAACATGTAGAATTTCAGATTGGCACCAAAAATAAATACTGATGAAGAAAAGAAATATTCCAACTAGATTTTGTGTCCATTCAACCCAATAGTTTAAAGAGGAATATTTTGACATATGATTTTGACAATGACAATGTTACTGACGATGACAGAATCAAAAGTATGACAAATTGACAATAGCCCACATGGTCCATTGAAGCAGATGGCATAAAAAGGGCTAGTACCAAAATTATTTAAAGTATTATATGGTTCATATCCTAATATTTAAGAGGAGGGCAATTTCTATTATAATTGCAGGTACCTGGGACCAAATAAATCAGAAATATAAAGATTTACATTCCTACATTACTTTTTTAAATAATACATCTGAGATCTGAGAGACAATATTTATTTTTGTATAGCCTAAATTCTTTTTTATTTTTATCTTGTATATTTCCTTCATCTGCCTACAAACCTTGATGTGATTTAGTCAAGTGGTTCTTACTAATATTGTCTGGTAAATTTAGCAGACAAATTACTATGAAAAGAGACCATATTCTTAATTCAAATTTTGAAGGAAAATGACTCGACCAATTTTCAATTTTTTATACCACCATAATTTTCGGAGAGATATTAGAATTTTATTATTTGGAAACTGAAAAAAATCCAGACTCAAAATATTTTATTATCAAGAGCAATACAAACATTCCTTAAGAACAGTAGACGATTCACTGAAGGAACATAACCCCCGCCCACCATTTTACTTATCTGTTATCATAAGGAACATAACTCCACCCTCATTTTACTTATATATTATTATTTTTTTTTTCTCTACATGCTTATTATCCGTCATGCTCTCTGTCAGACCTATATTTATATGATACTGGAGAGAACTTTATATTTTTGTAAGTTGTAAAATTTTTGTTCAATCCTATTGTATATATTTAACAATCAAATGTTTATATTAGATTAACTAAGTCAACATAACAAATTTTAATTGATATACCATTTTGCATAGTGGGAAATCTCAAAGAATTTCTTATAAAAAGTAAGATCTGATAAATGTGGTATTGTTCCTATTATTATACATGTATATATATATATATCTATTTTATTCTTTAAATAACATATATTTCCAGGTCAGACTCATAATTACTTATATATCTAGTCAATGAACACAAAGTTTCAGATCACAACTTTTTTTGGTTAAATTAAAAGAAAGACATAATTTGTATTTAATATACAAATAATTATCTCCCCTGTTTTTCATTTTTTTTTTTCATTATTTTTTTTTTGCTCTAGTGCTGCCACCGGTTTACGTGTTACTGCATGAAGCAAAGGATAATAAACCTGTCATATATGTACATGATTAATCCTTTGGTAATGGTTCAGAACCACAATAATCATGACCAATTGACTGTGAACTTGTAAATTAGTAAGATACTAGCCAATATCAGTATTCATGATGAACACCAAGACCAATAAACTTTGTTTGGACCAGAACAACATCAGTATTCATGATGAACACCAAGACCAATAAACTTTGTTTGGACCAGAACATTTGTCAGTTTTTATTTAGAACTATATAAAAAATAAATTCAAGAATTTGATTCAGACTAGTAAATTCAAATTTTCATTTGGAGAACTGAGCCATATCTGATGGAACTTTTATGATCAAAACTATTAATGAGATCCAGACCTCATTTCTTGAGAAAGTCAAACCATGTTGTCGAAGGGTCAGGTGATTTTACTTCAAAATACTTGAAAAACATCCAATCAGAAAGTCATATCCAACAAATACAGCATTCTGATTGGACAATTTTGGAGTATGAGTACAAAACTCGTACTTGAAAGTCATATAACCGTAAGGTCAGTTGACCAGGATGAATTAAGCTGAATACTAGGAGGAGCGGACCAATTAATATTTACTTAAAGTCACCCAAGGAAACGACTTAACTTGGTACATACTTAGTCCTTAAGAGAATCTGGAACCCTATTGATTTTCAAGGTCAAAGGTCAAGGTCACCGGGTCAAATTTTTAGGCGAGGGGATATGCCATGCTTTGCGTTGGCCTTGTTTCTAATATAAATAATGCTTGTTTATTTTGTACATGTATATCGGGTGTTGTTAATATAATGATTGTTTATTTTGTACATGTATATCGGGTGTTGTTAATATAATGATTGTTCAGTCATTGTTATTATAGTTATAAATATTTTAATTTAAGTTACTTGCCTTAAAATCTGCAATATTTGTATTTACAACTAGAATTGTTTTGGGTTTTTTTTTCCCATTCTGATGATGAAATATATCTATTGTAAAACTAATGAGATTTTGACTTTAGGAAAAGGAGATTCAATAGTATTTTTGCCAGTACAGTCAAACCTGCCCATATGGTCACCTCTATTAAGCAATCGCCTGTATTAAAAGGTCACCTTTTTCTTGTCCAGTTATAGAAAACTTCATATGAATTAAACCTCATTTAAGAGGTCACCTGTCTTATAATGTCGCTTTTTCTTTGTACCAAAGGTGGCCTCTTCTGAAAGGTTTGTCAGTATTTTGAAATCTTAGGATTGTTTTATATTTAAGCACTACTAGGTCTGTATATTTTCTTGATACCAATTTTCTGACACTAAAAAAATTATAATTCTATATAACATTTCCATCATAGAAGCTTTTAAAACATATTGTTATGTATTCTACATAAAGTAACTGGTATGCAGGGTTTCTTGGGGGTTGTTATGACCATATATAGTCATATGCAATCAGAGCTAATCACCACTCTAGTTACGAGTTTGACCCAAGCCTGTAATAAGTTAGATCCCAGTCTGTGGTGAATGATCCTTTGGTAAGGTGAACTCAATACAACAGTATAAGAATATGTGATGAAGTTGAAAGTGATGTTTAAAACACCGATAACCCCCTAACCATAACCCTATTTAGGGTTTCCTCTTCTTTAAGTCTAATATTTTTATAATCTTCTATTAGTAGGTAAGTTGGCCTCCACAATGTGATAGAAATAGTGATAAAATTATTTTAAAAAGGTTAAATTTTATAAAAAAAATTATTTGACATGACTTGTCAACTATAAATTAACACTGGAGTATACACGTAAAACCCTCATACTACTACATGTTAAATGTTTATAATATACCTCATAATGAAATACCGTTCTTAATTGCAGATGCAATAAAATTATATATAATAATAATTAAAATAATGACCATGACCTAATTTTTATTGTCTATTAACCTTATACACAAAGCTAGTCAACATTTTTTTAAGTTTACATATTCATTTTGGTGCATACATCTCAGACAGGCAATTATCCTTCGACCTTCACCTCATTTTCATGACCCATTAACCTCATTAGTCGTTATTAATTTTGTTTCCATGATTAAATCTATTTCTCAAATATCTATTTTTATATACACATTTATCCTGGATTGTATGTATCAACCAGAAACTTGCCTCCTGACCTTGTCCTCATTTTTATGATCCATGGGCTTTGCTACATTTGCATGATATTTTCATGATTAGGTCTGTACCTCAGTAACCACATTATAAAGCTTAATACTTTCATTTTTTGTGGTGTATTATGTCAGCCAGATATATAGACATATATCATATGACCATGATCTCCTTTTGACTGTGGTCGTGATCGTATGGTAGTTGGATTTACAACTACCTGTGCAATTAGTGCCTATCACCACTAAAGTTGTGAGTTCAAACCCCATTCATGGTGAGGTCAACTAGATAAAACATTATGTGATAAAGTTTGTCAGTGACTTGCGACAAGTCAGTGGTTTTATCCGGGTACTCCGGTTTCCTCCACCATTAAAACTGACCACCACGATATAACTGAACTACTGTTGAAAGTGGCATTAAACACCATAAACTAAATCAAACCTTTTGATAGTCAATTGACTCTGTTTAAACATTTTAGAAGATCGTTCAGGCTACCTTCACATTAGAAACGTTCATCTTAATGTACTTTGTTTTTAGAGAGTTTATTCAGGATGAAATGTTAGATTAAACTGATCATTTAAAATTAAATTATCTAGTAAAAAGTAAAAATAACTTGTCAATCAATTAATATTGAGTATATAATCATAGATTTAATTCCAATTAAAGATTTAACAATCTTTGTAAAGGCCATAATATACATGTAGTATCATATATGTAATGATTACATCAGTATTTTATAATTGTGGTTTATTTAAGAATCTATTATACAAATCAAATTGATATCATTTATATATTTATTGAATGTATTTTGTTGATTGTTTTATTTTATTAAATGTTATATTTGTTATTGTTGTTATTGTTGTTTGTATTTAGATGTCTACCTTTGTCAGTTCGAATCCTGCTATGGCGAGGTGTACTCGATACAACATTATGTGATCAAGTTTGTCACTGAATTGCGACAGGTCGATGGTTTTCTCTGGGTACTCTGGTTTCCTCCACCAATAAAACTGACCGCCACGATATAACTGAAATATTGTTGAAAGTGGGGTTAAACACCATAACCCTAACCCTATGTGGCCTTGTAGAGATTATCATCTTCAGTGTCATTTGTACAATATTGTACATGATGTAACGTTTTATCTAGCCTAGCGGTTATCATCAGTGGATGTTGGAATAATTATGTCTAGTTCTTCCTAGATTCTGATGGTCTTTGCTTTAACAAGGATACAGATTGTAACTTTTTTGTGAAAAAAAAAAGAATATTTGGTATTTAATATGGTCATAAAACTTTCGACTATGATAATTCTCTCGCCTGCAGTGGAAGTTCTCGTGATAATGTCAGTTTCACCATTACCATACAACCTAGACACACCATACTTGGTCCACTCATAGATCATGGTGGGTATATGTCAGCCATGCATGGATGACATGACCTTGACCTCATTTGCATGGTCTACTTGCTTTCTTAAGTTTAGATCATTTTCTTGTGATAAGAACAGATTATCCATTGCCATACAGCCTAGGATCGCCACATTTGGTTCACACATTAATGATAGATGGTATATGAGCATATTTATGCACAAGTCAGTTACCTTAGCCTAATTTCAGTTTCATAGTAATTTGATTTAGATTATTTCCTGGGGAAAAATCACACAAATGATTTGATTGATTGGTGTTTAATGCCAACTTTAGCAGTATTTCAGCTATATCTGGTGTACACATGGTGTTTAATGCCAACTTTAGCAGTATTTCAGCTATATCTTGGTGTACACATGGTGTTTAATGCCAACTTTAGCAGTATTTCAGCTATATCTTGGTGTACACATGGTGTTTAATGCCAACTTTAGCAGTATTTCAGCTATATCTGGTGTACACATGGTGTTTAATGCCAACTTTAGCAGTATTTCAGCTATATCTGGTGTACACATGGTGTTTAATGCCAACTTTAGCAGTATTTCAGCTATATCTTGGTGTACACAAACAATGATTGGTGTTTAATGCCAACTTTAGCAGTATTTCAGCTATATCTTGGTGTACACAAACAATTTGCAGTAGACATGTAAGACATAGATCAGTATCTACACTTGTACTGTTACTAAACAAATGATCACTTTGAACACTGCATTCAGTATATACTATGTTCTGATTGGATGATTTTCAAGAACAAGTAGGAAGCTCATATTCCAAGGTTTAATGGCTGTGAGGCCTGATCAACCTGGAGATAATGGAGATAATATTACATCAGATGGGTTTTTTTCATTAGAAAGTGGTTTGTTGATATAAGAGGAATGTGTCAACTTTTTTTTTGGTTTTAAAACCTCAATAAAAGATCAAATGCAAAGTTTAAAGAGCAGTTTTCCTTCATAGTCCATTTGGCTTCAGTTGGCCATGTAAATATGAAATTGGATTCCTATTGAATTATAATATCATTTGGTTCCATTCTACAATGTTTCTTTATTGTTCGTTGGAATTGTTTATATATTTTTTTTGTACAATCCAACGGAATAGTTCAAGTCATGTGACTTCACTGAAGCAAATATATCCAAATACAATGCTATACATTCCAGCTGTTTAATAATTCCCAAATTTCGGACTGATTACTCTCTGATTCGGTCTCTATTGTATAAGTATATGGAAACATTTAGAACATTCAGGCCTCTTACTATTTGTCTATATTCAGTCTCGGGATCAAATGTTAGAAATATGTAAACAACTTTTTCTAAATTTCACTGATGATGTAATCTCATCTTTGTCAACAAAAAATCATCTCCATGAACAAATCATACATTAAATTTATTACATATACATAGAACTATCATATGCAGATTTGTATATCATTACGGAAGTTTGCCCTATTTGACTTTAAATATTTCACCAAAAAGCTTACAATAATTTTATATTTTAAATGGAAATTACTAGTATCTTTCTAAAAAGATAAAAGCATGTCGAAACGAGGTGGCATCTTTTTGTGTAAAAAAAACCCCAACCTTTAATTACCATTTTGTGTGATTTCTGTCATCTGTCACCTGGTAATAGCGATGCGCTTGTGGTTTTTCTTCTTTATTATTGTTTGGTGGTTCAAAAAGATGAGTACGTGTACACGTGCGTTTTTACGTCCCTGACAGTACAATAACAGGGTCAATCAATGCTCGTACACAGGCACTAGACATTGTGTCAATATGAATATAACATAAGCAATGGGCCGAAAATAGTGTCCAATATATATAACATAAGCAATGGGCCGAAAATAGTGTCCAATATATATAACATAAGCAATGGGCCGAAAATAGTGTCCAATATATATAACATAAGCAATGGGCCGAACATAGTGTCCAATATATATAACATAAGCAATGGGCCGAAAATAGTGTCCAATATATATAACATAAGCAATGGGCCGAAAATAGTGTCCAATATATATAACATAAGCAATGGGCAGAAAATAGTGTCCAATATATATAACATAAACAATGGGCAGAAAATAGTGTCCAATATATATAACATAAGCAATGGGCAGAAAATAGTGTCCAATATATATTGGACACTATTTTCTGCCCATTGTTTATGTCTTATGTTATATATATATATTCATATTGACACAACGTCTAGTGCCTGTGGCTCGTAGTGACTACTAGCTACATGTAGGAAGGCAGACTGATACGTTGGTTAAAGACCATTACTCTCAGGACAATAAGTTTGAATTTGAAAACTATTTGGCTGACAAAAATACGGGTCATTGGAAATCGCTATCGACAAATTAAGAATTTCCTCATTCAAATTAAGAAAACAAGTCGGTAATTTTTCCAAACTTAGTGGTGAAAGAGATATATTGCACATCTGACGATGTAGTTCCTAAAAACTATTAAACAGTTTGAACAAAAATTCACTTATTTACTGAAATCAGAAAACAATGTTATCATTGGGGAGTTAACTCTCAGTTTATAAATGGTAACAAGTAACTTAGTCATTAGCCGTCGGGACATGTGTAACATCTGTTTGTCCCGTTTAAATTAGGAATACCATTATTTTTTATTCATTGTTATATTTTTTTTTATATTGTATTTTATATTTTATTTTTGCCAATCAGCAGTTTTCCCTCTTTATGTGATTGCTCATCAGTTTGCCCCCCTTTTTTCCCCTCTCGTGGGTCAAGGATTTGTTTCTACTATACACATCCTTGCGTGGGCCTTGCATTTGAATAGAAATAAAAACAAACTGTATTTGTATTGTATCATTTCTATTGCTGGTTATTGAGAAGATAGAAAAAAATGTTTCCTCAATTTGTACAGTAAATCCCCATTCGGGAGGATTAACTAAATCTGATAGATCTACGTTTTTATTAAACTTGTACAAATCTGAATCTCCTCTTCCAATGAACACATTACTGCAAGTTTGAGCTGAACAGCTTTGCAAAAGAAGATTAAAATGTGAGATGGTTAGGGACCGGTCATTTGTAATTGATAGGGGACCTGGGAGGAAATAAAAGGGGGGAGGGCTTTGTATTTTTTTGGAAGTTCAACTAAGGGAGGCATTGTAATATTTTGGTAATTCAGAGGGGGGCGGGGCTTTGAAAAATATAACAAAATTTTGAATAAACATATTTGTGCAATTAGGAAAAATATTCGATTAATTGTTTAAACAGTTCTATCAGACTGATCTCCAGAAGTGTCTGATTCAGATGTCATCTCCACATCACTCTCTTCTCTTTGTGTTTGTGAAGTTTGTTTTTCTTCAGTAGGCCTATTCTTAACAAAAAAGGATGATGATTAGGGACTGCTGGTCGGACCTCGGAGTTTCTGCTTGTGTCTTGCGGATTGTCGACTTTCGAATCCTCTGTCTTTCTGTTAGTACGCTTATAATGCTAATCATACCCTCTTTACTAGATGATTCTTCGAAAAACTCATGCTGTAACATACTATTCCAAGGGTTTTAAATGATGCCGCGGAGTTAGCATTTTTCTGTCTAAAACTTTCATATTTTCTCTTGTAATCTGTGTCTCCTTCTGACAGTTTTTCCCAAAAATGTCATACGACACGTTTGGTTCTCCCAGCATTTTGGATAATTTATGGACATTTTTCATTAATGATTTCTTTTTTCTATTTTTCATTTTTTTAGTATTTTCTTTTTTCCTCCTTTTACTACTCTTTTCCTCAGCATTCATTACTACAGCTGGATAAAATTTAGCTTTTAGGTGTTGTCTAACATTATCTAACTTTCGTGTCAAAGTTGAAATTTAAACTGCTGGAAGGGGGTTCTTGAATTTATTTTCTTTTTCAAAGATGGGGCCTTATAAAAAAAAGAACATTTCGAATATTTCCTCGCAGGCCCTCCCAATAAAAGAAAATGACCGGTCCCTTAAATAACGGACGACAGACGCAAAGTGATGACAATTACCCATGTGAGCTCACAAGGGATTGTTACGATTCCCCCCCCTAAGTACTAGGGGGAAAAAAATCAAAAATTGTAACAAGTCCCTGTGTGTGAGGTAAAAACGGAATCTTTCACATATACTCTCTGTTTCGAGCTGATATTTAGACACGAACTACAAGTACACGTCCTAAAAACGCTTTGACGTACCTCTTCATAGCATTAATCGCTTCAATGACGCCGAAGGATACGATCAGTCACGTGATGTTTACCTGTTACATTTTTGGCTAATAATCAAGAAGTTTCTCAATGAATCACGATAGATACATATATAACCCCTTGGACTACATAAAAGGATGAAGTAAAATATTCACGAACAAGTGAGTCAGTAACATAAGTCTTAAAATTCAGATAAGCTTACATGGGCTGTTTAAAATACAATTTGACAGTGTCATCAACACAATACTATACTACCTACTTAGGCTACTACTAGTTTTGTTTTACTTTCAAGTTGATGTGTTCCAAGTTTCTACTTTAGCTAAAGGAAGTAAGTAAATATATTTAACTTTATCTTGAACGACTCTTTCTTAAAAGAAATGTGAGGAATTGTCCTTATTTCTTCTGATCTTTTGAATCACAGGCGCTCGTGCCACGGACTTACCACCCCCCTTTTTCTAACTTTCTGTTTACAAATTTATTTTCAATAAAATTTCGTTATTTCTTTTTTATTTCATCTCTTTTTCCTTATCTTAACTTTTTCGTGTCAATATTCATACAATCTTATGTTAACATCAAATTGCATGTGTCGACCCTATATATATATATACTAATAGTAATAATCCACAAGGCATGCAACTCGGCAGGTTTAAAAATCGTACCCCTGCTCACTTCGAGTACATGTATTGCACCTTATTTCCATTATGTCATTCAAACTAGGACATGTATCCATACGAAAAATTTGGCAATAAATGTGTGGAAATCTTAAAATTCTGGAGAACTGAGCTATCGTATGCACAGGCGCATGGGGCATGGATTTCGTTTCCTCCTCTCCCTTTTCTCTACTACCCCCCCCCCTTTTTTTCAAAATTTTCATATAAATCATTCCTTTTTCAAAATTTTCATAATCATTCGTTTTTTCTTCATTTGACAATATCAGTAGACGTCATACATCATGAATAATACATGTATTCTGTGTCCACATTTTTTCGACTGATACAGTATAAGAGAGAAGATATGCAACTCCATTTTCATATTTCGCGCCATATCGCTCACCTTGGTTGGGAAACCCCAGTGTTTTTTACACTTTTTACCTTGTCTACATATGGCACTGTCGTATCAAACTGTTTCTAAGACACTTCCCTAATTGTCCATGTTCGTATTTCAGTCCGTACGTCGATCTTTTCCAAGAAATCTCGCCGAGAATAGCGAAGCAGCTTCGTTTCTAGGTCAAACAACATCATACAAGACGGAAGTGCAACAACGATAACACAGGGTTTTTTACGAATGGAATACTTGCAATGAAAAACCCAGATGCGCTCCGAATATTTTTCCCGGAATATTTTAAAAACCACATGTAACCTTGTAAAACCGTAAATAACAGATGTAAAATGGACGAAGACCAACTTCAGGCAAACCAGCTTGCTTTGAGTGGCCATAACTTGCTTATTCTTGGCCAGGCAGGGACTGGTAAAACATTTTTGACGACAAAATTCGTCAAAAGTTTGAGACACAGAGGTAAACAACACAGGAGAGACTTTTACTATTTTCCTTGGGTTGTGCATTTACTTATTTCCAGAAGAAACCAAATCTTGTTATAAGAATAACCCATTAATTCTGTTGAAATGTCAGATGCATTAACTCATTTTGTAACTGGATTGGTAAATTTGCTGTAAAGTTATTAATAAAAAAAATTATATTGTGTGCATAGTTCTCAAATAAACAGTAAAACTCTTAATTCAGAAAAAAAACCCCACACACTTCAGAAAAACAAAATTGCATGGCTGCCATTTTTTATATTTATTTCAAATATTTTATTGATAAATCAATAGGATTAGATAACAGGCTATGCCTATACAAATCCTCTCCAACAACAAGATGGAACAATTAGAACACAATTTATATAAGTAGTTAGAGTCCCCCCCCTTTTTTTTTTTTACATCACAATGGACCAACCGTTCAAATCTTTTGGTGGGAGCTTATTCCTCTGGAATATCTTATTTTCTTGTCAAATGGAAAACAAATACTGTATAAGTGTTTAATTTTGCGGGAGCAAAATTTGGCGAAATTGTCTTGAAATGGGATGCATTTAATTATGCCACAAAATTTCGCGCAATGGCTATTTATGTGATACTATTTGAATGTGAAATAATAATTCGGGACTTCATTTTTCGCACATTTAACATCCTCGCAAATTAAATACCTACCAAAATAACCACTTATACTGTAAAATAGGATATTTTTTTCTGGATTACAACACTGATTTCTGTCACTGCTGAAAACTGGAGTTACACAAGTTATTTATTATTTACTCCTGAAAGACAGATTATTGTTTTATAAAATCAGTGACATGAAATAAAAAAGAAATAGCCCCCTTAGTTAAATGGTCCCTCCGGCTCCCTTCTCGTTTCTAGAACTAAAACAAATGCATATTTTTTCATCTGTGTTAGGGACCGACCATTTAACTTGAAGGGGAGGGGGGGGGGGGGGGTTTTGGTTTTTTGTTTCGTTCAGAATTTTTTTTTCGGACAACACAAGAGTTAGAATATTATTTTTTTCCAGAATTTAACATTATGTCATATGACAAAAACTCTGAATCAGATTTTTTTTTTTCCTCCACCAAAATCAGAATATTTTTTTCAGCAACATTGGGAATCAGAATATTTTTTTAGAAAAAAAACATACCCCCCCCCCCCTTTCAAGTTAAATGGTCGTTCCCTTTTATTGAGGAAGGGGGTAAAATGCCATAGTCCCATTCTATAGCTGTTCTCAGCTTCTTCTTCTTTGTTTTTTTAATTTATTTTGTATTTTTTTAGCTGTATATGTATTTGTTTGGGTATAATTTTAATAATTTGAAGTAGAGGCAAGCTGAATATTTCTTTTTCATTGAAATTTTGACTTCAGTTCTAACCATTCAATCATATCTATTTCTCAGTTTGAATTTCTCCCAGAGAAATTCTTTGTATGTGTTAACAGTTATTTACCATGAAATTATTTCAGTGTTTCCATATTCAGATGGTCGTTGTGCCATTTTTACGAAATGCTGGAAATAATCCGTCTGCTGTTATGTTTTTTCAGCGATTTATATTTTCCGCCAAAAAATTCCTGGAAAAATATTCGGAGCGCATCTGGGTTTTTCATTGCAAGTATTCCATTCGTAAAAAACCTCGTGTTATCGTTGTTGCACTTCCGTCTTGTATGATGTTGTTTGACCTAGAAACGAAGCTGCTTCGCTATTCTCGGCGAGATTTCTTGGAAAAGATCGACGTACGGACTGAAATACGAACATGGGCAATTAGGTAAGTGTCTTAGAAACAGTTTGATACGACAGTGCCATATGTAGACAAGGTAAAAAGTGTAAAAAACACTGGGGTTTCCCAACCAAGGTGAGCGATATGGCGCGAAATATGAAAATGGAGTTGCATACCTTCTCTCTTATACTGTATCAGTCGAAAAAATGTGGACACAGAATACATGTATTATTCATGATGTATGACATCTACTGATTTTGTCAAATGAAGAAAAAACGAATGATTATGAAAATTTTGAAAAAGGAATGATTTATATGAACATTTGGAAAAAAGGGGGGGGGGGGTAGTAGAGAAAAGGGGGAGGAGGAAACGAAATCCATGCCCCATGCGCCTGTGATCGTATGCACAAAACAAAAACAGGGACAAAAAGATGTGTCTTTTAGGAATGGATACATGTCCTAGTTTGAATGACATAATGGAAATAAGGTGCAATACATGTACTGGAAGCGAGCAGGGGTACGATTTTTAAACCTGCCGAGTTGCATGCCTTGTGTATTATTAGTATCTACCTGCAATTTGATGTTAGCATAAGATTGTATGAATATTGACACGAACAAGTTAAAATAAGGAAAAAGAGATGAAATAATAAAGAAATAACGAAATTTTATTGAAAATAAATTTGTAAACAGAAAGTTAGAAAGAAAGGGGGTGGTAAATCCATGCCACGTGTTTTGAATAGGTTATTTAAAACTGTATCTGTATACTGACTTTAACTTTTAATACAACAGGAGAGAGTGTCATCAACTTATTAATTAGTCCGAGATTCCTCTGCTGTCCGACGGCTTTTTGTTCGACTTTCTGGAGCCGTGGGACGTCGGAGCGCTTTCCATAAGGAAAACAGCGGATTTACCACTCCAACTCTGGGTCGACACATTTCCACGTTTCGTGGCTATCAGATTTTATTTTCTATCCGAAACCCTTATATAAATCGCTTTACCAATCATTTTTTATTCATTCATAATCATCTTACCCTCAGAAAGTGGTGTTACCCTCGAGTACAGCATGATTTTCACATGCTGCACATTTACACAATTTATGTTAAATTGTAATCACAAAAAGAAATATGTCAAATCATTGAACAGAAATTAGACAAAAAAATACTATGACATACATGTACATGTATTCTGATGGAAAACCAGGTCATCATTTAATACATGCACATAAATGTGGCAGGTTACACTGGTTAATGGGGTTAAAACTCCCTTCCTCTCTTAATAATTGGGATGGGGGTTATGGTGTTTGAAGCCACTTTCAACAATATTTCAGTTATATCGTGGCAGTCAGTTTTATTTGTGGAGGAAACCAGAATACCCAGAGAAAACCACCTCTTGATAATTGGTTCTCAAAGGAAATACAGGCATAAACAATAAAAAAAACCTGCACAGATTTGCTTCCATTCAAAAAGACCACACACACACGCACACACTGTCATGGACATGAAGTATAACATTTAAGCATGATAACATGGGCATTACAATAACAGGGTCAGTGAATGCTAGTAGTTAACTAACAGCTATACGGACAACTGCAAGCTAAGGTTGCACTTTTAGTGGCCACTGAGGGTGAAAAAAATGAAGCGTCTTTAATCTTTCCAAATTTTAATTATTTTTTAACACAAACATCATATCTACAAGATTCCAACTGATCAGGGATAGTTTCCATCATTTTGATTGAGAAAATGTACATTGTATTTAAAGATAATGCTGTCAAAAAATCTGTAGGTATGGGACAATCACTTATGATTATTAATGTTTTTTCCTCTAAAGACTTTATAAATTGTTTTATTATATTTTGAAATCAGAACTAGTTTGCTTTCAACACTGTAGAACAACCAGTGCTTTCTAGTAAGATATCTTTTTATAATTTTGCCATATTTCAAGCTGCCTCAAAATAATTGCAAAAATTATTGATTTTTTTCTCTTTGAAAATCACACAAGCCTTGAAGCTAAACTATTCTTTATTTAACATACTAGTGATTATGAAATTTTATTATTCTTTTAACAAATGAAAATAATTATTAAGATATCTGCTATATAAAATTCACAATAGACTATTTTTTAAATGTTCTATTTTCCATATTCTTGTCCCATACAAATATACGTAAGATTTAATTGATCATGTTTGGTAAAATTAAATAAAACAATAACATTCTATATTAAAATCTCCCAATTGTTTCAAAGAAATAAGGTGATGAAAATTGTAAACTAAACCTTTTACATAAATTTTTTTTTACAAATGTGACTTTATTTAGCTTATTCTTGACAAAATGGGAATATTTGGTTACATTTGGGAAGAAAGAGCAAAACACTCTTACATGTACATCTTTATAAACAACTTTTTGGATGGATATAAGGATTTAAACCTATGTTTTTGTAGTCATCAGTATGTTAGCTAGTATATATATAGAGATGTAATGATGCAAAAAAAGCAAGTCAGTAAAGGAATTCAAGAGAAAATTTTCTACCTTGCGTATGAGACATAAAAAGTTTTACATATGGGACATTTCAAATGGGCTTTGATGTCTTGTCTACATTAATTGGTTGATTGATTGATTTTTGGTGTTTTAATGCCACTTTCAGCAATATTTCAGCTATATCATAGCGACCAGTTTTAGTGGTGGAAGAAGCCAGAGTACCCGGAGAGAACCACCGACCATGGGCAAGCAACTGGTAAACTTTATCACTTGCGATTGCGAGTCGATTGCACCCTTTTTTTTAATTTACGCCATATTGGTGATAGGCTTGTATGAGTTATTAGGTAATCCAACTACCTAAACTCATTGAGCCACCCTTGCCCTCATTAATTGGTGACAGTCAAAACCAAAGTTATTTATACTTAGGTACCTTGATACCATTCAAGTTAAAAGTAAGATCTTATATTTCAAGTATGTACTTTTCATGGAAATACAAAATGTATGGCTTACGTATGGGACAGAATGGGTTTCGGAAAATGATTTTTCAAACTTTGAAGACTTGAATTAAAAAAATAATCAGAATTCTTTCCATTCTTTATTGTCACAGTTCTTCCTCACACTCTCAACAAAAGAATAACTCTATATAATAAAGATAAATAAGAAGATGACCCCATATAATTCCTTGTTAATCTTGTGAATGACTCTTTTGTTAAAAACGATTACATGCCATTTTATTAATATTTCGGTTAACATATTCTCTGATAAGGATATTATATTAAAGTGCTACATGTTATATACCAACAGAAACTAGAGAAATTTCTTTATAAACTGCAGCTGTCCTTAACTTTGTTATTCCTGAAAGAAAAAGGTATTATACCTTTGAAAAAAAGGAAAATATGAGGTGGTCGCTCATTACAAGCATTTTTTGGCAAAATTTTGGTATATTTGAGCCTGTATTTCCATAACAGATCATGACAGACCAGTGAAAGTTATCTATTGTTTAAACTCCAGAAGGCAGAAAGTTTAAACATATCATTCATTTATATTATATTACAACATATCATTTACTGATCAATTACACAATTACCAAAAAAAAGTGCAACCTTAGCTTACAGTAGTCGTCCATGCATGTAGATAAGTAGAATCAGTTGGTTAAAGACGATTTCTCAAAGGACAAAAAACAACAACTGATACTTGTACAATACAAATATACTAACAAATTTGGTAATATCCATTAGTCATAAACTTTTATAGAAATCAATGGTTTTGTTTTGTTTAACATATATTGTACGACATATTATTGATAAACAATTTACCTGTTATGCATCTGTACTATTATTACAATAATATAGCTAATAGCATGAATAGTTTTAAATGGTACATGTAGTTGTTAATAAACAAGTATGACATTGTGTTGTGATTCATACATGTAGATCACACTTAAATTTGAAAGAAGAAGTGTTTTGATTATGAATAGGAGAATGTCCAAGTAACTCTCCATTCCTTAAAAATAATGGAGCCGAGGTCCTGAAGGGGCAGAGGCCCATTGTTTTTAAGGAATGGAGAGATATGAGGACATTCTCCAACTTAGAATCCACCCATTGTACTTTATTATACCCCCCGCAAACAAAGTTTGGGGGGTATATAGGAATCACCCTGTCCGTCCGTCCATGTACCTTGTAAGCGCAACTCCTCCTAATCCGCTTATTGGATTTTTATGAAACTTTACACATTTGTAGTACACTACCTGCAGATGTGCATGAAGGAATATGGTTGCTGTCCAAAATTTAAAAGGCGAGATAATTCAACTTATACTTTCACGTAAAGGGAGGGGGGGGGGGGGGGCATGTACATTTACCTTGTAAGCACAACTCCTCCTAAATGGCTTATTGGATTTTTATGAAACTTTACACATTTGTAGTACACTATCTGCAGATGTGCATGAATAAATACCGTTGCTGTCTAAAATTTAGAAGGGGAGATAATTCAACTTATACTTTCACGAAAAGGGGGGTCGTCTACCTTGTAAGCGCAACTCCTCCTAAACGGCTTATTGGATTTTTGTGAAACTTTACACAGTTGTAGTACACTACCTGCAGATGTGCATGAAGAAATATGGTCGCTGTCCAAAATTTGGAAGGGGAGATAATTCAACTTGTACTTTCACGAAAAGAAGGAGGGCATGTACCTTGTAAGCGCAACTCCTCCTAAACAGCTTATTGGATTTTTATGAAACTTTACACAGTTGTAATACACTACCTGCAGATGTGCATGAAGGAATATGGTTGCTGTCCAAAATTTGGAAAGGGGGATAATTTAACTTATACTCTGAAATACGTTCTGTATGGAGAGACCCCTAGATGTATGTTCTTGGTTAGTTTATTTTGGAGATGGGATGTTGTCTCCTTGACATTACTCCATATCCGTTCTTTTTTCATAGGTAACTTGCTAATATACTTGTATTCCAAAGTTTGAACATCATAGTATTGCAAGTGGGGGGTATCACTCAGTGAGGTCACTCACAGTTCTAGTTAATTATTAATCTTGTAACAAAAAAAATTCTGTGTATAGTACTGTATCTAAAGTACAAAGAGAACAATAACTCTCCATTGATTCTTTAAAAATAATGGAGAATTTTGACAATAGATTTACATCACAGGTGGATTTTAAGAAGAGTTTAAACAGTGATGATCAACAATTCCATGAATATCAACAAAGCGACCAATCAACTCTCACCTCAACTCGTCAAACATATAAAAAAGACGATATATCATGTTGGAAATCCAGGTCCTGGCATTGAGACAAGCACACAAATGTGGCAGGGTTGAATATGTTAATAGGACCCCCTCCCTCTTATATAATTAGTAATTGGATCAATACATACAAATATATATAAACAAATGTTGATGATGCAAAAAATACTTCCATAGATTTGCATCCACTCATAAAGACTATTTGCTATTGCAAGTATGTATCTGGAGAATGTTATTTAAAAGATGTCAAATAAATGTCTAATCCACATGTACAATAACATGTATACAAAATGTATATACTGTATCAATGTTTATAATTTATACATGAATTGTTAGTTATTAATTTATTATGCTTAATGCCACTTTCAATCATATTTCAGTAATATCGTGGTGGTTAGTTTTATTGGTGGAGGAAACCGGAGTACATGGAGAAAACCACTGACATGTCGCAAGTCACTGACAAACTTTATCATATAATCATAATAATGTTGTATTGAGTACTCCCCGCCTGAGTGGGATTCAAACTCACAACGTTAATGGTGATAGGCACTGATTGCATAAGTAGTTATAAAACCAACTACCACATGATCACGACCACAACAGCCCCTTTTATACATGAATAGTTCAGAAGATATTCAATGTCAAAAGTTGACTTTATTAACTGTTATTTTTTTTTTTTAGAAATAATGATGAGATTTTATAACCATCCAATAAGAACAGAAAGGACAGATCATTCGTTACCACAAGACACTTGGTTCACTTCACGTCATATACCAAGAGAATCTCGGAGAACAGAAATTTGTCCAAGGCCATCTATTGCAAGATATGATTTACCCACACAAGGTGTACCACATGGCTTTTGGGAACCAGTACAACCTTCTGCACAAGGAGTACCACGGGTAAATTTGTCAAGTGAGGAAAATTCTTGTTCAGCATCTCGACTACATCGAGAATTTTCTGGACTTCATTGTGATGATGATCTTGAGGTGGATGGAGATTTATATACCGGTAAACATAACAGAAAATTTGATTATAATAAGAATTACAGTGATCAAGATTTAGAACGACCAGAAGAAAGGCCTTATCATTCAACATCAAGAACTAGCAATGGCTACTTTTCAAAGCCTGTTAGAAGAGTTATACATGCTCCTAGTGACAGGTTGATTCCAATACCAGTTGAACATTCCAGAAGCATTCCTATTCCACAACCAGTTAATAGATATAAAGAAAGTCGGGTACCAGTTCATTCCAGAATGAATACTAATGTTAGAACAAATAGTCGTAATTATATAGATCTTTCAGACTTTGAGGACAGTTCTTCAGATCAGTCAGACTGTGATATTTATCCATTTATATGCCGAAAAAAATTAATTAATGATGTAAGAACCAGAAGAGGGCGACCAGACAAACGCCCTGATTTGTATTCTATTGATTTACGAAGTAATTCTCCCAGTCCAGACACAGACTGTAGATTAGTTTCACCTCCGTATACTCCTAGTCGTGTAAATACACGTAGAACACAATGTCATTCACCAGATCGTGATGTCATGTGTTTATCTGACATAAATGGGGGATACAAAAAGCAAAAAGATAGAAAGCCACCATTTTCTGTAGAATTTGAGGGAGATTCATATGGAAAATACAAGTCTGACATTTCAGACAAACTTCACAAATTGCCATCTTCAAGTGCGTTTTACAAATCGAAAGGAAATCATAAAATTACCAGGGACGATGAGGACTCAGCATTCAGTGTTAATATAGCATATCAATCTTCAGATGAAGATGATGGTGTTATAAGTAACCATAGTGATGAGAAATACGACTATGATATTGTGATAAGAGATACTAGTGGACACAGACGAGTGAGTGACTCTGATAAAAGGGCTAATGGACACAGACGAGGGAGTGACTCTGATGAAGGGGCTAGTGGACACAGACAAGTTAATAGACGAGTGAGTGACTCTAGTGGACACAGACAAGTGAGTGACTCTGATGAGGGAATATCTCCTACTCCAAATTATCCTGCATACAATTTGATCAGGAAAGTGATATTGCCAGAAGAGAGACAAGTAGATTATATTCGGGGTGATGGCAATTGTTTTTTCCGTGCATTGAGTAAAGTAATATATAATACCGAATCTTGTCATGAAGAAATTAGACAAGCTGTTGTTGACGTCATGGAGAAATATCCAAAAGATTTCGAACAATTCATTGATGGAAAATCGTTAGAGTATCATATGAAATCTATGAGGAGGAGTGGAACATGGGGAACGCAAGCCGAGATTTATGGAGCTGCAACATTACTTCAACGAGATATATATATTTTATCACCTGATCACTCTGGGAAGCAATACCGCTGGTTGTTATTCTCGCCAAGGTTTAAACAAACTCACATCAATAGTTTTGACTTGTGTTATATCACATTGTGTCACACCAATGGAAACCATTACGATCGAATAGCACCATTAATCGGACAATGTAATTGTGCTTTGTTGCCACCACAACTGTCGGGTGTTAAAGAAAATGTTGATTTGACAGAGTCTGAAGAATTAATGGTAGTGTAAAATTGTCTTGTTATAAGCTACAAAAAAGCACAGGCACTAGACACCATCAATAAAAATTCCATACTGTCAATGGTAAGAAAATACATGTACATGTAGTGTCTTGTGTAAAGTTCTTTTTATATTATTATTAGGGGCTGTCGTGGTCGTAATCGTATGGTAGTTGGATTTATGACTACCTGTGTAATCAGTTCCCATCACCACTAAAGTTGTGATTTTGAACCTGCTACATAGCGAGGTACATATACTCGATACAACATTATGTGATAAAGTTTGTCAGTGAGAGACATGCAGGTCGTGGTTTTCTCCGGGTACTCTGCCATGATATAACTGAAATATTGTTGAAAGTGGCATATAACACCATAAACCAATCATCTTTTTATATTACACAAGACACTATTTTCTCACCATTGACTGTATGGAATTTTTATTGATACATGTAGCCTCTAATGCCTGTTTCTCATAAGCAGTTGTAATTATAATATTTAACAGATTGAGATGATATTGTCACAATATTCTGGGACATGAACTGAAGAATAAAACCTAGTAATACAGTCACGACCATTACAGTTTGGTCATGTTGGTCATGATTGATTATTAAAAGGAAGAATGAGCTGTAGATTTAAGGAGCTTTATCATACAGAGAATCTGTATTACTATGAGGGCCTGTCGTGGTCGTAATCGTATGGTAGTTGGATTTACAACTACTTGTGCAATCAGTGCCTATCACCACTAAAGTTGTGATTTTGAACCCGCTACATAGCGAGGTGTGCTCGATACAACATTATGTGATAAAGTTTGTCAGTGACTTGAGACATGCAGATCGTGGTTTTCTCTGGGTACTCCGGGTTCCTCCATCAATAAAAGTGACCGCCACAATATAAGTGAAATATTGTTGAAAGTGGCATTAAACACCATAAACCTACCTGTATTACTCTAGGCTTTATTGTTCTGTTCTAAACAGATGATTTGGCTGTAGATCATACGTAGTAGATTTGTTTAAACATAAGAAAAAAGGGCTTAAAATTAAGAGGCATACATCATACATGTATATACAATGTATCTTGACCATTACAAAAATGTATATCATATTTTAATATTTTCATTTGAAAGCCCTAATTATGTTAGTATCGCCATCCAGTAAGCTATATGTAAGATTATCCAGTATCAGTTTTCAATTAGCAAAACATTTAATATCATTATTGAAAAACTTATCATCCAATGATGACTACTCATGTAATACGATATTTTTCACATGTAAGTTAACAAAACAACACAAATTTATCATTCAATTCATACATGAAGAGTAATCCACACCCAATATACCTTGTATAGATTACATGAACATTTAATGTAGCTACTATACATGTACCTTGTCATTATAAAAAGATTTAAATAATCCCATGGCCAACTATCTTTAGCTCACCTTGCCAAAGGCAATGTGAGCTTTTGCCATCACTTGGCGTCTGTCGTCTGTTAACTTTTCACATTTTAATCTTCTCCTCTGAAACCTATCAGCCAAATGAACTGAAACTTAGTAGGAAGCATCTATGGAAGGTCCTCTCTAAAGAGTGCACATTTTGTTATGATCCATTACCAAACATGGCCACGACAGGCAATTCTTGTTTCTGATTGGCCAATTTTTAAAAATCTCCTCCTCTTAAGATGCTATAGAACTAATATTTGTCATAAAGCATCATTTTATGTGTTTAGAAAAATCCTAGGATTTGTGGAATGACAAGGATTTAATTTTACCGATATGGTCTACATGTATATGATTCCAGTTTAAGTACATTTTGTACATACATACACACACATAGCAAATAGTTTCAGAAATTACATACTGGATGAGTATCATGACGATGATCAATACAGAGTCTTGAGCCTCTAGGACATTTTAATTTTAATTCATGTTTGTTTGTTTTTGAAAATGTGTATACATGTATTTTCATGATGATGTTTGTCTATTTCATTTATGTTTAATACTTAATTAAATTTAATTTATAATTTTTTTTATTTTTGAAAATGTGTATATGTTCATGATGTTTGTGTACATACAATGTATGTTATTAAATATTTCATTTGCTATTTATATACAATGTATATGTTTACTTATTTAAATTTAATTTATATTTTTTTTGTGTTTTTGAAAATGTCCATATTTTCATAATGTTTGTGTATATGTTATCAAATATTTCATTTGTTATATATGTTTACTGTTTTCATTTACACCATTTTGTATGAAATTTTGTTTACACATCTGCATGTATTATTATATGCACGTTTATGTAATAAACTTTGCTGAAAAAAAAATGTATATTTCTTCACAGAATAAGGGGTCGTCATGGTCATGATCGTATGGCAGGTGTACTCGTTACAACATTATGTGATAAAGTTTGTCAGTGACTTGCGGCAGGTCGGTAGTTTTCTCATGGTATTCCAATTTCATCCACCATAAACTGACCTGAAACTGAAATATTGTTTAAAGTGGCATTAAATACCTCCCCCCCTTTCACAGAATGCAAAACTAATATTGATTGACCACCAGTTCCTAGGAAGAAATAAAATAATTTAACCTCAGTGTTTCACACTATACTGCTATTTCCTTTCGATGAAAAATGGTGAGATTTTCTGTTTTGAATGACCACATTGGAGGTGTAATGTTTAGCATGCTTGCCTCGAGCACCGTAGATTGTGAATTCGAACCTGGATCAGGTCAAAACAGACTATAAAATAGGTATTTTTTGCTTCTCTGCTAAGCATGCAGCATTACGGAGTAAGAGCATAGACTTTTTGGCGTGGAGTCATGATAATGTGTCTGAGTGGAGCTATACATAGTCAACCTGCAGACTTTTGTTTCAGTGAACTAGCACTAGAAAAATCCAACTAAGTTATTACAAAGCTTGCATCTCATCAAATGCAACTTGTTCTCATCATGATATCACTAAAAATCTCATTTGGCATTACACAACAATCAGTCATTCTATTTTTAATGATTCATATATTTTTCTTTCTTAATTTATCATACAAATGTATAAAATTCCGTAAAAGATCATTTACATAATATAATTATCTTTTACTGCTACAGTCCGTTTAACTTCTATAAATGTTCAGAAAAAAATTCTTAACAATCCAGTTTTCAAATCGAACAATTTTTTTTAGATGTACATGTATATTAATTAGGAGATAACTGTATTGTATTTGACAATTTCACGGCATCAATTGGAGATTTGATGGTCACAAATTGAGTAAACGGATATTTGCGACCATTAAATCGACAATTGAAGCCGTGAAATTGTCAAATACAATACAGTTATATTCTAATGTAATCATGTTTATCTATACACAGATGTGTATTGCCGCATTATTGACAAGATGACGTAAGCGGTAATCGGCTAAAATTCTAAAAATATCTCGTGCTACAATGTATTTCAACCGTGGAATTAGTTCCATGAAAATAACACCATTAAATCGACAATTTATGCCATGAAATACAGTTATCTCCATTCTAATGTAATCATGTGTATAGATGTGTATTGCCACATTATTGACAAGATGACGTAAGCAGTAATCGGCTAAAATATCTCATGATGTTTCAACCGTGGAATTGATACCATGAAAATTACAGCATTGTCCAAACACAAACCAGGAATATTAAACAACTACCGGTACATTAGAATATATACGGACTCTGATATTAATATATGATATATACAGACTCTTGACAATTAATTTCAACAAATTTTGGTCCATTATTAAAAAAGTAACCAATCAGGTCTATATATTAATTATATTTTCTAAAGTGTAAAAATCTGTACTGAGAGAGTACAAACAAGATGAACTGTGAGCTAATGCTCATTTATGATACCCCCGCTCTTCGGCAAACAGGAAGTAGGAATCTGACGGGTGAAAAAACGCTTCCCACGATATGAAGCTTGTGACCAAATATCAGATTTCTGTCATCAATAGTTGCTGAGAAAAATGCGACTAAAAATGGGCATATACAAAATGTATGTTCAATGTATATAAAAATCAACAAAGTCAGCAAACAGGAAGTAGGAATCTGATGGGTCCAAAAACGCTTCCCACAATATGGCATACCTATATGAAGCTTGTGACCAATTATCAGATTCCTGTCATCAATAGTTGCTTAGAAAAATGCGGCGAAAAATGTGCATATACAAATGTATGTTAAGTGTGTATAAAAATCAACAAAATCGGCAAACAGGAAGTAGGAATCTGATGGGTCCAAAAACGCTTCCCACGATATGGGGTACCTATATGAAGCTTGTGACCAAATATCAGATTTCTGCCATCAATAGTTGCTGAGAAAAATGTGACGAAAAATGTGCATATATATATATATGTTCAATGTGTATAAAAACCAACTAAGTCGGCAAACAGGAAGTAGGAATCTGACGGGTCCAAAAATGCTACCCATAATATGGTATACCTATATGACGCTTATGACCAAATATCAGATTTCTGCCATCAACAGTTAATGAGAAAAATGTGACGAAAAATATCTTGGACGGACAGAAGGACGGATAGAGGTAAAACAGTATAATGATGTAAAAGACAAATCGTCAAAACACAATAACAGACACATGCTTTCAATGTCTATTTCATTGTACCATGTGACATTTAAATTTTAAAGGACATCAATTGGCCATCACCTTATATGTCATTGATATTTGTTATTTGATTAGTAAAGATGTATTTATAATTTTGAAAACAATAATATTACCATAGTAAAATAAAATAAAAGCATGTTTTGAAATTATTGCTGTTAAATTATTAAAATTAAAGTTATAGTTTCTTTGTTATTATATATAAAATTCATATATTATGTAAAAAACCATACAAGCTTTTCATAATTTTTACATAAAGATGATGATTTAAAAAAAGAGGCTTTGTAAAGTTTTTATGTTTGTTTTAACAAAGAAAATAATATTTAATAATTTTAACAACAATCTTTTCAAAACATGTTTCAATTTCATTTTATATCAATGAATGATGTATATGGTGATGGTCAATTGATGTCCTTTAATATTTAAATGTCATATGTCACATGGTACAATGAAATAGACATTGAAAGCACACGTCTGTTATTTTGTTTTCATGGCTTGGCTATTACACTATTTGTACTCACTCCATCCAGATTATTGCACTTTAGAAAATATAATTAACATAGAGACCTAATTGGGTTACTTTTTTAATAATGGACCAAAAATTTTGAAATTAATTGTCAGAGTTTGTATATATCATATATACATCTAGAAATAAAATTGTTGATTTGAAAACTAGATTTTTAAGAAAAAAAATTCTGAACATTTATAGAAGTCAAACAGATTATAAACATCACACCAAATCCCCAAAATATACATAACTGTACTAGTATACCAAGAAGGGTAGCAAGTATTAGGGGCCATCGTGGCCGTGATCATATGGTAGTTGGATTTACAACTACCTATGAAATCGGTGCCTATCACCACTGATGTGAGTTCGAATCTCAATCAGGGCGAGATGTACAACATTATGTGATAAAGTTTGTCAGTGACTTGCGACAGGTCGGTGCTTTTCTGTTGGTCCTCAGGTTTCTTCCATCAACAAAACTGACCGCCACGATGTAACTGAAATATTAATTTCTTGAAAGTGGCATTAAACACCATCAAACAAACAAACTTAATGTATTATATTTGAAGAAAAGTATTAAGTTTCCTTACCTTCACTTGACTCGAGAATATAATTTTAAGCATTAGAAACATAATATTTAGCTGAAATAGTTTTACGTTGTCGGCGAGTTTCAGTAAAAAAAACCATTTGTTTTTATCTTCATCAACCAGCACCGCATCGGTGGTGTAATGGTTAGCGTGCTTGCCTCGAGTCAAACCACAGATTATAATATTGGTATTTGTTGCTTCTCCGCTAAGCACGCAGCATTAAGGAGTAAGAGCAAAGACTAGTTGGCTCGGAATCAGAATAATGTGTCCGAGTGGAGCGACATGTCTACCAACGGACTGTTGTTTCAGTGAGCTAGCACTATAAAAATCCAACTCAGCGTGTTGATCTAGAACAAAGAGGACCTCATCATCATCTCATTGTAAATTAACTTGTTCTCGCCATGATATAGCTGAAAAATTGCTGAATTGGTATTAAACAACAATCACTCACACATCAACCAGCCTTGAAAGGTCTTCTAATACAATTTAGCATTTTCAGGAGTTATTTTTGATGTCAGACATATTTTTGCTCCTATGAAAACGGATTCTCTTTATCACGTCAAAGTTAGGAATGTAGTAAATTTTAACCAATTAAATCACCACGTTCTACTCTCAAATTGTTTAGAACTTCTACACTCAAAATTGACTGACGACTTATACTACAAGGGGCCGTCATTTTCGTGATCATATGGTAGTTGGATTTACAACTACCTAAGCAATGCCTATTACCACTAACATTGTAAGTTTGAATCCAGATCATTTCAAGTTGTACTCAATACATTATGTGATGAAGTTTGTCAGTGACTTGCGACAGATTGGTGGTTTTCACCAGCTACTCGTTTCCTCCACAAATAAAACTGACCGCCACGATATAACAGAAAAACTGTTGAAAGTGATGTTAAACACCATAACCCTAACCCTGAAACTACATCTGCCATTTATGTATTTATGTATAAATGAAGATAAAGTTATAAGTATATAATATAGGGGTTTGGTGCATTTCATGTGACAATTGTTACCTGCCCCTTGTGGGTCACATGATGCTTTGGTTCAGGCGACCTAATAATAACGATAACAGTATAGACAACCACCAAGGTCCCAACAACATATTTTCTCAAGTCAACTAAAATATAACCGTAACAATTTATTCTCCAAATCAAAGAAAAAAAAATGCTATCAAATGCACTATAAATCTATAAAAAAATACACAAAACCACAAATCCTTGTACCGATTTCCTTCACCAATAAAAATAACCACCAGGAGGAAACATTGTTGAAAGTAGTGTTGACAACACATACTACCACACCCAATATATCTAGATAACAATAAAGGGCTGATGTTGATTAGATGTTTATGTATCTCCAAATAAAAAAAATAAAAATATATAACAAACATCTAATATTGATGAGATTGGCTTAATAATAAAGAGTACACATGTACATGTATTTAGAGTACACATGTACATGTATTTCATTAATAATAAAGAGTACACATGTACATGTATTTCATTAATAATAAACAGTACATGTACATGTATTTCATTAATAACAAAGAGTACATGTACATGTATTTAGAGTACACATGTACATGTATTTCATTAATAATAAAGAGTACACATGTACATGTATTTAGAGTACACATGTACATGTATTTCATTAATAATAAAGAGTACACATGTACATGTATTTCATTAATAATAAAGAGTACACATGTACATGTATTTCATTAATAATAAAGAATACACATGTACATGTATTTCATTAATAATAAAGAGTACACATGTACATGTATTTCAATCAAGAATGCGACCAAACAATTTCTCAAATATTTATTTCAGCAAAGTATTTAAATGGTGACAACATATATACCAGTAACTAAAAAATAATAAAAACATATTACATGCATGTAGTTTTGTACACATGTATTCAATGCATTTTAAAGATTAATTTGGAATCGTAATACACACATACAAAGAACAACTTTATAACAGCTGCAACTAGCCATCTGTCATATTTCTTTTCACCTTAAAACACAATTAGGTATGTTAGGTTAATGCCACTTTCAACAATATTTCTGTTATATCATGGCGGTCAGTTTTATTGGTGGAAGAAATCAGAGTACTCTGAGAAAAACACGGACCTGCCGCAAGTCACTGACAAACTTTATCACATAATGTTGTATCGAGTACACCTCGTTTGAGCGGGACTGAAACTCACAACGTTAGTGGTGATAGGTACTGATTGCATAGGTAGTTATAAATTCAACTACCATATGATCACGACCACAGTGGCTCCTAAACACAATTAGAAGTGATTCCAAAGGAAATGTACTATGCAAGTAATTATGTCCAAATATCCATAAATTTTGATTTAGCATAAAATGAACTGACAGCTTCGAAGTAAAATTTACAAACCAAATACATTACAAAAAGAAACAATACAATGATATAATTTTATGTGATCAAGTTTGTCTGTGACTTGTCCGGCCGGTCAGTTGGTTTCTCCGGTTCCCCATCCACCAATAAAACTGATCACCACAAAATAACTGAATATTGTTAAACAACCATAATAACTATAATCCCTACCCAGACTATATAAGGGAGATAATAAAATAATATTCCTTACAGTATACTTTATTATCTCCCTTGTATAACTTACTTTAATATTTATGTTTGTCATTGTGATTAAAAATTATACATGTGTGTATGTTGCAAAAAAGTAAGGGAGGTTAATATGCTCATTTGGTTTTTTTCTCTGTACAAATGAGTTTGTAAACAAGCGGGGGCCCTAAGTGAGCTATCCTGGGCTGCTTATGTTATTGTAGAGTGGGAGTTTGTTCAATAAACTGTATGTATTTAAAAAAAAATATATTCAGAATAACATATTACAGATATTACTGTACAATTGACCTAAAAGATTATGTGACCTGATCAGTCACTTGGTAAAGAAGATTTCTTGAACTAATGTATATTGTAGCATATCATGATATACATTTTGACCACTCAGGACTTGAATCAAATAGACCCTACAACATTTATACATTTGTATATTGCAATGGTAGTTCATGCTAATTTTACATTTATAGTCCTGGACTGGGTTGCACACCCTTAACTAAACCTTAAATGTAAATTAATTTCAGGTACATTCCAAGCAAATTTAAGCTTGAGGTTTGTGCAACCCAGTCCTAGTTCTTAAGATGGTTTTAAAAAAAATATTTACCATTGAACTTTGGATCTTCATTTGTATAAAGTTGATTTTCCACTTCACGACGATCTAACTAATGTAGTATTTCTATTGCTGGTTCTTGAGAAGAATTTTTTTTTAAAGCTTTAGTAAATTTCAACCCTTTAGACCCCCATAGATCAACTCCATCAAGTCTGAATCTGATCTAATAAGGATTACACAAACAAAATTTGGTTCCTTTTAGTTGAGCCGTTCTACATGTAATTAAATCTCACTTGGTCATTGGCCAGGTCAGCTAAATATGTTATTGGTGCTTTTGTTACATAAATATACACAATATGAAGAAATGATGATAATATTTGTTGTCATAAATATCTGTTTTACTGTGAAAACACATTTTATGATAGTAAAATCTATGATGTCAGTAAATACAGTGTAAACCGAGAATCTGCCTAAACCAGACAGACTTTACAGTCTCATCTACTAAATGTCTATGTAATTTGAACCTGTGTACACCAATACACCTGTCTAAACCAAACAGACTTTACAGTCTCAAATACTAAATGTCTATGTAATTTGAACCTGTGTAAACCATTACACCTGTCTATACTGAACAAAGGGGTTTGGTTTTGGCAGGTTTTACTGTATAAAATTATCATAGATTCCTTAAATCATGAAGAGCTATTACAACAAATGAAACAAAATTAATATCGCCTGTTATACGATCTCTGATGTTGTTGCCAAGGGGGACGATTTCCGTAAGGATTCTGTGGAGGATAGTTTCTTTGACGATGAGTATCTAATGTAGTCCTTTGTTGTTGTAATATTTTTTCCCTGCGGATCTGCATTGAAAGGGGATCCATATTTTGCGCATTACTGTCATGGAATTGTCCCTGTGCGGGTAACATATCGTTGTCTCTAGGCGATTGATTAGAGCCGTAGTTGTAACGATCACCGTCTCTTGGACTTTGTCTCATATTGTAACTATTATCACTACTTTGTCTCCCATATCTTTGATCTTTTCCATGCCATGTGTTGGCTTTTGTCATTGGACTAGTGCTACCAGAATACTGTGGACTGTTTGAGACACCAACTTGAGCTGGAGACTGTTGATTGTATGGGTTTGGTGAACTATGTGATGAACCTAAAATCAAAATATATACATTGTATTAAAATGAAAAACAAAAATTACCACACTGTCGGAACAGTTCCCCAAAATCCAAGAGAAAAATCGTCGAAATAGAGGTAAAAATCAATACCCCTAATGCACACATATATGACCGATTAATGTCTGCTTGGTACAGCCACTTCAATAAAAAGTGGCAGGGTTAAACTAGAGCTTTATGGGCCCAAACCTCACCTCTTAGTGAAATGACATATTACACAAACTAGATACCAATGACAACATTGACAAAATTCAACATGGAATTAAAAAAAAAACTAGATGCGTTGGAACGACATGAATGTCCCCGCCATGAATATTAATGAGGCTCGCAAATTGTTCACCCTTTTTTAATTCCCTCAGTAATAGGCTAAGAATAACAAACTATTGTTCAAGATCTGTATCCTCAAGCCTCCTTAAATTTGCATGATTTATTCATGGAAACAATATTGCCTGAACAAATCTTGATATGATCAGGAATCTACAACACTTGCATATGAATAAGAAGTCCTATACCTATAAAACGTTACCTTTTAATAGTCATTGAATTTTTTTCTGAATTAAAAGTGTCATGTGGTCTGAGTAATAACAACCATTGTAAATTATTGATGGCAAATGTCCTTCAAAGAAAACAAGGTCCAATCTGTAGATTGTGGTGGGGTTGGTCACACACTGTTGTAGGTCATTTGTTTTGAAATGCTAACCTACTTTTTCATAAAGAGATGGAGTGGTATTGCGATTAACATTGAAATTTCCAAGTCAATATCTCAAAGCATAGTGAAATAAAGTGGTGACAACTAAATATTTGGCCAAAGTTAAAAGTCCAAGGTGCGTAAATTAGCCCAAACTCATTCAATCGGAACGAAATTCAAACTTGATTGGTAACTCATCACTATACACTCACATACATGTACCAAAAATCATAGTGATATAAAGTGGTGACAACTAAATAATTGGCCAAATTTCAAAGCCCAATGGCTGTAAGTTGCCCAAAAATCATTCAACCGGAACAAATTTCAAAATTGATCTGTAACTCATCATTATACACTCTCATACCAAAAATCAAGTCAATATCTCAAATCATAGTGAAATAAAGTGGTGACAACTAAATATTTGGCCAAATTTCAAAGTCCAAGGGCCATAACTTGGCCAAAAATCATTGGACCGGAAAGAAATGTACACTTGATATGTAACTCATCATTATACTCATATACCAAAAATCAAGAAAATATCTCCAAGCATAGTGAAAAAAAGTGGTGACAACTAAATATTTGACCAAATTTCAAAGTCCAAGGGCCATAACTCGGCCAAAAATCATTGGACCGGAACGAAACGTATACTCGATCTGTAACTTATCTCTATACACCCACCTACCAAATATCAAGTCAATATCTCAAAGCATAGCGAAAAAAAGTGGTGACAACTGTTTTATTTTGGAATTACCTAATGACGGACATGGGTAACACTATATGTCCCGGCCACTTAGTGGTGGGGACATACAAATTTTGTCAAATCTGTCCAAAATAAGAGTGCACATCTTCATGAGTTTGCAATCACTGTTGAATGAAAACTTGCCAGAGATGTAGGTATAGATTGCTTTGTACTTACAGGTCTAATAAGAGAAATGTGGTGAATAAATCTTTTATTAAGAATGTGCTAAAATTACTGATCTGTTCGAATTCTATATTTGTGACATTATACACAGAAAATTCCCAGAACTCTGACAGAGTGGAATTAAAATGAGACTTAATACATCATGTGTTTTGAAATATATATAAAAAAGTACCTGTCCGTGCTTGAAGTTTCAGGCTATACCCATATAACTGTATTCCTGACATTAGATCTATTGTGAATGGTACAGAACATGCATGTTTGAAAGTGACAAAGGCAAAACTTTTCAATCTGCCATCTTTATCTGTGGCTATTTTCACTTTCTCCAATGGACCAGCCTGTTAAAAAACAAACAAAAACAACATGTCATACAACTTTTCGAGTACAATGTCAATGAAATAATTTTCACGGGTACTGGCAATGACTCATATTGACTGACTGTTGTTTAATGTCAAGTGTGAGCAGTATTTCAGCTATATCATGTCTTTACTGCTGATGTTTACATGGTAATTTACTAAAGATATCATATATACATTTCGTGGACTTTTAAAGTTTATGCTGGTTCTAGACGAATAAAATAATTATCACAATCGAAACAATTTATTTTTGTGATAGCAACAGTTTTTAAAATGATTGAGTTTTATTCAAAGTTTGCAACCAAAATGAAAAGGGAATTATAGCAATATCATAAAAAGCTTTATTATACATGGCAATGGGAGGGGCCGTCGTGGTCACAATCATAGAAGTTAGATTTACAACAACTCATGCAATCAGTGCCTATCACCACTAGCATTGTGAGTTCGAATCCTGAACTGCCATGATATAGCTGAAATATTGTCGAAAGTGACATTAAACACCATAAACCAACCAACCAACAAACATGGCAAAGTGTTTTTTTACACGATTAACTGAAAATTTGAAACAAAAATATTTGCATGTTCCTTTCCTTACATATGCATTGTATTTTGCTATGAACAAAAGTCTTATGATGCCTTGACTAGCGGGTGATTGTAAAACAAGAAACGAAACGAGATAACAGAAACGAAACCAAACCAAAAAAAATCATCAATAAATAAAAAAACGAAACAAACATTAATGAAACAATTTTTTTTTACATGAGACAACAATCCACAAAATGCCAGTGGCAGATTGAAAAACCTTTAAAATTTATGGGAAGATTTGGCTATGGAAGAAAATAATAATCAGGATTTCATATCAAAAAGCTCACCACTTTCCTGCTTCTTGTGTGTTATGTAAATTTCTGAGATTCATAGAAAAGAAGAAATATATTTGATTGATACCAAATCCCCTCTCCAGGAAGCGACGGTCAACAGTCACCCCATGGTCTTCAATACGGTGGAAACCCACATCATGAAGCGATCTCCGAGTAGCCCATGAAACAACACAGTCTACACCACTCGATATCTATTTGTGAAGTTAAATTAAAGATTCTAATGGAAACACACGAACTACTGGGCAGATTACCAGTTTGAAGAAATAAACTATGTGGACCTTGTTTTTTGACGGTTCATCAGTATGATAAGTGGCTGTGTAAAACAGTTCACCATCTGTGTTGGTTTGATCTATACAGACAAAACAATCAATTAATAGTAAACTTCATCTTATGCCATGGAAATCTGAATTTTTGCTCTGAAAAATTCCTGGAGCCTTGATACAATTTGTCGAGCGAAACTAAAGTTATGCTATGGAAACCAGAGATGTACATGTGAATACACATCTTTGTGGAAACCAAATTCTTTTCTTAAACCTGTTGTTTTTTTTAAATTGATAGTTCGATCTTAAAATCAGTAGACTTCTTGTTCCATTAAAAACATCAGTAAGTTTCATCAAAATGTGAGAAATTAAGATTTCCTAAAGGACGTGTTCAGATTTTTTTCTAAGTTATTAGGAAATCGGAAAACAACACCCCCTAAAACAACAACAAAAAACCTAACAAAAAAAGGCAGAGTTCACAGCATAACACAGGATTGTGCTGAAATCGATCTTGACCTCAAAATTGTAGTCCTAACATTGTGTTTGTAAGACACTTTTTGGTGCTCCCTTCCCCCGCCCCCCAGTTTAGAAAAAAAACCCACTAAGTTCAACATCTTTTGATAAAATTCAAAATCCTGTTGATAAGCACCGGCTTTAGTTTGTGTTCAAGAGATCAGAGCTCTGGATTAAAAACTAGAAAAAGTCTGTGACTGCACGGACAAACTTGAATTACAAACATACCCTTTATCTAGAAAAAAATACCAAGTTCAACATTATGTCCTTTTGTGAATTTTTGATTAAAATCCTGATCAAACACCCTTCAAAATATAAAATTCTTAGATCAAAAAGAAGTTAGCCGGACGGACGAACGGGTGGACATGGGTAAATTGATATGCTGCTCGACTTTTCGTCATGGAGCATAATAAAAAAGGAAACAAAATGAAAAATAACCTAAATCACAATGAGCCCTTGCCAATATAAATCTCACTGTAACAACAGGCGCATGGGGCATGGATATCGTTTCCTCCCACCCCCCCTTTTTTCAAAATTTTCATATAAATCATTCCCTTTTCAAAAATTTCATAATCATTCGTTTTTCTTCATTTGACAATATCAGTAGATGTCATACATCATGAATAATACGTGTATTCTGTGTCCACAGATTTTCGACTGATACAGTATAGAGAGAAGATAAGCAACTCAATTTTCATATATCGCGCCATATCGCTCACCTCGGTTGGGAAACCCCCGTGTTTTTTTTAACACTTTTTACCTTGTCTACATATGGCACTGTCTTATCAAACTGTTTCTAAGACACTTACCTAATTGCCCATGTTTGAATGTCAGTCGCTACGTCGATCTTTCCAAGAAATCTCACCGAGAATAGCGAAGCAGCTTCATTTCCAGGTCAAACTACATCATCTAAGACGGAAGTGCAAGAATGATAACCCTGGGTTTTTAACGAATGGAATACCTGCAATGAAAAACCCAGATGCGCTCCGAATATTTTTCCCAAATTTTTTTGGCAGAAAATATAAATCGCTGAAAAAACATAACAGCAACCATCTGAATATGGAAACATTGAAATAATTTCATGGTAAATAACTGTTAACACATACAAAGAATTTCTCTGGGAGAAATTCAAACTGAGAAATAGATATGATTGAATGGTTAGAACTGAAGTCAAAATTTCAATGAAAATCAGTCACATGAAATGAAAAAGAAATAGCCCCCTTAGTTAAATGGTCCCTCCGGCTCCCTTACACTTTTTTATCAGTTGGGAGCCCTTTTATTGAGGAAGGGGGTAAAATGCCATAGTCCCATTCTATAGCTGTTTTTTTTTTTAGCTGTATATGTATTTGTTTGGGTATGATTTTAATAATTTGAAGTAGAGGCAAGCTGAATATTTCTTTTTCATTGAAATTTTGACTTCAGTTCTAACCATTCAATAATATCTATTTCTCAGTTTTAATTTCCCCCAGAGAAATTCTTTGTATGTGTTAACAGTTATTTACCATGAAATTATTTCAATGTTTCCATATTCAGATGGTCGCTGTGCCATTTTTACGAAATAATCCGTCTGCTGTTATGTTTTTTCAGCGATTTATATTTTCCGCCAAAAAATTCAGAGCGCATCTGGGTTTTTCATTGCAGGTATTCCCTTCGTAAAAAAACCCAGGGTTATCGTTCTTGCACTTCCGTCTAAGATGATGTAGTTTGACCTGGAAACAAAGCTGCTTCGCTATTCTCGGTGAGATTTCTTGGAAAAGATCGACGTACCGACTGAAATTCGAACATGGGCAATTAGGTAAGTGTCTTAGAAACAGATTGATACGACAGTGCCATATGTAGACAAGGTAAAAAGTGTAAAAAACACGGGGGTTCATACCTGTTAACCCTCCCCCTTTTCGCGGGAGTCTCCCACGTAAGAGCCTTATCTCCCGCATGGACTGGGTCTCATGCGCGGGAGACATTAATCTCCCGCACGATATCCCCCCAACAAAAAATCAAGTACAATAAAATCTTGACCTACATTTTGCGATCAATATTTCTGGAAATTCCCCATTTGGAACTCCTGCACTGATGAAAAATGCCGAGAGATACGAATAGTAAAGGTGTTTAAATGATATCCGGTTATTGATCTGTTTGACACCTTTACAGGTAAATTGGGTCATGGAGATTAATTAAGGTGTTGATGATTATACAACAATTATCCACTGATTGACAGTTAATTGGGGATAAGGAAGTGGGTTTGTGGCACACGCTTAGATGATTAGAAGTGTGATAGCGGCAATTAAAAATAGTTATAAACCGTTGTGCAAACAGGAGTCGGACAACCTTTGATGCCGAGGAAAACTTCTTATTTCGATCAAACGTGCAATGAATTCATCTCGGATTGAGTTGCTATGGCTTGTTTGGGACCAAAGCCGATCAAAGTATTATTTAAGGACTAAGTTCCAGGATGGAATTGATAAACTACAAAAATGCCAAAACGTATGCTATCACCCAACGCACCAGCAGCAAAGTGACTTTTTACTTTTAGTGCTCTATGACTTTATTGTTCAGAGCATTCTGTCTTCATTGTTATTGCTTTATTATAACCTTATGATTATGAATAAATTATAAATACAGTTTTTATCCTTCATTCATCATATGAAACACTACTAATAAGACAGAAATGTAAACAATATATATTGAAATGGAATGCAGTTGGTTCAATACTGAAACAAACAAAAAGAAAACATCAATTAACAATAAAAACATGCATCAAATACCTCGATAAAAATCTCCAGTTTTGAGACCAAATCTCCAGCCAAAAATTTACAAATCTCCAGGTGTAGCATAGCAACTCTATCACATGTATGCAACTATAAGGTACAATTTTGTGCGTTTAAAGGCGACGCACAAAATCTCCCCCTTAGAAGAGTTGGTAGGGGGGAGATCTCCCCCCTAGCAGATCCCAGAGGTTAACAGGTATGGGGGTTTCCCAACCGAGTTGAGCGATATGGTGCGAAATATGAAAATTGAGTTGCTTACCTTCTCTCTATACTGTATCAGTCGAAAAACTGTGGACACAGAATACACGTATTATTCATGATGTATGACGTCTACTGATATTGCCAAATTTTGAAAAAGGAATGATTATGAAAATTTTGAAAAAGGAATGATTTATATGAAAATTTTGAAAAAAGAGGGGAGGAGGAAACGAAATCCATGCCCCATGCACCTGTGGCTGAAACTTAAAACACCCCTGCAAAAGATTTGTCGGTGTTTACTTTTATTTATAAAGTTCAAATGATGTTGCGAAGGTGCTAGTTGATCGCAAACATATGAATTAAAAAATTCGGTTTCGTAAAGGAACTTTTAAATGAGTTATATTTTGATGTTTTTAAACCATTTTTGACGGCATAAAACAGTAATATGCTTGATTGAAAAGGGCTGGTTTTGTTGATCTCACAGGATTTATAAAACGTGGGAGAACATTTTGCTTCACTTTTGCAGCCAGCTATGAGAAAGGATGGATGGACAGAAAGGATATAGGTAATCTATAATTTCATATACCAAACACAATTAATAGGAGATGTTTATGTCCTAACCCATTTTTGTAACATAAAAATGTAAGCCCCTTCCTCATCTTCATCCATCTCAACAGTTCGATAAATTTGTGAAATTCAGGATTTAAAAAAAAATCACATTACAAATCTCAGGTGGCAAAACTGGGTATGGAAATGGAAATATTTTTTTCTTTTCCAGTAGCGGATCCAGACATTCTGAAAATCTGAAAAGAATACTAGGGTACATTGGAGGGGAGGTGGCTGCACAAAATGTTTCTAAATTCCCGAAAATTTTAAAGGTTTTTCAGTCCGCCACTCACAATTTTGTGGATTGTTATCTCATGTAAAAAAAATCGTTTCTTTAATGTTTGTTTCGTTTTTTTATTTATTGATGATTTATTTTGTTTCGTTTCTGCTTTATCTTGTTTCGTTTCTGTTGTGTCTCGTTTCGTTTCTTGTTTTACAATCACCCATGACTAGCTCATCTTCTCAGGTCGCACCTTCTCTTAAAAATCTCTATATGTTCCTTTCACTGCCAGTGCATATACATTACATATACAATGTTTTCGGCATGACCGAAAGTATTATCTGTGACTAGCCTATCTATTGCGTGGACTACCCTGTTGTTTCTGTGCTCTTACGATGCGTTTATTTTAAGGGCATTAAACTAAATATTACTTGTAAAAATAGTTCGAACAGGATTTCTTCTGTAACTTTATCCGATAAATTTCCAACCCAAACCGTCCTGTCAACATCTGACATTCTTCTTTCAGATTTTGATTTTGTGTGTTGGATTTTTTAAAATGCGATGTCAATAATAATGATCTTTTCTTATGCCAGATGACTGTTTTATTAAACATCCTAAAGATTACGAAAATAAATAGTAATATCAAAATGAAACGGAATATGTTCCGTATATTATTTCAGTAATTTGAGTTTTATTTTTTTTTATAACAAGTGTGGACACAGAAATGTGCTGTCCAAAAGGTAATAGTGGATGTCAATATTTCATATTATTAACTTAAAAAAAAAAGAAAAAATCATGGACGCAGGGGTCCTGGATTTTTTTTAAATAAAAAAACTAATCCTGGATTATTATTTTTGCTTAAAGTCCGGTCCTTTGCTTTTATTTAAAATTTTCATCATAGCCCCCCTCCCCCTCCCAAGGGATATAACATTGTATCATTAATAATAAATTAATAAATAATAAATTCAGATTTTCTATTTCAAATAAATCTCATTTACAAAACCACTGATATTTGTTCAATTTTAAACGCTGATTTAAGCTTTAGTCAAAACAAATTTTTATTTTTCTCTGTAAACTGTCGAAACATATCATTTATTTAACTATAAAATTCACAAATAAAATCCCCCCCCCCCCCCCCTTTTCCCTTTTTTCTTGTTTAAATCAATGATCAACAACATTCCAGAATCAAACAAATGAATAAATATAACATAGATTTCTTTTACATGCATCTTTTTACCATGCGGAGTCAGTGTATTTGAAATCGGTCATCCAATCAGGATGCTCATTATTCTTGTCCAAGATAAAAATACATCGCTAAAATTACCTGTGGGTGTTTCCCCACCTCAACTCGTAAATTTACATAGAAATCTGAGATATTTCGTCATAAAACTTCACACATGGTTTTATCTATCAAATTTCTTGAAGACAAACATACAATTTTATTGCATTTATCAATATTTTATGTGTATCAACAGTTTTTTCAACACCGTATCTATTTCTCGATACAGTCGCCCGATTACAGTGACCCGTGACCCACTTTAGCACGTTCTACCAGGTTTTTTTCTTAATAATGTTGTTTAAAAATACAAGTGTGGACACAGAAATGTGCTGTCCAAAAGGCAAGTGTGGATGTCAATAGTTCATACACCACAACCAAAACCAGTACCTAATAAAGGTTATTTCAGAAACGTATTGCTCTCTCTAAATTAGATAAGTCAATTGCTATCACTGGGTCGATACCTCTCAGAGATCTATGCTAACACCAAATAAGTAAATTTCTGACCATTAAGTGAAGCACACAAAGTATGTCACTCAAGTAATGGGACTACATGTATAACCCTATTTTTTTTATTTTTTTATTCCGCTCTTCCTCACAGGAACAATAGTACTGTAGTTCTAGAATACCGCCGATGATGATGGCAAACAACATTCAAAATACAATGAAAACGAATACTAGTAGTCACTCCCCACAAATCATTGCATAAATGCATCAAATTCATTTTCCTTCAGTTGATTAACAATTGATGGTTTTATGGGTGACTAGCAATTCAGCGACAAATCTTTTACCAGGGAATCATTAGTCCCCGAGGTATATCATCACGCAGAGCTTAGTAGTGTTTCGCCACTGACATGGTAAGATGTACGACTGCAATTTACAGTTGCTGAATACCTGGTGATATAATTATTAACAGGTTCATAACCAGTGCATAGTCGTTCTTCTGTTGAAGAAATGTGGGGCGAAATAAAGACGAAATATAGATAAATTTGATCCATCAAACATTACATCAAGACGCGTTAGTCAGCCATTGATACGCAACATCTACGGTGGAGAGGATATCGAGGAGAAAAAAAGAAGAAAATAGAAAAAGAAGCGTTTAGCAACAGGTAAAAGAACTAAGAAAAACCCATATCAAACGGACATAAAAGAGAAAATGTTTGTAAAGAACCAATGTAAAACAGCACATAAAATATATCATTATTTTATACACTGCCCTTTATATAATATTCATAGGCAACAACTTGTTGATTCCTTTAATGAACTTAACTTAGAATTTACTATTTAAACCATTCTTTATGGAAGTGAAATCTCTGATTATAATCAGAATGTAAAACTTTTTCGTGCAGTACATTCCTTTATTAAGCGGAGCAAACGATTTGATAATAATATAGTAATATAAATTTAATTTTTTTTAAACATTTTAAACTATAACAGTATTCTCACATAAGATGGACCATGATTGTAAATATCGGTACTATACCTCTCACATGACTAAATTAAATTAACTTATTGATATTCTATTTATAATTTATTTTGTTTTATAAATATATACATGTATATATAATGTCATAAATCTCATGTTTACACTATGATTACCTACTGCATGCTAATAAAAAATTTCTGAAATGAATTAAGTATTTAAATTAAATTGAGAGGTAATAAATCTAGCAACATCGTACACTGGTAACACTTTTAGATAGCAACTAAGTGTATTTAAAAAAATTAGTAGATCTCAAATCAGCCAAATTGTCGATAAAATCTAATCAATGTTAATTACTTATCAATAACTGAATATATGAGATTTCTGACTGCTATTGTATACTCGAGTTATTTCCCTTTGAGTATGAAATTCTATATTGTGTATTGTATATATTAACTGCATACATTGTTGATTGTTGCTGTTGCCTTGTGTATGGAGAGGATTTATAAAGGCTATTGCCTGCTATCCAATCCATTTAATTTAATTATGAATAAAATATGTTTAAAATGAAAAAAAAAAAGAAAATGAAAATAAAATATATGTTGATAAAATTGTTTGTGCCTGAAGAAGATAATAAACCGAAGAAGCTCTGAGGTTTTATTAAAAAGCAGAGTAAGATATAATTCTGGTGTTGCTCTGATCCACTAAACGCCCATCTAATATGAATACTAAATGTGGGATCTTTAATGTACTACATGGCTTAATGTACACAAGGCTACATGACTTGTATATAATACCACACCATCTCCTTAAGGAACTAGCCGTACAGTTGTATCAGTGCTTACTATCTTTTTTTCAATTATCACTGTAGGAAGAAAAAAGACCAATGAGTGGACAAAACAGGGGCGGATCCAGGATTTCAAGTTAGGAGGGGGCGCACTTAAAAAAATTGCGCCGAGCGGAGGGAGGCGGAACATTTTTTGGGGTATTTCGTGTGAAAAATCACGATTTTACACCTAAAAATCATATTTTTTCCAATTTTAAGGAGGCCCCCCCCCCCCCCCTGCAAAATGTTTGAATATGCCCAAAATGGTAATTAGAAGCCGTAAATCAAAGGACAGACAACACAATGGCCCACAAAAAATGACAAGAGGACTAGCAATGATCTACAGAACACTACATAGAAAACTACCCATTGAGCAACACGAACCCTCAAAAAAGCGTGGGTGAACTCAGGTGCACATGAATGGTAAGTCGTTCCTGCTCCACCCGTCGTGTTACTCTTGTTACAAACCCGGTGACGAGTTATTAATAGTAAAAGACCGGATTGTGATTACGAAAAACGCCAACGTAGTAGATTTTTTTTAGCAAAGCTACGTTGCTTCTAGGTTGACAACATCGGTACAAAAATTCTACAATGGTCATCACGAACTGGTTGATCGTTGAGAAATCTCTGTTTATCAAAATATATATTTTCTTTCCTATGTCACCGACAAAATTGGCACCTTTTCAACAATTATTTAACTCTTTTGTTCACTTGTGCAATAAAAGTCGAATCTCATTTTATATCGCAAGGCCTTGGAAGAACTTTCTGGAGTTATTACTTTATTTGACCAACCTCTCCAGTGGTTTTGAACTGTCTGGGTTAGCTTTACTCTCCATTGGAATAGAGTTGACTACTGAGGTGGATTATAATAAAGTAATAGATGACTTGCTATAATGGAACAAAGACAAAAGAAACTGTTGTAGTTCCTTCATAAATTTCCACCATGCTTTGTTTTGTTTTCATGTTACGCTTAAAAATATAATAATTAACTAGCACACATGTTTTATTGGGTTTTGAGATTTGCGAGCTTACTGTACATTTTTTGAATTGTGTTTTACTTAAAAAGCAAAATGACAATTATGTACTTCCTTTAAAGAAGTGTTTGAATACACCAAAGGAGTAATCAGAATCCGTATATCGAAGAAGAAGAGACAACACAATAGCCAAAAGAAAAAGTACAAAAGTACAAACAACGATCTACAAAACATACACATAAAACTAAAAATCGAGTAACACGAACCTTACTAATAACCGGGGGGTGAACCCAGGTGTTCCGGAAGGGTAAGCAGTTGCTGCACCACTAGCGGCACCCGTCGTGTGAATCTAGTTGCAAACCAGGTGATAAATCATGAATGAGGAAAGGACCGTACCTTCCTTGTATTTCAACACAAAAAAATATATAATCAATGATTTAAAAATTGTTTGATGTGTATCATGGCGCCTTTTTTATGTGCTCGCTCCCCCTAATTTTAGAACCTGGCTACGCCCCTGGAAACATTCTTGACCACATAGTTAGAAATAACACCCTTGCACGATTTTTACAATAGATGATCCTGCGAATTTCAACCAATCATAACGGTCAACCACTTAATTAAGAATATGGACACCAAAGAGGAAGTAGATCTACAGTATTACTAGATTTTAGTAATACCTTTGATATTAAGTGCTACACTTTACAAAATCGAATTCTGTGGAATATATGGTAATCTCTACAACGGGTTTAAAATCTATGGTCTATGGAAAGACTTTTCAAGTGAACGTCATCAATAAGTGGTACTAGAAGGTGAATTTTGAGTTCCATCTCTACCCGTACCTCTAAGGAGTGGCATTAGTTTTAATACAAAATACATTATTTAGAAACTGTAGATTTCAATCACAAATATATCTAATAAACCATGTCAGTGCTTAAGCACCAACTACAGAGCGGGTGATACTCTCGGGCATTAATAGCCAATCAACAGAGGTGTCGACTCCATAATAATAATAAAAACGTAGACATATAATTCAATACACACGACACGTTTCTAGAATAAACTTCATCAGGTATGTTCATAGTCAAAAGATTGGAAAGCCAAATTATTCAAAATATTTCGAAGCAAGTATTTCAAGTATTTAACAGCCATGAAACCAAAGGGCCTAAGCATGATAGCCAACACGTAGAACATACGTCCAATCTTTAGTCACATTAAAAACTATGATTTTCTCAGCACCTCCTCTGCAGAGGATAATGAACTACTATTGTTTTGTTGGTCAATTCACGCTGTATAACTGTGGATCTACATGTTTGACATTCAAAGCCATAGTTCTGAAATTAGGTAAGCAGCTGTCACATAACGTATGTGTGTCGTCATTCTTACTCTACTTCTTGATCTAGTTACATGCTGCTTAAACATAGAACACTGGTGTCAATTAGATGATCGTAACCTTTAAGTTGCCATCATACCAAGATGGTGGACGCCAAACAGGTGATATAGTTTTTTCCCCATCATTCTAAGTTTCCAAAATATTTTGCTTGACGCCAAGATGGCGAAGAATTGGTCTTTACAGATGAATTTACTTGTATTATCAAATTAGTATCTTATATCCCACCATAGTCGAGTACAGGTATATAGAAAATATATAAAATGGAAAACCGTTCAGAACATCCCTTTGAAATCGCATGTGATACGATCAATCTAAAAATTATTCATTCCAAACTCTACGAAACACATAATGACTTCACTTTTCCAGTAGTCAAGTACCCTTTCAACACTAGCAGTATTCCAGCAGTACCAACGTATGGAGTTTACATTTCACAACTCATACGTTATTCTAAGGAGTATACTCAGTACAGAGATTTTCTGGGCAAAGTTGAGATGTTGACGTAAAAGCTAAGCAAACAAGGCTATGTTATTCCTAGCTTGAAGAGATCGCTACAAAAATTCTACGTTCGTCCAATGGCAATGGATCTTTCCCCTTTTATGTAGATGTTTTCATTGCTCTGTCACCGACAAGACATTAAGTCGGGTTCATGTTACTCGTGGAGCAGGAACTGCTGCCATTCCGGAGCACATGAGTTCACCCCCGGTTTTTAGTGGGGTTCGTGGTATTCGATCTTTTGTTTTATGTGCATGTTTTGTAGATCGTTGTTTGTCCTTTTGTACTTTTTCTTTTGGCCATTGTGTTTTCTGTCCTTCTTCGATCTACGAATTCTGATTACCCGTTTGGTATCTTCAAACTCTTATTACCATACCTGACTCTATGAGTAGCACGGGGGTATCTTATAAGAAGCAGGAAAAGCTTACCCTTCGCGAGGATTTGAATTCACCTCCGTTTTTTTGGTGGGGTCTGTGGTGCTCTTCGTTTTCTGTGTTGTGTATTTTTTATTTTGTGTCTTCGACAGGTGTATTGTGACCAATGTTGCACTTGTCTCTACGCTGTTCAATTTTGATTGCCTCTTCGGTTTTCTCTAATATGTGTTTTCGAAGATGTTACGAAGATGGTTCGCATCTTAAATCATTGTTTGATATCTGTTTTCTGTAAACACCAGTGAACCAAGGAAACACTTATATTTTACATGAAGTATAAGGTGGCTAATGAGGAATAGAAAATATACAAAGATTTATTATTCAAATAAAATTGGCAACATACGTACTGACGATTATATATGATGCATTCCAATAATTCGCTGTTTCTGTTGGTTGGTTTTATGGTGATTAACGTCACTCTCAACAATATTTCACCTATATCATGGCGGTCAATTATATTGGTGGAGGAAACATCAGGACCCGGAGAAAAACACCGACCTGTCGCAAGTCACTGACAAACTTTATCACATAATGTTGTACACCTCTCCCTGATCGAGATTCGAACCCACAACATCAGTGGTGATAGGCACTGATTGCATAGGTAGTATTAAATCCAACTACCATACAATCACGGCCATGACTGTTTCTGAGTGAGTTTTTAATTATAATGTCAACCCTATCTGTTGAACTACTTTAAAGATAATTTACAGGTGAGGTGACATATGTACATTTTGTGACATTTTTAGTTAATACAATCACTTGTTTTATCACGTGTAGATCTTTATCACAAAATATATAAGGTGAAAATAAAAGTTCAGAACATCTCTTGGATAATCACACGTGGAGGGATCATCTTAAGATGATTTATTCCAAATGAGGATAAAAAAAAACTATACGATACATGTACACGCTGCTGTCTTCACTTTTCCAATAGTCAACTTTCATCATACTGATTAACCTGTCTTATTGGAGGTGCAGTCTTGATTGTGATCGTATGGTAGTTTAATTTATGACTACCTAGGCAATCAGTGCATATCACTACTAACGTTGTGAGTTCGATTCCCACTCAGGCGAGGTGTCCTCGATACAACATTATGTGATAAAGTTTGTCAGTGACTTGCGACAGGTTGGTGGTTTTTTCCGGGTACTCCAGTTTTCTCCACCAATAAAACTGACCGCCTCGATATAGCTGAAATATTGTTGAAAGTGACGTTAAACACCATAACACTAACCATGATTTTAGGTGTTGCTCATCATTTTAATCTTCTGTGTTGTGTTTTGTTTGTCTTTATTCTGTGTATTGTGAGCAATGCTACATGTGTCTCTGGACTGTCCAATCTTGTTTGCCCCTTCGGTTTTCTCTAACGTTTATTTCCGAACATATCTTCTGTATGTTTCGAATTTTTTGCATCTTATGTCATTCTTTTGATGGATTGCTGTTTTCTCTTAACACCGGCGAACTAAAGAAACACTTATATTATACCTGAAGTCTAAGGTAGCTAATGATCTATCTTAATAGAAAATGTCAATTATATATGAGGTTTTCCAATATTTCGCTGTTTCTGAGTGAATATTTATAGCGAGGGGTTAAATCTCATGAATTTAATGCCTACTCATATTTGAATAACAATAAAGTATGACCGGCATGAATTATATCGATTCTAATAGGACAAATACGGTCATTTTAAAATTCGAGGCGGTCAAGGTGATGCGCTGGTAGTGGCTATTACAACAATCTCCTACGGAATTTTAAAAATGGTAAAATTGGGAATTAAGAGATGGAAAGCGAAATTATGGTTGAAACTGTGGCTTAAAATACCGAAAAGAATTTTATTGACAAGGTTCAATATAAATTTTATTACAAATAAACAACTTTAAATGATTAACAACGAAATTACCAGTTGAACGCAGCCAGTCGGATCGGAGATAAAGGGAGATAAACATGGAGACAACAAAGCCGTGTTTATAAGAGTTTAATTATGATAAGACTTGCTTAGGATTTATTTAATTTTGACTTCATTTATTACAACAATTTTAGATAAACAATAATAGAAAATCGCTAACCATGAAGAATTTTCTGAAAATAGTCAGTGTTTATGTAGGTGCTTTTTTTTTTTTTTTTTTTACCTCAGCGGGCATGTGTGGCCTATATTTGATTGTTATTCAAATATGTCTTTATTTGGATACCGAATACGGGACGTCATATTAGAATTAATTATAATGTCAACTCTGTCTTTTGAACTACTTAAAAGATGATTTACAGGTGAGCTTTGTATTTTAGGGAGGTTTGTTTTAATGACATTTGACAAACAATCCTATATAATGTCTGTTTTAATATATCAATGTTAACATTTAATTCTGACGTATAAGATGTCGTCAGTTACGTGCGACAGGTTAGTGGTTTTTGCCTGTTACTCCGATTTCCTTCACCAATGAAACTGACTGCCACGATATAGCTGAAATATTGTTGAAAGTGGCGTTAAGCACCATAAACCTAACCGTATAAGATGTGTTGTATGCTATTTCACTTGTGAATGAGGACTCGGGTGGTTCAATGAGTTAGGTAGTTGGATTACCTAACGACTCGTGCAAGCCTATCATCAATACGGCGTGAGTTCGCGCACGGCTTTGTAAATTACAAAAAGGGTGCATTCGTCTCGCAGCCGCAAGTGATAAAGTTCACCAGTTGCTTGCCCATGGTCGGTGGTTCTCTCTGGGGACTCCGGCTTCTTCCACCACTAAAACTGGTCGCATGATATAGCTGAAATATTGCTGAAAGTGGCGTTAAATACAATAAATCAAATCACTTTGTATGTTGTGTTTATATACTACAGAATTGAAAAAGTTGACATATGTACATTTTTGACATCTTTAATTAATACCATCACATGTTTTTTTTCACGTGTAGATCTTTACATATAAGTGTATCAATAATTAACCTGCTTAGCATTTATTTGTCAAAAAAAAAAATATATAAAAAAATACCACACTGTCAAAACATTTCCAAATAGTGTGTAATTATTTAAGAAATAATATACAGAAACCACAGTTTGTTGGATAAATTAACATAGGTAACATTATTTTCGCAAAAAATATTTTCCGAGCACTAGCGAGGGATAAAATTGAACGAAAATGACCATCTTTATGGGTTATTAATGATACATAGAAATGCTATTTTATTTCGAAAAGGGTTATAAAGGTTAACAAACTAAATCCAATTTTAATGCCGTTTTTCGGTCAAGTAATTGTACAGAGAGCTTTCAGTAGTATTTCAACGGTTTTCCTCTATCTCTTACAGTTTCCGAGGTAAACGCAACCGAAAGGGGCCAATAAATGGCAAATTCCAAAACATTTTTTCATCAAATTTTATAGTATATTTTTGCAACATGCAACATTTTCGCTACCTTGAATCTAATTTGGATCTTCTAATCATTTTAAAATTTATAAAATTGTATCGCTATGTAGATGATGTTCTGCCATTGAACAATTCTCGATTCGGTGATTATCTGCATCTCATCTATCCAAATGAGCTTGAGGTAAAGGATACTACTGACCCTCAAAAGTGTGTTTCTTACCTTGAAATCGACAACGCAGGAAGATTAATAATAAAACTTTACGACAAACGTGATGACTTCACTTTTCCAACAGTCAATTTCCTTTTCATCAGTATCAATATTCCAGCATCATCAACGTATGGAGTATACATTTCCCAACTCATACATTACTCTTGATCTTATGCCCAGCACGGCAATTTTTCTGGACAGAACTCAGCTGCTGACACACAATTTACTCGAAACAAGGCTATGTTGCTCTAAAAATAATCTATTGTTGTCATCACGGTCTGGTTGACCGTTACGCTCCACATCCCAAATGACAATAGATCTTTTCCTTGTTACGTAGATTTGTTCCTCCTCTACCACTGACAATAACTTATACAGGACTTGACTATAACACATAAATATGATAAGACTTGCTTAGGATTTATTCAATTTCGACTTCATTTATTTCAACAATTTTAGATAAACAATAATAGAAAATCGCTAACGATGAAGAATTTTCTGAAAATAGTCAGTGTTTATGTAGGTGCTTTTTTTTTTTTTTTTTTAGCTCAGCGGGCATGTGTGGCCTATATTTGATTGTTATTCAAATATGTCTTTATTTGGATACCGAATACGGGACGTCATATTAGAATTAATTATAATGTCAACTCTGTCTTTTGAACTACTTAAAAGATGATTTACAGGTGAGCTTTGTATTTTAGGGAGGTTTGTTTTAATGACATTTGACAAACAATCCTATATAATGTCTGTTTTAATATATCAATGTTAACATTTAATTCTGACGTATAAGATGTCGTCAGTTACGTGCGACAGGTTAGTGGTTTTTGCCTGTTACTCCGATTTCCTTCACCAATGAAACTGACTGCCACGATATAGCTGAAATATTGTTGAAAGTGGGGTTAAGCACCATAAACCTAACCGTATAAGATGTGTTGTATGCTATTTCACTTGTGAATGAGGACTCGGGTGGTTCAATGAGTTAGGTAGTTGGATTACCTAACGACTCGTGCAAGCCTATCATCAATACGGCGTGAGTTCGCGCACGGCTTTGTAAATTACAAAAAGGGTTTGTTTTAATGACATTTGACAAACAATCCTATATAATGTCTGTTTTAATATATCAATGTTAACATTTAATTCTGACGTATAAGATGTCGCCAGTTACGTGCGACAGGTTAGTGGTTTTTGCCTGTTACTCCGATTTCCTTCACCAATGAAACTGACTGCCACGATATAGCTGAAATATTGTTGAAAGTGGCGTTAAGCACCATAAACCTAACCGTATAAGATGTGTTGTATGCTATTTCACTTGTGAATGAGGACTCGGGTGGTTCAATGAGTTAGGTAGTTGGATTACCTAACGACTCGTGCAAGCCTATCATCAATACGGCGTGAGTTCGCGCACGGCTTTGTAAATTACAAAAAGGGTGGATTCGTCTCGCAGCCGCAAGTGATAAAGTTCACCAGTTGCTTGCCCATGGTCGGTGGTTCTCTCTGGGGACTCCGGCTTCTTCCACCACTAAAACTGGTCGCATGATATAGCTGAAATATTGCTGAAAGTGGCGTTAAATACAATAAATCAAATCACTTTGTATGTTGTGTTTATATACTACAGAATTGAAAAAGTTGACATATGTACATTTTTGACATCTTTAATTAATACCATCACATGTTTTTTTTCATGTGTAGATCTTTACATATAAGTGTATCAATAATTAACCTGCTTAGCATTTATTTGTCAAAAAAAAAAAATATATAAAAATACCACACTGTCAAAACATTTCCAAATAGTGTGTAATTATTTAAGAAATAATATACAGAAACCACAGTTTGTTGGATAAATTAACATAGGCAACATTATTTTCGCAAAAAATATTTTCCGAGCACTAGCGAGGGATAAAATTGAACGAAAATGACCATCTTTATGGGTTATTAATGATACATAGAAATGCTATTTTATTTCGAAAAGGGTTATAAAGGTTAACAAACTAAATCCAATTTTAATGCCGTTTTTCGGTCAAGTAATTGTACAGAGAGCTTTCAGTAGTATTTCAACGGTTTTCCTCTATCTCTTACAGTTTCCGAGGTAAACGCAACCGAAAGGGGCCAATAAATGGCAAATTCCAAAACATTTTTTCATCAAATTTTATAGCATATTTTTGCAACATGCAACATTTTCGCTACCTTGAATCTAATTTGGATCTTCTAATCATTTTAAAATTTATAAAATTGTATCGCTATGTAGATGATGTTCTGCCATTGAACAATTCTCGATTCGGTGATTATCTGCATCTCATCTATCCAAATGAGCTTGAGGTAAAGGATACTACTGACCCTCAAAAGTGTGTTTCTTACCTTGAAATCGACAACGCAGGAAGATTAATAATAAAACTTTACGACAAACGTGATGACTTCACTTTTCCAACAGTCAATTTCCTTTTCATCAGTATCAATATTCCAGCATCATCAACGTATGGAGTATACATTTCCCAACTCATACATTACTCTTGATCTTGTGCCCAGCACGGCGATTTTTCTGGACAGAACTCAGCTGCTGACACACAATTTACTCGAAACAAGGCTATGTTGCTCTAAAAATAATCTATTGTTGTCATCACGGTCTGGTTGACCGTTACGCTCCACATCCCAAATGACAATAGATCTTTTCCTTGTTACGTAGATTTGTTCCTCCTCTACCACTGACAATAACTTATACAGGACTTGACTATAACACATAAATATGATAAGACTTGCTTAGGATTTATTCAATTTTGACTTCATTTATTTCAACAATTTTAGATAAACAATAATAGAAAATCGCTAACCATGAAGAATTTTCTGAAAATAGTCAGTGTTTATGTTGGTACTTTTTTTTTTTTTTTTAGCTTAGCGGGCATGTGTGGCCTATATTTGATTGTTATTCAAATATGTCTTTATTTGGATACCGAATACGGGACGTCATATTAGAATTAATTATAATGTCAACTCTGTCTTTTGAACTACTTAAAAGGTGATTTACAGGTGAGCTTTGTATTTTAGGGAGGTTTGTTTTAATGACATTTGACAAACAATCCTATATAATGTCTGTTTTAATATATCAATGTTAACATTTAATTCTGACGTATAAGATGTCGTCAGTTACGTGCGACAGGTTAGTGGTTTTTGCCTGTTACTCCGATTTCCTTCACCAATGAAACTGACTGCCACGATATAGCTGAAATATTGTTGAAAGTGGCGTTAAGCACCATAAACCTAACCGTATAAGATGTGTTGTATGCTATTTCACTTGTGAATGAGGACTCGGGTGGTTCAATGAGTTAGGTAGTTGGATTACCTAACGACTCGTGCAAGCCTATCATCAATACGGCGTGAGTTCGCGCACGGCTTTGTAAATTACAAAAAGGGTGGATTCGTCTCGCAGCCGCAAGTGATAAAGTTCACCAGTTGCTTGCCCATGGTCGGTGGTTCTCTCTGGGGACTCCGGCTTCTTCCACCACTAAAACTGGTCGCATGATATAGCTGAAATATTGCTGAAAGTGGCGTTAAATACAATAAATCAAATCACTTTGTATGTTGTGTTTATATACTACAGAATTGAAAAAGTTGACATATGTACATTTTTGACATCTTTAATTAATACCATCACATGTTTTTTTTCACGTGTAGATCTTTACATATAAGTGTATCAATAATTAACCTGCTTAGCATTTATTTGTCAAAAAAATAAATATATAAAAAAATACCACACTGTCAAAACATTTCCAAATAGTGTGTAATTATTTAAGAAATAATATACAGAAACCACAGTTTGTTGGATAAATTAACATAGGTAACATTATTTTCGCAAAAAATATTTTCCGAGCACTAGCGAGGGATAAAATTGAACGAAAATGACCATCTTTATGGGTTATTAATGATACATAGAAATGCTATTTTATTTCGAAAAGGGTTATAAAGGTTAACAAACTAAATCCAATTTTAATGCCGTTTTTCGGTCAAGTAATTGTACAGAGAGCTTTCAGTAGTATTTCAACGGTTTTCCTCTATCTCTTACAGTTTCCGAGGTAAACGCAACCGAAAGGGGCCAATAAATGGCAAATTCCAAAACATTTTTTCATCAAATTTTATAGTATATTTTTGCAACATGCAACATTTTCGCTACCTTGAATCTAATTTGGATCTTCTAATCATTTTAAAATTTATAAAATTGTATCGCTATGTAGATGATGTTCTGCCATTGAACAATTCTCGATTCGGTGATTATCTGCATCTCATCTATCCAAATGAGCTTGAGGTAAAGGATACTACTGACCCTCAAAAGTGTGTTTCTTACCTTGAAATCGACAACGCAGGAAGATTAATAATAAAACTTTACGACAAACGTGATGACTTCACTTTTCCAACAGTCAATTTCCTTTTCATCAGTATCAATATTCCAGCATCATCAACGTATGGAGTATACATTTCCCAACTCATACATTACTCTTGATCTTGTGCCCAGCACGGCGATTTTTCTGGACAGAACTCAGCTGCTGACACACAATTTACTCGAAACAAGGCTATGTTGCTCTAAAAATAATCTATTGTTGTCATCACGGTCTGGTTGACCGTTACGCTCCACATCCCAAATGACAATAAATCTTTTCCTTGTTACGTAGATTTGTTCCTCCTCTACCACTGACAATAACTTATACAGGACTTGACTATAACACATAAATATGATAAGACTTGCTTAGGATTTATTCAATTTTGACTTCATTTATTTCAACAATTTTAGATAAACAATAATAGAAAATCGCTAACCATGAAGAATTTTCTGAAAATAGTCAGTGTTTATGTAGGTACTTTTTTTTTTTTTTTTAGCTCAGCGGGCATGTGTGGCCTATATTTGATTGTTATTCAAATATGTCTTTATTTGGATACCGAATACGGGACGTCATATTAGAATTAATTATAATGTCAACTCTGTCTTTTGAACTACTTAAAAGGTGATTTACAGGTGAGCTTTGTATTTTAGGGAGGTTTGTTTTAATGACATTTGACAAACAATCCTATATAATGTCTGTTTTAATATATCAATGTTAACATTTAATTCTGACGTATAAGATGTCGTCAGTTACGTGCGACAGGTTAGTGGTTTTTGCCTGTTACTCCGATTTCCTTCACCAATGAAACTGACTGCCACGATATAGCTGAAATATTGTTGAAAGTGGCGTTAAGCACCATAAACCTAACCGTATAAGATGTGTTGTATGCTATTTCACTTGTGAATGAGGACGCGGTTGGCTCAATGAGTTAGATAGTTAGATTACCTAACGACTCGTGCAAGCCTATCATCAATACGGCGTGAGTTCGCGCACAGCTTTGTAAATTACAAAAAGGGTGCACTCGACTCGCAGCCGCAAGTGATAAAGTTCACCAGTTGCTTGCCCATGGTCGGTGGTTCTCTCTGGGGACTCGGCTTCTTCCACCACTAAAACTGGTCGCCATGATATAGCTGAAATATTGCTGAAAGTGGCGTTAAGCACAATAAATCAAATCACTTTGTATGCTGTGTTTATATACTACAGAATTGAAAAAGTTGACATATGTACATTTTTGACATCTTTAATTAATACCATCACATGTTTTTTTTCACGTGTAGATCTTTACATATAAGTGTATCAATAATTAACCTGCTTAGCATTTATTTGTCAAAAAAAAAAAATATATAAAAATACCACACTGTCAAAACATTTCCAAATAGTGTGTAATTATTTAAGAAATAATATACAGAAACCACAGTTTGTTGGATAAATTAACATAGGCAACATTATTTTCGCAAAAAATATTTTCCGAGCACTAGCGAGGGATAAAATTGAACGAAAATGACCATCTTTATGGGTTATTAATGATACATAGAAATGCTATTTTATTTCGAAAAGGGTTATAAAGGTTAACAAACTAAATCCAATTTTAATGCCGTTTTTCGGTCAAGTAATTGTACAGAGAGCTTTCAGTAGTATTTCAACGGTTTTCCTCTATCTCTTACAGTTTCCGAGGTAAACGCAACCGAAAGGGGCCAATAAATGGCTATTCCATCAATCTCCTACGGAATTTTAAAAATGGTAAAATTGGGAATTAAGAGATGGAAAGCGAAATTGTGGTTGAAACTGTGGCTTAAAATACCGAAAAGAATTTTATTGACAAGGTTCAATATAAATTTTATTACAAATAAACAACTTTAAATGATTAACAACGAAATTACCAGTTGAACGCAGCCAGTCGGATCGGAGATAAAGGGAGATAAACATGGAGACAACAAAGCCGTGTTTATAAGAGTTTAATTATGATAAGACTTGCTTAGGCTTTATTCAATGTTGACTTCATTTATTTCAACAATTTTAGATAAACAATAATAGAAAATCGCTAACCATGAAGAATTTTCTGAAAATAGTCAGTGTTTATGTAGGTGCTTTTATTTTTTTTTTAGCTCAGCGGGCATGTGTGGCCTATATTTGATTGTTATTCAAATATGCCTTTATTTGGATACCGAATACGGGACGTCATATTAGAATTAATTATAATGTGAACTACTTAAAAGGTGATTTACAGGTGAGCTTTGTATTTTAGGGAGGTTTGTTTTAATGACATTTGACAAACAATCCTATATAATGTCTGTTTTAATATATCAATGTTAACATTTAATTCTGACGTATAAGATGTCGTCAGTTACGTGCGACAGGTTAGTGGTTTTTGCCTGTTACTCCGATTTCCTTCACCAATGAAACTGACTGCCACGATATAGCTGAAATATTGTTGAAAGTGGCGTTAAGCACCATAAACCTAACCGTATAAGATGTGTTGTATGCTATTTCACTTGTGAATGAGGACTCGGGTGGTTCAATGAGTTAGATAGTTAGATTACCTAACGACTCGTACAAGCCTATCATCAATACGGCGTGAGTTCGCGCACGGCTTTGTAAATTACAAAAAGGGTGCACTCGACTCGCAGCCGCAAGTGATAAAGTTCACCAGTTGCTTGCCCATGGTCGGTGGTTCTCTCTGGGGACTCCGGCTTCTTCCACCACTAAAACTGGTCGCATGATATAGCTGAAATATTGCTGAAAGTGGCGTTAAATACAATAAATCAAATCACTTTGTATGTTGTGTTTATATACTACAGAATTGAAAAAGTTGACATATGTACATTTTTGACATCTTTAATTAATACCATCACATGTTTTTTTTCATGTGTAGATCTTTACATATAAGTGTATCAATAATTAACCTGCTTAGCATTTATTTGTCAAAAAAAAAAATATATAAAAATACCACACTGTCAAAACATTTCCAAATAGTGTGTAATTATTTAAGAAATAATATACAGAAACCACAGTTTGTTGGATAAATTAACATAGGTAACATTATTTTCGCAAAAAATATTTTCCGAGCACTAGCGAGGGATAAAATTGAACGAAAATGACCATCTTTATGGGTTATTAATGATACATAGAAATGCTATTTTATTTCGAAAAGGGTTATAAAGGTTAACAAACTAAATCCAATTTTAATGCCGTTTTTCGGTCAAGTAATTGTACAGAGAGCTTTCAGTAGTATTTCAACGGTTTTCCTCTATCTCTTACAGTTTCCGAGGTAAACGCAACCGAAAGGGGCCAATAAATGGCAAATTCCAAAACATTTTTTCATCAAATTTTATAGCATATTTTTGCAACATGCAACATTTTCGCTACCTTGAATCTAATTTGGATCTTCTAATCATTTTAAAATTTATAAAATTGTATCGCTATGTAGATGATGTTCTGCCATTGAACAATTCTCGATTCGGTGATTATCTGCATCTCATCTATCCAAATGAGCTTGAGGTAAAGGATACTACTGACCCTCAAAAGTGTGTTTCTTACCTTGAAATCGACAACGCAGGAAGATTAATAATAAAACTTTACGACAAACGTGATGACTTCACTTTTCCAACAGTCAATTTCCTTTTCATCAGTATCAATATTCCAGCATCATCAACGTATGGAGTATACATTTCCCAACTCATACATTACTCTTGATCTTGTGCCCAGCACGGCGATTTTTCTGGACAGAACTCAGCTGCTGACACACAATTTACTCGAAACAAGGCTATGTTGCTCTAAAAATAATCTATTGTTGTCATCACGGTCTGGTTGACCGTTACGCTCCACATCCCAAATGACAATAGATCTTTTCCTTGTTACGTAGATTTGTTCCTCCTCTACCACTGACAATAACTTATACAGGACTTGACTATAACACATAAATATGATAAGACTTGCTTAGGATTTATTCAATTTTGACTTCATTTATTTCAACAATTTTAGATAAACAATAATAGAAAATCGCTAACCATGAAGAATTTTCTGATAATAGTCAGTGTTTATGTTGGTGCTTTTTTTTTTTTTAGCTCAGCGGGCATGTGTGGCCTATATTTGATTGTTATTCAAATATGCCTTTATTTTGGATACCGAATACGGGACGTCATATTAGAATTAATTATAATGTCAACTCTGTCTTTTGAACTACTTAAAAGGTGATTTACAGGTGAGCTTTGTATTTTAGGGAGGTTTGTTTTAATGACATTTGACAAACAATCCTATATAATGTCTGTTTTAATATATCAATGTTAACATTTAATTCTGACGTATAAGATGTCGTCAGTTACGTGCGACAGGTTAGTGGTTTTTGCCTGTTACTCCGATTTCCTTCACCAATGAAACTGACTGCCACGATATAGCTGAAATATTGTTGAAAGTGGCGTTAAGCACCATAAACCTAACCGTATAAGATGTGTTGTATGCTATTTCACTTGTGAATGAGGACGCGGGTGGCTCAATGAGTTAGATAGTTAGATTACCTAACGACTCGTACAAGCCTATCATCAATACGGCGTGAGTTCGCGCACGGCTTTGTATATTACAAAAAGGGTGCATTCGTCTCGCAGCCGCAAGTGATAAAGTTCACCAGTTGCTTGCCCATGGTCGGTGGTTCTCTCTGGGGACTCCGGCTTCTTCCACCACTAAAACTGGTCGCATGATATAGCTGAAATATTGCTGAAAGTGGCGTTAAATACAATAAATCAAATCACTTTGTATGTTGTGTTTATATACTACAGAATTGAAAAAGTTGACATATGTACATTTTTGACATCTTTAATTAATACCATCACATGTTTTTTTTCACGTGTAGATCTTTACATATAAGTGTATCGATAATTAACTTGCTTAGCATTTATTTGTCAAAAAAAAAATATATAAAAAAATACCACACTGTCAAAACATTTCCAAATAGTGTGTAATTATTTAAGAAATAATATACAGAAACCACAGTTTGTTGGATAAATTAACATAGGTAACATTATTTTCGCAAAAAATATTTTCCGAGCACTAGCGAGGGATAAAATTGAACGAAAATGACCATCTTTATGGGTTATTAATGATACATAGAAATGCTATTTTATTTCGAAAAGGGTTATAAAGGTTAACAAACTAAATCCAATTTTAATGCCGTTTTTCGGTCAAGTAATTGTACAGAGAGCTTTCAGTAGTATTTCAACGGTTTTCCTCTATCTCTTACAGTTTCCGAGGTAAACGCAACCGAAAGGGGCCAATAAATGGCAAATTCCAAAACATTTTTTCATCAAATTTTATAGCATATTTTTGCAACATGCAACATTTTCGCTACCTTGAATCTAATTTGGATCTTCTAATCATTTTAAAATTTATAAAATTGTATCGCTATGTAGATGATGTTCTGCCATTGAACAATTCTCGATTCGGTGATTATCTGCATCTCATCTATCCAAATGAGCTTGAGGTAAAGGATACTACTGACCCTCAAAAGTGTGTTTCTTACCTTGAAATCGACAACGCAGGAAGATTAATAATAAAACTTTACGACAAACGTGATGACTTCACTTTTCCAACAGTCAATTTCCTTTTCATCAGTATCAATATTCCAGCATCATCAACGTATGGAGTATACATTTCCCAACTCATACGTTACTCTTGATCTTTTGATCTTGTGCCCAGCACGGCGATTTTTCTGGACAGAACTCAGCTGCTGACACACAAGTTACTCGAAACAAGGCTATGTTGCTCTAAAAATAATCTATTGTTGTCATCACGGTCTGGTTGACCGTTACGCTCCACATCCCAAATGACAATAGATCTTTTCCTTGTTACGTAGATTTGTTCTTCCTCTATCACTGACAATAACTTATACAGGACTTGACTATAACACATAAATAGCACGGCGGGTGTGTTTTAAGAAGCAGGAACTGTGTATATTCGCGAGCATCTGGGGTCTGTGTTGCTAACTGTGTATATTCGCGAACACCTGGGGTCTGTGTTGATAACTGTGTATATTCGCGAACACCTGGGGTCTGTGTTGCTAACTGTGTATATTCGCGAACACCTGGGGTCTGTGTTGCTAACTGTGTATATTCGCGAACACCTGGGGTCTGTGTTGCTAACTGTATATTCGCGAACACCTGGGGTCTGTGTTGCTAACTGTGTATATTCGCGAACACCTGGGGTCTGTGTTGCTAACTGTATATTAGCGAACACCTGGGGTCTGTGTTGCTAACTGTGTATATTCGCGAACACCTGGGGTCTGTGTTGCTTACTGTGTATATTCGCGAACACCTGGGGTCTGTGTTGCTAATCCTTTTAGTTTTCTGTGTTGTTTTGTTTGTCTTCGTCATGTGTCTTGTGTTCCCATTGGTGTCTCTTGATTTTCCCTTCTCTAACGTTTATATGAAAACACGTTTTTTTTAGCAATGTATTATTAGTAAGAGAATATACTCTAACTTACAGATTCTTAAAAAGAATTAACTCGACCCTTACGATTCTCATTAATTTTTTTTATTAACATACAGAAGCAGTGTATTCCTCAATTCATATGACCGACATATCATATGTTTCATATACACTGTACATGTATTTCTTTCATTAACACCATTTATCCTTCTCTGTTTAATATGCCCTTTTATAAAGCGGAATAATACCGTTTTGAAATTTTTGGTAAATCGCAAGTGAATAAGGTTTTTCAAAATCTAATCAATGAATCGAACATATAGTTAAAGATTTATGAATAACCATACAACACAGTCAGTCTTGTCCTCAAAATATATACTTAAGCTAAATAAAATATTTACATGTATATATGTCGTATTACTTTTATTTTATTTTTTCCCATCTTATGTAAATGGAAATCCGTATTTTTAAAACAAATAGTTTAATATTATTTGAAATAAGTTGGTAAAGTTTAAGATTTTTTTCGTAACGAAGAAAATCCTTAAGGAAAATTTTAGTTTAAGAAATGTTCAAAATGTTTTCTGCAGACGGGACAAGAACACATAAGTCATAAAATATCTTGAATGACTTTCACAATTTTATAAATTGATTTTGTCAAGATGTTACATAAGAGAAGTTCCTAATAAATATATAAATATCTTATTTAGTGCGGATTACTCGTTTCTATAACAACCCTCATCCTGGTATGCTCAAAATCGAAAAATTGGAAAGCTACATAATTCAAAAGTCATAGGAAGTAAGAAAACCAAAGGGCATTTAAACAGGATAGCCACAACAGGCCTAATATCTCCAATCACCTTAAAACTATACTTTTATCAGCAGGTCCATTGTTGAATAGTAGGAACTGTTGTTGCGTTGTTCAATTCTCTCTGTACGACTGTAGTTTAATTGGCATTTATGGCTAAAGTTCACGAATATAGGCTAGCAGTTGTCACTATTCTGTGAATGTCAACATTCTACTATAGTCTTGACAGATTAACTACACGCTGATTGAACGTCTAGCATCAGATATGAGATCATAACCTTTAAGCTATCGTCATCCCCATATGGTGGAGACCAAATCAGATGATATCATTAAAATAAATTCTCTGTTAAAGTCACGTGTCCCTAGGGTGGGAAGGGGAGGGGGGGGGGTTGCTTGCTTTTAATATACATTATTTAGGAACTGTAATAAAACGTATATATTTAATCTGGTGCACACGATGCGTTTCTGGAATGCCCATCACGTATGCTCAATATCGTAATATTGGGAAGTCAGATATTTCAAAAGTGTTTGGGAATAATAAAACCAAAAAGCCTAACAGGATAGCCAAAATCGTCTAAGGTCACATATGCCTGAGGGAGGAGTACCATGTTTGTGATAATGATTACATTATTTAGGAACTGTAAATTTCAATAATAAATACAATGTAGTTTCGTTTCATGGTTATATTAGAAAACTATTGGGCTTACATATAATTTTATTACAAATTTGTAGCAATGTCAAATTAAATTGAAGCTCTATGTGCATTGGGACTAGTGTTGATATTTGCCTTATACGAAATCAGATTTAAACAAGGAGATATTGGTTACAACATTATACATATATAGCATTAGAAACTAACAGAGTAGGATTATAAATCACGAGTCTGTATCTTACAGTAATAATAGATTTCTCTTATTGAAAGGTATGCGCGGGCCGGAATAATTTAACTTGAAACCATATTCAAGCCCGTGCAAAAGTTTAAAAGCAGCCTCTTTGTCAGGATAATCGGCGAGGGCTATCTTAACTTTATCGACTACAATTGGAGAACTACCTAAAGTGTATAATTGCATATTTCCTGAAATTCAAACAAGTGAATAATTAGTTCATGCATAATAGAAAATCATAAAGCCTACACAAAATGTACACAGACTTTAAAATTTCGCAAAACAAACTACGTGTTCAATCTACAATTTGTAATTGGGTGATTTCCATTGCATTTTGTACATCTGTGTGAATATTTGAAGTTTTTTCCAAATTTACACTGTAACCCTCTATTGAAAAGTCTACAAACTGAGTTATTTGTATCGCTACGCCTCTGAAAATTGAGTGTAGATCCTAGATTGACAGTGTGCGAAGTATGTGCAATCCTGGGAGAATTGCGGGATTGTCTTTCGACATTGCCAAAACCGATATTGCCCGAGGGAGGGGTTGACACGCACAACATCCACAATTCCATGTCGACAATCCCCCCAAGAAGAGCTCGGAGACGTGGCTTTCCAAAGTCTATATTGCTCATCATAATTTACCCAGCCCAAGGAGTAACCCCTAGAGGCAGCCATACGAACTGTATGCATATACTTAAAAAGCTCCAAACCCTTGTTAGGACATTTTCAAGCATTAGACTGGCATAAATCATAAATGCAGACGACCATACGTGTATAGTTTTGATAGGCTGTGTACGTTTATTTACGACGGTTAAAGAATTTCCTCTTAGAGTTATATCCCCTTGTACGTTATTGTCGTTAGCAAGCTCTCGTGCTGATTTTAAATCTTTCACAATCAGGACAATCCCCTTGTACGTTATTGTCGTTAGCAAGCTCTCGTGCTGATTTTAAGTCTTTCACAATCAGGACAATCCCCTTGTATGTTATTGTAGTTAGCAAGCTCTCGTGCTGATTTTAAGTCTTTCACAATCAGGACAATCCCCTTGTACGTTATTGTCGTTAGCAAGCTCTCGTGCTGATTTTAAGTCTTTCACAATCAGGACAATCCCCTTGTACGTTATTGTCGCTAGCAAGCTCTCGTGCTGATTTTAAGTCTTTCACAATCAGGACAATCCCCTTGTACGTTATTGTCGTTAGCAAGCTCTCGTGCTGATTTTAAGTCTTTCACAATCAGGACAATCAGCAAGTTAAATCCGTAAATTCCCCTCTTCATGCTTTCTCTTTCATTTTGATAGGGACATGGGATGAAATCGGGTCGTAAATGCTAGTGATGGCCTCTGGAGAATTGCTAACAAGTGGGGAGGCACCAGAAGAACAAGATCCCCTTAACAAAGAATTAGAAAGTGATGGAATTGGAGGGTAATGATACGTACCATAATTGTTCTGGGCTACTGATCCATGGGCAGTAATTTGACTGGGACCGGGATCTTCAACTCTTTCATGGTAGCTGCCTGATGTCGCCTGGTGAAGGGCTGTCGTGCCTTGTAAGTTTCGGCCTGTTGACGTTGAAGCGATGGCTCGAGCTTGATTTTCATGAGAATGCGATTGTCCTGATTGTGAAAGACTTAGCGTGGCGGGGCTGGTTCTTGGCTGGGATGGAATAAATCCTGAAAAACCTTGTGTCGCAGAGTCTAAACTAGTCTGTATTTGTTCTGAACTTGAAGGACCTGGTTGCGGTTGTAGAAATCTTGAGGGACCTGGTATGGCTAAGTCGCCTTCTGCTTGAAATTGTCCTGAACTTGAAGGACCTGGTACGACTGGACCGGTGGATTTTGATTTCTGTCTTTTAGAAGTCCTAAGCGCTTTTGCTGCTGAAGCGCCCCTTGCAGGAGGTTTCCTGTTTCTTTTAGGTGGCCTCATTTTGTCCGATCTTTCAGATTTTTTCCGATTTGAAGATGATTGAAAATTGAAAATATTTTGAAGCTGTTTGCCAAACTTTCTGGACAACGTGGTTAACGGAAGTGACGAGTAAAACGTTTAGGGAGTAAAACGCTTAGGGACAGATCAGACTCCGAGTAAAATTCCGGAAATCTCTTTTATTAAATTGGTTTATCGCTTAATCACGATAAACCCGATTTACTCAATTATTGTAAAAACAATATCAAATCAATTATTTTTATAGCTACGAAAATAAACAATCAATTAATGTATAGCAATGAAAACAAATAATCAAAACTATACTGTGAAGCCACCCTTCATTAATTAAGTGATTAGATATTAATTTTTACAATATCAAATAGATAATGAAATTAATTAACAGATCAAAGAGGTAGGGTCTTTAGTTCTGTTCCTATCATTGAAATGTTTTTATTTTTTTTTTAAATTAACGAATTTATGTTTAATGATTAATCAATATATTTTCCTTGTTAATTTTTCATTTCCTTATTGTTTTTGTGTTATTTTTTTCCTGTTTTTTATTTGGTTTTTATTTATGTATTGTTTTCGTTTTTTTTAAATATTTTTTCATTACATTTTAACTGTTCAATGTTGAATCACAGTTAGAAAGCTGAAATTGCCAATACTGACACTTGACATGTATAATGATGATAGGTAATGGATATGCACTTTTTTTTACTCCCAAATAACGTGTCAAGATCATTTTATTATAACAAATTACTGTCCTGTCCATATTAGATATAGTAGGTCAATACGTCTTTGAATCAAGTTGCACATTTATCAAAATGTCGAAGTTCAAACTCAAGCACCACCACAATCTTCAAATTATTTCGCTATATCGCCTGGGTTGGCCAGTCAACGCAATTGTCAAATGGTTAGCCGAGAAAGTAATCGATGTAACATGGGATGCCGTAAAGAAAGTGATCCGTAAACATCAATAAGGGAAGATCGGATACGAACATCTTGATACAGTTCATCTACCTTCCTTTAAGACAATTACGGAGTCTGACATAAATCATATTAAAACAGCTCTTCCAGAAAACCCGACAAATACATCTACCGACTTAATGCACATACTAGCTCAAAAAGGAACATGTGCCAGCAAGTCTACTGTTCGAAAAGTGATAGACGCAGCCGGATTTACAGCAACTGCTCCGAGATATGGTCAAATGGTGAGGAATGTCAATAAGGAAAAGCGAGTGAGGTTTGCTGAAGCATGTATTGCTAATGACGACAACTTCAATGATGTCATTTTTACCGACGAATGCTATGTCCAGTTACACGATAATAAGATTGTTGTATACCGTCTGAAGGATTCCGTTGCTCCATTGATACCGATGCCAAAACATCCTTACAAAGTGCACGTGTGGGCTGGTACGAGTCGTAGAGGAACAACAAGCATATTAATTTTCGATGGCATCATGAAATCCTCTTTTTATATTAACTCTATATTAACCTTGGGTTTGTTGTCGTTCATCAAAAGGGTTTTTCCAGACAGACACCGGTTACAAGATAATGATCCAAAACACATTGCAAAGTTAACCCAGCAGTTCATGAAAAGTAATGAAATAAATTGGTGGGATGTATGGCTATCAGAGTCTCCAGATTTTAATCCTATCGAGATGGTTTGGAGCATGATGAAGTGTCGACTGTCCAAAATGGAATCAAAGACTAAGGAAGACCTGCAAAACAGCATTCGTCAATTTTGGCGAGAGCAGATGACAATCCACGTTTGCAATAAATTCATCGACCACGTCTACAAGGTACCCCCAATAACTGCAATGATCGGTGGTCGTGCTACAAGGGATCTTCCACGGAAGATCTTCCCCGAAAGATCAAGAAACAAGTCCATGAAGTACTTTGCTGATAAACTAAAGACTGAAGAATACCAACAGAAGATCTCAAGTCTACAGTTGCATTAAATAAAATGCAAAGTAAACAGCCCCTTTCAGGGCTAACAAATATTTAAAAAAGATTCTAAGTTGTTATTGCATAATAAAATAGAAAACAAATCATGATAAATATGACGCAATTAATTCAAAAATCAGTTTAATTTTTTTTATTATGATATCACACTATACACAAGTTTGTGTAAGTAGTGAGGGGTTGATATAAAAATTATTCAGAGGAATGTCACCAATTTGAAAAATTATTATCATTTTGCTATTTTGTTTATTGTGGATGAAATAAAATAAAAAATACACCCCCCCTAAAATAAAATAAAAATGATAATATAAAAAGTATTAATTGATTTATTGATTGATTTTAGTAATTTTAAGGGATGACCAATTTTTTTAATTGAGAAAATTATTTTGAAATGAGGAAATACAATTTCACTTTGTCTCCATCTTCATATTAAAATTATACATGAAAAAGAAGATAATAATTTAACATTATAGCCATAACAAATTTTGTTTCCTGGATATGTTAATTGATCCCAGTACTAGTTTATGACACCTTAAGCAGGTGTTCTAGGTAGATTTTGTATATTGTCACAGTATCAAACTACATGTCTGATCAGATGTCTCTCAGAGTGATATGTAGTACCATGTCTCTACCTGTACTGTAGGTTTGCTTGAATACTAATTTAATCTCACCATCCCATATTTGGTGATACAATGCTAATTGAAAAGACGTCATTGTTTTAATTTAGTGTTAATTGATAGCAGCTGATCTGGGCATTTTTATTAGTCACCAACTTTGTCTTATATAATGTAAAGTTCAGTCAAGGTTAAATCAATATATAATTGACCTTGTGATAGACATTCAATAAAAGCGTGGATATCAGAGGCATTTCTGGACTAACCTTCACCAGGTACGCGCAAAGTAAACATATTGGAAAGCCAAATAATTATCATTTCTTTGGGAGCAGGAAAACCAAAGGGCGTAAACAGAATAGTCAAATTCGTCTAAGATTACCTATGCCTAATGGAGGAGTACCTTAGTTCTAGGAAAAATACCATGACTGATATATCTAATAAATCATGTCAGTGCCGAAGCACTGACTACTGGGCTGATGATACTTGCAGGGACTAATATTCCACCAGCAGAGGTATCGATCCTGTGATAGTAATAAAAACGTAGATATCAAATTTAGTGCACACGACGCGTTTTTGAAATATCCTTCATCAAGTACGCTCACGGTCAAAATATTAGAAAGCCGAATAATTTTTAAATCTTTGGGACCAAGAAAACCACAGGGCCCGTGAATCATGGACCGGAATAGTAAGATAAGGTTGAATATATCAAAGGGATAATCAGAAGTCGTAAATCGAAAGACAGACAATACAATGGTCAAAAGAAAAAGGACAAACAATGATCTGCAAAAGAATACACAAAACAACAACAATGAAAGATTGAACACACGAACCCTACCAAAAACGGGGGAGTGGGGACTCGGGTGTCCCTGAAGCGTAAGGAGTTCCTGCCACACTTGTGGCATCGGTGGTGTTACTCTCGTTAGAAACCCAGTGATAAGTCATGAACGGGGATTGGACGAGGTTGTGCTTACGACAAACAGAACATATCCGTGGTTCAATAATATGGATGTAACTGAACGTCGACAAGAAACTCCGATATTACACATATAGACGCACATTAAAGTGAAGGAACACGAGAGACTATTCACCATTAAACTTTGAAACAAACTTAAGTAAAGGAAAGTGTGAGATTATCCTCCATCAAACCTAGACACAAGTACAAGTATAGGACTATACGAGATAATCCAACATTACACTTAGATACAAATTAAAGTAAAGGAACATGAGAGACAACCCAACATTACACTTAGATACAAATATAAAGCTAAGGAACATGAGAGACCATCCAACATTAAACTTAGAAAACAAATTATAGTAAAGGACTAGAAGAGGCTATCCACCATTACACTTAGATACAAATTAAAGTAAGGGAGCGCATGCAAAATGAACAGAAGACCATTAGAAGTCAACTAAATGTATTAATAACAACTTATGTAAACAGCTGTACTAATTGTTAGCATTTTGAAGAGAAGCGTCAATATGAAGTACATGCACACATGTATATAAACATATTTTAAAGATAATATATATGAATATAAGCAGTGCTATTAGTAATGGAGATTACATCAATACAGACCAGTTTCATATACATAAAATGTAATTAAGAAATAAATCATGGAAGCCAGAATGTGTTGGGAGTTTTAACATGGATTGGCGGATATTAGCATTTTATCCGCTAATCCATGTTAAAACTCAAAACACATTCTGGCTTCCATGATTTATTTCGATTCTGATATGTCTAAGAGTACAAATACGGTAGTATACTTTGATTGTAAGACGGTAATTTATATTTACGTTTGCGTAAAATGTCGCACACAATTTATGCTGCCAATGGAAAAGTCAGTCACATTCACCGACGCTTGTGCGAATGAGATCATACCATCGATAAATCGCTCGTTTGTCTACAAAGCGAAAGAAGGAGATTATGCTAGAATACAAAAAATACCACACTGTCTGAACAGTTCCAAAATCTAATAGAAAACTCCTAGAAAGAGGCAAAATCAATACTCCTAGCACACAATACATGACGCTCATATTCCTGGCTTGGCATAGGCACTTCAATAAAAAGTGGCGGAGGTAAACTAATTTTACCACCCGAAATGCCCATCTAAATGAAATGAAATATATCACCCATATATTTAGACATCTTATTATCAATTTAATCAAACATTTCAATATAATATACAGAAACATGTTACTGTAAAAAATTAGCATTTGTATAACATATTCACAACAATTACTGAAGGCAATGTACTCCTGAATAAATGTCCATATTTCAAAATAAATATAAAACAGATAATGATGGTAGACAAATGGCTGATAAAAACTACTTAATGATGTCTCTAAACAAAACAATTAACACTGGAAATCAGATGCTAATGAATGTATAAATGAGAGATCTGACCTGGTTACCCGTTACGAAATAACTGCATCACAAATGACAACGGACATGTTTCGTTAGTCGTAATGACAATCCGGTTCTTTCCTCATTCGTGACTGATCACCGGGTTTGTAGCAATATATACGCGACGGGTGCCACAAGTGGAACAGGAACCGGTTACTCTTTCCAATCACCCGAGTTCACCATCCGGTTTTTAGTAGGATTCGCGTTGCTTGATCTTAAGTTCCATTGTTTGTCCTTTTTGTTTTGGCTGTTGTATTGTCTGTACTTCGGAACACTTCCGGGTTTAAAATTTGAAACCCGGAAGTGTTCCGAATTAAAGGATTTAAAAAAAAATTCCCTCTGCCGTGATATTTGCGAAAACGTATTTCACTTTTTTACTCTCACGTGCCGCAAATCGCCAAATTCATTCAGAATACTTCAACCACTGTCTAACAAAACAAATCGAATATTCCTGAAAACGACAAACAAAAGGTATTATTTATTTAGCCAGTGTTCTAAATAATATTCGGTGTAATAAACAGACATATCATGTTTGGGAGGGGTATTTGCGAAAAATACCAGTCTTGAGACTAAATTTCCATCGCCATTCGGCTCGGGAAATTTTTCGTCTCTCGACTAGTATTTCGCAAATACCCCTCCCAAACATGAGATATCTGTTCAAAATGTCTCTTGTATGTAATTAGAATATGTAAATGATGCGCTGTTAGTAAACAATGCGCTGTTAGTAAACAATATCCTGTTAGTAATCAATGCGCTGTTTGTAAACAATATCCTGTTATTAAACAATTTGTTGTTATTAAACAATATCCTGTTTTTAAACAATGCACTATTAGTAAACAATACCCTGTTAGTAAACAATACCCTGTTATTAAACAATGCACTGTTTGCAAACAATACGCTGTTAGTAAACAATGCTATGTTAGTAAACAATGCCCTGTTAGTAAACAATACGCTGTTAGTAAGCAATGCGCAGTTAGTAAAAAATACGATGTTAGTAAACAATTCGCTGTTAGTAAACAATGCCCTGTTAGTAAACAATACCCTGTTAGTAGAAAAAGCTTGTTAGTAAAAAATACCCTGTTAATAAACAATGCGCTGTTAATAAACAATGCCCTGTTAGTAAACAATACACTGTTAGTAAACAATACCCTGTTAGTAAGCAAATCGCTGTTAGTAAGCAATACCCTGTTAGTAAACAATGCGCTGTTAGTAAGCAATACGCTTGTTAGTAAATAATGCGCTGTTAGATAAAAATACGATGTTATAAACCATGCGCTCTTAGTAAGTAATACGCTGTTAGTAAACAATACGCTGTTTGTAAACAATACCCGGCTAGTAAACAATGCGCTGTTAGTAAGCAATACGCTGTTAGTAAATAATGCGCTGCTAGTAAAAAATACGATGCTATAAACAATGCGCTCTTAGTAAGCAATACGCTGTTAGTAAACAATTCGCTGTTCGTAAGCAATATGCTGTTAGTAAGCAAGGCGCTCTTAGTATACAATACCCTGTTAGTAAACAATACCCTGTGAATAAAAAATACCGTTAGTAAACAATACGATGTTAGTAAACAATGCGCTGCTAGTAAACAATACCCTGTTATTATAAAATGCGCTGTTAGTAACCAATACCCTGTTAGTAAGCAATACGCTTGTTAGTAAACAATACCCTGTTAGTAAACAATACCCTGTTAGTAAACAATACGATGTTAGTAAACAATGCGATGTTAGTAAGCAATACGATGTTAGTAAACAATGCGATGTTAGTAAACAATACGATGTTAGTAAACAATACGATGTTAGTAAACAATGCGATGTTAGTAAACAATACGATGTTAGTAAACAATACGATGTTAGTAAACAATGCGATGTTAGTAAGCAATACCCTGTTATTACACAATGCTCTGTTAGTAAACTATACCATGTTATTAAACCATATCCTGTTAGTAAGCAATACGCTGTTAGTAAAGAATACCGTTATTAAGCAATATCCTGTTAATAAAGAATACCCTGTTAGTAAACAATACCCTGTAGTAAACAATACCCTGTTAGTAAGCAATACCCTGTTCGTAAACAATACGCTGTCAGTAAGCAATGCGTTGTTAGTAAACAATACCCTGTTAGTAAACAATACCCTGTAGTAAACGATACCCTGTTAGTAAGCAATACCCTGTTCGTAAACAATACGCTGTCAGTAAGCAATGCGTTGTTAGTAAACAATACGCTGTTAGTATACAATACCCTGTTAGTAAACGATACCCTGTTAGTAAACAATAATTATACCCTGTTAGTATACAATCTCAAAACAATTATGTCCTCCTTCAGATACAAATGTTGACCCATCAAGTTTTAATATAAAGATAAAATATTTGTTAAATAATCAAGAAATAGCGATAATGAACGCGATAATGAACGAACTATTTAGATTTATACTATTGTTGTACTTTAAAAATGGTAGATTTGATTTGTAGCTAATGTAGATAATTGGAAATTGTTCCGACCTGTCATCTCATAATTGGTGATAAAATGCTAATTGAAAAGACGTCATCGTTTTAATTTAGTGTTAATTGACTGTTGTACTTTATTTCCCGGCAAGTTTGTAAAGTTCAGTAGAACTTAAAGCAATACATAATTGTCCTGGCGCTAGACATTCAATAAAAATCCAATTTAGTGCCCACGATATATGTTTGGACTAACATTCATCAGGTACGCTCAGAGCCAAAATATTAGAAAGCCAAATAATTTTAAAATCTTTGGAAACAAAAAAACCCCCAAAAGGACTAAGTAGAATAGGAACTGTAAATTTCATTAAAACTATATCTAATAAACCATGTCAGTGCCGAAGCACACACTACTGGGTAGATGATACACCCAGGGACTAATAGTCCACCAGCAAAGGTATCGACCCTGTGATAGTAGTAAAAACGTAGATATCAAGTTTAGTGAACAGACTTGTTTCTGAAATATCGATGTCTCTAGACAAAACAATTAACACTGGAAATCAGATGCTAATGAATGTATAAATGAGAGATCTGACCTGGTTAACCGTTACGGAATATCTGTGTCTTAAATGACAACCAATATTTGCCGTTTGTCGTAATCACAATCCGGTTCTGTCCTCATATATGACTGTTCATCGGTATTATAGCAAGATAAACACGACGAGTGGCGCTCGGAACAGGAACTGCTTAATTGTCCGGAGCACTCGAGTTCATCCCAGGATATTCGTTGAATTTGTGTTTCTCGATCGTAAGCTTCTGCGTAGCGTTTTGTAAAACATTGTTTGTCCTTTTTGTTGTGCCTGTTGTATTGTCTGTCCTTCGATATACGGAGTCTGATTACCTTTTGTATCTAACTTTTGTATGAAGAGATGCTGTTAAAACGCTGCGAAACCAAAACAACTGCTACACCTGTAGTTTCATAACTGTGAACTGTTGGCAGACATTTGACCAACCTTTAACCACCAACAATTTGGTTTACTGGTGTTCTATTTCCTGAAAAAATAAATTTGAGGAAAAAAGCAGTATCACGTTTAAAACAAAAAATCTGACATAATTGTTAAGTATATGGCGGGGTGGGAGGGATTAGAAATGACCATATTCACACCGCAGTTTCTTCTTTCAGAATATTTCAGAATAAGAAGAGTTTGAAGATACCAAAGAGGTAATCAGAATTCGTATATCGAAGAAGAACAGATAAAACAATGGCCAAAAGAAAAAGTAGAAAAAGACAAACAACGATCTACAAAACATACACATAAAACTAAAGATCGAGTAACACAAACCCCACTAAAAACCGGGGGTGAACTCAGGTGCTCCGAAGGGTAGGCAGTTCCTTCTCCACTAGTGGCACCTGTCGTGTTAATCTAGTTACAAACCCGGCTACAAAAGTCGTGAATGAGGAAAGGACCGGGAAGTGTTTACGACAAGTGGGACATATCCGTGATCATTTGTGACACAGATATTCCATAATGGTCAACCAAGTCATGGTGGCGACCGTAAAATTGATGACTTCAACTTTACCAAAAGGAACCCTTGGTTCAGTAGCTTCTTTGTTAGCAGCAACCCTCTATCAAGAAAATCCTGATAGGAACCACAAGCTCTGGAATATCGTATCAACTGAGAGATATGCTGCTGGAATGTTGCTACATATAAATGGAGAGTTCACAATGGAAAATTTGAAATCATCTCTTTTGTCGTAAAGTGTCATTCTTAACCGCCCATCACTGTCAATTTTGAGGTGTAGGTGAAGGTATGAAGCAGACCTATCTGTGGTATCTTTTATTTCAAGCTCAATGTGATAGATGCGATCAACGAAATCACCAAACCTAGAATTATTTAGTGATTGGACATCACCTATATAGCGGAACGTAAAATTAAAGGATCGGCCTAGCTTCTTTTCGTTTTTCTTGAGAAGCCCTTGTATAAAGTCTGCCTCATACGAATACAGGAGCAAGTCCGCGAGAAGAGGGGCACAGCTTGTACCCATAGATATGCCGACTGTCTGTTGAAAAAGACGTCTACCAAACATAACAAATATGTTGTCAATCAAAAACTTGAGCATGTTGATGATATCAGTTTCAGAGAACTCTTTGGTAGAATCAGAGTGTTTTTTGTTTTTTTAACAACATAAGATCTGTCTCTCCTAGCACAATGTATTTGTATTTACTTTCGCCATTCTTTTTTATGAAACACAGTTGGACCAACTCCCTTAATCTGTCCTTCAGTTTTGAGTGAGGAATAGTCGTGCAAAGGGTAGAGAAGTCAAATGTTTTATTGCTATTGCAGGAGGAGAGGGACCTAGATTGTATGTACTCTAACAGATCTTTAGAGTTCTTCAGAATACACATCTGATTCACACCACCCCTCGAGTAGCTAGTGTCACAGTAACTCTGAATCTCGGTTTGGACTGCCGATAGAATACATGTTAATAATTTGAAAAGAGGTTTCGTGGTGCATTTGGCAGACCCAGCAATATAGCGCTGTTTGAAAGGACACCAGTGTAATTTAGGAATCCAGTAGAGTGATGGTAGATCTAGTTCTTCATCTTTGGTTGAAATTCCAAAGGAACATAAAACAGACCTATGATTGTCCAGTATTTCTTCTTTCGTAAGTGTCGTCGAGGTATATGTAGGGTTGTCAAGGGAATTGTCAATACCTAATTCCTTTATCAACCTAATTCCTTTATAAAGGAAGTGACGTTAAAGTAGGTGACCAAATACTTTCCCGGTAAATCTAAAACCCAAAAGGACCACATGTTAATAATCATAGATTAATACATGGCCTTTTTCATATTGCCCTTGTTATCAGCCCGAGACATTTATATCGGCCCCGAGGGGCGATATCAGTCGAGGGCTGATGACAAGGGCAATATGAAAAAGGCCATGTATTAATCTATTTATCACATATTTTGCCAGGGCAGATAACATGTTATTGCCCTTCACAAGAGGGCAGATAACATGTCATTGCCCTCGTAAAATGTTATTGCCCCGGAGGCAAATAACACGCCGCAAATTATGCTTTTATTACACATGCAAATTCGGCGTTATTTCAATAAGATATGTGATAACATTATTATAGTCATCGATGATATATCTAAGTTATAGTTGACCCTATTGAATCAGTAAATAAGAATGTTTATAATAAATACATACTACTATATTATACATCATTTACATATTTTATCTACAAACAAGAGACATATAATCATAAATACACATCATCAAAACATTTTATTATAATGTACACCATGCAACTTGCATTTTTATAATAAACAGGAAAAGACATGATTTAACTCAGTGTTCTTTATAAAACTATACTCACTCAGTTATTTGTGAAAGTCGGTAAGTTGCTCAATATTACATATTGACGGAGAGTTCACCGGTGAGAATCACGAATTGCCGGCCTTGTTATAAATAAACTGAGTCAAATTTGTTTGTTTGTTTGTTTGTTTGTTTTTTTAAAACTTTGTTTGATATTAAATCATGATTCAATGCCTTTTCTGCCTATAAAACAAGCTTAACCCCGCCACTTTTTTTTTTATTGAAGTGCCATGGATGTCAGACCATACTACTGAGATTCCTTGAAGATTGGAAATCAGTTCTGGATAAGAATTGCTATGCGACAGCTATTTTGATGGATCTTTCGAAAGCTTTTGATTATCTGCCACATGACATTCTTCTCAGTAAATTGGCTGCTTATGGACTGTCATTCCAATCAGTAAAATACTAGAAAACTATTTGAGAGGCCGTAAGGAACAAATCAAACTTCAGGGGGTGGTCAGTGGTTGGCAAATTTTACAGAAAGGTGTTCCCCAAGATTCCATAATGGGGTCCTTGCTTTTTAACATTTTTTATAAAAAATATTTTTTACTTTATTGAACATGGTACATTGTACAACTATGTTGATGACAACACCTTATCATATGCAGATCAAGATTATTATATCTTAATAAATGTTTTAGAAAATGAAAGCTCTATTTTAATTTTATGGTTTAATATTAATTGCATGCAAGCTGACCCATGTGAATTTCAAGCTGTAGCTGTTGGCAAGAAAGCGTATGTAAAAGAACCTGTTTTTCATATTGAGTCTGCTAATATATCATGTGATGAAGTTGTTAAATTACTGGGCATTGATATAGACTATCAGTTAAATTTAGATAAACATGTTAAAAACATCTGTCGTAAAGCTTCGCAACAATTGAGTGTGCTAAAGCGTATTGGTTTTTTTCTATTATCTAAGTTTAATAAGCTTACAATTTTTCACTGTTTTATATTGTCTAATTTCAATTTTTTTTCTTTGGCTTGGCATTTTTGTTCAAAAGCAACTACCATAAAACTCGAAAAAATACAGGAAAGAGCTTTATATTTTTTCTATGAAGATTACAATAGCACATATGAAGAACTTTTACATATAGCAAAAGTACCATCTCTACAAATAAGGAGAATGCGCACTATGGCATTAGAATGTTTTGAAATAGTGTATAAACTGTCTCCACCATGCTTAAATAATTTAGTTGTTTTAAAAAAATAGTAAATTTTATAGCTTTAGAAATTATAATATTGTAGAGATACCTAGAGTAAAGACTACTACCTATGGTAAGAACTCTTTTAAATATACAGCTGCTGTTTTATGGAATGACCTACCTGATAATTTTAGAAAAATTGCCAATTTTAACCAATTTAAACATATTTTACAATCATGGAATGGCAATGAATGTAAATGCATTAGTTGTAAACAATTTTAATATCATCTAGGTCTTTTCAATTTTTATATGATTTATATTTTATTTTTTAGCAGTATAGCATGCTTTTAGCTCATAACACCGGCTCCATGTTTTAGATCATAAGCTTTCATTACTGTGCTTGATTTATTATTTACTGTTGTTTATATGCTTACCATGTGTGCTTTAACTTATTTGCTATTTTGCTATATGAATGCTTTTATTTAAATTATTAATTTGTATGCATGCCTTTGTTGTTTTTAACTGTTCTTTATTTTGTACAGTATGTGTCGGTCAAAAGTTAGAGCTGAAGACAGAAAAACCTTAATATATGAATAGAGGTTACGGTTCTGGTGTTTAACGCCACTTTCAACAATATTTTAATTATATTGTGGCGGTCAGTTTTATTGGTGGAGGAAACAAGAGTACCCGGAGAAAATCACCGACCTCCCGCAAGTCATTTACAAACTATATCACATATTGCTGTATCGAGTACACCTCGCCTGAACGAGATTCCAACTCACAAGGTTAGTGGTGATAGACACTGATTGCATAGGTAGTTGTAAATCCAACTACCATACGATCACGACGGCCCTTTTCATTAACATGGGGAACACTGTTTAGGAAAATGTACACGAGAGTGTCAATGATACATTAAATACACTCTACTAAGTTATGTGAAACAAATTTCAATTTTCAAGACTAGAAAACGATTCCCATTAGATTTATAAATCTTTTTACTTCTAGATGTTAACATTTGTTAATGTTTTATTTTTATCTTACAATTGTTGGAATGTATTGTTCACTCATGTATCACTGTATATGACAGAGATTTTAAGCAGGTTTATACCCTTAGTACAATAGACAGTGATAATGTGATCCTTTATTAATTCAATTGTTTAATAATTTCAAGCAAATTATGTTTTAGTTTTATTTGCATAAAAGTTGCAAATGGGATTGAACACAAGTTATAACAACATTAGTGAAGTCCTTTCCCTTTTACAAAAATATAAACAAAAAATGATTGCACATAATGGCGATAACTATACAAATAAACTTTACAACATGATATATTTAGACGATAATAATAAAGAAAATATAAAGAAAAATAAGGTGAAATAAAATGTTCAAAACAGTAGAATAGGGAAGAAGAAGAAGAAGAAGAAGAAGAAGAAGAAGAAGAGAAGAAGAAGAAGAAGAAGAAGAAGAAGAAGAAGGAGAAGAAGAAGAAGAAGAAGAAGAAGAAGAAGAAGAAGAAGAAGAAGAAGAAGAAGAAAAGAAGAAGAAGAAGAAGAAGAAGAAGAAGAAGAAGAAGAAGGAGAAGAAGAAGAAGAAGAAGAAGAAGAAGAAGAAGAAGAGGAAGAAGAGAAGAAGAAGAAGAAGAAGAAGAAGAAGAAGAAGAAGAAGAAGAAGAAGAAGAAGAAGAAGAAGAAGAAGAAGAAGAAAGATTTCAAACAAACAAAAAACAACATGGAGTGAGTATGCTAGTACACTATTACATTAGTAAAAGCGCTGGGTGCAAATTATGATCATCAATACAGTACACAAAAAGTACAACAATAGGTTCAAGATACACATAAAGTTCATTTTCTTTCTTATCTTTATCAATCTTATTTTGTTATTTTCGCTACATTTAAGAACAACAAAACAAGATACCCTTTAACCGAGAGTGCTTTTAGATGTTCTAAATGTCACTTATATCAAGGCGACAAATAATATATCACACCTCTGGGAATTATTTATAAAAAACATATAAGGTCATTCCACAAAGTGCACTTGTGGCAGGTCGGTGGTTTTCTCTGGGTACTCCGGTTTTCTCCACCAATAAAACTAACCGCCACAATATAGCTGAAAAATTGCTGAATGTGGCGTTAAACACCATAACCCTAACCCTCCACACAGTGCGTAATGATTTTACAAATGTTTGTTTGACCTCGGCGACCTCTTTGCATGCAACTGTTTTCAAGTCGATATGTACAGAATTATCTGGTGACGGCGCTACGGGATGGCGTCTGTGTAAAATGTTTGACGTTTCAACATTTTATAAAGTGATTAAAACTATTTGAAAATCAAATTTGACATGAACTCGAGATTGTAAATTTCAATGAATATCTTACAAAATATATTCAAAGAAAATAGAAAGCCAAAACAAATTAAACCCCCGGTTCTATTGGGCATACATTTGTATTAGAAAGTTTCATAATGCTGTAGCTAAAGGAAGTAAAACAAAGACGATAATAATATCAAAATTCGAAAAACCTCCCCAGATTCCATATTGAAAATAATAGCTGTTCAACAGTTACTCTTATTTTTTTATGTTTCTTTCATTAAGAATTTATTAAGTTATCAAAAGATATTCGGGCGAGTTATCTCGCTTTGAATCGTCCATGAGTAAAAAGAAATAGTAAGTTGATTAAACTGCATTTATTTCATCTAATTGGCCAAAGAAGAAAAACAAGACAACTGATGTTGTAAAAAAACAAAAAAGCCATCAAAAGCAATATTTCTCTAATAATGAATTTCGAATGAAAATATTTAATAAACTTTTTACAACCGGGCGATTGCTCCCATCAACGGTAGAAACTTGGTAAAAAAAGGTATGGGAAAAAATGTCTGTATTCGTTGAGATCGAAAACAGAAAGTTTCTCCAACTTTTTGATAATGTGCAAAGAGAAACGCATACTGCAAATGTTCCTGGATAAAAATAACAATTCTAAGTATTTTACTTTTCTTTACATATCGATTACTTAGACGTATCGGAAATATACGACTGAAAAAAAAAAAGCAATTTCCATGATTTGATCCATGAATTTAATATATGACCATGCACGTGATTTCTTACACGCTTAACACAACGATTCCAAAAATTAGAAAAAAACCCCATCAACGTTAACGAGAAAATATATATTGCCATTTGTGCAACCAGTTCGTGATGACGAGTCTTATATTGATGACCGTTAAAATTTTGTAGCGACGACTGCAGCCAACGTAGTCGTGTTGGAGTAGCCTTTTCTTCAGCAGTTGAGCTCTGTTTAGAATTTCAATGTACTAGGCACAAACCATACGATAGTCGTATGAGTTATGAAATATAACCTCAAAACGCTGGTGCTGCTATGATATTGTTGATGATGAAAGGGAAGTTGACTATTGGAAAAGTGAAATCATCACGGTTGTAGTAAGAGTTTTTTTTTTTTTTATCTTCTTCCGTTGTCAGTTTCAATGTGAAGATCAAGGTAAAAAGCAGACTTTTGAATGTCAGTAGTATCATTTACTTCAAGCTGAAATATTGCGAAAGTTGGCGTTAAACACCAATCATTCCATCAATTAATTTATTTCAAGCTCATTTGGATTTAAGCGTATTATTAACACAAACAAAAGCATAAAAAACTATTTCAATAACAGTATATTTATTCTTGCATTTCGAATATCATAAATAAATCACTCATAGCCGAACAACGATGATAACTCACACACGTGCTAACATGCATTCATGAAAAAAACTGCGATGTTCTGTTACTCGTGATTTATTCACAATATTCGATTTGTTTGTTTGATGGTGTTTAACGCCACTTTCAACAATATTTCAGTTATATTGCGGCGGTCAGTTTTATTGGTGGAGGAAACCGGAGGACCCGGAGCAAACCACCGACCTGTAGCAAGTCACTGACAAACTTTATCACATAATGTTGTACCCCTCGCCCTGATGGAGATTCGAACTCACAACATCAGTGGTCATAGGCACTGATTTCATAGGTAATTGTAAATCCAACTACCATACGATCACGTACACGACGATATTCGGAATGCAAGATTAGTGCTCGTATAAATATTCTGTTGAACGCACACGTAAATATAAATTTAGAAATAAAATAGGATTTCAATGAGACATTTCTACAATAATTTCATAATATTGAAACGAAAATAGCCATATGATTAGAGGACAAGCCCAATATTGAAAAAACAAAGAATTTAGGCTAAAGTTTTTATGGACCGAATTATTTACAAGTGACATTCGAATACATTGATTTAAGTCATTCAGTTTCAATTGCTTTATGTGCAACCAGGTAAATTATATATATGTGATAAAAAAATATCTCATTATATTCTACTTATTTAAATATAATTGTAAAATTAGCATTTATTATGTTATAATGAATTTTAATTATCTTGTCAAAACATTTTAAAATCATACATATGACAAAACTTAATATATTGTATATTATTATTTACTTCTCTGTAACTATCTGTATTTGGTTTATGAGAATAAAATTCATTCAGTCACAGCACAGAATGTAACCCATAGTATTTCCTTTCAAACTTTATATACCAAAATAGAAAGTTGTCATGTTTTATCAATCTTTTCCTATTTGTATAATGTCATACATGTATACTAATTCTTGTCATCTTAATATAACCTAGCTCTCATGTGGCTAGTATCACTACAAGAAGAATATATTAGTACATATGATAGTCTTAGGCATACCTTTGACGACAAGAGAGTCACAAAAAAACATCTGTTCTTAGGCTCTTAACGTTAGATTTCAACAAAGTACCTGAGTCCTTTTATTTGGTTCCTTATTCTTATAAAGAGACCCAAATACGTATATTAGTTTAAGATGACATTTTGTCTTATTAATGTGTTCTGGTTGGTTTATGGTATTTAACGCCACTTTCAACACTATTTCAGTTATATCGTGGCGGTCAGTTTTATTGGTGGAGGAAACCGGAGTACCCGGAGAAAACCACCGATCTGTCGAAAGTCACGAACAAACTTTATCACATAATACTGTATCGAGTACACCTCACCATGTGTTCTGATTCTTGAGTATTATTTGACTCTTAAATGGTGGTTAAGTCTACTGGATCTCTTATTATGTATTAAGTTCAAGATAATGACTCGCTGTTTTTGTAATAACGCAGTTCACTTAGTTATAAGAAGGGGCACCATTTTACTTTAAGTGGAACATTTACATGACCGCATCATTCCACTAACAGGGGTAGTTTGGACGAGTAAATTAAATACTTCTGTAAACTTTTTATTCAAGGTTTGTGTGTCAATCCAGCAGAGAGAGAGAGAGAGAGAGAGAGAGAGAGAGAGAGAGAGATGTTATCTAACTGACATATTGTCAAAGTGGCGTTAAATACCATAAACCAAACCAAACCGTGATTGTCTATTAGATAAGTTCAGTGTCATGTAACGGTAATACATGAATCTTGACATATTTTAAGGACAGATCTTCGTGAACACTGGTATATTTCGTGTTTCACTTACCTTGATTATTAGTAATACATGTAGTTAAATAGTACGTCACACTTGGCATATAATAGGACAATGTCAACGGCTAAAATTATATAAACCATTATAAAAATATCAGATAAGTCAATTACAGAAAAAAATAATATGTATTTAAATAAATGATTTCACGATTTTTGTAGTGTTTATCCCAAATTTGTAAAACTAGTCAAAATATGTAAATTATCTATTGTGGCTGATTAAATATATTAATTTTCCAGGGTGGTTAATTAAATATGTAATTTCGACAGTTGTTGATTATAAAGGGGGGGGTATACTGTTATGTCATAAGTACACAGAGGTTAGGTGAACTATGTATACATGGAATGTTACCGGCTTCAATTATCCATTCAAGTTTTTTTTCCACTGGATTAACGTTTGACCGCCGCTGTAGGGGGTGACACACTTTAATATAGAATTATTAATTAACAAACTAAATGTACGCAGACTTATTGTTATTCAAAATATGTTTTCATTTTTGTGTAATTTTAAATCATTTTCTTGATGTCAAATACGACCTTGTATTTATTGGTTTATTCCGAACAATAATATCTAATATTTACATAGAACCCGTCGTGAACCTTTTAACAAACAAACTGAGTGTAATGGACATTTGTCTATATATTTTTACACTTACATAGATTTCTTGTTTCGGTAAGGGTTTGTAACCGGTAATGAAATATTTAATGAAAGAATTTAATTAATCTTTCTTAAATATTCTACCCGGTGGTCTCTTAAATTAGGCTGGGTTAAGGTCGCCTACTAAAAACAGCAACATCTCAAATAAGCTATATGGAATTCTTTGTATCTTCTGATATGTTTGTAATATGATAAATTAATGTTATTTATAAGTATATATAGGCTTTGATGAAGTGATTAAAATATATTTAATAAACAGCGTATATAATTACAAAACATATAAATAAAATAAATACAAATTAAAAACAGAAATGATCAACAAGAAAAAAGTGAATACGAGTCCATCACGATTTTTTCTCAGTAAATAGGGATATCTCGTCATGTTGCAAAAAATAAAAAAAAATGAAAAAATGAAAAAACAAAAATATCAAAACACTATTACAGTTCTAAAATCCAATCGGTAATTCGTGCAAACACGATTATGCCAGATGCATATGGCAACTTCATACTTAAATGGTCTGTTAGCTATTTTAGAGCTGAATTCTAAAGTTAAAAAAACCCACAATTTGACTAGTTTTATACAGCTATTACAAAATCATCTTGTTAGAATGATATCAAGCTTAGTGCACACGACGTCTTTCTGAAATAACTTTCATCGGGTACCTCTAAAAACTTAAAGATTGGAAAGCCAAATAATAAAAAGTGTTCGAGACCAATACAACCAAAGGGTATAAACTGCATAGCCAAAATCGGCAACGGTCACCTATGACTGAGGGAGAATAACCTTACCAATATCTTTAAATGAAATTACGAAATTCTTTGAAAATGTCAACCATATGCAATACCAACAACGTGAGTTATACCGAATCTTGGTATACATGTCACACAACAAGGTCGATGTTTATATATTTATTAAATACCTTTTTAGAAATTCGTGAAATACTTGTCGAAAATCCGGATTATTTTAAGACTTTGACACCTTAAAGAAATAATGTTTTTCTTAAATGGTGTTTATGATGAAGAGATCATTAAAATATTACTTTAAGTACTTATGTAAGTTATAAGAGTACCCTGCGGTCAGTTCTATAATTTTTTGGTTAACCGAACCATAGTTCATATCATAATATCATTTAGGACTTTTAATTTATTTTTATTTTTATAAGTAGTTCAAGATGTCTTCGTACATACATCGTACATTTAACCTGAAAGTAGAACAATGATTAAATACAGAATCAAGCAATCGATTTATCTGTTTTTATTTATTTGATGCAGTGTCCTGTGGTAGAAGGTTGGATGGGTTGGTTTATGGTGTTTAACGTCACTTTCTGTGGTAGAAGGGATGTATTTCCAACTAAAATGCTACGACAGAAGTCTAATTGTAGCATAGTCGGCACATTTTTCCTTTGAAGTTCTAGGTTCAATAATTCCTAATATCATACGGTGGAGTGGAGCTTATAAGATTCAACATCTTCTATCAATATTTTCAAGAGGTATTTGAACCTAAATACAGCATACAATGTTAAAGAAACAAAACAATATTGTGAGACGATTTAATGCTCTAATCACGAAAATTGTTTATCGTCCTGATGGCAAAACACTATGCATGGTGAAAAAACCACAGGCGGCTTAATTTTCAAAAGCATCAAATTTACTAATAATCAAAGCAAAGTTTAATGAAACTTAAAACTATTATACACAGTCCATGCTGCAATCAGATTAACTATGATTTAATAGTATTATATGTGTGATCTCTTTTGAAATATTAGACTTCACAAATGATTAACAGATAATGAATTACGACAGCGAATTCTAATACACATGTAAGTAAACGTTTTTCATGTATTTTGATATGGATTTTAATATTATCAGTCGCCGAGTCGTTTTTCAAGACATAGGTGATTGCATGAATTTCAATGCATAATTAAAAAAAACATTGGGTCGTATCATGTCATGGGCCCATCGTCGTCGTTGTCGTGCGTCTGTAGACACAATGGTTTCTGTGAAATTACTTTCGTTCTGGTTGATAGACCTTTCTGAATATTGAACATAGTGATGCCTGGCACAAAGTAAAGGCGGAGAATTATAGTATTATCCGTTTCTAAGAAAGCTTCCGCTATGATTTATTATATCCGAGATAAACTCAACCGAAAGGGACCTTAAGCTTCCCAGACTCAGTACATAGAATCTGGAACTTGAATCCGATATCGGAGCCAGTATATAAAATGCGGACACGGACACATCTCTGCCCTAGACCCATACATCCAACCGTCTGGTTTGTGAGTATACATCAAAACCAACCGTAGCTACAACAATACTTCTCTCCAATGTATAAAATTAAAAACAAAATTGATACATTTATAGATTAAGTTACAATACCTTTGATTGTGGTTCAGGTAAGATATGCTATTTGTTGGATGTAGTTGTTTATTAATACAGCAGGTGTAAATAATAAATTAGTTATGAATCAGGGGCCTTCGTGGTCGTGATCGCATGATAGTTGGATTTTCAACTACCTATGCAATCAGTGTCTATCATCATTAACGTTGTTTTTTCCGAATCCCGCTCATGCGAGGTGTACTCGATACAATATTATGTGATAAAGATTATCAGTGACTTGCGGTAGGTTGGTGGTTTTCTCTGGCTACTCCGGTTTCCTCCACCAATAATACTGACCGCCACGATATAACTGAAATATTGTAGACAGTGGTGTCAAACTTCATAATCTGATAGCATCCTCCAGTTATACATCCGTATGGGTAATATTGAGTATTCTGTATTGCTTTAGTCCGATAAGTTTTATTTACTTCAAACCAATGATTTAAATATACAAATCCTTGTTCAAACCGGATCCAGATTTTATTAAGACCCTTATTTTTCATCAAATTTTAATGCATTTTCTTGACAACATACTCATCTGCATAAGTCAATAAAGACAATTAGCTTTATTATTATTATTTTTTATTATTCTTTATGAAATGGCTTCACTTTCATTGAATTTAAAAATCAGTGCAATCGGTCTTGTATTTCTCTCATAGAGATAATTATGGCGAACCGTCTTTTCTGGAGATTTTACCGAGGAATGCATAATCATAGAAATTGCAATAATGTCTTTCCATGGAAAGGTGAAAGATTTTACAATCGTAAGTCTTACGATATGATTCCGTAAATACCGTAATAATGGTGTTGAAAGTTTGGGATTTGTTCTTGTGATTGGTTATCTTGTCGAACATTACGGTTTAACATTTCATTTTCAATATTTGCATTCTAAAATGTTTCAATAATGACACAATTGAAAAAATACTCGCATTCTTCGTTTACTTATCAACACAATTTAAATCAGATATATTTGGGAATAAAATACTTCATAAAACAACACGCATTTAACCACACCAGTAGTGATATGATTAGTGTGCTCGTCTCTATTTTGGCAGATCGTGGGTTCGAGCCCCGATCGGGTCAAAGACTATAAAATTGGTATTTGTTGCTTCTCTGCAAAGCACATAGTGCTAAAGAGAAAGAGCGGGCTGTTGTTTGAGTGAGTTAGCACTAAAAAAATCCAACTAAGCATGTTGGTCTAGTACAAAGCGGATCTTATCATCATCTCATTGAAAATTGACTTTATTCTGGCCATGATATAGCTAAACAATTTCTGAGTTGGCGTTCAAACAACAATCACTCACTCATAAAATTGTATTGCGAAGTTTTGTCTTTCTGTCTTTTCAACTCCTTTAAAATCGCTAAAAAATAGTTTCGAACAACAAACTATTTGTCGCCAAGCAACCACAGTCAAATACAAACATATTAATGACACTGATTTACGAAATAATTTACTCCTCCTAGCTTTACTCAAAATATTTACTAGTAACTTATGGTTATTATGAAGGTGCTGCCAATATTTAGTTTTAAATTATGAATGTTGATTTTACCTTTTTTTCTACTGTCATTATTAATTAAAGTTTAACCAATTCTAATTTAAATTTAAAAATTCATCTTTAACGGTCTATCAAATTAAATACATGTACCAAACAATCTTTAACTTACATAATTTAAAAAAAATCTAAAATAAGAAAATGGAAGTCTTATATATTAAAATGCATTACGGGTTTGGTTATATTGAAAAGGCTTTATAAAGAGAAGATTATTTTAATTATGTCAATATTTAATTTAAATATGTTTTAAATATCGAAGTATACATGAAATTCTAATCAAGTTATATGTCAAGAATTTAAAATATTGGTCCTTTAGATATGAAAAACAGGTGTTCATGTCTTTGAAATAACCGACCAGATATTTATAAAATACAATTATTAACCAGTAGGTTATATTATGAATACTACAGACTGGTTTGTATTTATACAGCAAGAACATTATTTTGCTCCAAAATGCTTTGCCGGTCTATTATTGCTTTTAAGGCCACAATGGACCGGTAAAAGCCATAAAGACAGGTCCATTATGGCCTTCTTCAAAAAGAATGAAGATTACCTAAACATTTCAAAAATTTCATAAAATTTCAAAAAAAATCAAAAATTTCAAAAAATTTCAAAAAAATTCAAAAATTTCAAAAAAATTAAAAATTTTCATAAGATTTCAAAATTTTCAATTTTTTTTCAATATTTCAAAATTTTCAAAAAATTTCAAAATGATAAAATTTTCAAAAAGTTTCAAAAATTTCAGTTTTCATAAAATTTCTAAATTCTAATATTTAAATAATATTATCGCTGTTTTCTAATATGACGTTAATATGACGTCACATTACTAAATCCTTGATAATAAGTGATTAACGATATAAAATATTAATTGTGTTTAAAAAAATGTCAGTATCTCAACAAAAATTATTTAATTATGAATACAAAATAGTGATTAAATAATTAAAGATGTTTTTTAAAACTCGAGGACGCTTCTCAGTCATCTCTCATCTCAGGGTTTCGCCCTTCGATGAGAGATGTCTGAGAAAAGTCCTCTCGTTTTAAAAAACATCGTTAATCACTTAATATTGAAAAATGATTAAACAATTATAGCCTACCATTTCGGACAGTGCTATTACCTTCTTCAAAAAGAATGAAGATTACCTAAAATTGAAATCTCGGTTATGTCATAATGGCCCTCGGAAGGTTGTATTGGCCCTCGGTGTTGCCTCGGGCAAATACAACCTTCCTTGAGCCATTATTACTAACCTTGGACATATAACCGGTCCATTATGAAAACACCCATTTATTAATACTATAGTAATATTTATATCACGGTTTTCTGTGTTAAACGGTTAAGTAATCTCACACTCAGGAAACCGTGGTATAAATTATGTAGCATGAAGCCATACAATATCGCATCTATGTCGTTGATTATTGCACGGCTCTCTGAGAGTAATAATACTACAGCCCAGTTTTAAAGTGTGCAATATCCGTATTTGCGTCTATTATTTCACCGTTCTTAGCTGTTTCTTACATTCTGGTATACATAGCCAGAAATGATGGGTACTTTGCTCATTTGCATATCTAAGATGGCGACGCCGGGACGTCTGCAATTTTCATATGATCTATATAGACGATATCATTCATAATTGCATGTGTGTCATTTTCTGAACTTGAAAATGATACATTGAATCAAGCTGAATTAAATGAAATAAAAATTAATGAAAACAATTAAATATTCGAGGTTCCTGGACTAAATGAAAATCCGAGGCGACGAACCCTTTTTTGGCCTTAAGAGTCTATGTAAAAATGTCTGAAATACATGAAACTGGTGGCGTGTGACACAAAATTTAACAATGAATGAAATTTCACAGGAGTCGGAAGTTCTATCAATAATAAGGTATAGGGGCACCTCGAAGATTGCTGGGCAATTATAAAAAAACACCAGGAGCGCAACGCATTTTTGGGGGGTTGGCCTAAATCTATACCTACGGGTAGATCAGCATGGAATAAAAGGTTGAATCCTACTCTTGGATGTTTAAACTAAATAAATATCATGTTTTCTTGTACTTACCACACGGTTTTGTAGCAGTTTCGTACATTTTACCCTTCTACACCACCATCTCAAGATCCATCACCGGAAGTGCGGGAGTACAGCTCTGCAGTGAATTTTTAAGGTCAGTATAACTATAATGTACAAAACAAATCCGGAACTTTTTTTTTCTCCGGAATTTTACACTTTTTCCCGGACTTTTTTGGTTTTTATTATATATATCTCACAGTCACAGCATGTCGCAAGAAAAAGTTCTGGAATTGGCTTTAGCGAGCCAGCATAATGTAATTAACCCTCTTGCTGCCATAAATAATTTTTGCAATTGCCAGAAAAAAAAATACATAGGGAAAATGATGCTTCTTTTATGGTGTCCAAAAGGATAATTTGACGTCATTTGATAAATTATGTCCCTTTATAGTAAACAACTAAGATTCAAATTTTAAAAAAATATCACAAAATATTATCTGTGATGATTTATTTCAACTAAATTTAAGTCTAAGAAGCAAGACGTACATGCTCAATTTAGTAAAGGACATGTCATATGTGTCCGTTTGGCTTGTATTGAAAGGACACATATGTTTGTATGGCAGTAATTAAAGGGTTAACATGATTAATGTAATTAATTTTTAAAATTATTTAGTTTTTGAATCAAATTCACACAATACATTTTAAAAACTGGGATACCAAATTGTGTATATGACTGAACCCTTTCACAAGATTCCAGATCCTTTGCCCTTTTCTTTCTGTTTTAAATTAGACTGGACACCTTTCCCAAAATTGCCAGATTGTTTGTCCTTTTATACATGTAAGGCCTGCCTCATATTAGTGTCAAAGAAGGTCTCATTATCATATTGCTCACATGTGATGTGTACACCCCCCTCTTTTTTTTGTTCCCAATATGACTATGTTAAACAATATTCAAAGGAAAATAATTATGTGTATTAGTAACTATTACCATGCAGCTATGTCTATGTTGCCAGCCATTGATATATATAATAATATAAATGTTTATATAATTTAACTTTAGTTTAAATTACAAATTTGAATTAGCCGCCTTGTAAGGTTTTTCGTTGTGGAGAGTTACCTCCCTTGTAAATTTTTAACCATGGCAAAATAAATACAACAAACAATTGGACCTTATTTTTGAAGTAATATTTTATTATATTTAAATCATATAATATATCACAAGATGTTTCATAATTTATCAAAAGAGATAATTTAATTATACCGACCTTAAAATTCACGACAGAGCTGCACTTCCGGTGATGGATCTTGAGATGGTGGTGTAGAAGGGTAAAATGTACGAAACTGCTACAAAACCGTGTGGTAAGTACAAGAAAACATGATATTTATTTAGTTTAAACATCCAAGAGTAGGATTCAACCTTTTATTCCATGCTGATCTACCTGTAGGTATAGATTTAGGCCAACCCCCCAAAAATGCGTTGCACTCCTGGTGGTTTTTTTAATAGTTGCCCAGCAATCTTCGAGGTGCCCCTATACCTTATTATTGATAGAACTTCCGACTCCTGTGGAAATTTGGCGACATATTTTCTGAAATTAATTTAGATTCCTCAATAATATATGTAATTATATTAACTAACCTTATATTTCTAGCTTCTAAACTCATGGTTCCCACATTAAATATAATATGATCATTTTTGCATGATCGCGATATCAAAGACATGTCTAAAATCGTTACAAGACAAAAATATTTGAATTTTGACAGAAGAAAAACTTTGCGGAAATAAACAATAACTTTTAATTTTCGAATCATTGACGGACACATTGAATTTCCGTACTATAGGCTAGTTTTTGACAAATCTAATAAACGATCCATCAAGCTTGAAACTGCAGTCACGTGATCAAAATCTAATTTAAATATGATGAATATTTATGAGGAAAGTACCCTCAATTTCTGGATATGACATCCAAGTTACAAGTAGAAAAATAGATTATTTTCCTATGTCTATGAAAGGCGGGTTCGACCATTTCCACCTTTAGTTTTGAATACTAATTAGTGAAAAATTGACGCAAATAAACAAAAAATTTGAAAATCGAAAATTTATTACACGATAAGTAAAATAAGTACAAGAAAAATAGAAAATTCTATTTGGCTTTTTCGGGGTAATATTTCACTTTTTCGCATGAATAAATCAGCCACATCCGGCTTCCGTATATTTCAGAATACCCCCTCCAAGACAAGATTGTGAATTTTCTTTATTTACTCAATAATAACTCATTGAAGTGTGCGTGATATATCATAGCAAGAACAACTTACATTTCGATGGAATGATGATGATGATGTCCGCTTTGTATTAGACCAAAATGCTAGCTCACTGAAACAACAGTCCAAGAAGAGATTGAAGATAGCAAAGGAGTACTCACAATCCGTAAATCGAAGAAGGACAGACAACACAATGACCAAATGATAAAGTACGAAATGACAAACAACGATCTGCAAAACACTACACATAAAACTAAAGATCCAGCAACACGAACCTCACTAAAAACCGGGGGATGAACTCATGTGCAACGGAATGGCAAGCATTCTTGCTCCACTAGTAGAACCCGTCGTGTTGCTCCAGTTATAAACCCGGTGATAAGTCATGATTGAGGAAAGGACCGGGAAGTGCTTACTAAAAATGGAACATATCCGTGGTCATTTGTGACACAGATATTCCGTAACAGTTAACCAAATCCACTGATCGCTGCACTGACAGGCATTTTTCGATTCCGAGTCTTTGCTTTTACTCCTTGATGCTACATACCTAGCAGAAAAACTGAAAATACCAATTTTATAGTCTTTGATTTGAGATGAGATTTTTGCAAAACAACTGCTGTCTGTTCTTCTTCGATATACGGATTCTGATTGCCCCTTTGGCATCTTCAAACTCTTCTTAATATTGGACAAAATATATAAACAAACACAAATATACGTTAATATTTTTGAAATAGACATATTTTGGACCCTTTTGGAGGGGTTTGACTACGATTTCCCCGATACATCCATCCAATAATGATTGGCTATCACTCGTTGTAATGGCGAATAGTAAATTATAACTGCTAATTATTCGTCTTCTGATTTGATCCAGGTACCGTCGTCGTCGTCATCGTATGGTAGTTGGATTTACAACTAACTACCTGTGTAATCAGTACCTATCACCACTAACGTTGTGAGTTCGAACCCCGTTCATGGAGAGGTGTACTCAATACAACACTATGTGATACAGTTTGTCAGTGACTTGCGACAGGTCGGTGGTTTTCTCCGGGTACTCCGGTTCCCTCCACCAATAAAACTAACCGCCACGATAGTACTGAAATGTTGTTGAAAATGGGATTGAACACCATAAACCAAACTCTGAGAGATTATATAAATAATGCGAGAATGACGACAAAAGGAAGGATATTAAGATTATCTAATGGCAATAATATTTGAGCTGGAAAGGACCGATTGTGTTACAAATAAATGATTAACAATATAAAGTTACTAGATTATGATAATATGATACTACTATGTGCTATAATAATAAAAGTCAAATAGTCGTAACGTCCTTAATAAACAGTCTAACAGATGGATGTGTAATCCCCTAAAAAATAGGATTAGGACGCCAACACCATGTTTTATTATCTTTTGAAAAACATATTACATAGCTAGTATTTTCATCCCTATTGATCGTCTGTTTGTTTTTCATTTTTTTTTATTTTTTTTATGCATAACTTCAATTATATTTTCCTGAGAAAAAATACCTTGATTCAGTTCCAACATATAACGATGTATGAAACTAAAATTGTGATGTTACGAAATACTCATGCTATATTTAAGAAATAAATCATGGAAGCCAGAATGTATTGGGAGTTTTAACATGAATTCGCGGATATTAGTATTTTATGCCGAGCCAGAAGAGAGGGATGTAATTTACTAATATCCGCCAATCCATGTTAAAACTCAAAACACATTCTGGCTTCCATGATTTATTTCGATTCTGATATGTCTAAGAGTACAAAGACGATAATTTATATTTACGTTTGCGGAAAATTTCGCACACAATTTATGCTGCCAATGGAAAAGTCAGTCACATTCACCGGCGCATGTGCTAATGAGATTATACCGAATGGATAACTCGCTCGTTTGTTAACAAAGTGAAAGAAGGAGGTTATGTTAGAATCTTATTTTAACGCACAATGCCCGATATAATATCCTTTATCTCGTAATCACACAATCTTAACATAGTAGTGATTCGAGATGATTGTTCCTATATAGCGGCTGCACTCCGAAGACATTTTTTTCACCAACCTGTTGTCAGTGTATTTTCTGTATTTTGCATTTAATAGTTCTAAAAAAAGTTTATATTGTTGTTACTATTGGACTTATTATCGAACATTGTTATTTGACGTCTTAATTTTCAACAACGAAGGACGGTACATATATACGTTATTGCCAAAATACAATTTTGAAATAAATTTTGATATATTCAACATTTCGGGAAATGTCTTCTGTGTTCGCGAAAGAGGTAAACCGTATATTTTTAACAGGTTACACTCCAAGTAAATCAACAACAACAACAAAAAACAACAAAGACAAACCAAATCGAATATTGGAAAGTACATTTGTAATAACAAAAGTACAGACTAAGATCTAATTAACCGTTCCAAAGTATGTTTATCTGAACAAACATTTTTATTGTTATATACAATTGTTTTACACTGTTTAATTTCAGTATTAGTCTAATACAAAGTAAACATTATCACCATTACATCAAATAGTAACATGCTGTTGAAGTATTATAGTAGACAAAGTGTTCATATTTACATATTTGGAATTTCAATCTTTATAACATTTTTTTTTAATCCCTGCATGACATCACTAAAGTTGTGGCCGTCGTGGTCGTTATCGTATGGTAGTTGGATTTACAACTACCTGTGCAATCAGTGCCCATCACCACTAAAGTTGAGAGTTCGAACCTCGATCATGACGAGGTTTACTCGATACAATGTTATGTGATAAAGTTTGTCAGTGATTTGCGACAGGTCGGGGGTTTTCTCCACCAATAAAACTGATCGCCATTATAAAACTGAAATATTGCCTACAGTGGCGTTAAACACCATAAACCAAACAACCATCATCAGGTACGCTAATAAGTCAAATTATTCTCATAATGAATAATATGGCTGAAAGACTGCTCAGTTGACGTTAAAAAATCAATGACAGCAGGAAACGACTTATTCGAGTTGGAGATGTTAGAGTTTCAGTTGTGTGTCATGACGGCCAATTGTATTGGCACCGGAAACTAATGTAAGCTGAGAAAACCACCAATCTACCGCCAGTAATGGCTAAGCATTTTTTAAACAAGTAGTTTTAAGTACACCTCGCCATATGCGAAAATCGATATCGCAAATTTAGTAATGCCATGCCGTGATTGCAAAAAACTGTTAGATATCTACGTTTTCATCACAAACAATAAATCATGTAGGTATAATGGTGAAACTGTGATGGATCTACAGGAGCTACTGAAATTTGTGCTGCGTGCAAATAACGTGATATTTTCCATGCACGAGACACTCACTTCTGTCATCAAGACGAGTTGTGTGTTTAATTCGCACAACAAAACTAGTGGACTCTCCTTTCGGAGATGTTGTATACCTTACAGCTCAGAAACGATGTGATATTCATATACTTCTGCCCCCGGAGATAGTATCATTAGAACTCCTACAAAAGTCCGTATATCTTGAACACTTGGATAATTAATTCAAAGTTACTGTTGTAAGTAGTGTGAAAAACCATAATTCTATTACTATGATTACAATATATTTTGTTATGTTAGATCACGAAAACATGGTTTTATGATTATCAATGCGGATAGACATGTCGCCCTACTCGGACACATTATCCTGATTCCGAGCCAACAAGTCTTTGCCTTTTCTGCTTAATGTAGCGTGCTTAGCAGAGAAACAACAAATACCTATTTTATAGTCTTTGGTTTGAACGGACTGGGACTCGAACCCACGATCTACTGCACACGAGACGAACACGGTTATATTGAAAATGACGCTACATTAGTGTTTAAGTGGGGTTAAAAGTACTGTTGTAAATGGTATGAAAAACCATAATCCTATTACAATGCTTACAATAGAGTTTGGAATGTGAGATCATGAAAACATGATTTTAGGATTATCTAATGGGATTATCTCTGGTAAAAGGTCAGACTACAGAACAGATTATCTGCAACATCATATAACAAGTAAATTATGTAATACAATATACAATGGAGGGCATAAAAAGAGTTACTGAGCCATTGGAAAATATGCTTTTTGGCTTAACAGGAAATGATATAAATATCTTTTTAAAAATAATCCAAGTCACCCCCCTTTTCACATACCCAAATCATCTACCCGCCCACCCAAAGAGAGAGAGAGAGAGAGAGAGAGAGAGAGAGAGAGAGAGTAATAAAGGGCAAAGCCCTTTTAACTGTAGGCTATACGATTTTTGGTAATAAGTCATACTCCTACAAAATGTATTCATTGCTAAATATCTTTTCACCGGAAGCATGCAATTATAGAACAAAGTGGTATTTAAAAACAAAATAAAAATTATTTCCATAAGAAATTCGCAAATCTGTAACCATTTCAATTCTTCTCAATTGAAATAAACTTAAAAGAAAATTATAATATCAAAATCGCGTGCTACGAGAAATGATCGTTTACAGTACATGGATGACGTCATTTTCTAGTGTGCACATATGTATTGCATTTCGTCTGCTTCGGAGAGGAAGCATGAAATTGCATGCACTTCTTAGTTATCCTGTCTCTGAAAACTTTGTGAGTTAGTGTAAACAATATTTATTGAATAAATTGCATTAGTTATAACAATAGTATATACATAGGGATCAGAAAACAAGTGACCCAGCACTTATATAAATTCTTCTCCCAGATACCAAAAAAGAAAAGAAAAGAAAACTACATATAAGATGGATAGGACATGCACATTAATAATACACACATTTGTTTAAATAAGCATCTGAAATGAAAGAGTGACAATTTTTACAATGAACAATAAAATGACAGATCTAATATTTTGCAACAAGTAAAAGCATGATACATTTATATTCTAGGTGTAAAACGTTTTGATTTTATTATAAAATCTTGAATTACAAGGAAATTACTTTCATTTTCACAATCTGGGTTAGAATCACCAAAGAGTAGATTATTAATATTTAAATGACAAGACAGGTCAACAAATAAATAATTTCTTAACCTTTCGTACAGAGAACATTTTAGTAAAAAATGCTCGGACGTTTCTACCAGTTTACAACTACAGTAGGGATTAGCTTCGATATTTTTCTAATAAGATGATCCTTAAGCGCACTACTCTCTGTTCGAATTCTAGTATGTAGTATTTGACCAATTCTAGAACCTGCATAGAAGTAAGATGGGTCAGGATTTATTGTGTTATTCAAAAATAATTTCATGGAATTGACTGAAACATTACTTTCGATATTCGCTGGAAGTTCGTTCCAGAGTCGAACGGTTGAAGGTAAAAAGCTATTATTGTAATAAGCTGTACGAGAATGTACATGAACTAGATTATAATTGTTCCGAGTGCTATATTGATGAGTTTGTCCGAAGGAGGATGGAACTAAATTGGATAAATATTCGGGAACTGTTTTGTTAACCATTTTGTGAAATAATAAAATCTTATGTTTGTTTCTTCGTTCCTCTAAGGTTTCCCATCCACATTCTTGTAAAAGTATACGTATACTTGTCAATTTTGTAGCACCAGTTATTATACGTGCGGCTTCATAGTAATGTGTTCTAGTTTTTCCTTTATATAATTTGGACAGTTATCCCAGATTACATCCGCATATTCTAGAATAGGGCGGACATAACTGAAGTGCATATGCTCAAGCGATTTACGGTCTACTTTAAATTTCAACTTACGAATAATATTTAGTCTAGAAGACGCCTTTGTTATAATTTTGCTAAGGGACCGACCATTTAACTTGAAGGGGGGAGGGTGGGAGGGGGTGTTATGGTTATTTTTTTTTCTGTCAAAACAAGAGTTAGAATATTTTTTTTTGTCGCGCAAAGCGCTAATTTTTTTCCAGAGCTTTACATTAGGTTAAATGACAAAAACTGTGAATCAGATTATTTTTTTTTCCTCCACCAAAATCAGAATATTTTTTTCAACAACATTGGGAATCAGAATATTTTTTTAGAAAAAAACCATACCCCCCCCTTTCAAGTTAAATGGTCGTTCCCTAATATGTGTGGTCCAAGATCTATCATTAGAAAAAGTGAGACCAAGATGTTTATGTGTAGTTACATTTTTAATGGGAACATTATTAAAATAAAGTGGAGGATGGAATTGAGGCTCGACCTTTCGCGAAATAATCATCGATTCGGTCTTCTTGGAATTGAAATTAACCAATCATCTGTTTGACGAGTTTTGAACCTTTTGCAAGTCTGAATTTAAAGAAAGAGAAGTAATCAATGGGTTATCGATGATTGCATAAATACTGGTTTCATCTGCGAATAGTTTGATAGGGCAATTTACTTCGTCAACGATGTCATTGACAAAATTGTTTGAGTTTCGCCCAACAAGTTGTGACGCGGATTTCCACCAGTCTCTTGCACTAGTTTGACGCGATTTCAATTTGGGTATTAAGTTATCAAAATAAAGTTATTTTTGTTTACGAATTATGTTAATAGTTTTGTTCCGGGATTTTCTGAAGTTTGCCCAATATTAGATTTTTTCGATTGTCTTTGAAGCCGGTTCCGTTTCCCAATGGCTCTACGGATAGCACCATTCATCCATGGAGGGTCGGTCTTTCGTACTGTTATTATTTTGTTAGGAATTGATTCACCTGCTGCTTGTAATATTACATTTGAATATGACTCGCATAAATCATCTAAGCTATTTGCAAAATTAATAAGTTCATCCCAGTCGACATGCTGCAATTTTTCACGATATTGATTATAGTTTCCACGATCATATAACCATATTCGTCTCTTAAAACATATATGCAATGCTTAGGGACTTTAAATATACCATATATAGGACAGTGATATCGGACATTTACGTTAAAGAATGGTTGGCCAACATGGATAAGATCAATGACTTTGTGAGTTGGTGTCAAACATTGAAGAACAGCTCTGCATCGTTTATATGTATACAGGAAACCTATATCATCTCCACGATCTCGCAATTTGAAAGTGATTAAAAAAATGTTTTCATTTGAAGTGCATTTGTGTATGATGTCTGGACAATTGTTCTCGGATTTTGTCAGGTAAGCTTTTTAACACATTGTCCATGGCAAGGTTAAAAACATTGCAATTTCGTCTGACCCTCACTACCCTTTTCACTGCCACGCATGCATTTCTTATCTCTCTTTCACCATTTTTTTTCATGATCTGTAATTGGGGTAGTCCGAGTTTCCTCTCCGATGGCAGAGGAATCTCAGACTATGATTGGGGTATTTTTTTTTATTCTCGTGACCCTCGATTTATGTCTCTTATTGATTCACCGTGATTTGTGAAATTCTCAAAAATGGCAAATTTTATTTTCCGTGAATAGTGATTTGGATTTTCCTCTCTCTGAGATTCGTGACCAGAACCCCCCCCCCCCCCCCTTTAAAGTTTTCGTCTATGGAAAAGGTGTTCAACATAGATTTAAATTTACAAACATTTTTTTCTTCAATTTTCATCTGTATTTTTTAGGAGGCGTTCGCCTCTCATGCCTTCCTCTTGATTGTCATTATCATCAAATAAACCTCACCCTTAAATAGGTTGTGCCCGTCTCATATTAAAACTACAGTCCAATTTAAAGCGTGCAATATCTCATATCTGCGTGTATTATTTCATAGTTCTTAGCTGTTCTGGTATATAAAGCATAAAAAGATCAGCGGTCAAACCGACACAATTTAAAAAACTTGTGCGATTTAACTTCCGCTTTAAAGAAGAAATACTACCACATAGATGACAACACAAAAGCTAAATGTTATCTTAAGCTTGCTTGTTATACGAGTCAAGAGTTAATGAGTGATTGTTGTTTAACGTCAACTCAGCAATTTTCCAGCTATATCATGGCGAGAACAAGTAAGTTTTCAATGACAATGGGATGATGATGTGGTCTGTCTTGTACTAGAAGAACACGCTTTGTTGGACTTTGTTTAGTGCTAGCTCACTGAAACAACAGTCCGTGGATAGACATGTCGCCCCACTCTGACACATTATCCTAGTTCCGACAAGTCAAGATAACGAAATGTCATATTAATGTAGTTAAAGGCATACAGGCTGTCAGAATTGAATATTTTGTTTATACTAAAAGTTGCCAATATAAGATGTTTTATACTAATTACAGTTGAAATTTTTCATAATATCATACGTAAATAGCCTAGAACGAAGGAAATACGTCACTGTTTGATTTTCTTACATCCAGTAAAGAATTCAATGTTGACCCGCGCAATATTCATACGACCTGACAGTGAACGAAAGCGCATGTGCGGAATTGTATGTTGATGAAGAAAATGTCAGATGTGCACAAATCGAATCGTGGAAGAACAAAAACATTAACGGATTCTACACGAAAACGGCACAAAAAGGAGGATTCAGCAAACATTAAAAAAAGATGCTATACCGACCTACTTCATTTTTCAACACGTAAGCATAGTTTATTATCCCCGACTTGATAAAAATGTCGGCTTTTGATTGGTCGATGACCCGTTGGTTCAAAACCCATGCTACCGGCTGGTAGTTACGTAACGTCACTGGGAGTCTTTACGTTGCTATACATGATGTAAAGATGGTGTAAAGCGTAAACAATCTCAAAGCGCTTTGCATTCAAAATGGAGAACGGAGGACGAATTTCTTGAGGAAACAAAATCAAGCGTCTCAATAACTGCAGAAAAAACAAACAATGCACCAAATTATGCTGAGAGATTTAAAGCTCCTACGGTATTGATGGTCATGTTTAGCATGTAGTGTAACATTTTGTTGATTCGCGCTACATGAAACTTTGATTTTGTTGTCTTTTTGAGTCTTTTTATGCGAGCGAAGCGAACTCTATATGGTAAAAAATTTAATCTTCTTCAATCTTCACATAGTGGAGCTTCTTATGACAATAATCATGCAAATGGTGATACAAGCATGAAAATTGGCACAGATGATCATTTTAGTGTGCGTTCGAAGAATTTATGCCTGGTCACAAAAAATTCTGGGCCTATCAAGGTGGCCATCTTGAATTTCAAAATGGAGTCATTCGAATAAGGGTCTCTACATAAATGGACACTATTTGGTATGATAATTTTAATTGTAATGGTTTTTATCATTTTCTTATGGAATGAAATCACTTCTAGTAATACCAGAAAGCTTATTGTAATAATAAACGATGGGAAAGACGTTGAAAATTGTAATCTTACCGCTTAACATTAATTTGAAAAAGTGTAAAATATTGTCTGTCAGTTTCATTTAAGCGTTCTTTTTGGCCACAGCAACTTTTCTTTTACAATGTTTTAGCGCAAACTATCAAATAGAATATATATGTTCCATATAACGTGCTTGGAATAATTTTATAGTCACAATCTACCAAAAATGGAAATTTTTTTAATTTTCAAATTTTTCCAGATTTTCTCTTCTTTTCTTTTTAGAATCAAACTGCTTCTGGTTAGATGAAATATGCAGGTTTCACCAATAAGAGCAATGTATTAGCTAACGTACGGCTACATGAGTTTTAGTATTTCATCAGAAAAATCCTGGAAAAATAAAAAATATTATCCCTACCCCCTACTTATTTGAGCATAATCTAAGGACATTTGAAAAATATGCACCTTAAGTCATTCAACTGAACATTACTACGGTATATATTGGTATATATGGACATAATTTACACAATATAGCTTCTTGAATGTCCATTTTGGTGTCAAAATCTGAGGAAAATAGTCAATTTCGGATTTTCAGAATTTTCATTTTTTCTTACAATTTGTCTTTATTATCGTTCTGAAATTTGATTCATTATGTTAACACAGACTATATTGGTCTTATCAAATAGACCAACGTTTTAGCGTTCAATTGAGCCCCAAATATGTATCACTTCATGTAGAACAAGTCTCCTCAGTTTAAAAATACTACCCCATATCCCTTACAAATTTTGGCATATCTATGAAATTTGAGCTACTCAAATCCCAAATCATGAAACTAAGATCTTTTTGTATGTTCGTGCAAAGCTTTCTTAGCTGAGGGGAATGGCATCATACTGGCGTTTCTTCTGGACAAACATTTCAAAACGTGCTTCGTTCAGAGCAAATGTTGTTGTAGTCTTGTCGTACATGATGGCTACACAGTTCCATGTCCGGGTCATCGATGAGAGCAGGTGTTTCGCTCAAACGAGCATACGTATCCGTCACATCATCAAATATTTCCCATGCTTGCCATGCTGTTCGCTTACCTTTTGAATGAAAATCTGATACTGTGTCACAACTAGTAAACGCATCTACAAATGGTAAACCTAATGCCCGTGGGCCAAGGAAAATTGATACCCCATGAATCGGTATCCATTGACGATATTTGCCTTTACCCAAAGCTATCCATAATTTATCTTTCGCAAGTTTTTCAAAAATAGAAATAGCTAAAACAACAACATCTGTGTCAGTACTGATAACTAAAGAGGTTTTCAGTTGGTAAACGGCCGCATGTTTCACATGAAAAAATATCCTCGTTATTGTTATTGCAAAGAACGTTTTCTCTCTGCGTAAAACAAGCAAATTTAGACAGCTGTAAAGATGCAATCCGTTCTGCAAGGAAGGAAGACAGTTCTATCTTGTTCTCATTTATTCGCAAAAAATTGTTCCATGACTTCGGTGTCATGCCTCAACCAACAACCTTCCGCCGGATCCCTGTTCGTTGTTCCTTTCTTGTTTGTGATTCCAATTATTCTCAAGGTAAACATCAAATATGATGTCAACATATTCGAAGACAAACCGTTCAACTACTGCTTTCCCATGCAATATTGTGAGACGATTTAGTGCTATAATCACGAAAATTGTTAATCGTCCTGATGGCAAAACACTCTGCATGGTGAAAAAACCACAGGCGACTTAATTTTCAAAAGCATCAAATTTACTAATAATCAAAGCAAAGCTTAATGAAACTTAAAACAATTATACACAGTCCAAGCTCTAATCAGATTAACTATGATTTAATAGTATTATATGTGTGATCTCCTTGCTAAAAATACCACCATCTCTAAATTATAGAAATGCAGGATGCTTTGAAATATTGGACTTCACAAATGATAATCAGATAATGAATTATGACACGTATCGAATTCTACATAATGAGCACCAGGATGGGATGTTGTGGTTGTAAAACACTATTTGATCGTAAAGTTTTCTTCAAAATAAAAACCAATTACCAACATGCATTGTTGAAGTTTACAAAATAAATAAGTAAAATTTCGATAGTTTTATCACTTGCTTCACCTTTTAACCTTCGAGATTAATAGTTTGTATACGAAAATAGCTGATAAACTACTTTTTGCCCCCACTATCAATATTATATTACATGTTATTACAGGTTTTTATCCGAATTAACTTTATTTAAATAAATAAATCACAGTTTGATAATCCTGAGATCATCATTTTATTGGTGTATTATTTGGGGTTTTCTTTTAATTATCTTGGCTTTATGTAAATGTAACTTTCATCGTCATTCTTTAGCAGCGAATAATCGGTATCTCATACGGCTTCCTCTAAATGTGATATCTACGTTTTTTCTTAAGCTGATTCAGCAGTTCCTATAGCACAAATAACTCGCTCTTGGTATTACATTATTAGAAATCAGATTTATCACCGCCACTCAAATGAAAATCTTATTTCTCCTATTCTTCTTGTAAATCTGCAAATCGTCCTCCGTCGTTTCTTTATGATTTCTATATAATGTTGAACATGTTTATTGCCTTGGATATGCATGAGATATTTGCCATTATACTCTGTCTCACCCTTAACATTGTCAGCTAGAAAAGTTAGAAAGTAAAAGTTTAATACGGCGTGGTGTCACGAACTAAAGTTCATCTGAAATATTGAATCTTCTGCAATGAAAACGTAGATATCAAGTTTAGTCCGCACGACGCGTTTCTTGAATAACCTTCATCAGGTACGCTCAAAATGGAAAGATAGCAATTAATTCGACAATGAGCCTTACTTTTTTTTGAATGAATTACAGATGTGAGTTCGATGATGCAAATTCGAATTAAAGACACTTAATAGGTCAATGAACATTCGCTCTACATTGATCTTCAACGACGACCAACGAGTGTCCAAACATCTGTCTTAATTACCACATAGACAAGTAAACGACACTTAATAGGTCAATGAACATTCGCTCTACATTGGTCTTCAACGATGACCAGCGAGTGTCCAAACACCTGTCTTAATTACCACATAGACAAGTAAACGACACTTAATAGGTCAATGATCATTCGCGCTACATTGATCTTCAACGACGACCAATGAGTGTCCAAACACTGTTTTAATTACCACCTTGACAAGTATGTTGTTGTCCCTACAGACACGGTTTCTAACAATATCGCATCATGTAATCTGCTAGAAAAAGTAATTAGGTACTCACTGAGCAAACCAACATATATCCCGACGATACATACGAACAAGGAAATCCTAGACAACCTTAATGTCGTTTTCTGTTCCCTTTGGCATTTCAACCAGTAATGAAGAACCGGATCGTCGTCACTCTACTTGATGTCTAATTTGCACGAGTGGCATTAACTTAGAAATATATAAACGCTAGAGAAAACCGAAGAGGCCAACACGAATGGATAATCCAGAGACACTGGCAGCATTGTGCACACAGGACACAGGACGAAGACAAACAAAACACAAAAACACAACACAACACAACACAACACAGAAAGTTAAAAAGATGAGCAAAACGGACCCCAGCCAAAATCAGAGGTGAATCTAGGTGCTCACGACAGTTAAGCAGTTCCTCCTTCTTATACGACACCCACCGTGTTACTCATTTATATAGTCATGTCTGAAATGTTTTTCTTGTCGGTGATAGAGGAAGGACATATACATAGATATCACAATATACAATATGATTCAGAAACAAACGAAACGCTTATATTAATCTATTTCATACAAATAGCATTATGATAATAACTCTGCAAAATAATCCACGAAACCTCTTGCAAGATTAATTATTAGCATCTACTGTGGAGTCATTTAATTTCGTGGATTCCAATGTTCGCGGTTTTAGTAAAAACAATTATGTTCGTGTATAAGTAAATTCGTGAATCCCTACATACATATATAGTGACAAATACTCGTTGAATTGTAGATTTAGTGGTTTAGTACTATCCACTAAAACTGGCATACAACGAAAATGAATTCACAGTATTAACAGTCAAAAACTGGTTTCATAGTTCATGTAGTACTAGCTCCTCCAGTGGGTGTGCGAACCAGGTGTAGATTCTGCCAAATGTTAAATATTAATGTCACTTTCCTCATGCAATATCATTAAACCCTTTGACAACTCTACCCTTTGCACGACTATGTCCAACTTTTTTCCTAAAGACAGATTAAGCGAATTAATTCAAATGTTCATATAAATGATGATCAAAATAGATAAAAATATTTGTTTTGTAATGTTTGGTGGACGTGGTTTTCTTTCACGTTCCGCTATGTAGATGATGTTTTTCACTTATTAATTCCAAGTTTGGTGACAATGTTGATCGCATCTTATCCATTGCACTTCCAAGAAAGGATACCACAGATACAGCTAGGTTTGTTTCATTCCTTGGTCTACGCCTAGGCAATGACAGCGAGTCCCGTTAAGACAGAAACCTTTCGTTGAAAGAGTTTATTTTAATTTTCCCATTGTGAACTTTCCATGTGTATGTAGCAAAATTCCAGCAGCACCTGCATATCAAGTATTTTTTCTCAATTGATTCGAAGTTCCAGAGTTTATGGTTCCTATCAGGATTTCTTACTGCATCAAGGATGAGAAATAACTGCTTCTCAATTTGATAACTATGGATATTAACTTTTCACGAAGGGAATAATTGTATATTATTAAAGAGGGTTTGACAATGTTTAAATAAAACTGTCATCTTCAGAAAAGTGACACTTTGCTTCAATGTTGCCCATGATGTGGGCTCAATTCCCAGTCAAGTCAAATCAAGCACTATATCAGTATTCTTCGCTAAGGACGCTGCACTAAGGAGTAAGAATGATTAGGTATAAGTCAGGATAATGTGCCGCTGGTATCTTCAAATAAGTAACAGTTTGATTCAATGTATAAATGTGTGTTCATGACAAACTTACGTAGGATAAATAGGTACAGTAAATGGACCATTAAGCATACGTCGTGCGGACTAAGCTTGATATCTACGTTTTCATTGCAGAAGATTCAATATTTCAGATGAACTTTAGTTCGTGACACCACGCCGTATTAACCTTTTACTTTCTAACTTTTCTAGCTGACAATTTGAAGGGTGACACAGAGCATAATGACAAAAATATCATGCATATTCAAGGCAATAAACATGTTCAACATTATATAGAAATCATAAAGAAACGACGGAGGACGATTTGCAGATTTACAAGAAGAATAGGAGAAATAAGATTTTCATTTGAGTGGCGGTGATAAATCTGATTTCTAATAATGTAATACCAAGAGCGAGTTATTTGTGCTATAGGAACTACTGAATCAGCATAAGAAAAAAGCGTAGATATCACATTTAGAGGAAGCTGCATCCGATACCGATTATTCGCTGCTAAAGAATGACGATGAAAGTTACATTTACATAAAGCCAAGATAATTAAAAGAAAACCCCAAATAATACACAAATAAAATGATGATCTCAGGATTATCAAATTGTGATTTATTTATTTAAATAAAGTTAATTCGGATAAAAACCTGGAAAAGCATGTAATATAATATTGATAGTGGGGGCAAAAAGTAGTTTATCAGCTATATTCGTATACAAACTATTAATCCACTAAAGTAAAAAGGTGAAGCAAGTGATAATACTATCGAAATTGTACTTGTTTATTTTGTAAGCTTCAACAATGCATAATGGTAATTGGTTTTTATTTTGAAGAAAACTTTACGTTCAAATAGTGTTTTTCAATCAGAACATCCCATCCTGGTGCTCATTATGTAGAGGCTGTGGTATTAAGATATATCTATATATAACTATAAATAGAATATACAATTAGCAGGAGTAGACTCACTTAAAACTATCTAGAAACATTTGTGTTGGCTTGTTTTTGCTTACTTTTACTAAGGTTTGCAAAGTGTAACATTTATCTGAGGATGCCAGTGTTGCATTCTCCCAACTTTATAGCAAAGTGGAATTTGTTCTTTTTCCTTAATACTGCGTGCTTAGCAGAGAAGCATCAAATAACAGACTGAGAGTCGTTGGTTTAACACGCTCCATAAAAACATCCACGGGATTCCCCTGGAATTAGAAAAAAAAAACAAGTATAACAATATCATTTCATAAATTGCTTTATCACTAAAACAGATCTAGCAAGTTGATATTTGATGTTATAATGATACCAATGTCTCTTTGTCCATTATATAGTCAAAATGACCATATATCGGTCACCGGAGGACAGGATCCTATAAGACAATATTATTTCTAATACTTCAATAGATAAAGGGTTAAAAAAAGAAGATGTGTCATCAAAAAGTAGATATGTAAGTTAGTGCGCACAAAGAGTTTCTGGATTAAACTTTACCAGGTCACGCTCACAGTCACAAGTTTGGAAAGTCAAATGACCTTTGATCCAAACTGGGGTTGCTTTGATCCAGTAAAAGGCCTTAGTATTTTACTGCACTATAAGGGTAATAACAAAATTACCGAACTCCGAACAATCTTACAAAGGGAAAGTCAAAACTCATAATTATATAAACAGACAAAATCAGTCAACAACCGGAAAACTGTGAAAACCGTAATGACCCTGACTTGGTACAGACATTCCTAAAGAAATGGTGGGTTGAATCAGATTTTAAAGCACCAGACCTCCCGCTTTCATTACGGCTCAAAGGTTCCGGTTGTCACTATAACAGTATTTATAACAATACTGCAATATACTTTACCCTGTTCCCTTCTCGAATAGGTGTAGATTTAAGTTGCGAATCACTGACATCTTAAGATAAATGACAATTTATTTCAGTTCAAAAGTGTGGATGTGTGTCAAATTTAAAAGCAAATTATAAGGACATAGTAAATGTATAAATTAAAAACACCAACACAATTTCAGCCCAACGAGTGTGCAATACCAACATAATTTATTTCAAAATGAGTATGGTGAAAATTACATTTTCGCATGATATTTTTGTAGTTTTGAAGCGCAAAAACATTAATGTTGTAATTTGCAAGGCTTTGTGAAAATATATCACTACAGAACAACCCAGTGAATACAATCCGCAAGGACCCTTTCTACATAGTTGTTAGCGAGTCTGACACATATCTACTTGTGCTAATTGTTTTCCAATATTGATATTTATGACACTAAGCATTAAATAACACAACCACACAGTTAACTCCGCCCATATATGATTATTATAAGCGCGGGGTTGTTATATAGTATTTAAGCATAAACTTTCATATGTATTTCTAAAAAAAAAAGAAAAAAGAAAAAGAAACAATTACTGACTTTAATTGTTGAATTGTTGACATAAAGATGTCGATAGTTTTACCATTTAAGGACATTTTAATTGTTGAAGAAATGTCAAGGGATATAGTATTCTCGTGCATCCTTGCAATGCCAAGTACTTGTGCGTTCTCGAGGAAAACTTCAAGATTTTACTCAGATGTGATGGAACCATCAATGACGATACAAAATGAATACGAACAATCATCAGCGTCATGGGCACCTTCTGTGGTATATTAAACCAAACACTAAACTCAAATCCAAGAAGAAAAGACGTTTTTCAAGTTTTAACACTACGGACAGGAAAGATTAAATACGGGAAACATTTCTATCGTGTACCAGTGTTCCCGACAAACTTCACACTTCGTTTTGTACTGCTGTGTTCATGCATGGTACTTTATAGTTTAATAAGACTTTCGTGAAGGAAATGTTTCTTCGAAGGCCAATGCCACGAATCAACAGACTTGCACATTTGTAAAATGACTATTCTACCGATTGCGTAATACATGATTACCAAGGTTACATAGAGCACAGTTTTGTGGAAGGCTTAAGCTTGCTATGGATGTTGTTGTAAGATGACTGAACATACTAAAGCTGACTATGTAGTGATGAGCCATCAAACAAAAAGAAAGTTTTGTGCAATGTATCAATATGTGTAATAATTACTGACGATAGAATTCGGAAGATATTAATTTATTATATGCATATGTGCTATAACGGGTAATGCATTTACTACATGTATTTATAAAAATCTCATTAAAATGCTTACATTTCAAATTTATAGATGACAGGGAGTTGAATGTACGTCATAATTGGAAGCCATGTTGTGCCACTTGAAGGTAAGTGTTTACATATAGCATTAATTATTGTAAGGATAACATTAAATGTGATAGTGCGTCAAATGCTCATATGTGCCCGCTAAACAATGCAACGGTATGTTCATCGTTCAAACACTTGTTGTCAAAATCTCAAACACTTCGACAACTTTTTCGCAACAGGTGGAAATGACATTGTCGAAGTGTTTGAGAGTTTGACAAATTTTTGAACGATGGACACACCGTTGTTTAGCGGACATTTAGGGGCATTTGACGCACTATCACATTTAATGTTATCCTTACAATAACTAATCCTACAAGTAAAAACTTACCTTCAAGCGGCACAAAATGGCGTCCAATTATGATGTACATTCACCCCCCTGTATCACGTTCATCTTTTTTTTTTATCTTAAGCATATTATCCATTGATGTTAATGTTAAAGTTTTAATAAAATATGGAAATTGATGTAATTCATGTTTTTTAATTATTATTATATCATTAGGGTTAGGGTTATGGTATTTAACGTCACCTTCAACAATATTTCAGCTATATCGTGGCGGTCATTTTTATTGATGGAGGAAACCGGAAACACCATCGACCTGCCCTAAGTCACTCATGGTGATTCGATTAAACACCATAAGCCAACCAACTAAGTACAAAAATATCACAAGAAGCTCAATGGTCAGCATACTAGTTTGTTTGATAGTGTTTAACTCTCACCAATAAAACCAAATGATACAATAGCGAGTTTTCAAATACCGTTCCCCGTCCTTGAAATAAAGTTTTCTTTAAAAGTGCATGCGGAATCTTCCTATGCAAATTTGAGTTGAGTTTTGTATATATTTGCAGAGCAACATCTTCTACAAGTGTAGACAGTAATAAACATCACAGTTTTATTTTGCGTAAACCGTCCACCCCAAACACTAAAGGTTGAATGGAATATAACTCTCTGATATCTCTCTTGATAGTGAACGCTGGGCAAAATACGTGTTATTAGGTGTTACATTAAGTTACATTAATAGGCTAATTTGCCATCTAGTATATCACATATAGGGCTAACACGAGAGTACTAACTCAGTAAAGAAAAAAATATATAGGTAACCATCTTAGCTTCGAGCTAAATCAGTCTTTGCACTAACTCCTTAATGCTGTGTAATTAGCGGAGAAACAGCAAATAGCATTGCTTAAGCACTTCGTTAGATTGACCGGGTATTGAAACCACATCGAGGACAACAAATATAAACCTATATAGAAACAGCTACACCTGTCTGAGAACAGAATTACTCCTTTTGGAAAGCAGAGTTACACCAATTTAGTATCATGGTGCTAATACTATTGGAAGACAATGTTCAACTACTGAAGAGCAACGATTTACATATTGCGGAACAGAATTATGCCAATTGGGAAACAGGGATAAGCCTATTTAGAAGTAGTTATGCATATTTGGGTATAGGGTTAGACCTTTATGGAGATCAGATGACAACTTATAGGGAAACAAAGTAACACCTATTGTGAAACAGGGTTAAAACTCTTGCTTTCAAAAGCTTCACAGTTTATTTCCATTAGATGCATACACTTTCATAACAGTGCTTCAAAATAACACCCTCAACGTATAAAGGTTCTTCAATAAAATTATTGTCTATGTCAGAAATAACACTCGTAAAACTCCCCGTGTATCATATGTAACAAAAAACAATTTACCTCCCAGAAACCAATCAAACAGTTGATCAGAATCAACTGTGAAAGAGAAATGACCTGTAAGTTGTAGCACCTAAATAGCCAATCAGAAGGACTTACCATATATAAACAAGTTGTTGATGTTTTTTGACTCTGTGTTATGAGCATGTTTATCATAAATTGAACCATAAGTTGCTCAGTGTGAATCTGTATGATAACAGTGTGACACCACAGGTCGCTTAGTGTGAATCTGCATGATAATAGTGTGACACTATAGGTCGCTTAGTGTGAATATGCATGATAACAGTGTGACACCATAGATCGCTTAGTGTGAATCTGCATGATAACAGTGTGACACCATAGATCGCTTAGTGTGATTCTGCATGATAACAGTGTGACACCACAGGTCGCTTAGTGTGAATCTGCATGATAAATAAGGGTAATAGCAAAATTACCGATCTCCGAGCAATTTTACAAAGGGAAAGTAAAAACTCATAATTATACAAACAGACAAAATCAGTCAACAACCGGAAAACTGTGAAAACCGTAATGACCCTGACTTGGTACAGGCATTTCTAAAGAAATGGTGGGTTGAATCAGATTTTAAAGCGCCAAACCTCCCGCTCTCATTATGGTTCAAAGGCTCCGGCTGTCACTATAGCAGTATTTAAATACAGGAACAAAATAGGTAAAATAGTTGTAACGCCTAAATAGCCAATCAGAAGAGCTTACCATATATAAACAAGTTGTTGATGTTTTTTGACTCTGTGCTATGAGCATGTTTATTATAAATTGAACTATAGGTTGCTTAGTGTGAATCTGTATAACAGTGTGACACCACAGGTCGCTTAGTGTGAATTTGCATGATAACAGTGTGACACCATAGGTCGCTTAGTGTGAATCTGCATGATAACAGTGTGACACCATAGGTCGCTTAGTGTGAATCTGTATGATAACAGTGTGACACCATAGGTCGCTTAGTGTGAATCTGCATGATAACAGTGTGACACCATAGGTCGCCTGGTGTGAATATGTATGATAACAGTGTGACACAATAGGTCGCTTAGTGTGATTCTGCATGATAACAGTGTGACATCATAGGTCGCTTAGTGTGAATCTGCATGATAAATAAGGGTAATAACAAAATTACCGAGCATTCTTACAAAGGGAAAGTAAAAACTCATAATTATATAAACAGACAAAATCAGTCAACAACCGGAAACTGTGAAAACTGTAATGACCCTGACTTGGTACAGGCATTTCTAAAGAAATGGTGGGTTGAATCAGATTTTAAAGCGCCAAACCTCCCGCTCTCATTATGGTTCAAAGGCTCCGGCTGTCACTATAACAGTATTTAAATACAGGAACAAAATAGGTAAAATAGTTGTCAAAACAGTACCATATTCAGTGAATGTAAATGTCAAAAACACTTTCACGTCACATATTGATAAACAAATATTTTTGACATTTTTCTTGACTTCTTTATCTTTATACATTTTCACTATATGAAAATGCATCGCTTATAATCGTTTCTGCAGAGACGGAATATATTTCGACAAGATCTTGTATCGGAATATAAACTTTTTAAAAGATCGTCTAAGGCGAATCTTTTATAGCCCTGGTCCAGTAGCCTGTTTCTCAGATGAAGATGACGTTTCAGGAAATCAGAATAATTGCTACTGGCCCTTGCATAGCGAATCAATTGCGAGATGTAAACACCATATGCAGGAGAAGCTGGTATATTGCTGCACATATTTGGAAAATTTATGATTTTAAAATTGAAGTCGTCCCGTTTATCATAAATGTTAGTACTGAGTTGACCACTGTCGTCAAATGCGAGGCATACGTCTAAAAATGGTGCGGGCGAAACTGTTTCTGTGGTTTCTTTAGCTTCCAGTTCTGAAGGATATATCAATGGAAGAAATTCTCCAAATCTAGAATTAATGATAGATAAAACGTCATCAATATACCTGTATGTGAAATTAAAGGCTCTAGCCTCATGAATCTTCTTATCTTTTACAAGCTTTTGAAGAAACTCCGACTCATATGAGTAAAAAAATAAATCGGCTAGAAGAGGGGCACAATTCGTACCCATTGGTATGCCGACGACCTGCTGAAACAATGCCCCTCCAAAGGAGACAAATATGTTATCGATGAGGAACTTCAGCATACTGATCACTTGTTCCTCGGAGTAGCATGTTTTACCTTTTGGAATTTTGTTTGAAAAATATGTGGAATTGTAGCCCAACACAACAAATTTTGAGCCATAGTTTCTATGACTGAAAGCTTTATGAATTGTTTCTTTTAAGCGGGTTTTTAATTTGTCATGCGGTAGGGTGGTATATAGAGTTGACAAATCAAACGTTTTGATGGAGGATACCTGAGAGAAAGATCTTGATTTCAGGTTATCCAAAAGATCTTTAGAGTTTTTCAAAATCCACATGTGGTTTATGCCACTACGCGAGTGAACAGTTTCACACGATTTCTGTTGTTCCTCTTTTACTGCAGACAGAATCTTTGTCAGGTGAATAGACAATTCTTTCGTCGAACAAGTTGATGATCCCGCTATGTACCTTTCTTTGTATGGTGTCTTATGGAGTTTAGGTATCCAATATAAATAGGGTAAATCCTCAGACTCTTTACCAGAGGGAATGTTTAAATAGGTCATGAATGATCTGTGGTTAGCTAGGATTTCATCTTTGTCTAACGAAGTTGGTTTGTATGTGGTATTACTAGAGGTGTTGCTATTTATGCCTAATTCCTTGATTAGGCATTCGAAGTAATATGATTTACATACAAACACGATATTGTTGAAAGCCTTGTCCGCAGGAACGATAACATATTTGTCATGAAGAGAGGAAAGACACTTAACAGCTTCTTGGTCTTTAAATACAGACTTAGGTCGACTATTAACACAATTTTTGAGTTTGTGAATCCGATCTTGTACTAGAGACCTAATTGTTCTAACCCAGTCTGACAAGGACTCTAACTCAGGATCTTGGTCTATTTCTCTCTTTATCTACCTTCTGGCATAATCTTCAACAGCATCCATAATTATCTTGAAATTATGCTTCCAATTGATGTGATAACAGTGTGACACCAGAGGTCGCTTAGTGTGAATCTGCACGATAACAGTGTGACACCATAGGTCGCTTAGTGTGAATCTGCATGATAACAGTGTGACACCATAGGTCGCTTCGTGTGAATCTGCATGATAACAGTGTGACACCATAGGTAGCTTAGTGTGAATCTGCACGATAACAGTGTGACACCATAGGTCGCTTAGTGTGATTCTGCATGGTAACAGTGTGACACCATAGGTCGCTTAGTGTGAATCTGCATGCTAACAATGTGACATTATAGGTCCCTTAGTGTGAATCTGCATGATAACAGTGTGACACCATAGGTCGCTTAGTGTGAATCTGCATGGTTACAGTGTGACACCATAGGTCGCCTTTTATAAATCTACAAGATGACCCTTGTGAACTCTTATTATATATCAGTATGATGCCGATGGTGTGGTACCATTGCGCGTATTCATATTATGATCAACGGTCAATTATTAACACATGTCAACTACAAACATTATTAGTGGAAGAAAATAGACAATAAATAGAACTCCATAGTTACGACAAAATTCTTCACAGTTTCCAATAGAATAAATCCCGGCAAATAAGACTCGTATATTAAATGAAGGAAAAGAATATACCACACCATCAGGACAGTTCCAAATCCAATCAGGATATAGAAGAAAAATGTGGCATAGTCGATACCCGTAGCACACATACATGACCCCCCCCCCCCCAATGATAAATTTTGAAAACAAAATGGCGTCCTTCCTTTATACAGAAAAAAGAATTGCGCGAATCTGAAGCTATAGACAGTATTGTAAATACTCGTACATAAGATAAATTATAGCATCGTAGAGCTGTTAACTTAAACATACAGCTGCGATCTTTATCTTCCATTGTGTTCAATCAGAAGACCTATGTGTCTGGTTGTCATAAGCGAGATGGTAAACCATCAATGGTTCATTTGTTTTTAATAATAACAATGAATTATGATATTAATCTAGAAGATCACTTGAGCTTGTATTACATCATTAGATGATTGTATTATAGATAATCTAACTAGAGTCTGGGATCAATCAGACATGTAGTTTTTTTCTGAGAATAAAAATATTTTTTATGTTCACTTTCAAGTTTTTTTCTGACATTGGCGGCCATCCTTGTTTTCTGATGAATATCAAAACAAAGATTGTGTAGAATTTTATCCAAGAAGCATTTCAACCTGTCTACCTTAAATGGTTCAGTATTTTCAGTGAAGAATGCATGGTTCTATGTTAGATTTTAGCATAGCGATTTTTTGTATAAGCTAAATTTTGACATGTTGTAAAGATTACATGGGAATTTAGGGAAGAAAAACGTTAGAGAAAACCGAAGGAGCAATCAAGAAAGGACAATCTAGAGAAACAAACCGAAGAAGAGCAAAGCAACGTCCCCCTCCAAAAAAGAACAAAAATAAAGACAAAAACAACAACACCAAACATAATTATTAAAAGATCAGCAACACGGATCCCATCGGAAAAATTGAGACAATGCAATTATCACCACGATACCATTAACACATAAACTGAAGGGGTGTAAGCCAGAATGAACAATCCAGAGACACTATTACACTTAACCAGATGAAAAAAATCAATGCAGGTTTAACAGTAGTAATTTTCTTACACTGTATATACATAGGGCATAAATAGAAAAAAAAGATGAATTGCATTTCAATATTTTATTCAAACACTAACATTAACATCATATAACAATAAGCGGGCCCGGGTGGCTCAATGAGTTAGATAGTTAGATTACATAATAACTCATACAAGCCTATCACCAATACGGCGTGGGCTAGCACCCGGCTTTGCAACCAGTTGCTTGCCCATGGTCGATGGTTCTCTCCGGATACCCCGCCTTCTTTCACCTCTAAATCTGGTTGCCATGAAATAGTTGAAATATTGTTGAAAGTGGCGTTAAAATACCGAAAATCAAATCAAATCATATAACAATAAATAAAACTATTTCTGTAAATCACTAACAAACAATAATGAACATTAAATATAAATTTGAACAGTGTAATCGTTCTTATTTAAAATTAAAACGATAAAATACATTACCGTTAAACAAATCTACCAATGTATAATTAATTCGAAATTGCTACATTTCACTAAACTTTCATCTGGCACTCCTTCGGGAGAATCTTGGTTCATCTTTGTTTTTTTGCTTGTTTTATTGCTTGTTTTATTGCTTGTTTCTTTGTGTTTTTTGGGGTGTTTTTCGTATTTGTTTTCAAACTAGGTTGAATGCCTACAATATTTACCACATTTTGTGTATTTTTGAGATAAATAGAAATGGTATTCCCAAATATTAAACCAAAAATATAGACATTTGAAAATATCTTAATAGTTGACGTTGAAAAGAAGATCATATTAAAGGTTGCGATGGTATATATCAATGTATTTATCACTTTTAGCAATTTTCTGCAGGGCAACAATAAACGTTTTAACACATCTTGTCGTATATTGAACTTTACTGCAGCTGTAACACTAGTACTAATAAATAAATACACAGTTATCATAGCAACTAACAGGTTAGGTAGAAATATAAAAAAGAAACAAAAAACCGCCAATGTCGGAGAACTCACTTTGCTGGCTTGGTACAGGCACTTCAATAAAGGATGACTGGGATAAACTAGTTTTGTAGGATCGAATAAATTGTGTAATGCATGTGATTATGATTACCCATTGGAGTACCCGGAGAAAATCCCCGACATGCCGAAAGTCACCGACAAACTTTTATCACATAATGTTGTTTGAGTACACCGCGCCTGTGCAAAAAATATGTAACCTGGTAATATAATTCTTTCACACTTATCATATTTCTGAACTGATACTTTTACACAGCTATCATAACAACTAACAGGTTAGGTGGAAATAATATTGAAAACAATATGCCAATATTGGTGAAGAGCCAAAATAAAAAAAAAAAACTTGAAGAAACACAGACTGGTTGGCTCGGAATCAGAATAATGTGTCCGAGTGGAGCGACATTTCTACCCGCAGATTGTAGTTTCAGTGAGCTATCACTAAAACAATCCAAATCGGCGTGTTGGTCTAGTACAAAGCGGACCTCATTATTATCTCAATGAAATCTAACTTGTTCTCGCCATAATATAGCTGAATAATTGGTACCTTCAAACCTTTCTTATAATAAAAATAATATTTAATCCTCTTAATTTTTCTTACAATTACAAATCACCAGATGTAGATAAACAAAGCTTAACAGTTGTAATTTTCTCACACTGTGTATATATTTGAACCTAATATGGTCATAAATAGTAAAAAAAGATGAATTGTATTTCTATATTTTATTAAAATAGTAATATTCACATCATATATACAATAAATAAAACAATCTCTGTAAATCACGAACAAACAATAATGAACTTTATATATTAACATCTTAGACGTTCTTATTTAAAATTTTTAAACATAAAATACATTACCGGTTAAATAAATGTACAAGTAATGAATTAATTCAAAAATCGATCGTCACTTCTTCCTAAAGTTGTTACATTTCACTAAGCTTTCATCTGACAATCATTCGGGAGAATCTTGGTTCATCTTCGTTTTTTTGCTTGTTTTATTGCTTGTTTTTGTGTGTGTTTTATTGTGTTTTTGTATTTGTTTTCATACTAGGTTGAATGCCCACAATATTTACCACATTTTGTGTATTCTAATGAGGAATAGAAATGGTATTCCCAATATTAAAACAAAAATATAGACATTTGAAAATATCTTAATTGTTGACGTTGAAAAGAAGATCATCTTAAAGGTTGCGATGGTATATATCAATGTATTTATCACTTTTAGCAATTTTCTGCAGGACAACAATAAACGTTTTAACACATCTTGTCGTATATTGAACTTTACTGCAGCTGTAACACTAGTACTAATAAATAAATACACAGTTATCATAGCAACTAACAGGTTAGGTAGAAATATAAAAAAGAAACAAAAAAACGCCAATGTCGGAGAACTCACTTTGCTGGCTTGGTACAGGCACTTCAATAAAGGATGACTGGGATAAACTAGATTTGTGGGATCGAATAAATTGTGTAATGCATGTGATTATGATTACCCATTGGAGTACCCGGAGAAAATCCCCGACAAACTTTTATCACATAATGTTGTTTGAGTACACCGCGCCTGTGCAAAAAATATGTAACCTGGTAATATAATTCTTTCACACTTATCATATTTCTGAACTGATACTTTTACACAGCTATCATAGCAACTAACAGGTTAGGTGGAAATAATATTGAAAACAATATGCCAATATTGGTGAAGAGCCAAAATCAAAAAAAAAAAACTTGAAGAAACACAGACTGGTTGGCTCGGAATCAGAATAATGTGTCCGAGTGGAGCGACATTTCTACCCGCAGATTGTTGTTTCAGCGAACTATCACTAAAACAATCCAACTCGGCGTGTTGGTCTAGTACAAAGCGGACCTCATTATTATCTCAATGAAATCTAACTTGTTCTCGCCATAATATAGCTGAAAAATTGGTACCTTCAAACCTTTCTTATAATAAAAATAATATTTCATCCTCTTAATTTTTCTTGCAATTACAAATCACCAGATGTAGATAAACAAAGCTTAACAGTTGTAATTTTCTCACACTGTGTATATATGTGAACCTAATATGGTCATAAATAGTAAAAAAAGATGAATTGTATTTCTATATTTTATTAAAATAGTAATATTCACATCATATATACAATAAATAAAACAATCTCTGTAAATCATGACCAAACAATAATGAACTTTAAATATTAACATCTTAAATGTTTTAGATGCAGCTCTTTTCAGTCACCATATTGTTGTTAGTAATGGTGGTAATGTTGCATTATCTAACTCGGTAATATTGTCATTTGTAAAATTTGCAAGTCCGTTCTTACTGACCTCCAATGAAAATCATATTGAATGATAATGCATCATCTATGAACACATGAACACTACACTGTCAATTCTAACTATTGACGCGATGGAAAATGTTCCTCAATTGATCATTTCTGTCTGTAGTGTTAAACCTGGATAAATGTGTTTTCTTCTGGCTTTGAATTTGGTATCACCAAATTCTTTTGGCATATTCCATTAGATAGTTATGACTCTGGAAATTCTTCGAATCCATTTTGCATCCTGACTGATGGTTCTATTACCCCGAAATAAACTCATGAAGATTTTCTTGAGTAGGTGCAAGTACCCGTTGTTGCAAGACCTCTTGGGAATAGCACATCCCCTGATACTTCTTCAACGACGAATTTCTCAGCAAATGGCAATACTATCGACATTTTCTTTCTATTTCCTAGAATTCAGTCATTCAAGTGTTAGTAAGCGTTTGAGTTCTGTCTGGAAAGAATAGCTATGAACACTGACTTATAAACTGTATAACAACCAGGTGTTAATTATATAAAGGCGGTGTTTGATGATGGTATATTATTTTGCTATGCTTTCATATAGATAATTATTGATAAAAAATCAGTAGGAGTGGATGTCTGTGGAAACTACTAGAAACAGTTGCGTTGTATTGTTTCCAAGGACCTGTTTCATCTCGGTATACTTCCAGGAAAGATTGAAGGTACCGAAGGGGTAATTAGAGGCGATCGAAGGACAGACAATACAATGGTCGAAAGAATAAGGACAAATAATGATGTACAAAGCACTGCACAGAAAACTAAAGATTGAAAAACACTGAAAACCATCAAAAAGCGTTGTGAGCTACTACTGTTATTATTATATTTACTTGTTACTAATAATTACATATTATTTTCTGTATTTTCTTCTTTATATTCCTCAAGCAAAATGCTCAATATTGGCGTCATGTTTTTCATTTTTATTGTACAGCCTATATTTAGGTACTTTAATTGTCAAATAAAAAATATCACGTCTTTATCTCTGTATATTTCTGAGACGATATAGTAGTAAGTCTTACATTACCGGCACTTCAATAATATGTGACGGAAATTAACTAGTATTATGGGATCTAATAAATTGTGTAATGCATGTGATTATGATTACCACTTTGGTATCTTCAAACTTTTCTTATAATAAACATAATATTTAATGTTTTTTTTATTTCTTTTACAATTACAAATCACCAGATGCAGATAAACAACAACACAGTTTCATGAAGAGAGCACAAACATTTGGAGGTAATACGAAACCTTGATGAAACATTTAGTAAAACAATCACGCTGAATAATAATATCACAGCTGGCGAAACGTTCAAAATGCATATATATTCATTCGAAAAGTTGGGAATGTCATTTATTTAAAAATACAATATTGCAGCTATTATTGGTATTCATCTTAATCTAAACATATATGCAACTTGTATTTATAGCGTTGTTAAATAAACTTTAGAGAAAACCGAACATTGAGCACCAGACACAGAAGAAAAACAAACAAAACAAAAAACACAGGACAAAAAACCAATAAGATGAACAACACTGACACAATAAAAAATGGAAGTGAAGGGTAAACATTATATTAAATACTAAACAACAGATACTTATTTTATGCTTCAGCCATACCACCATGTGGATGACAAAAGCACCAACATAATTCTGACACTCCATTGATCTCCTATGTCAAAATGACAAGACTCTACGAACATTTATGGAAGCAAAACCTTTGTTTTTCCACTTTAACTCCTATAAAAGAAGTAGGGGTAAAGCTTTTCACCGGATTTTAGTGTGGTTCATATTGCTCAATCTTTAGTTTTCTGTGCAGTGTTTTGTATATCATTATTTGTTCCTTTTCTTTTGACTACTGTATCGACTGTCTTATATTTACCGCGTCTGATTACCCCTTTGGTATCTTCAACATTTTCTGGAAGTATACCGAAATGAAAAAAATACAACACAATTATTTCTAGAAGTTTCCAATGACGTCTACTCCTACTGATTTTTTTATCAATTATAAATGACAGCATAACAAAATACTATGCAAACAGCATCACACTCCGCCTCTATATAATTAACACATATATGTGTGATACAGTATATAAGACTGTGTGTATTCTTACCAGATAGAACTCAAAAGCTTACTAACACTTGAATTACTGAATTCTAGGAAATAAGCAAGATATGTCGATAGTATTACCATTTGCTGAGAAATTCGTGGTTGAAGAAGCATCAGGGGATATGTTATTCCCAAGAAGCCTTGCAACAACAGGTACTTGTACCTACCTAAGAAAATCTTCAGGATTTTATTTAGAGGTAATGGAACCATCAGTGAGGATACAAAATGGATTCGAAGATATACCAGAGTCATAAACATCTACTGGAATATACCGAAAGAACTTGGTCGTACCAAACTCAAAGCGAGATGAAAAGACAGTTGTCTAGGTTTAACACTACAGACAGAAATGATCAATTGAGGAACATTTGCCATCACGCCAATATTCAGACTTGACAGTGTGCTGTTCATGTGTTCATGGCTGATGCAATAGGCTTTTCATGGAAGGCCAGTAAGAACGGACTTACAAATTTTACAAATGACAATGTTACCGAGTTAGACAATGCAAGATTACCACAATTACTAACAACAGAGATATATGGTGACTAAAAAGAACTGATTCTCAAAGGAAACTCTGAAATATTTTGTAACTTGAATTTTGCTCTGGATATTGATGTGAGATGATTGAACTGATGAAAACTGATTCTAGATTGATGAATCGTTGGTCAAGAGGAAAGCTTAGTGAAATGTAACAATTTTATTAATAAGTAATGATAGATTTTCGAATAATAGCATTACGTGTTAAATTTGTTTAACCGGTAATGCATTTTATGTTTAAAGTTTATATAAGAACCTTACAATGTTCAAATTAATACTTAATATTCATTATTGTTTGTTCGTGATATACAGATTGTTTTATTTGTTTTATGATGTTTATATTACTATGTTAATAAAATATGCAAATACAATTCATCTTTTTCACTATGTATGCGCATATTAGGTTTATATATATATATACAGTGAGAGAAAATTACAACTGTTAAACCTGCATTACTTATCTGCCTCTGGTGATTTGCAAGAAGAGTTTGAAGAAACCAAAGGGGTAATCAGAATCCATATATCGAAGAAGAAGAGACAACACAATGGCCAAAAGAAAAAGTACAAAAGTACAAACAACGATCTACAAAACATACATAGTGTAAGAAACATACACAGGATTAAATAGTATTTTTATTATAAGAAAAGTTTGAAGATACCAAAGGTGTAATCATAATCACACGCATTACACAATTTATTCGATCTCATAATACTAGTTAATCTCCGTCACATTTTATTGAAGTGCTGGTACCAAGCAAGGAAAGCGAGAACTCATGTATATATGTTCTAGGGGTATTGATTTTGCCTCTGTTTTTCTCGGTTTTTATATTGGATTTTGTGGCTTTTCCGACATTGGCATATATTTTTTGTTTTAATTTTATTCCTACCTAACCTGTTATGATAGCTGTGTAAAAGTATCAGTTCAGAAATATGAACGAAATGTGAAAGAATTATATTGCAAGGTTGAATATGTTTTCATATTTTTTTTTACCATAGCGTGTATTATGCAGCTTATGCTTGAGTGTTATTAAGCTTTGTCTCAATTTGTAATGATAATCACAATATGGCTTCCACAACATGTCAATATTTAGCGAAGAATCCTATAGGAAAATACTCAAATAACATTCTTCTATGAAACTACTGAATTATTTGGATTCTTGTGAAACATTGATATCTACTATAATTAGTAAAGTAATGATATTCCTCGTTAGTAGAAAGAGTATTGTTGTAGGTAGGATTACCACAGTTCTTGGAAATGCATTTCTATAAGACATTCATATTAATAATTTTCTTTTAGCAAAAACACAATGCTATGAGAAGCTTTGCCTGCAAATACAACAGCACGATTTTCATAAAGCGAGGACAATCATTTGAAGACAATACAAAATCTTCATCAAATATTTAGTAAAACAATCACTTTGATTAATAATATCACAACTGGAGAAAAGTTCAACATACTACCAGACGTTTTAAAAGTATAATTAGCACACAAGTTGTCTAACATACAAGATTGCTAAAGGTCTAATGTACACCCTGACAACCTCTAATATGTCGTTTAATTCCACATCAATTCAATTAAAACGTAAATACATAGCTTAGTGCGCATCACGTGTTTCTGTAATACACATCAATATGTACGCCCATAGTCAAAAGATGGGAAAGCCAAATAATGTTAAAATCTTTGGGAGCAAATTAACTAAAGGGCCTATAACAGGATAGGCTAATATTGGCTATGGTTACATATGATTGAAGTATGGGACAATCAATTTGAGTATTTGTGCTACAGCTACAGTAAAATTCAATATACGACAAGATGTGTTAAAAAGTTAATTGTTGTCCTGCTGACAATTACTAAAAGTGATACATAAACTTATATACACCAGGGCAACCTTTAACAAGATCTTCTTTTCAACAACAACTAAAATAGAGATATTTTTATATGTATATATAGAGAGACAGGTTGGGAATTATTATCTGCGAGACGGAAGAGAAGGACACTTCAACTTTTTTATAATATAGTTAATAAAAATACCCCTAATTATCTTTGTACATTGATTCTCCCACCATACAACGTACTTCAGTGTATCCGTTGAGAAATGGGAATGATATTATTTTACCTTTCTGTAGGCTGTCTTCGACTAGTGATTCCTTTATCCCCTCCACAATAAAAATGTGGAATAGTTTAAATAACAATATTCGAAACGTTGATACTTTATCAAAATTCAAATCTGAATTAAAGAAAATCGACGAAACTGAAAATCATTCTGTCCCTAAACATTTTTTCTGTGGTCCTCGAAAATTAAATATTATTTTAACTCAGCTAAGAAATTCAGCTTCGTTTCTGAATTTTGATTTATTTCGAGTTGGAATCGTATCTGACCCATCTTGTCGATGTGGTGCAGCCCTTGAAAATTTAAAACATTTCTTTTTGGATTGTCCTATATACATACAAGCCAGAACTATATTGATAGGTAATATCAACAGGGTTACAACCTGCTACACTCTAGATATTGAATTTCTGACATGTGGCAATGATAATTTAACTTATGAACAAAATTGTATTATATTTAAATATGTTTTTGATTATATTAAATGTTCAAAAAGATTCATTATTGTATAACTGGAATTGAATTGGGGGTGAACATGCACATCATATGAATCCATCTTAATCTTATTTTTATTTTTCTTTCTGTTTGTGAATATTTATCATTGATTCGTTATTAGTGCTACATATAGTAATGCATGCCTTTTATGTACTTCTTTATTGTAGCATATTGTAATTTGGAGAAGACTTCATAAGTTTGCTTAACTTGTGTCTAATCCATTTTGTTTGTTTAATTGGCAAATAAAATATGCTTAAACTAAAATGTATATATTTATTTTAGAAAATAGGAATGCCATTTATTTTAAAAATACAAAATTGGAAATATTGTTGGTGGTATTCAGCTTAATCTGAAAACTAATGCAACTCGTATTTATATCGTTGTTAAATAGACTTTAGATAAAACCGAACATTGAGCACAAGACACAGAAGGAAAACAAACAAAATAATTAAACACTACATAGAAAAACCAATAAGATGAACAACAAGGAACCAATAAAAAGAAAAAAATGAGAGTGAACCCAGGTTCCTGCGAATGATAGGCATTATATAAAATACTAAACCACAACTTCTGGAATTTTTTTTATTTCATGCTTCACTCATACCACTATGTGGATGAAAAAAAAACACCATCAAGATTCTGACACTCCATTGGTCTCAAATATCCAAATAACAAGACTCTATGAGTTGTAGTGGTCTTTGGATGTTTCTCTACACAGTAGATAATGATAACCGCCAGTGTCAGAAAACTGTCAATCAAAGAGTTTACCATATCAACTTTAACCATTAATTACATTGGTAATGTAAGGCTAGCTACTATGTCATCTCAGATGAAGACGTGATATTTTTTATTTGAAAATTAAGGTACCTGAATATAGGTTGTACTATCAACATAAAAAAATGACAAAAAGTTTAAGAATTGTGCTTTATTCAAATGATGGCGTGAAGAAAATACAGAAGAAAAAGAGAAAATAATATGTTTTCACAGTTTTCCGGTTGTTGACTGATTTTGTCTGTCTATATACTTATGAGTTTTGACTTTCCCTTTGTAAGATTGTTCGAAGTTCGGTAATTTTGTTATTACCCTTATGTAATTAATAGTAATAAGGAAATAGAAAAAGAACAGTTGTAGTTCTCAAAGCTTTTGTTAGTGTGTTTCGTGTTGCTCAATCTTTATGCTTTTGTGCAGTGTTTTGTATATCATTTGTTTTATTGGTGGAGGAAACTGGAGTACCCGGAGAAAATCACCGACCAGCCGCAAGTCACTGACAAACTTTATCACTTAATGTTGTGAGAGTACACCTACCTTACCACAGCAAAACATTCAATCTTGTATATCTAATTCTTTCACAGTTATCATATTTCTGAACTGATACATTTACATAGCTGTCATAACAATTAACAGGTTAGGTAGGTATAAAATGAAATAAAAATGCCAATGTCAGAAAAGTGCAAAAATCCAATAAAAAAAGGGGAAAGATAGGCAAAATCAATACCACTAGCACATATATACATGAACACTCGCTTTCCTGGCTTGATACCGGCACTTCAATAATATGTGACGGAAATTAACTAGTATTATGGGATCTAATAAATTGTGTAATGCATGTGATTATGATTACCACTTTGGTATCTTCAAACTTTTCTTATAATAAACATAATATTTAATGTTTTTTTTATTTCTTTTACAATTACAAATCACCAGATGCAGATAAACAATGCAGGTTTAACAGTTGTAAATTTCTCACACTGTGTATATATATGAACATATGGGCATAAATAGTAAAAAAGATGAATTGTATTTCTATATTTTATTATAATAGTAATATTAACATCACATAACAATAAATAAAGAAATGTTTGTAAATCACAAACAAACAATAATGAAAATTAAATATTAAGTTGAACATTGAATTAATTCGAAAAACAATCATCACTTATTACTAACATTGTTAAATTTCACTAAGCTGTCCTCTTGAACAACGATTCATCAATCTAGAATCAGTTTTGATAAGTTCAATCATCTCACATCAAATCCAGAGCAACATGCAAGCTACACAATATTTCTGATTTTCCTTTGAGATTCAGTTCTTTTCCGGTACCATATATCTCCGTTGTTAGTAATCATGGTAATCTTGCATTTTCTAACTCGGTAACATTGTCATTTGTAAAATTTGTAAGTCCGTTCTTACTGGTCTTCTATGAAGATCATATTGAATGATAATGCATCATCTATAAACACATGAACAGCACATTGTCAATTCTAACTAGTGACACGATGGAAAATGTTCCTCAATTGATCATTTCTGTCTGCAGTGTTAAACCTGGACAACTGTCATTTCTTCTGGCATTGAGTTTCTCGACCAAGTTCTTTTGGTATACTCCACTAGATGGTTATGACTGTGGTAATTTTTCGAATCCATTTTGCTTCATCACCGATGGTTCCATTACCGCTAAGTAAAACCCTGAAGATTTTCTGAAGTAGGTACAAGTACCTGCTGTTACAAGGCTTCTTGGGAATAACATATTCCCTGATACTTCTTCAACGACAAATTTCTCAGCAAATGGTAATACTATCGACATCTTTTGTTTATTTCTTAGACTTCAGCAATTCAAGTATTAGTAAGCGTTTGAGCTCTGTCTGGTAAGAATACATATGAACACAGGCTTATATAATGTATAACAACTAGGTGTTAATTTTATATAGGCGGAGTTTAATGATATATGTCTGGTATTTTGTTATGCTGTCGTTTATATAAGTATTGATACAAAATCAGTAGGAGTGATTGACAATGGAAACTACTAGAAGCAGTTGTGTTGTTTTGTTTCCGAGCACCTGTTTCCTCTCGGTACACTTCCAGAAAATGTTGAAGATACCACAGGGGTAATTAGATGCGGTAAATCGAAGGACAGACAATACAATGGTGAAAAGAAAAAGGACAAACAATGATAAACAAAATACTGCACTGAAAATTAAAGATAGAGCAACACGAACCACACTAAAACCCCGGGAAAAGCTTAAAATATAATGATTGAAGAAACAAAGCAAAGGTTTTGCTTCCATAAGTGCTCGTAGAGTCTAGTTATTTGGATATTTTGAAATCAATGGAGTGTAATAATCTTTTTTTGGGGCCGTCATGGCCGTGATCGTATGGTAGTTGTATTTATAACTACCTATGTACTCGGATACTGTGATTTCAAATAATAAGTAATTATTAAGAAAATATGCTTTGGTCTCGATGCAATAAGATTTGATCGGACTGAGGATTATAGTTTTAAAAAGTCACGGGTAAAATATGCGGAATCATTTTCTACTTTCGATATGTTGATGTGCATTTAAAAACGGTCCAAAGCTCTTAAACTAGTAGAAATTGGCGCTAAAATGATAATGTTTTATGTAAACTATGTTTACACTTTTGTTTTTAAAAAAGTTTGAGATCAATTTAATGAAAGCATTTCTTCTGACATAATTTCAAAAGTGACCGTTAAAATATTTAACACATCTGCTGGTTTCAAAGAAGCCAAACTGATGAAATAAAAGTTATTTTAATAAGATATTTTGAATTATTTTATTTATTTAAGTTAGATTTAAAAACTACAAACGCTGGCCTATTACTGTATAACAACCAGGTGTTAATTATATAGAGGCTGAGCCTGATGATGTATGTACATGTATGGCGTTATTGCATATAATTATTTATAAAACATCAGTAGGAGTACGAGTTGCATTTGTTTTCAGATTAACTTGAAAACCAACAATAGCTACAATATTGTATTTTTAAATACATGACAATCCCAATTTTTAAAATAAATATATACATATAAAAGTATCTCTATTTTAATTGTTGACGTTGAAAAGAAGATCATCTTAAAGGTTGCATTGGTATATATAACTATATATTCACTTTTAGTAATTGTCAGTAGGACAACAATTAACTTTTTAACACATCCTGTGGTATATTATTTTTTACTGTCATATATATAATTATTGATAAAAACTCAGTGGGAGTAGATGTCACTGAAAACTACTAGAAACAGTTGTGTTTGTGTTGTTTCCAATGACCTGTTTCATCTCAGTATACTTCCAAAAAGCTTGAAGATACCAAAGGGGTAATCAGATGCGATAAATCGAAGGACAGACAATACAATAGTGAAAAGAAAAAGGACATACAATGATATACAAAACAATGCACAGAAAACTAAAGATTGAGCAACACGAACCACACTAAAATCCGGTGAAAAACTTTACTTCAAGTTGTTTGCAGGAGGGCTCGTGTCTTAGTTACGTCTTGTGTACCCAATGTTGCCAGCTTCTGTGGTTTGTTCATTTTTGACTGCCCCTTCGATATTCTCTGCATTTTTTTTTAGAACAACCACTCTTATTATTTTATTTACTTGTTACTACTAATTACTTATTATTTTCTCGTTTTCCTCTGTATTTTCTTCACCCCATCATTTGAATGCAACACGAACCACACTAAGAACCCGTGAAAAGCTTTGAGAACTTCTACTGGTATTATGTTATGTACTTGTTACTAATGATTACATATTGTTTTTTCTTTTTCTTCTGTGTTTTCTTCAAATATATAATATTGGCGTCATGTTTTCTTATTTTGATTGAAAAACACTAAAAACCATCAAAAAGCGTTGTGAGCTACTACTGTTATTATTATATTTACTTGTTACTAATAATTACATATTATTTTCTGTATTTTCTTCTCTATTTTCCTCAAGCAAAATGCTTAATATTGGCGTCATGTTTTTCATTTTTATTGTACAGCCTATATTTAGGTACTTTAATTGTCAAATAAAAAATATCACGTCTTTATCTCTGTATATTTCTGAGACGATATAGTAGTAAGTCTTACATTACCGGCACTTCAATAATATGTGACGGAAATTAACTAGTATTATGGGATCTAATAAATTGTGTAATGCATGTGATTATGATTATCACTTTGGTATCTTCAAACTTTTCTTATAATAAACATAATATTTAATGTTTTTTTTATTTCTTTTACAATTACAAATCACCAGATGCAGATAAACAATGCAGGTTTAACAGTTGTAAATTTCTCACACTGTGTATATATATGAACATATGGGCATAAATAGTAAAAAAGATGAATTGTATTTCTATATTTTATTATAATAGTAATATTAACATCACATAACAATAAATAAAGAAATGTTTGTAAATCACAAACAAACAATAATGAAAATTAAATATTAAGTTGAACATTGAATTAATTCGAAAATCAATCATCACTTATTACTAACATTGTTAAATTTCACTAAGCTGTCCTCTTGAACAACGATTCATCAATCTAGAATCAGTTTTGATAAGTTCAATCATCTCACATCAAATCCAGAGCAACATGCAAGCTACACAATATTTCTGATTTTCCTTTGAGATTCAGTTCTTTTCCGGTACCATATATCTCCGTTGTTAGTAATCATGGTAATCTTGCATTTTCTAACTCGGTAACATTGTCATTTGTAAAATTTGTAAGTCCGTTCTTACTGGTCTTCTATGAAGATCATATTGAATGATAATGCATCATCTATAAACACATGAACAGCACATTGTCAATTCTAACTAGTGACACGATGGAAAATGTTCCTCAATTGATCATTTCTGTCTGCAGTGTTAAACCTGGACAACTGTCATTTCTTCTGGCATTGAGTTTCTCGACCAAGTTCTTTTGGTATACTCCACTAGATGGTTATGACTGTGGTAATTTTTCGAATCCATTTTGCTTCATCACCGATGGTTCCATTACCGCTAAGTAAAACCCTGAAGATTTTCTGAAGTAGGTACAAGTACCTGCTGTTACAAGGCTTCTTGGGAATAACATATTCCCTGATACTTCTTCAACGACAAATTTCTCAGCAAATGGTAATACTATCGACATCTTTTGTTTATTTCTTAGACTTCAGCAATTCAAGTATTAGTAAGCGTTTGAGCTCTGTCTGGTAAGAATACATATGAACACAGGCTTATATAATGTATAACAACTAGGTGTTAATTTTATATAGGCGGAGTTTAATGATATATGTCTGGTATTTTGTTATGCTGTCGTTTATATAAGTATTGATACAAAATCAGTAGGAGTGATTGACAATGGAAACTACTAGAAGCAGTTGTGTTGTTTTGTTTCCGAGCACCTGTTTCCTCTCGGTACACTTCCAGAAAATGTTGAAGATACCACAGGGGTAATTAGATGCGGTAAATCGAAGGACAGACAATACAATGGTGAAAAGAAAAAGGACAAACAATGATAAACAAAATACTGCACTGAAAATTAAAGATAGAGCAACACGAACCACACTAAAACCCCGGGAAAAGCTTAAAATATAATGATTGAAGAAACAAAGCAAAGGTTTTGCTTCCATAAGTGCTCGTAGAGTCTAGTTATTTGGATATTTTGAAATCAATGGAGTGTAATAATCTTTTTTTGGGGCCGTCATGGCCGTGATCGTATGGTAGTTGTATTTATAACTACCTATGTACTCGGATACTGTGATTTCAAATAATAAGTAATTATTAAGAAAATATGCTTTGGTCTCGATGCAATAAGATTTGATCGGACTGAGGATTATAGTTTTAAAAAGTCACGGGTAAAATATGCGGAATCATTTTCTACTTTCGATATGTTGATGTGCATTTAAAAACGGTCCAAAGCTCTTAAACTAGTAGAAATTGGCGCTAAAATGATAATGTTTTATGTAAACTATGTTTACACTTTTGTTTTTAAAAAAGTTTGAGATCAATTTAATGAAAGCATTTCTTCTGACATAATTTCAAAAGTGACCGTTAAAATATTTAACACATCTGCTGGTTTCAAAGAAGCCAAACTGATGAAATAAAAGTTATTTTAATAAGATATTTTGAATTATTTTATTTATTTAAGTTAGATTTAAAAACTACAAACGCTGGCCTATTACTGTATAACAACCAGGTGTTAATTATATAGAGGCTGAGCCTGATGATGTATGTACATGTATGGCGTTATTGCATATAATTATTTATAAAACATCAGTAGGAGTACGAGTTGCATTTGTTTTCAGATTAACTTGAAAACCAACAATAGCTACAATATTGTATTTTTAAATACATGACAATCCCAATTTTTAAAATAAATATATACATATAAAAGTATCTCTATTTTAATTGTTGACGTTGAAAAGAAGATCATCTTAAAGGTTGCATTGGTATATATAACTATATATTCACTTTTAGTAATTGTCAGTAGGACAACAATTAACTTTTTAACACATCCTGTGGTATATTATTTTTTACTGTCATATATATAATTATTGATAAAAACTCAGTGGGAGTAGATGTCACTGAAAACTACTAGAAACAGTTGTGTTTGTGTTGTTTCCAATGACCTGTTTCATCTCAGTATACTTCCAAAAAGCTTGAAGATACCAAAGGGGTAATCAGATGCGATAAATCGAAGGACAGACAATACAATAGTGAAAAGAAAAAGGACATACAATGATATACAAAACAATGCACAGAAAACTAAAGATTGAGCAACACGAACCACACTAAAATCCGGTGAAAAACTTTACTTCAAGTTGTTTGCAGGAGGGCTCGTGTCTTAGTTACGTCTTGTGTACCCAATGTTGCCAGCTTCTGTGGTTTGTTCATTTTTGACTGCCCCTTCGATATTCTCTGCATTTTTTTTTAGAACAACCACTCTTATTATTTTATTTACTTGTTACTACTAATTACTTATTATTTTCTCGTTTTCCTCTGTATTTTCTTCACCCCATCATTTGAATGCAACACGAACCACACTAAGAACCCGTGAAAAGCTTTGAGAACTTCTACTGGTATTATGTTATGTACTTGTTACTAATGATTACATATTGTTTTTTCTTTTTCTTCTGTGTTTTCTTCAAATATATAATATTGGCGTCATGTTTTCTTATTTTGATTGAAAAACACTAAAAACCATCAAAAAGCGTTGTGAGCTACTACTGTTATTATTATATTTACTTGTTACTAATAATTACATATTATTTTCTGTATTTTCTTCTCTATTTTCCTCAAGCAAAATGCTTAATATTGGCGTCATGTTTTTCATTTTTATTGTACAGCCTATATTTAGGTACTTTAATTGTCAAATAAAAAATATCACGTCTTTATCTCTGTATATTTCTGAGACGATATAGTAGTAAGTCTTACATTACCGGCACTTCAATAATATGTGACGGAAATTAACTAGTATTATGGGATCTAATAAATTGTGTAATGCATGTGATTATGATTACCACTTTGGTATCTTCAAACTTTTCTTATAATAAACATAATATTTAATGTTTTTTTTATTTCTTTTACAATTACAAATCACCAGATGCAGATAAACAATGCAGGTTTAACAGTTGTAAATTTCTCACACTGTGTATATATATGAACATATGGGCATAAATAGTAAAAAAGATGAATTGTATTTCTATATTTTATTATAATAGTAATATTAACATCACATAACAATAAATAAAGAAATGTTTGTAAATCACAAACAAACAATAATGAAAATTAAATATTAAGTTGAACATTGAATTAATTCGAAAATCAATCATCACTTATTACTAACATTGTTAAATTTCACTAAGCTGTCCTCTTGAACAACGATTCATCAATCTAGAATCAGTTTTGATAAGTTCAATCATCTCACATCAAATCCAGAGCAACATGCAAGCTACACAATATTTCTGATTTTCCTTTGAGATTCAGTTCTTTTCCGGTACCATATATCTCCGTTGTTAGTAATCATGGTAATCTTGCATTTTCTAACTCGGTAACATTGTCATTTGTAAAATTTGTAAGTCCGTTCTTACTGGTCTTCTATGAAGATCATATTGAATGATAATGCATCATCTATAAACACATGAACAGCACATTGTCAATTCTAACTAGTGACACGATGGAAAATGTTCCTCAATTGATCATTTCTGTCTGCAGTGTTAAACCTGGACAACTGTCATTTCTTCTGGCATTGAGTTTCTCGACCAAGTTCTTTTGGTATACTCCACTAGATGGTTATGACTGTGGTAATTTTTCGAATCCATTTTGCTTCATCACCGATGGTTCCATTACCGCTAAGTAAAACCCTGAAGATTTTCTGAAGTAGGTACAAGTACCTGCTGTTACAAGGCTTCTTGGGAATAACATATTCCCTGATACTTCTTCAACGACAAATTTCTCAGCAAATGGTAATACTATCGACATCTTTTGTTTATTTCTTAGACTTCAGCAATTCAAGTATTAGTAAGCGTTTGAGCTCTGTCTGGTAAGAATACATATGAACACAGGCTTATATAATGTATAACAACTAGGTGTTAATTTTATATAGGCGGAGTTTAATGATATATGTCTGGTATTTTGTTATGCTGTCGTTTATATAAGTATTGATACAAAATCAGTAGGAGTGATTGACAATGGAAACTACTAGAAGCAGTTGTGTTGTTTTGTTTCCGAGCACCTGTTTCCTCTCGGTACACTTCCAGAAAATGTTGAAGATACCACAGGGGTAATTAGATGCGGTAAATCGAAGGACAGACAATACAATGGTGAAAAGAAAAAGGACAAACAATGATAAACAAAATACTGCACTGAAAATTAAAGATAGAGCAACACGAACCACACTAAAACCCCGGGAAAAGCTTAAAATATAATGATTGAAGAAACAAAGCAAAGGTTTTGCTTCCATAAGTGCTCGTAGAGTCTAGTTATTTGGATATTTTGAAATCAATGGAGTGTAATAATCTTTTTTTGGGGCCGTCATGGCCGTGATCGTATGGTAGTTGTATTTATAACTACCTATGTACTCGGATACTGTGATTTCAAATAATAAGTAATTATTAAGAAAATATGCTTTGGTCTCGATGCAATAAGATTTGATCGGACTGAGGATTATAGTTTTAAAAAGTCACGGGTAAAATATGCGGAATCATTTTCTACTTTCGATATGTTGATGTGCATTTAAAAACGGTCCAAAGCTCTTAAACTAGTAGAAATTGGCGCTAAAATGATAATGTTTTATGTAAACTATGTTTACACTTTTGTTTTTAAAAAAGTTTGAGATCAATTTAATGAAAGCATTTCTTCTGACATAATTTCAAAAGTGACCGTTAAAATATTTAACACATCTGCTGGTTTCAAAGAAGCCAAACTGATGAAATAAAAGTTATTTTAATAAGATATTTTGAATTATTTTATTTATTTAAGTTAGATTTAAAAACTACAAACGCTGGCCTATTACTGTATAACAACCAGGTGTTAATTATATAGAGGCTGAGCCTGATGATGTATGTACATGTATGGCGTTATTGCATATAATTATTTATAAAACATCAGTAGGAGTACGAGTTGCATTTGTTTTCAGATTAACTTGAAAACCAACAATAGCTACAATATTGTATTTTTAAATACATGACAATCCCAATTTTTAAAATAAATATATACATATAAAAGTATCTCTATTTTAATTGTTGACGTTGAAAAGAAGATCATCTTAAAGGTTGCATTGGTATATATAACTATATATTCACTTTTAGTAATTGTCAGTAGGACAACAATTAACTTTTTAACACATCCTGTGGTATATTATTTTTTACTGTCATATATATAATTATTGATAAAAACTCAGTGGGAGTAGATGTCACTGAAAACTACTAGAAACAGTTGTGTTTGTGTTGTTTCCAATGACCTGTTTCATCTCAGTATACTTCCAAAAAGCTTGAAGATACCAAAGGGGTAATCAGATGCGATAAATCGAAGGACAGACAATACAATAGTGAAAAGAAAAAGGACATACAATGATATACAAAACAATGCACAGAAAACTAAAGATTGAGCAACACGAACCACACTAAAATCCGGTGAAAAACTTTACTTCAAGTTGTTTGCAGGAGGGCTCGTGTCTTAGTTACGTCTTGTGTACCCAATGTTGCCAGCTTCTGTGGTTTGTTCATTTTTGACTGCCCCTTCGATATTCTCTGCATTTTTTTTTAGAACAACCACTCTTATTATTTTATTTACTTGTTACTACTAATTACTTATTATTTTCTCGTTTTCCTCTGTATTTTCTTCACCCCATCATTTGAATGCAACACGAACCACACTAAGAACCCGTGAAAAGCTTTGAGAACTTCTACTGGTATTATGTTATGTACTTGTTACTAATGATTACATATTGTTTTTTCTTTTTCTTCTGTGTTTTCTTCAAATATATAATATTGGCGTCATGTTTTCTTATTTTGATTGAAAAACACTAAAAACCATCAAAAAGCGTTGTGAGCTACTACTGTTATTATTATATTTACTTGTTACTAATAATTACATATTATTTTCTGTATTTTCTTCTCTATTTTCCTCAAGCAAAATGCTTAATATTGGCGTCATGTTTTTCATTTTTATTGTACAGCCTATATTTAGGTACTTTAATTGTCAAATAAAAAATATCACGTCTTTATCTCTGTATATTTCTGAGACGATATAGTAGTAAGTCTTACATTACCGGCACTTCAATAATATGTGACGGAAATTAACTAGTATTATGGGATCTAATAAATTGTGTAATGCATGTGATTATGATTACCACTTTGGTATCTTCAAACTTTTCTTATAATAAACATAATATTTAATGTTTTTTTTATTTCTTTTACAATTACAAATCACCAGATGCAGATAAACAATGCAGGTTTAACAGTTGTAAATTTCTCACACTGTGTATATATATGAACATATGGGCATAAATAGTAAAAAAGATGAATTGTATTTCTATATTTTATTATAATAGTAATATTAACATCACATAACAATAAATAAAGAAATGTTTGTAAATCACAAACAAACAATAATGAAAATTAAATATTAAGTTGAACATTGAATTAATTCGAAAATCAATCATCACTTATTACTAACATTGTTAAATTTCACTAAGCTGTCCTCTTGAACAACGATTCATCAATCTAGAATCAGTTTTGATAAGTTCAATCATCTCACATCAAATCCAGAGCAACATGCAAGCTACACAATATTTCTGATTTTCCTTTGAGATTCAGTTCTTTTCCGGTACCATATATCTCCGTTGTTAGTAATCATGGTAATCTTGCATTTTCTAACTCGGTAACATTGTCATTTGTAAAATTTGTAAGTCCGTTCTTACTGGTCTTCTATGAAGATCATATTGAATGATAATGCATCATCTATAAACACATGAACAGCACATTGTCAATTCTAACTAGTGACACGATGGAAAATGTTCCTCAATTGATCATTTCTGTCTGCAGTGTTAAACCTGGACAACTGTCATTTCTTCTGGCATTGAGTTTCTCGACCAAGTTCTTTTGGTATACTCCACTAGATGGTTATGACTGTGGTAATTTTTCGAATCCATTTTGCTTCATCACCGATGGTTCCATTACCGCTAAGTAAAACCCTGAAGATTTTCTGAAGTAGGTACAAGTACCTGCTGTTACAAGGCTTCTTGGGAATAACATATTCCCTGATACTTCTTCAACGACAAATTTCTCAGCAAATGGTAATACTATCGACATCTTTTGTTTATTTCTTAGACTTCAGCAATTCAAGTATTAGTAAGCGTTTGAGCTCTGTCTGGTAAGAATACATATGAACACAGGCTTATATACTGTATAACAACTAGGTGTTAATTTTATATAGGCGGAGTTTAATGATATATGTCTGGTATTTTGTTATGCTGTCGTTTATATAAGTATTGATACAAAATCAGTAGGAGTGATTGACAATGGAAACTACTAGAAACAGTTGTGTTGTTTTGTTTCCGAGCACCTGTTTCCTCTCGGTACACTTCCAGAAAATGTTGAAGATACCACAGGGGTAATTAGATGCGGTAAATCGAAGGACAGACAATACAATGGTGAAAAGAAAAAGGACAAACAATGATAAACAAAATACTGCACTGAAAATTAAAGATAGAGCAACACGAACCACACTAAAACCCCGGGAAAAGCTTAAAATATAATGATTGAAGAAACAAAGCAAAGGTTTTGCTTCCATAAGTGCTCGTAGAGTCTAGTTATTTGGATATTTTGAAATCAATGGAGTGTAATAATCTTTTTTTGGGGCCGTCATGGCCGTGATCGTATGGTAGTTGTATTTATAACTACCTATGTACTCGGATACTGTGATTTCAAATAATAAGTAATTATTAAGAAAATATGCTTTGGTCTCGATGCAATAAGATTTGATCGGACTGAGGATTATAGTTTTAAAAAGTCACGGGTAAAATATGCGGAATCATTTTCTACTTTCGATATGTTGATGTGCATTTAAAAACGGTCCAAAGCTCTTAAACTAGTAGAAATTGGCGCTAAAATGATAATGTTTTATGTAAACTATGTTTACACTTTTGTTTTTAAAAAAGTTTGAGATCAATTTAATGAAAGCATTTCTTCTGACATAATTTCAAAAGTGACCGTTAAAATATTTAACACATCTGCTGGTTTCAAAGAAGCCAAACTGATGAAATAAAAGTTATTTTAATAAGATATTTTGAATTATTTTATTTATTTAAGTTAGATTTAAAAACTACAAACGCTGGCCTATTACTGTATAACAACCAGGTGTTAATTATATAGAGGCTGAGCCTGATGATGTATGTACATGTATGGCGTTATTGCATATAATTATTTATAAAACATCAGTAGGAGTACGAGTTGCATTTGTTTTCAGATTAACTTGAAAACCAACAATAGCTACAATATTGTATTTTTAAATACATGACAATCCCAATTTTTAAAATAAATATATACATATAAAAGTATCTCTATTTTAATTGTTGACGTTGAAAAGAAGATCATCTTAAAGGTTGCATTGGTATATATAACTATATATTCACTTTTAGTAATTGTCAGTAGGACAACAATTAACTTTTTAACACATCCTGTGGTATATTATTTTTTACTGTCATATATATAATTATTGATAAAAACTCAGTGGGAGTAGATGTCACTGAAAACTACTAGAAACAGTTGTGTTTGTGTTGTTTCCAATGACCTGTTTCATCTCAGTATACTTCCAAAAAGCTTGAAGATACCAAAGGGGTAATCAGATGCGATAAATCGAAGGACAGACAATACAATAGTGAAAAGAAAAAGGACATACAATGATATACAAAACAATGCACAGAAAACTAAAGATTGAGCAACACGAACCACACTAAAATCCGGTGAAAAACTTTACTTCAAGTTGTTTGCAGGAGGGCTCGTGTCTTAGTTACGTCTTGTGTACCCAATGTTGCCAGCTTCTGTGGTTTGTTCATTTTTGACTGCCCCTTCGATATTCTCTGCATTTTTTTTTAGAACAACCACTCTTATTATTTTATTTACTTGTTACTACTAATTACTTATTATTTTCTCGTTTTCCTCTGTATTTTCTTCACCCCATCATTTGAATGCAACACGAACCACACTAAGAACCCGTGAAAAGCTTTGAGAACTTCTACTGGTATTATGTTATGTACTTGTTACTAATGATTACATATTGTTTTTTCTTTTTCTTCTGTGTTTTCTTCAAATATATAATATTGGCGTCATGTTTTCTTATTTTGATTGAAAAACACTAAAAACCATCAAAAAGCGTTGTGAGCTACTACTGTTATTATTATATTTACTTGTTACTAATAATTACATATTATTTTCTGTATTTTCTTCTGTATTTTCCTCAAGCAAAATGCTTAATATTGGCGTCATGTTTTTCATTTTTATTGTACAGCCTATATTTAGGTACTTTAATTGTCAAATAAAAAATATCACGTCTTTATCTCTGTATATTTCTGAGACGATATAGTAATAAGTCTTACATTACATATGTAATCAATGGTTAAAGTTGTTGAACTCTTGGATTGATATTTCCGAATCAGTTGGTGTGCATATTTCCTAGCTTAAAATATAATGATTGAAGAAACAAAGCAAAGGTTTTGTTTCCATAAGTGCTCGTAGAGTCTTGTTATTTGGATATTTTGAAATCAATGGAGTGCAATAATCTTTTTTTGGGGCCGTCATGGCCGTGATCGTATGGCAATTGTATTTATAACTACCTATGTACTCGGATGCTGTGATTTCAAACGTTGCTCAGGCGAGGTTTACTTGATACAATATGTGATAACGTTTGTCAGTGGCTTTAGATAGGTCGGTGGTTTTCTCCGGTTCCCTCCACCAATAAAACTAACCGCCAAGATATAACTGAAATATATTGTTGAAAGTGGCGTTATGCACCATACATCAAACCAAGCCAAATCAATCTTTATGGTTTTTGTCAGCCGCATAGTGGTATGGTCGAAGCATTAAATAAGTATCTGTTGTTTAGTATTTAATATAATGTTTACCCTTCACTTCCATTTTTTATTGTGTCAAAGTTGTTCATCTTATTTGTTTTCTGTCTTGTGTTTATTCGTTTTGTTTGTCTTCGATCCGTGTCTTGTGCTCAATGTTCGGTTTTCTCTAAACTTTATTTTTACCAACGCTACAAAAACGAGTTGCATTTGTTTTCAGACTAAGTTGAATACCACCTACAATATTTCCAATTTTGTATTTTAAAAATAATTGACATTCCCAATTTTTAAAATAAATATATACATATATTTTAATTGTTGACGTTTAAAAGAAGATCATCTTAAAGGTTGCCCTGGTGTATATAAGTTTATGCATCACTTTTAGTAATTGTCTGCAGGACAACAATAACTTTTTAGCACATCTTATCGTATATTGAACTTTACTGCAGCTGTAAGTACTCAAATTGATTGTCCCATATTTCAGTCATGTGTAACCTTAGCCAATATTGGCTATCCTGTTTTATGTCCCTTAGTTAATTTGCTCTCGAAGATTTTAACATTATTTTGATTTTTCATCTTTTGAATATGGACCTATCGAATGATGTATATTACAGAAACACGTCATGCGCACTAAATTAGATATCTACGTTTTAGCTGAATTGGTGATGTAGAATTAAACGACATCTTAAAGGTTGTCAAGGTATATATAAGACCTTTAGCAATCTTGTATGTAAGACAATTTATGTGCTAATTATACTTTTAAAACGTCTTGTCGTATGTTGAACTTTTCTCCAGGTGTGATATTATTGTTCAAAGTGATTGTTTAACTAAATCAATATTTCGTATTGCCTCTAAACGTTTGTCCTCTCTTAGTGAAAACTGTGTCCAAACATAAGCTGGGTAATACATCCTATCATAAAAAAACGTGAAAAAAATATTTAAGTTTGCAATATAATTCTTTCCCACTTATTATATTTCAGAACTTCTACTTTTACACAGCTATCATAACAGGTTAGGTAGAAATAAAAAAAAATAAAAAAATGACAATGTCGGAAAATCCCCAATATCCAACCAAAGAAGAGGAAAAAAAAAAAAAAAAAAAAAAAAAAAAAGCCACATTAAAGCTACCCCCCCCCCCCCAAAAAAACCAAAAAAAAAACCGTAGAAACATCAATACCCCATGCTAATATATACATGAGCACTTGCTTTCCTGGCTTGGTACAATCACTTCAATAAAACATGATGGAGTTCAACTAGTATTATGGAATCGAATAAATTGCGCTTTGCATTTACTAGCAAGTGATTATTATTACGCCTTTGGTATCTTCAAACTTTTCTTATAATAAAAATAATATCAATGTTTTTTATTTTTCTCACCATAGCCAATCAGCAATGCAGGGTTAAGAGTTGTAATTTGCTCACACTGTGTATATATATATGAACCTAATATGGCCATAAATAGTGAAAAAGATGAAATGTATTTCTATATTTTATTAAGATAGTAATATTAACATCATATAACAAATAAAACAATCTCTGTAAATCACTAACAAACAATAATGAACATTAAATATAAATTTGAACATTGTAATCGTTCTTATTTGAAATTTAAACAATAAAATACATTACCGGTTAAAGAAATTAACACGTAATGAATTAATTCGAAAATCGATCGTCACTTATTACTAAAATTGTTACATTTCACTAAGCTTTCCTCTTGAACAACGATTCATCAACCCAGATTTAGTTTACATCAGTTCAAACATCTGACATCTAAACCCATGGCTTTAAAATATTTCAGATTTTCCTTTCATATTCAGTTCTATTCAGTCACCTTCCATATATCTCCGTTGTTGGTATTCACGGTCATATTGCATTGTCTAACTCGGTGACATTGTCAGCTATAATATTTGTAAGTTCGTTCTTACTGGCCTTAGATGAAAATCATATTGATTGAGCATGCATTATCTATGAACACATGAACAGCACACTGTCAAGTCTGAATGTTGACGCGATGGAAAATGGTACTCAATTGATCATTTCTGTCTGTAGTGCTAAATCTGGACACATGTCTTTTCTTCTGGCTTTGAATTTGGTACGACCAAGATCCCTTGTTTATATTCCAGTAGATGGTTATGACCCTGGTAATTCCTCTACTCCATTTTGTATCCTCACTGATGGTTCAATTGCCCCTAAATAAAATCCTGAGAAATGTCTTGAAGAAGTACAGGTAATCGCTGTTGCAAGGCTTCTTGGGAATAATATATCCCCTGATACCTTTTCAACGACGATTTTCTCAGCAAATGGTAATACTATCGACATCTTTTGTTTATTTCCTAGAATTCAGCAATTCAAGTGTTAGTAAGCGTTTGAGTTCTGTCTGGTTAGAATACCTATGAACACAGACTTATATATAGACCAGCGGCAGAAAATCAAAAAATAAAATGTAATGAACCCATGGGCTATACACCTATATCATATGTCATTCGAAAGAGGAATGACGGGACTCTCAGAATAATGATACCGTAAAAGTCGGAAGTGGTCACGTTTTTGCATAATTAAGGTCAAAAGTCAAGATTGTTTTTTTCGCTTTCGACTTTCGTTCGAAAAGTGCATTTTCCTTAAAAATGAAATTCAATTCGACAAGCTTGATGGTTTTTATTTGATGGACCACATATTAAATTAGATTATTGAACCAAAATTCAGAAATGAATGACGTCAATTGATGTCGAAATGACTGTTTTTGGATGGGAATGTGATTTTTCAATGTAAGTGACTCGTATTTGCTTCCATAAAACAATGACGTTGACCCAAGTTATCCCTATTTACGTAATAATGACGTTTATTTATGTTTCATTATATTTTGTATATATACTGTTCGATACAAGGAAGTACATAAAAACATACCCGATTCGCCCAACACAGGTATTTTTTGCAAGTCTGTATTTTGTCAGTCCCTAAATAGCTATGAGCATTGTACATCTCATGTGAACCCTTGTAGTTTTTTTTTATTAAAGTGATTCATAAATAAAAACACCCTTTTAGACATTTTGAACGTTTAAAACGTAAATATACATGTTTCATTCACCATCGTAATCCGAAACCCAATTATTATCAGAAAAATTGGGTGTTTGGATAATGCATTTGATCTGGTCAATCGCATATGGAGATATTCAGGGAATCAAATAAATACAGTTATTTTTTTGATTTGTTTTAAAAAAAGAACTCTTGTGTGCTTACGCATCGTTATCTTCGATATATGTCCTATGTGTAATCACATTGTGACAGAGGTCTAATGCTTGGCAAGGACAAAGTTTTGTGCAAGACAAATTCTGTTCAAAACAAACACAACCTTTACTACAAACGGATCTTCCGTTGCATACGAAGTCCTGCAAAAAGTCAGATGACATTTGACCTTCAAACAATATTGGTTCAAGACCAAACTTTCCATTTTTGCAACCATGTTCAAGAGGTGATCCAACTGCTGGCTTTGGAATATGTGCAATTAACCATATCTTTGTTTGGTACGAAGATCTAAGAACATGCTGTTTAAATGTGTCTTCACTCGGAGGAAATCTCACCAAAGTAGAATCGTTGACAGTTTCCAATTTTACCCGCAATTTGTTCAGATCGATATGGCATCGCTTCGACTTTTCCTTCGGATCATACAGTCTTGATATTAGTTTTCGGCTTAGATCGACTGAATCATTCTATTCGAGACAAATCACTAAACTGATTGGGTGGCTCTTTCAGAGCTTTGAACATAGAGTTCTTCCCGATACCAAAGAACGAAGAAGTGGCATCACATCCAGTTAGAGCATGATCAGCTGGCAAGATCTCACACACAACGGAGCTCAATGACTTGCATAAGTCGTGTACAGGGATATAACGTCTACAATCCTTAGTGCTCGTAATAAGTCCTGTTTGAAACCAAAGCTCACTTGTGTTTTTCATATTTTGAACATAATGTACTAAAAGGACAAGCACGTCCAGAAAATAAACCGGCCAGGTAAAGTGATTGCCCTTCTTGGAGAGAACTGTTCTGACGAATATGTTTGGCAATGTAATCGCCGAGAAATTTAATAATATTTTCACCAGAACTAATAAACTTTCTCCAGTCAGGAATAACCCTACCTTCAATCAAATGCATTGAAAACAGACTTGGATCGACGATCCCGTTCTGCCTTTTTGATAGAGTTTTGAATGTCATATCTATCAAAGATATCGACGACAACGAATGTAAACTGAAAACAAGAGATCTGATTTTTTGCAAAATCAAGTGCCATATCACCAAAGGTTCTAAACCTTTTTGCATTTATTGACTGCAACAAAGGCATGTCATCTCTGATCAGAGTTGTTCTGGAAATATCAAAAAATGGGCAGTGTTTGTATTATAGAAACGTTCTGTTCCAGTTGATGTACAAGATCTGCCTTACTGGTTTTGCGCATTGTGCCATCGTCGTGAAACAATTATGTTGGAATCGGACCAATTGGAAAAGACAAAACCTTTTCAACAGTAACGTCCTCTCGACAATTTGCAAGAACCAGTTCCCGACGAAAAACTAGCTCAGGATTCACTGTGTCCCCAGAACGACACTTCTGCTTAGCTTTGTGAGTCATATCTTCGAATGGCTTCAACTTGGACCGTGTACTAGGATTGTAGAAACTACGAGACTGGCCCTCAGACAAAGAACCATCAACAAGTGATGTGACCATTTTTGTACCTTCTTCAACACAATTCAATAATGATTCTTGAACTTCCCTAGATGGCAGAAGTTTAAGTTGGCTACTAAACTGTGCCATTTTCCGGAAAACACTCACAACAGTTCCGACAAATGATTTTCTAACAACTTGTAAACATTAATTAAATTCTCTACAAACAATATTTCAAACCATATTTTGTAACTAAAACGTTACAATTAAAAACAGCAAATGTTAACAATGAAGGGTGACAACAATTAAATACAGATAACACAAGAATATAAGTAATTATTAAGAAAATATGCTTTGGTCTCGATGCAATAAGATTTGATCGGACTGAAGATTATAATTTTAAAAAGTCACGGGTAAAATATGCGGAATCATTTTCTACTTTCGATATGTTGATGTGCATTTAAAAACGGTCCAAACCTCTTAAACTAGTAGAAATTGGCGCTAAAATGATAATGTTTTATGTAAACTATGTTTACAATTTTGTTTTTAAAAAAGTTTGAGATCAATTTAATGAAAACATTTCTTCTGACATAATTTCAAAAGTGATCGTTAAAATATTTAACACATCTGCTGGTTTCAAAGAAGCCAAACTGATGAAATAAAAGTTATTTTAATAAGATATTTTGAATTATTTTATTTATTTAAGTTAGATTTAAAAACTACAAACGCAACAAATTGCCGAAGATGCATAACTCATGTATAATATTGATTTTACTGAGTATGATCAGACTTTCTCCAAAAACGCAGTAATACTAGAAAAATGTAGTTTTCGTGATAACGTGACCATACGATTGTATTACGGCATGTTAAATTTATTAGCTAAAAGCATAATCTAGCGTTTGAAAGTATATTTAGGTGTGTAGTCGATGGGTTGATTTAACTTTGTTAAATAAGCGACTTTTTAGATTTCGCCGCTGGCCTAATACTGTATAACAACCAGGTGTTAATTATATAGAGGCTGAGCCTGATGATGTATGTACATGTATGGCGTTATTGCATATAATTATTTATAAAACATCAGTAGGAGTACGAGTTGCATTTGTTTTCAGATTAACTTGAAAACCAACAATAGCTACAATATTGTATTTTTAAATACATGACAATCCCAATTTTTTAAATAAATATATACATATAAAAGTATCTCTATTTTAATTGTTGACGTTGAAAAGTAGATCATCTTAAAGGTTGCATTGGTATATATAACTATATATTCACTTTTAGTAATTGTCAGCAGATCAACAATTAACTTTTTAACACATCCTGTGGTATATTATTTTTTACTGTCATGTATATAATTATTGATAAAAACTCAGTGGGAGTAGATGTCACTGAAAACTACTAGAAACAGTTGTGCTTGTGGTGTTTCCAATGACCTGTTTCATCTCGGTATACTTCCAAAAAGCTTGAAGATACCAAAGGGGTAATCAGATGCGGTAAATCGAAGGACAGACAATACAATAGTGAAAAGAAAAAGGACATACAATGATATACAAAACAATGCACAGAAAACTAAAGATTGAGCAACACGAACCACACTTAAATCCGGTGAAAAGCTTTAATTCAAGTTGTTTGCAGGAGGGCTCGTGTCTTAATTACGTCTTGTGTACCCAATGTTGCCAGCTTCTGTGGTTTGTCCATTTTTGACTGCCCCTTCGATATTCTCTGCATTTTTTTTTAGAACAACCACTCTTATTATTTTATTTACTTGTTACTACTAATTACTTATTATTTTCTCGTTTTCCTCTGTATTTTCTTCACGCCATCATTTGAATGAAACAAAATGCTTAATATTGGGGTCCTTTTTTCATGTTGATTTTACAGCCTATATTCAGGTACTTTAATTGTCAAATAAAAAAATATCACGTCTTCATCTCTATATATTTCTGAGACGATGTAGTAGTAAGGCTTACGTTACATATGTAAGCCATGTTGGTGTGTTAAAGACTTGGATTGATATTTCGGAATCAATTGGTGTGCAAATTACCTAAATTCAAATATAAATATTGAACAAAAACAAAGGCTTTGTTTCCATAAGGGCTCGTAGAGTCTTGTTATTTGGATATTTGAGATCAATGGAGTGCCAGAATCTTGCTGGTGTTTTTTTTCCATCCACATAGTGGTATGAGTGAAGGATAAAATATAAAAAAAAATCCAGAAGTTGTGGTTTAGTATTTTATATAATGGCTACCATAAGCGAGCCCATGGGTTCACTGCTTTTTTTATTTATTTTTTATTATGTCAGTGTTGTTCATCTGATTTGTTTTCTTTGCAGTGTTTAATTATTTTGCTTGTCTTCATTCTGTGTCTTGTGCTCAATGTTCAGTTTTCCCTAAAGTTTATTTAACAACGCTATGAATACAAGTTGCATTTATTCTTTAGATTAAGTTGAATGCCAATAATAGCAGCAATATTGTATTTTTAAATAAATGACATTCCCAAATATTTGAATATATACATGGATACCAAAATATCTCTATTTTAATTGTTGACGCTTAAAAGAAGATCATGTTAAACGTTGCATTAGCATATACATATAAATTTATTTATCACTTTTAATACTTGTCTGCATGAGAACAATGAACCTTTTAACACATATTGTCGTACAGCTTCAGTACTGTCCCTGTTATTAGTAACCCATTATTAAAGAATTCATTATAGGAACCACAAGTTCTGAAATATGGTATTTACTGAGAGAGAAATATACTCCATATAATAACATTATACCAATGAACCATAAAGTACTAACATTTGTATATTGAACTTTACTGCGGCTGTAACACAAGTACTCAAATTGATCGTCTCATACCATGTTTGATATAAAGTTTTCGTATTGTCATCGAAATTGTTAATGCTATGTGTCAGAAAGTTTAAGAATTTTATAGCTTATTTTACAATCCCAGAGTATGGTGGAGGTGAAAAATAACAAATTTCAGTGACGTTGTCGTTTAGTGTGTAATATTTAATAACGACAGAAATACGAGTTTTTCAACTAACTTGAATGCTCACAAAATCTACGCCCTAGTATTTTCGAAATACGTTTTATGCCTATAACACTACATTTTAAAACAGATATAAACCTAAGAGAAATTCATAAATTGATTTTCCGTCAAGCATAGATAACTCTAGCCGATTGTGGTTTTCTTTTTTAGTCTCTTTGGCTTTCAAATCATTTGATTATGACCTTATGCGCTAAAGATTATATATCTACAGTTTTATCATTATCACTGTGTGTATATCTTTGCTGGTGGACTATTATTCCCCGAGGGTATCATCCAACCGGTAGCCAGTACCTTGGCACTAACATGGTTTATTGGATATATTTATGTTTGAGATTAATTATTATAAAAGCAAATATCAATCTCTCTCAGTCATATGTAACTTTAGCCAATTTTGGCTATCCTGTTTCAGATCCCTTAGTTAATTTGCTCTCAAAGGCTTTAACATTATTTGGTTTTCCCATTTTTGACTATGGGCGTACTTAATGACGTATATTCCAGAAACACGTCATGCGCACTAAATTAAATATCTACGCTTTAACTGAATTGGTGATGTAGAATTAAACGACATCTTAAAGGTTGTCAGGGTATATATAAGACCTTTAGCAATCTTGTATGTAAGACAACACAATTAAATGCCAATTATGCTTTTAAGACGTCTTGTCGTGTGTTGTTGAACTTTTCTCCAGTTGTGATATTATCGTTCAAATTGATTAATTTACTAAATATTTGCTCAAAGCTTTGTATTGCCTCCAAATGTTTGCCCTCTTTTTAGGAAAACTGTGTTGTTGAATATGTAGGCAAAGCTTCTAATAAAATTGTGTTTTTGTTAAAATTTTTTAATATGAATGTCTTATAAAAATGCATTTCCAAGAACTCTGATAATCCTACCTACAACAATACTATTTCAATTAATGAGGAATATGATGACTTTACTAATTATGTTAGATATCAAGCCTTCACAAGAATCCATATAGTTCAGTAGTTTCATGTTATTGGAGTATTTTCCTATATGGTTCTTTGCTAAATATTGACATGATGTGGAACTCATATTGTGATTATGATTAAAAAGTGAGACAAAGCTTAATAACATCCAAACAAAAGCTGGGTAATACACGCTATCATAAAAAAAAGAAAAAAATATTTAACCTTGTAATATAAGTATTTCCCACTTATCATATTTCTGAACTGATAATATTACGCAGCTATCATAGGTAAGAATACAATCCAAAACAAAAAATGCCAAAATCCAATCGTAAAGACGTAGAAAAACAGAGGCAAAATCGATACCCCTAGAACATATATACATGAGCACTCGCTTTCCTTGCTTGGTACCAGCACTTCAATAAAACTTGACGGAGATTGACTAGTATTATGGATAGAGTAAATTGTGTAATGCATGTGATTATGATTACCACTTTGGTATCTTCAAACCTTTCTTATGATAAACATACTATTTAATTCTTTTTTATGTTTCTTACAATTACAAATCACCAGATGCAGATAAACAATGCAGGTTTAACAGTTGTAGTCGTCTTACACTGTGTATATATATATTATGAACCTAATATGGGCATAAATAGTGCAAAAGATTAGTTGTATTTCTATATTTTATCAAAATAGTAATATTAACATCATATAACAAATAAAACAATCTGTAAATCACGAAGAAACAATAATGAACATTAAATATTAATTTGAACATTGAAAGCGTTCTTATATAAAACTTTAAACATAGAATACATAAACATATTAACAAGTAGGGAATTAAGTCGTTAATCGATCGTCACTTATTACTAAAATTGTTACATTTCACTAAACCTTCCTCTGACACAACTGTTCATCAATCTAGATTCAGTTTTAATAAGTTCAATCATCTCACATCAATTCCATGGCAAGATTCAAGCTACAAAATATTTCAGATTTTCCTTTGAGATTCAGTCCTTTTCAGTCCCCTTCCAAATATCTCCGTTTTGATAACCATGGTAATCCTTTATTATCTAACTCGGTAACATTGTCATTTGTAAAATGTGTAAGTCCGTTCTTATTGACTTCAATGAAAATCATATTGAATGATAATGCATCATCTATGAACACATGAACAGAACACTGTCAAGTCTGATTATTGACGTGATGGAAAATGTTCCTCAATTGATCATTTCTATCTGTAGTGCTAAACCTGGACAAATGTCTTTTCTTCTAGATTTGAGTTTGGTACCAACAAGTTCTTTTGGTATATTCCAGTAGATGGTTATGACTCTGGTATATCTTCGAATCCAGTTTGTATCCTCACTGATGGTTCCATTACTCCTAAATAAAATCTTGAGGATTTTCTTGAGTAGGTACAAGTACCTGTTGTTGCAAAGCCTCTTGGGAATAACATATCCCCTGATGCTTCTTCAACGACGAATTTCTCAGCAAATGGTAATACTATCGACATCTTTTGTTTATTTTCTAAAATTCAGCAATTCAAGTGTCAGTAAGCGTTTGAGCTTTGTCTGGTAATAATACCTATGAACACAGACTTATATACCGTGTAACAACTAGGTGTTAATTATATAGAGACGGAGTCTGATGATGTATGTACATGTATAACGTTATCTTATACAGTCATTTATATAATTATTGATAAAAAATCAGTAGGAGTAGATGTCACTGGAAACTACTAAAAACAATTGTGTTGTATTGATTTCATTTCGGTATACTTCCAGAAAATGTTGAAGATATCAAAGGGGTAATCAGACGCGGTAAATATGAGACAGTCGATACAGTAGTCAAAAGAAAAAGGACAAGTAATGACATGCAAAACACTGCACAGAAAACTAAAGAATGAGCAACACGAATCACACTAAAACCCGGTTAAAAGCTTTGAGAACTACTACTGCTCTTAATTTATTCACTTATTACTAATAACTACCTACTTTCTTCAGTATTTTCTTCATGTTATCATTTGAATGAAGCATAATTCTTAATATTGGTGTCATGTTTTTCATGTTTATTGTACAAGCTATATTCAGGCACCTTAATTGTCAAATAAGAAAGAAATCCCACTGCTTACCTATGTAATCAATGGTTAAAGGTGGTGCGCTAAAATCTTGGATTGATATTTCTGAATCAATTGGTGTGCAAATTACATAACTTCAAATATAAAAATTGAGCAAAAACAAATGTTTTGTTTCCATAAATGCTCGTAGAGTTGTTATTTGGACGTATGAGATCAATGGAGTGTCATAATTGTGGTGTTTTATTCATCCACATAGTGGTATGGCCGAAGCATAAAATAAGCATTAACTAGAATGCTTACCCTTCACTGCGACCTTTTTTTATTGAGTCAATGTTGTTCATCTGATTTGTTCTCTGTCTTGTGTTTAATTATGTTGTTTGTCTTCGTTCTGTGTCTTGTGTTCAATGTTCGGTTTCCCTAAGGTTTATTTAAGAACGCAATAGATACAAGTTGCATTTATTTTCAGACTAAGTTGAATACCAATAATAGCTGCAATATTGTATTTTCAAATCAATGACATTTCCAATATTAAAAATAAAAATATACATATAAAAATATCTTAAACTGTTTTATTTATTCATGCTTAAAAGATAACAATGAAGCGTTGCATTGGTATATACACATATTTGTATATATGTGACTGTATGATGAATTCGTCATCATCCTATACAGTATATTAAAAAATGCTGAGTTAGATTGCTGTCAAATTATAATATTAAGTATATATGTACCATCTACACACGCTTAGACACATGTATTATGTCTATTTCTAGATTTTCCTTACGAGACAAGGTAACACTTTGACTATTGAAGTTATATTTTTATATAGCGGATGTGGACGAGTGGTCTGGGACACTGAATATAAGGCTAAGCGATTGGTGCTGCAGTGTATCAATGGTGTGAGTTCAAATCCCGTCGAGGGAAGAACACAAATTTGACAGCTCAAAGATCTAATTCTAACACTGTTTGGTTTAATTTTCAGACGTTTATAATATTTAGTATTAACCTAGTATCACAAGTAACTTTGAGATCCAGTGGGACAAATATATTGTATGGTTGCCACTTGCTTAGATGACTGTATAATATACTTTATTTCCTCTGACTGTATGATGAATTCTTCATCATCCTATACAATATATTAAAAATTGCTGAGTTAGATTGCTGTCAAATTATAATATTAAGTATATATGTACCATCTACACACACTTAGACACATGTCTTATGTCTATCTCTAGATTTTCCTTACGAGACAAGGTAACGCTTCGACTATTAAAGCTATATTTATAAATAGCGGATGTGGTCGAGTGGTCTAGGTTGCTGGACATAAGGCTACGCGATTGGTTCTCCAGTGTATCAATGGTGTGAGTTCAAATGCCGTCGAGGGAAGAACAACCATTGGATAGCTCAAAGATCTAATTCTAACACTGTTTGGTCTAATTTTCAGACGTATATATATTATTATATATATGTATATATCACTTTTAGCAATTGTCTGCAAAACAACAATTAACGTTTTAGCACATCTTGTCGTATAGTGAACCTTACTGCAGCTGTGACATAAGTACTTAAATTGATTGTCCATACAATGTTTGATAAACAGTTTCCATATTGTCATCGAAATTGTTGATGCTATGTGTCAGAAAATTGTAGAAATTTGTTGTTTATTTTGCATTCACATAGTATGGTCGAAACGGAAAATCACAAATTTGTATGACATTGTCGTTTAGTGTGTAATATTTAAAAGCGAAAGAAATACGAGTTTTTCAACTAACTTGAATTCTCACAAAATTTTCGAAATATGTTGTATACCTACAACACTACATTTTAAAACATTTATAAACCTAAAAGAAATTCTTAATTTGATTGCCCGTCAAGCATAGATAACTTTAGCCGATTGTGGTTACCTTGTTTAGGCTCTTTGGCTTTTCCAATCATTTGATTATGACACTGTGCACTAAAAATTATATATCTACAATTTGTTCATGATCACTGGGTCGATATCTTTGCTGGTGGACTATTAGTACCCGTGGATATAATCCACACAGTAGTTAGTTCCTCGGCATTAACATGGTTTATTGGATATATCTATATTTGAAATTAATTATTGTGAAAGCTAATAGTGTATATCTCCCTGAGTCATATGTAACCGTAGTCAATTGGGGCTATCTTGTTTTATCATCCAGAGTCAACTTACTCTCAAAGATTTTAAGATTATTTGGTTTTACCTTTTTTTTGTCTATGGGCGTACCTAATGACCTATATTACAGAAACACGCCATGTGCACTAAATTTTATTTAACGACGCTATAAGTAAAAGTAGTATTTGCTATTAGATTAAGTTGATTGCTACAATTTTGTATTTTAAAAATAAACGACAATCCCAATTTTAAAAATAAATATATACATATAAAAATATCTCTATTGTAATTGTTGACATTTAAAAGAAGATCACTTTAAACGTTGCATTAGTATATACAATGTATATATACATGCATATATCACTTTTAGCAATTGTCTGTAGGACAACAATTAACTTTCTAGCATATCTTGTATATTGAACTTTTCTGTAGCTGCTACACAAATACTCAAGTTGATTGTCACATGTTGATATAAAGTTTTTGTGTTTTCATCGAAATTGCATATGGAGTATATATCTCTCAGTTGATACGATATTCTAGAGCTTGTGGTTCCTATCAGGATTTTCTTGATAGAGGGTTGCTGCTAACAAGGAAGCTACTGAACCAAGGGTTCCTCTTAGTTAAGTTGAAGTCATCACTTCGAATGTTTTACGGTTGCCACCATGACTTGGTTGACAGGTATGGAATATCTGTGTAACTAATGACCACGGATATGTTCCACTTGTCGTAAGTACATCCGGGTCCTTTCCTCGTTCATGACTTATCACCAGGTTTGCAACTAGATTAACACGACGGGTGTCACTAGTGGAGCAGGAAATACTTTCCTTTCCGGGGCACCTGAGTTCACCCCCGGTTTTTAGTGGGGTTCATGTTACTCGATCTTTAGTTTTATATGCAAGTTTTGTAGATCGTAATTTGTCGTTTTTCTTTTGGCCATTGCTTTGTCTGTTCTTCCTCGATATACGGATTTGATTACCCCTTTGGTATCTTCAAACAATTCGTAATGCAATGTGTTAGAAAATTTTAGAATTTTGTAGTTTATTTTGCATTAACATGGTATGGTAGTATCGGAAAATCACAAATTTCAGTGACGTTATCGCTTAGTGTGTAATATTTAATAACCACATAAATACGAGTTTCGTAGCTAGCTTGAATTCTCACAAAATCTGCACACTAATATTTTCGAAATATTTTGTATACCTACAACACTACATTTTAAAAGAGATATAAAGCTATAAGACATTGTTAATTTGATCTTCCGTCAAGCATAGATAATCTCAGCCGATTTTTGTCATCCTGTTTAGACTCGTTTGATTTTTGTTATCCTGTTCAGACTTGTTTGATTTTTGTTATCCTGTTAGACTCGTTTGATTTTTGTTATCCTGTTTAGACTCGTTTGATTTTAGTTATCCTGTTTAGACTCGTTTGCTTTTTGTTGTCCTGTTTAGACTCGTTTGATTTTTGTTATCCTGTTTAGACTCGTTTGATTTTTATTATCCTGTTTAGACTCGTTTGATTTTTGTTATCCTGTTTAGACTCGTTTGATTTTTGTTATCCTGTTTAGACTCGTTTGATTTTTGTTATCCTTTTTAGATTCGTTTGATTTTTGTTATCCTGTTTAGACTCGTTTGATTTTTGTTATCCTGTTTAGACTCGTTTGATTTTTGTTATCCTGTTTAGACTCGTTTGCTTTCCTATCATTTGACTATGACATTGTGCGCTAAATATTATATATCTACAGTTTTATCATTATAACTGTGTGGATACCTTAGATGGTGGACTTTTAGTCCCCGATGGTATCATCAAAATGTAGTGCATATGACGTGTTTCTGTGATATACGGCATTAATGACTTATATCACAGAAACAAGTGCACATGACGTGTTTCTGTGATATAGGTCATTAAAAATAATGACCTATATCACAGAAACACGTCATGTGCACTAAATTTTATTTAGCAATGATATAAATACGAGTTTCATTGTTTTCAGACTAAGTTGAATCCCACCTACAATATTTCCAATTTTGTATTTTTATATTTATATATGCATATAAAAATATCTCTATTTTGAATACCACCTACAATATTTCCAATTTAGTTTTTTTTTTATATGTTTATATATGTATATAAAAATATCTCTATTTTAAAAGAAGATCATCTTAAAGGTTGCGATGGTATATATCAATTTATTTATCCCTTTTAGTAATTGTCTGTATGACAATAATTAACGTTTTAACAGATCTTGTCGTATATTGAACGATATAAATACGAGTTGCATTTGTTTTCAGACTGAATTGAATACCACCTACAATATTTCCAATTTTGTATTTTTTAAATAGATGACATTCCCAATTCTTAAAATAAATATATACATATAAGAATATCTCTATTTTAATTGTTGACGTCAAAAATAAAATCATCTTAAAGCTTATGATGGTATATATAATTATATTTAATACCTTTAGCAATCGTATGTAAGACAACAAAATTAAATGCCAATTATACTTGTAAAAGGTCTTGTCGCATGTTAGACTTTTTGTTAGTTGTGATATTATCATTCAAAGTGATTGCTTTAGTAAATGTTTGATCAAGGTTTCGCATTGCCTCTAAACGATTGTCCTCTCTTTATGAAAACTATGTTGTTGTATCTGCAGACAAAGCTTCTCATAACATTGTTTTTTGTAAAACAAATATTACTGTGCATGTCTGATACAATTGCATTTCCAAGAACTATGGTAATCCTACCTACAAAAATATTATTTCGATTGATGAGGAATATCATGACTTTCCTATTTTATATTTAGATATAAAAACGTCACAAGAATCCATTTAGAGAAAGGTAGAGTGTTGGTTCTTCTTCACTTTCAACAAAGGAACTGTCTATAAATATGACAAAAAAAAAATGTCAACAGTCAAAGAGGGACTACAATCACACTATGACGAAGTCAATTCACGTCGTAAATCTGGATAATTCTAATTCTAATACATATTCGAATATTGCATCTATCCAAACATTTGCATTTGCTACGCTTTACACTACCATTCCTCGTGATAAATTCTAAACCCGTTTTGAAGAAATTTTCCACAACGCATTTTACTTTAAAAATCGTAGGCAACGGTACGCGTTTAAAGGTTTGGGTCACTAATTAACTTATTTAGTTACGCACGAACCAACAAGTAAAAATTGCTACATAGAAAATGAAGTCATCAGCATATTTGAGTTCCTTTTCGATCATGTATTTGTCGATTTCGGAGGACGCATTTTTCAACAAATCATCGGCATCCACATTGCCGATATTTTCCTTTGCCATGTGCCAAGTAGATTCTATTAATATACCCCAAATAACTTGAGGTAAGAAAAAACATAACAAAAATGGCATCCTCTGTCTCTTTTCTTGACATTTACCTCAAATATAACACCAGTGGTCAACATTCTACCAGACACAAGAACATTTTTTCCACACCTTGATAATAATATACCGACCGCTATTGCACTGTCGTCAAAGAGCTCCGATCGAAAATATTTGGTCAACATCCGGGATATTTTAAAGCGGTATTTTTAAAGCAGACACAGATAATTATCGTAAGTATTTATAAATATGCTGTGTATATAATGTTTTGAATTATGATGCTTTATGATTGTTATCATTATTAATTTAATTTGGACATATCATTTATTTTTGCAGTTGAAAATTATATTTTTCTATAAGTTATAAGGAATCCGGCTTCAAAATCATTACAATCAACTGAAATATCGCTATATCTCGCATTTACGAATGAATTAAATGTTGCCCAAAAAGAAAAAAATATTGATGAATGATTGATTTGACTTAAAAATACTATTTTGTTGATGAAAAGTCAATTAGTAACTAGTTATACCCTAAAACATGATGTCAACAGATGTTTATGAAATGTAAACATGTATACAAACCGGTTGGGTCATTTATAAATAAGCGGTTTTGTCAGTATGTAAATACCACTGATCATATTGTTATTGAGCATTATATTGCAATTTAACAATAGTTATGATTAGGAAATATCTCAAAAGCGATAAATACTGATCCATAGTATGAATATTCGCCTTGGCTGCTAATTTCAGCTACTTTGTACAATAAAAAAAATCGTTATTTCTATGTTAAATTGCTACTATAGCGAACACTTGATTTTTTTTATGCTTTTTGTGGCACTGACTGGTTAGTGCTCAATACGCTACACTCACTTTAAGTAGCTGTCCAGGAGCATCAATTGAGTAGTGGGGGATTCTTTTAATAACGCAATATTTTAATATACATCAAAGGCAAAAGAACCACTGCCATTTGAGAAATTGATATTTCGTAGCGATCAACATATATAAGCATACCATAATGCAGTGATGTAATGAATACAGAAATTGATGACGCCAAAGTATTGACGTATTTACACAAACAAGTTATGAAAGGCATTTAGTGGTCATAATGACGCCATTATATAAATTATTATTTTTTTAGGAAATCACTTCCCCCGCCCATATACCCCCCCCCCCCCCCCTAAAAAAAACAACAACCCCAAAAAATCAAAACAACTATGTACCACAAAATAGCATTTATATCGAAATGTTTTTATTTCATTTCATCGTATTTATAATTATTGCATTATAAACCTCTGAAGAAAAGTAATTTGTATATTTATGCAATACGACATCTTAGGTGTTATTGCAACACCTGAAGCAAAAAATATCACCTTTCTTGCTTCGACCACTGTCAGTTAAACCGAAAACATGGTAAATATGAATTTACCGTTTCGGCGATGAGATACAGGAGGTCAGGTCGATGGGATTCGGAAAAAATGTTGTGTCACTAGTTTGCTGTTTTGCTCATGGTATTAAATAGTTTTCTATCGTCATTAAAAATGCTCATTTTTGTGCTAGGGGTATCGATTTTGCCTCTTTCTACGATCTTGATAATTGATTTTGAAATTGTTCCGACAGTGTGGTATTTTTTGTTTTTTCTTTTATTGATAAGAAATAAAGTGACTTATTTGATATCTGTGTTTCATCTTTATTCGTATTTATTTTGTAATATGATTGCAAATCTATGTATACATGCATTTCAAAATCTTCGACCAATCTTTGAAAAAGATCTCTTCACATTGTGTTTGTGTTTTTATTTTTATTGTCACTTAAATTCCCGTGTTGAGGGCCCGGATGTCTCAATGAGCTAGCAACTTGGATTAACTAACAACTCATACAAGCATATCACCAATACGCGTTGGTTCGCGCCCGGCTTTGTAAATTACAAAAAGGGTGCACTCGACTCGCAGCCGCAAGTGATAAAGTTTACCAGTTGCTTGCCCACGGTCGCCATGATATAGCTGAAATATTACTGAAAGTGGCGTTAAAATACCAAAAAGCAATAAATCAATTAAATTCCCGTGTTAAATATCGTATGTGTCATTGTTTGTAATTCCATGACTGTCAACTGTTACGACAATTCTAAATATGAATGTAATAAATGATTTGCTAAGTTTTTCCTGGACTCGGCGTTCTGTACAGCGCACGTCACCCAGTGCATGACCCCATCAAGCGAGTTTTTCTGTTCCAAGGCTGAAATGTGAGAGGTCAAGTTAATGTGTGTTATGGGTATCCATTTACTACCATTTTTCGATTGAATTTGGAGCTGTGATATTTTGTTTTTGTTTTTTTCCCATATAATTAATTATCCATGTTATGCAAGGTAATTTCATCCTTATAACGTCACAAACATGAACTATTAAATCTGCCGTGATATAACATAGAACAATCTAGAAACTTGTATAATGACGATTTGACAATTATCCTATTTCTAAACTGATAATATTGCATATGTGTGAACTGTAGAATGTATTTATATAAAAAAAAACAAAAAAAACTAAAAAAAAAAAAAAACCAAACAGACAAAAACAAACAAACAACATTTATTCCCGTAGAATGATATTTATTTTTCTTACAATAATGTTAAAACTGGCGACGAAATCATTTCATGTTTTAACAATTGTAATTGCATTACACCGAGTATTTGTATGGGTAAGCTTCGATTTACGGCTTCTGATTACCCATTTGGTATCTACACACTTTTCTTATGTAATAATAACGAAAAAGATTAATTGAATTTCATTATTTTATTAAAATAGTAGCATTAACATATAATAAGAATTTAATAAAAAATATTCTGCGTAAAATGAAAACAAAAATAGATAAAACAATGCACACTAAATATGAATTTTAACACTATAAATGTCTAGATATAAATTATAAATAGAAAATGCATTACCCGTTATAAGACATGTAAATGTAATAAATTAATGTCCTAGAAATTCTGTAGTCAATCATTACATAAATTGTAACTTTTCACTAATTTTTCCTTTTCCACAACGGTCCACCACTCTCGATTCCGTTTTAATAATCGGACATCACAATCTCTAGCAAAATTAAACTGTCACATTTTAACCGAGAATTGCCGTAAACGTTAACTACACAAGTTCTGTCACTATATTTCACATTTGAATATGATATTTAGTTCTTTTTAACCATCATCTAAAATAACTCCATCTTCAGTAATCATGGTAATCTTGTACTGTATAATCCTGTAACTTTTCCATTTTTAAAAGTGTATAAGTCCGTGGTAAATTACCTTCAATGTTTATTTCAAGAAAGTCATATTGCACGATAAAGCACAACATCATAATATCAAGTCGGAAGGTGGACAGGATAAGTTTTTAGTACGATGGAAAATGTTTTTATCAAATCCACAATTCACCTTTCCTTTCCGAAGGTTTATATCTGGACACATTGTCTTTCTGTTGCTCTTGATATTGGTAACGACCAAGCTTTGTTTTGTATATTATAGTAGACATGTATTACTCTGGTAACTCTACATATTCTTTTTGTAGCTTCATCGATGTTTCCATCACTCCTAAATCATGTCTTGAACTGTTTCTCGAAAACGTACAAGTTCCTGTCTTTGAAAGGCTGCTCGGGAATAATATATTCCTTGTTACTTCTTCAGCACTGAATATCTCAACAACTGGTAGTACTATCGACATTTTTGTCTATTTCGTAGCTTACAATAATTAAAGTTAGTAAGCTGTAAGTTTTGCTTAGAAGTATACACACGACGACCCACTACGTTTAAATACTGCATTTAAACCACGTGTTTTAAAATTATATATAGGCGGAGTTTATGGTATAAGTGATAGCATTGTATAATGCCATTTCTTTAACCAAATGTATTGACATATGTTGTCCTGTATGGTACCATAATGTGGTCAATTCAGATATAGGTACGTAGAAAGAGATTGTGCTGACTTGTGTTGCTGGACTTGTTTATTTTCCGAATACTTTCATATAAAACCATTGATAATTACACATTTATCATATTACATATACGTTACAATAAGTTGTACGTATATATTGTTTTTATTCACGTCTGTTTTTAACTCTCACACAATTATTAAAACGATATGAGTGAGTGATTGTTGTTTAACGCCAATTCAGCAATTTTTCTGCTATAATTATCATGACGGGAACAAGTTAATTTTCAATGATATGATGATGAGGTCCGCTTTGTACTAGACCAACACGATGAGTTGGATTATTATAGTGCTAGCTCACTGAAACAACAGTCTGCGGATAGACATGTCGCCCCACTCGGACACATTATCCTGATTCCGACCCAACCAGTTTTTGCTTTTTCTCCTTAATGCTGCGTGCTTAGCGTAGAAGCAACAAATACCAATATTATAGTCTTTAGGTTGACCCGACTGGGGCTCGAACCCACGATCTACCACACTCGAGGCGAGCACGCTAACCATTACGCCACCGACGTGGTGAACCATAACATGTAATTAAAACGTAGATATCAAATTTAATGCAAACGACGCGTTTCTAGAATAACCTTCAACTGGTACGATGAATATCGAAATATTGAAAAGCCAAAATAATGTAAAATTTTGAGTAGCATGAAAACCAAAGGGCCTTAACAGGATAGTCAAAACGGCTAGGGTCTTCTATGCCTTAAAGAGGAGATCATTTGTTTTGATAATAATGCAATTATTTATGAACTGTAAATTTTAATGAAAAGTATATCTAACAAATCATGTCAGTGCCGAAACACTGACTACTGGGCAGATGATACCCTCGGGGACTAATATTCCACCAGTAGAGATGTGACTCCCTTATAGATTTAAGGCACTACATATATTCAGAGGTCGTTAATTGTTATATAACAGATGTGATATTTACATATAGGTGCATGTATGTACGAAGTTATTGTAGTTAGACTTACTTCTACGTAAGTAATCATAAGTAACTGTAGCTGATTATTGCTATCCTGTTTAAGCCATTTGATTCTGGCTATCCTATGTATGCCCTTTGATTCTGGCTATCCTGTGTAAGCCCTTTGATTCTGGCCATCCTGTTTAAGCCCTTTGATTCTGACTATCATATGCATGCCCTTTGATTATGGCTATCCTATGCATGCCCTTTGATTCTGACAATCCTGTTTAAGCCCTTTGATTCTGACTATCCTGTTTAAGCCCTTTCATTCTGGCTATCCTGTGTAAGCCCTTTGATTCTGGCAATCCTGTTTAAGCCCTTTGATTCTGGCTATCCTGTGTAAGCCCTTTGATTCTGGCCATCCTGTTTAAGCCCTTTGATTCTGACTATCATATGCATGCCCTTTGATTATGGCTATCCTATGCATGCCCTTTGATTCTGACAATCCTGTTTAAGCCCTTTGATTCTGACTATCCTGTTTAAGCCCTTTCATTCTGGCTATCCTGTGTAAGCCCTTTGATTCTGGCAATCCTGTTTAAGCCCTTTGATTCTGGCTATCATATGTATGCCCTTTGATTCTGACTATCCTGTTTAAGCCCGTTGATTCTGACTATCCGGTTTAAGCCATTTGATTCTGGCTATCCTATGTATGCCCTTTGATTTTGACTATGTTATGTATGCCCTTTGATTATTGCTATCCTGTGCAAGCCCTTTGGTTATTGCTATCATATGTATGCCCTTTGATTCTGACTATCCTATGTATGCCCTTTGATTATTGCTATCATGTGCAAGCCCTTTGATTATTGCTATCATATGCATGCCCCTTGATTCTGGCTATCCTTTGTATGCCGTTTGATTCTGACTATTCTATGCATGCCCTTTGATTCTGACTATCCTCTGTATGCCCTTTGATTCTGGCTATCCTGTGTAAGCCCTTTAATTCTGACTATCCTGTTTAAGCCCTTTGATTCTGACTATCCTGTGCAAGTCCTTTGATTCAGACTATACTGGTTAAGCCCTTTGATTCTGACTATCCTGTTTAAGCCCTTCGATTCTGACTATCCTGTTTAAGCCCTTTGATTCTGACTATCCTGTTTAAGTCCTTTGATTCTGACTATCCCATGTAAGCCCTTTGATTCTGACTATCCTGTTTAAGTCCTTTGATTCTGACTCTCATGTTTAATCCCTTTGATTCTGAATATCATGTTTGAGCCGTTTGATTCTGACTATCCTATGTAAGCCCTTTGATTCTGACTATCCTGTTTAAGCCCTTTGATTCTGACTATCCTGTTTAAGTCCTTTGATTCTGACTATCCTGTTTAAGCCCTTTGATTCTGAATATCCTGTTTATGTCCTTTGATTCTGACTATCCTATGTAAGCCCTTTGATTCTGACTATCCTGTTTAAGCCTTTGATTCTGACTATCCTGTTTAAGTCCTTTGATTCTGACTATCCTATGTAAACCCTTTGATTCTGACTATCCTGTTTAAGTCCTTTGATTCTAACTATCCTGTTTAAGCCCTTTGATTCTGAATATCCTGTTTAAGCCCTTTGATTCTGACTATCCTATGTAAGCCCTTTGATTCTGAATATCCTGTTTAAGTCCTTTGATTCTGAATATCTTGCTTATATCTTGCTTAAGCCCTTTGATTCTGGCTATCCTATGTATGCCCTTTGATTCTGACTATCATGTTTAAGCCCTTTGATTCTGACTATCCTATGTAAGCCCTTTGATTCTGTCTAACCTGTTTAAGCCCTTTGATTCTGATTATCCTGTTTAATCCCTTTGATTCTGGCTATCCTATGTATGCCCTTTGATTCTGACTATCCTGTTTAAGCCCTTTGATTCTGACTATCCTATGTAAGCCCTTTGATTCTGACTATCCTGTTTAAGCTCTTTGATTCTGACTATCCTGTTTAAGCCCTTTGATTCTGACTATCCTATGTAAGCCCTTTGATTCTGACTATCCTGTTTAAGCCATTTGATTCTGACTATCCTGTTTAAGCCCTTTGATTCTGACTATCCTATGTAAGCCCTTTGATTCTGACTATCCTGTTTAAGCCCTTTGATTCTGACTATCCTATGTAAGCCCTTTGATTCTGACTATCCTGTTTAAGCCCTTTGATTCTGACTATCCTGTTTAAGCCATTTGATTCTGACTATCCTGTTTAAGCCATTTGATTCTGACTATCCTGTTTAAGCCCTTTGATTCTGACTATCATATGTAAGCCCTTTGATTCTGACTATCCTGTTTAAGCCATTTGATTCTGACTATCCTGTTTAAGCCCTTTGATTCTGACTATCCTGTGTAAGCCCTTTGATTCTGGCCATCCTGTTTAAGCCCTTTGATTCTGGCTATCATATGTATGCCCTTTGATTCTGACTATCCTGTTTAAGCCCGTTGATTCTGACTATCCGGTTTAAGCCATTTGATTCTGGCTATCCTATGTATGCCCTTTGATTTTGACTATGTTATGTATGCCCTTTGATTATTGCTATCCTGTGCAAGCCCTTTGGTTATTGCTATCATATGTATGCCCTATGATTCTGACTATCCTATGTATGCCCTTTGATTATTGCTATCATGTGCAAGCCCTTTGATTATTGCTATCATATGCATGCCCCTTGATTCTGGCTATCCTTTGTATGCCGTTTGATTCTGACTATTCTATGCATGCCCTTTGATTCTGACTATCCTCTGTATGCCCTTTGATTCTGGCTATCCTGTGTAAGCCCTTTAATTCTGACTATCCTGTTTAAGCCCTTTGATTCTGACTATCCTGTGCAAGTCCTTTGATTCAGACTATACTGGTTAAGCCCTTTGATTCTGACTATCCTGTTTAAGCCCTTCGATTCTGACTATCCTGTTTAAGCCCTTTGATTCTGACTATCCTGTTTAAGTCCTTTGATTCTGACTATCCCATGTAAGCCCTTTGATTCTGACTATCCTGTTTAAGTCCTTTGATTCTGACTATCATGTTTAATCCCTTTGATTCTGAATATCATGTTTGAGCCGTTTGATTCTGACTATCTTATGTAAGCCCTTTGATTCTGACTATCCTGTTTAAGCCCTTTGATTCTGACTATCCTGTTTAAGTCCTTTGATTCTGACTATCCTGTTTAAGCCCTTTGATTCTGAATATCCTGTTTATGTCCTTTGATTCTGACTATCCTATGTAAGCCCTTTGATTCTGACTATCCTGTTTAAGCCCTTTGATTCTGACTATCCTGTTTAAGTCCTTTGATTCTGACTATCCTATGTAAACCCTTTGATTCTGACTATCCTGTTTAAGTCCTTTGATTCTAACTATCCTGTTTAAGCCCTTTGATTCTGAATATCCTGTTTAAGCCCTTTGATTCTGACTATCCTATGTAAGCCCTTTGATTCTGAATATCCTGTTTAAGTCCTTTGATTCTGAATATCTTGCTTATATCTTGCTTAAGCCCTTTGATTCTGGCTATCCTATGTATGCCCTTTGATTCTGACTATCCTGTTTAAGCCCTTTGATTCTGACTATCCTATGTAAGCCCTTTGATTCTGTCTAACCTGTTTAAGCCCTTTGATTCTGATTATCCTGTTTAATCCCTTTGATTCTGGCTATCCTATGTATGCCCTTTGATTCTGACTATCCTGTTTAAGACCTTTGATTCTGACTATCCTATGTAAGCCCTTTGATTCTGACTATCCTGTTAAGCCCTTTGATTCTGACTATCCTATGTAAGCCCTTTGATTCTGACTATCCTGTTTAAGCCATTTGATTCTGACTATCCTGTTTAAGCCCTTTGATTCTGACTATCCTATGTAAGCCCTTTGATTCTGACTATCCTGTTTAAGCCCTTTGATTCTGACTATCCTATGTAAGCCCTTTGATTCTGACTATCCTGTTTAAGCCCTTTGATTCTGACTATCCTGTTTAAGCCATTTGATTCTGACTATCCTGTTTAAGCCATTTGATTCTGACTATCCTGTTTAAGCCCTTTGATTCTGACTATCATATGTAAGCCCTTTGATTCTGACTATCCTGTTTAAGCCATTTGATTCTGACTATCCTGTTTAAGCCCTTTGATTCTGACTATCCTGTTTAAGCCCTTTGATTCTGACTATCCTGTTTAAGCCATTTGATTCTGACTATCCTGTTTAAGCCATTTGATTCTGACTATCCTGTTTAAGCCATTTGATTCTGATTATCCTGTTTAAGCCCTTTGATTTACTTGTTCCTAAAGACTTTTAAATTATTTGTCTTTCCAGTATTATGACGATGAGCGTACTTTATCAAGGTTAGTCTACAAAAGAACCTTGAGCACTAAATTTGATATCAACGTTTTCTTTATAGTAAATTAAACGTTAGAGAAGACCCAATCCAAAAATAAAAAGTACAATCCAGAGAAGCTGAAAAGAAGATGAAAAAAGAAACAAAAAGACAACACAATATGTGTTAGACACCACTATGGGCCAACAAACACAAATAACGTAAATAAGACCTGAACTGAAACCTCCTACCAACAGTTGGAAGTAAAGACGAACCGAAAAGTTAATGTTTTCAACACTTGTCCGTTTATTAATATATTTGCCTGTAAAGATTCGCTTGAAAATTTGCTCAGCTTCACTTAACTTGAAATTAAATAACTAAAACAACAAAGCCAATATTTCCGATTGTTCATACTAAAACATCTCCCTCTACGCAATGTTTTTTTCCGATAAGAGTTCATAGCTTTTCGACATTGATACAGTTTTAGAAGTTCGTGATAGCTTTTGCGTACACACATTACGGTCGAAATAGAAAATCACAAGCATCACCGAAGTTGTTAGTTAGTCTGTAATATGTAATAACGAAATAAATACGACTTGCAGTTTTCAAACAAGCTTGAATGTTAACAATATTTACAAAATAAAATATGAGTTATTTTTTAAAATATACGGTTTTCCCAAATTCTAAAACAAAGGTATGGCTACAGAAATATTATAATTGGAATTTAATTGTTGTTTTTGGAAATGAAGATCATCTTAAAGATTGTCATGATATATATAGATTTATTCATCATATTTAACAATCGTATGTAAGAAACAAAATTAAAAGTCAAATACAGCATTAACATGTCTTGTGGTATATTGAACTTTTCTCTAGTATTAAAAATGATTGCTTCACCAAAGAAGAGTTTGAAGATACCAAAGGGGCAATCAGAATCCGTAATTCGAAGAACAGACAACACAATGGCCAAAAGAAAAAGGACAAAAGGACAAACAATAATCTACAAAACATACATATAAAATTAAAACTCGAGTAACACGAACCGCACTAAAAACCGAGAGCGAACTTCATATGTTCCGGAAGGGTAAATGTTTGATAATGTTCCCGTATTGGCCTCAAGATTGATAATGCTACATGTAAAGGTTTCCATAGACAGAAGACTATTGACTCCATAAGAGAATGTTGTTGATATGAAATGCAATGCTAACAATTGTTTTGTGGTTATCCCCATTTGTAAATGTTATAGTAATAAAAAGATAGATATCAAATTTAGCTATAGATTTGTCTTTCATTCGGAGAAAATGTGCGTGATTGTGTATTGCTTATTACCAAGCGAACATATGTTAAACTATATCATGGTGGGAACAAGCTACATTCCGATCAGATGATGATGATGTCCGCTTTGCACTAGACCAACATGCTTAGATTATGTGCATAGTGCCAGCTCAATGAAGCAACAGTCTGCGTGTGGACGCGTCGCACCATTATTATTATCCTGATTCCGAGTTAACTAGTATTTATTCTTACTCTTGAATGCTACAATGCTTAATACAATTTAATTTACCTAAAATGGTGTTGATAGGACGGCAAGGTAATATAGCTGAAATATATTTCATTTGCTATCTGTAGGGTGAGGAGAAAAGACATTTGATTGGTCATTTGTAGGGAACAAAACGAACGCCACAAACATCCGAAAGTGAACTCATGTTCTCCGGAAGGGTAAACAGTTCTTGTTCCACTAGTGGTACAATGAAGTATATATACTGAAATAAAGATTGACTTCATTTTCAATCGATACATGTAGATTGTGTAATGTCAATGCACAATTTTTTTCGTGACATGTTTCCAACAGCAGATTTAAAATATTGTCAGTTATACTTAGTTCAGGCAATGCTTAAGGTGTCGGATGTAGTACCGAATACAAGAACAGGACAGAAATCTAAATGTTAAGACAAACTTGTGAGCATCAATGATTTCATCTCTTGAGAGCGTACTTGTTGTTTATGCAGGGTTATCTTAAGAGCTACCCCAGTTTAATTATTTTATCAAGCAATCAATGTAATGCTTTTTGTAAATAAGAACGATGTTATTGGCTGCTTTATCTGCACGAGCAACAACATATTTATCATGAATAATGGACACGGTTTCGACGATATTAGGATACCTGACTACAGATGTTACTGTTGTATTAATTGACAATTTGAGTTTGGTTATTCAAATAATTATTTCGCATGAATTAACAGAATATGCATGTTATCAATACATATACCGCAATCAATGTATATAATTACACAACATATGTATATTAGTATATTTAGTTAATTGTATTTGACGTTATCTCATAAGTAAAGGGCACAGGTATTATGTAATGACGGACGTATTACCCTGATTCAGAGCTAACTGGTGTTTGCTCCTACTCTTTAATGTTGCATTCTTAGGGAATAAGCAGCAAATATAATTTGGTTTGACCCGTCCGGGGCTCGAACCAGCGATTTGCCAGTCACGAATTGATGGTAATATTAATTCAAATTCTTAAAAATGTTGTCATATTAAGGGTGCAGGCCTGGAATATGGGAGACAACTCTATTGTCATTGTCTTTTCAAATATATGGTCATCTGCACGTTTGAAAATCCTCCCTCAATTCCAAGCTTCTTGGCAACACAGATTGTTTACATTGGATATAGACAGTTTTAAAAAAAAATATTACTTTTCCTTTCACCTTTCTATAGTTGTGCTCCTGGTCTTTTTGTATCTTACTGCTGCTAATAAAAGTGTGTTATTATTATATGCTTTTGCCCACAAGATATCATTGAAATATCTCTTTCCAGAATAAATTGCCATCAAAATATGTTGCTAAAAATGCCAGGAGTGTAACACTTTTTGTGTGACAAACCTTTCTTCCAATGAATTTCAAGGGTTTGTCAAATAAAAAATATTAAATATATACATCAGAATCTTAGATATTATGAAACTATAGTACAATTGTTTTATTTGTCAGGAAGTCACTTACCCCTAGTGATGATTTATAAAAATAAAATGGTCACATTGAAAAACTTAATACTAAAATATATTGGTATGAAAAATATGAACATTTTGAAAAGAAGGTGCAATGTTGGAATAAATGTAGTGTTCTTAGAAGTGATATTGAAACTGTATAATACGGTGGCTGATTAAGGTCATGCGAGAAAAACATATATTTTGTTCCATCAATATAATATCTTGTTCCCACAACATATTAATTTGTTCCCACAACATAATATCTTGTTCTCTCAATATATTATTTTATTCCCACAACATATCATATTGTTCCCTCAGTATATTATTATTAATACTAATTAATCATCTCCCTCAACAGAGGCCACCAATCTTATAATGCCAGATTTTAAATGCACTGAGATAGTAAAATACTAATTAATTATCTCTCTCAAGAGAGGCCACCCATCATATGAGGCCAAATTTCAAATGCATTGAGAGAGTAAAATGCTAATTAATTATCCCCCTCAAGAGAGACCACCCATCATATGAGACCACATTTCAAATACACTGAGATGGGTGGCCTCTCTTGAGGGGGATAATTAATTAGTATTTTACTATCTCAGTGCAAAATAAATAAGAACATGAATTGTTTGACATGGATACTACTTGTGAACTGATAATATTACATACATGGAGATGTGTTTACATGTTATTAGAATAAGGAAAAATAATATTCATTTCTGGAAACTACTAATTAATTCTCGCACACAAATATTAATCCTGACGATTTAACACTTATAATTGTATTACTGCGTACATTTGCACTGCTATACTGTCTAGGGTTATGCAATTCATTTGTTTGCCGCTTACTCCTTTGTCTTCTTGGTACATTTTCATGCAATCATTATTATTTTTATTTACCAATGTCATACAACATATAGGCATACATATATACAATAAATAATTCATCAGATCATGATACAATACAAATACAATAAATGGTTATAACACAAAAAATAAACATACAAATACAATAAATTAAACAAATAAATAAATAAACATGCATTAATGATTAAGACAGAAGTTTGAAAATAAAGTTATTATCATTGAGAACTGTAATTTACTTCCTTGTTTTTAATAGTTATTTACTTTCTCGTTCTGCGTCACACTATCATTTGGATGAAACATAATGCTTAATATTGATGTGATTTTCTTACGTTAATTGTGCTGTCTAATTGTACAAATGATATGTTATTTCGTCATAAGGGTAGTTATAAAATGAGAAATGAAAAATGCAACACTGTCGGAAAAGATCGAATATCCGAGAAAAAAAAATAACAGAAAGGAGCAAAATCGATACATCTAACACACAAATACGCAACCGTTTACTTTCGCGGTTAGCTACAGTCACCTCAATAAAAAGTGGCGGGGTAAAACTAGTTTTATGAACCCAAACCAGAGAAAATGTCCCACGGAAATTGGTTTGTTTCCATAGGCATGAAAACACTCTTGTCATATGGATTTTCAACGTCAATGCAGTTTTAGAAGCTCGTCGTATTTTTTACGTTCACACAAGTACGGTCGTAATATTTATTAACGTACTAATTAATAAATAAAGGTAATAACAAAATTACCGAACTCCGAACAATCTTACAAAGGGAAAGTAAAAACTCATAATTATATAAACAGACAAAATCAGTCAACAACCGGAAAACTGTGAAAACCGTAATGACCCTGACTTGGTACAGGCATTTCTAAAGAAATGGTGGGTTGAATCAGATTTTAAGGCGCCAAACCCCCCCGCTCTCATTACGGTTCAAAGGTTCCGGCTGTCACTGTAACAGTATTTAAATACAGGAACAAAATAGGTAAAATAGTTGTCAAAGCAGTACCATATTCGGTGACGTAAATGTCAAACATATTTTTACGTCACACATTGACAAAACAATTCTTGACATTTTTGACTTCTTTATCTTTATACATTTTCACTATATGAAAATGCATCGCTTATAATTTTTTCTGCAGAAACGGAATATATTTCGACAAGATATTGGTATCGGAATATAAACTTTTTAAGAGATCGAATAAGGCGAATCTTTTTATAATACGAGCTCCATTTGTTTTCAATATGTATAATATTTACACCCTAAATTATTATGTATTGATGAAATATGCGGTATTCCCAAGTTCTATAACAAATACAAGCTTACAGAAACAAGTATAATTGGACTTGAATCGTTGTTTTTGAAATGAAGAACATCTGTTCTTGTGATGGTATATATAATTTTATTTATCACTTTTAGTAATCGTACGAAAGACAACAAATAGAACTGATAATTATCTCTTTAGCACCTCCAGTTGTTACACAAGTACTCAAATTGATTGTTTCACAAAATACTTCCTGAAACTCGTCATGCACACTGAATTGGATATCTACGTTTCTATGGTTCAAGTTAACGTCTGGGAGTATATTGAACTTTTCTTCAGTTGTACAAGTATTAAATTTGATTGTTTCACAAAATGTTTGATAAAGTTTTCATATTGCCTTCTTTTTACTACTACATGTCAAATGTCAATTTATAGACAGATGACTATTACCTTCAGAGGGTGATATTGACACCATCAATCAAACAAGCAAACAAAGAAGCATGTTAAAATTGATTGCTTCACAAAATGTTTGATATACGTTTTCATATTGCCTTATTTTTACTACTATATGTCAAAGGTCATATGGACAATTTATATACAGATGACTATTACCTTTAGGGGGTCAAACTGACATTGATTATTTGAAATAAAATGTTGAGAATTGTTTTGAAGTTATCTCCCTTAATTAGAACATAATCTCCTCATTTTTGTTACTTCGAAAAAGATATTTGGGAAAAGGAATGATGAGTTGGCGTCATTGATGTGATATTAATATATTTTCTAAAGTATTGGCCATTTTCATGAGTGGAGTTCATTTTAAATATTCAAAGTGTTATTTACCTTTCCAGTATATCTGAGTTCACCTCTATTTTTTGCTCAATCTTAAGCTTTGTGTTTAGTGTTTTGTAGATCATTGCTTGCCACTTCGTCTTTTTTCTTTTGGTCGCTGTATCGTCTGTCCTTCTTCGATTTACGGTTTCTGGGTACCCCTTTGGTATCTTCAAACTGTTTAAACTTTCATTTCATAATTGTAGATATATTGACTTCGCATTATTAGATGTAATTGCATCAGTTGTTTCTGTATAAAGGTAAACTCTATTTGTTTCAATCCTTGTCGTTTGAACGAAGGACATTTTAAAATATGGAATCGCTGGTGTACACGAACGATTGCAGAGATAAAGGACGACAGTTCGACGGGATTCTAAATAATTTGCTTCGATCAGTCCTTAAGTGTTCTGGTTCTGAAATACGTAGGTAGTAGACTGTTTTCTTCGGTCATTTTCTTGTTTTCCTCTTTATTCTCATTTCCTGTGTAGTATGATTGGAATTAATGTTTATTTTAAAGTATAAGAAAAGGCTTGAATAAAGGCCTCTTGAATTTGTGGTTGTTTTTTTGATATTTATTTGCTTTGTCACTTCATTTTCCATGTTAATTACCTCATGATTTATTTTATGAGTTCATCCCTGGTTTTAGTGGTGTTCATGTTGCTCGATATTTGGTTTTCTGTGTAGTGTTTTGAAGATCAATGTTTATCCTTTTTCTCTTGGTCATTGCATTGTATGTCCGTCTTCGATTTACTTAAGGCTTCTCATTAACCCTTTACTATCTTCAATTTTTTTCCTGACTATTGATATACATCAATCTTAATCATTATAATAGCACTAGACATATAAGTTGTAATATACCATATTCCAAGGCTTGTGGTTCCTATCAGGATTTCCTTGATAGAGGGATGCTGCTATCAAGGAAGCTGCTGACGAAGGATTCCTCTTGGTTAGGTTGAAGTCATCACTTCGAAAGCTTTACGGTCGCCACAATGACTTAGTTGACCGCTATAGAATATCTGTGTCAAAAATGACCACGAATATGTTCCACTTGTCGTAAGCACTTCCGATCCTTTTCTCATTCATGACTTATCACCGGGTTTGTAACTAGATTAACACGACGGGTGTCTCTAGTGGAACAGTAACTGCTTACCCTTCCGGAGCACCTGAGTCCCCCCTGTGCTTAGTGTTATTCGATCTTTTGTTTTATGTGTATGTTTTGTAGATCGTTGTTTATCTTCTTGTACTTTGTTTGTTGGCCATTGTGTTGTCTGTTCTTCTTCGATTAACGTATCCTGATGACCCCTTTGGTATCTTCAAGCTCTTCCTAAGCTTGACCATGGGCCTTATTTGATATACTGTATTAGGCAATTGTATGCTGAAGTGAGAATTAAATACCAGTGTGTTGCTAATTGTTTACGACCCTTTAAGCCATCGCATGAAGAGCAATTGTATATTGACGTGAGAATTTAAACTTTATCATGACGTCAGTTGGATGCTAAATTTTAGGACTCGCACACATAGCAAACTGGAGCCGATAATTTTCCAGAACCCATTTAGCATTCGCTTACACTGATTTTTAAGCTTGACCATGACCCTTAGCGAAGCACTTTTTGTATATGAAACACTTAGTATTTGAATTTTTAAGTGATAATACTTAAAACGCTAATGACGACAGTGCATAATTAAAGTTATATGATCCTTTAAAATAATGACATACACAAAAAATGCAACGCTATATAAACTAGACCATGACCCGAGTGTGTTGTTAAATTTTCCAGAATTTTTCAAGTAGTTGAATAGTCCAGTAAAGATATCCAAATTTGGGTCAAAACCCAGTACAGCACCAATATTATATGAATCATTAAGTAATACTTCAACATGACCCCAGTGTGTAACTAATGTTAGGGAGCTTTTAATCATTCGCATGCATAACAAACTGAAATGAAATTTAAACCTGACCTTGACCACAGGGTGTCGTGTTAACTTAGTAATCACAGAGGCCAGTAATGACATCTAAAATTGGCCAAAATTCAGCATAGCGCTAATATTATCGTAAGCACTCCCCGGTTCTTTCCTCATTCATGACTTATCACAGGATTTGTAACTTGATTAACACGACGGGTGCCACCAGTGGAACAAGAACTGTTTACCCTTGCGGAGCACATGAGTTCATGTTACTCGATATTTAGCTTTATTTGTATGTTTTGTAGATCGTTGTTTGTCTTTTTGTACTTTTTCTGTTGGCCATTGAATTATCTGTTCTTCTTCGGTTTACGGATTCTGATTACACCTTTGGTATTTTCAAACTGTTCTCAGACTTGATCATGGCCCTAATTTGATGCACTATATTCAGCAATTGTATACTAAAGTACGAATTAAATACCAGTGTGTAGCTAATTGTCTACGTCCCCCTTAAGCCATCGGATACAGAACAAAATGAAATGATATTTCAGCTTTCCATGGCCCTAATTTGATACAATGCATTCGCCCATTGTATACTAAAGTGAGAATTAAAACTTTATCATGACGTCAGTTTTTGGCTAATATTTAGGACTCCTTGAAGACATCGCATACATAACCAACTGGAGGCTATAATTTTCTAAGACCCTTTTAGCAATCTCTTACAGAACAAAATAAAATAATTTGTAATCTTGACCTAGACTCCTAGCGAGGTAATTATTGTAAATGACGCAATTAGCACTCAAATTCTGAAGTGATAATAATTAACACGATATTGACGTCATGTCTAATAAAAGTTCTATAATGATTCCTGAAAATAATCATATACACAACAAAATGCAACGCTATTTAAACTAGACCATGACAAGAGTGTGTTGTTAAATTTTCCAGAATTTTTCAAGTAGCTGAATAGTCCAGTAAAGATATTCAAATTTGACCAAAACCTAGTATAGCACAAATATCACACGCTACATTAAGCAACTGTGCACTAGCGTCAGGAGAAGTGAAAACTTCAACATGACCACAGTGTGTAATTAATGTTCGAGAGCCTTTAGTCATTCGCATACATAACAAGCTAAAAAGAAATTTAAACCTGTCCATGACCCCCGGGTGTCATGTTGATTTATTATTCACAGAGGCTAGTAGTGATATTTAAATTTGGCCACAATTCAGTATAGCACTAATATTATCGTAAGCACTCCCCGGTCCTTTCCTCATTCATGACTTATCATCGGGTCTGTAACTAGATTAACACGACGGGTGTCACCAGTGAAGCAGGAACTACCAACCTTTCCGGAGCACTTGAGCTCCCCCGGTGTTTAGTGGGGTTCGTGTAACTCGATCTTTAAACTTTATTTTTGTATGTTTTGTAGCTCGTTGTTTGTCTTTTTGTACTTTTTCTGTTGGCCATTAAATTGTCTGTTCTTCTTCGATTTACGGATTCTGATTACCCGTTTGGTATCTTCAGTCTCTTCTTATGCTTGACCATGGCCCTAATTTGCTATAATATGTTCGGCAATTGTATACTGAAGTGAGAATTAAATACCAGTGTGTAAAATAAGTTATATTAACTTAACCTTAACATGTATCCTACTTCTGAACTGATAACAGTACATACACGGGGATGTAAATAGTTGATTATGCTTACAAAATGCCATTATCATAAGAAAAATAATATTTATTCCTGGAGATTACTAATTAATTATCTCACAAAAATATGAATCCCAAGGACGGTTTAACACTTATCATTGTTTTACTCTATAAATTAACACTGGTATACTGTTTAGTGTTATGTAGTTAATTTGTTTGTCGTTTTGTCATTTCTCATATGATGCATTCGTGATTACTAATTAATTAGCTCACAAAAATATTAATCCCAAGAACCGTTTAACACTTATAATTGTTTTACTCTGTAAATTTGCACTGATATACTGTCTAGTGTTATGTAGTTAATTTGTTTGTCGCTTAGTCATTTGTCTTATGACGCATTCGTGTTCTGATTACACCTTTAGTATTTTCAAACTTTTCGTACGGTTTCTGATTACCACTGTAGTATTTTCAAACTTTTCTTGCGTCTTCTGATTACAACATTAGTATTTTCAAACTTTTCTTACGCCTTCTGATTACCCCTTTAGTATTTTCAAAGCTATTCTTACACCTTCTGATTACCACTTTAGTATTTTCAAACTCTTCTTGCGCCTTCTGATTACCACTTTAGTATATTCAAACTCTTCTTACGCCTTCTGATTACCCCTTTAGTATTTTCAAACTCTTCTTACGCCTTCTGATTACCCCTTTAGTATCTTCAAACTCTTCTTACGCCTTCTGATTACAATTTTTTTTATCTTCAAACTCTTCTTACGCCTTCTGATTACCACTTTTTTATCTTCAAACTCTTCTTACGCCTTCTGATGACCACTTTAGTATCTTCAAACTCTTCTTACGCCTTCTGATTACCACTTTAGTATCTTCAAGCTTTTCTTGCGCCTTCTGAATACCACATTAGTATTTTCAAGCTATTCTTACGCCTTCTGATTACCACTTTAGTATTTTCAAACCCTTCTTACGCCTTCTGATTACCCCTTTAGTATATTCAAACTCTTCTTACGCCTTCTGATTACCCCTTTAGTATCTTCAAACTCTTCTTACGCCTTCTGATTACCACTTTTTTATCTTCAAGCTCTTCTTACGCCTTCTGATGACCACTTTAGTATCTTCAAGCTCTTCTTACGCCTTCTGATTACCCCTTTAGTATCTTCAAACTCTTCTTACGCCTTCTGATTACCCCTTTTGTATTTTCAAGCTATTCTTACGCCTTCTGATTACCCCTTTAGTATTTTCAAGCTATTCTTACGCCTTCTGATTACCACTTTAGTATTTTCAAACTCTTCTTACGTCTTTTGATTACCCGTTTAGTATTTTCAAACTTTTCTTCCGCCTTCTGATTACCCCTTTAGTATCTTCAAACTCTTCTTACGTCTTCTGATTACCACTTTAGGATTTTCAAACTCTTCTTACGCCTTCTGATTACCACCTTTGTATTTTCAAAATATTGTTACGCCTTCTGATTACCCCTGTAGTATCTTCAAACTTTTCTTCCGCCTTCTGATTACCCCTTTAGTATTTTCAAATTTTGCTTACGCCTTCTAATTACCCCTTTAGTATTTTCAAGCTATTCTTACGCCTTCTGATTACCCGTTTAGTATTTTCAAACTCTTCTTACGCCTTCTAATTACCACTTTAGTATCTTCAAACTTTTCTTACGCCTTCTGATTACCCTTTTAGTATCTTCAAATTTTTCTTACGTCTTCTGATTACCACTTTAGTATCTTTAAACTTTTCTTATGTCTTCTAATTACCGCTTTAGATTCTTCAAACTTTTATGACGTCTTCTGAATATCCCTTTAGTATCTTCAAACTTTTCTTACGCCTTCTGATAACCACTTTAGTATTTTCAAAGCTATTCTTACACCTTCTGATTACCACTTTAGTATTTTCAAACTCTTCTTGCGCCTTCTGATTACCACTTTAGTATATTCAAACTCTTCTTACGCCTTCTGATTACCCCTTTAGTATTTTCAAACTCTTCTTACGCCTTCTGATTACCCCTTTAGTATCTTCAAACTCTTCTTACGCCTTCTGATTACAATTTTTTTTATCTTCAAACTCTTCTTACGCCTTCTGATTACCACTTTTTTATCTTCAAACTCTTCTTACGCCTTCTGATGACCACTTTAGTATCTTTAAACTCTTCTTACGCCTTCTGATTACCACTTTAGTATCTTCAAACTTTTCTTGCGCCTTCTGAATACCACATTAGTATTTTCAAGCTATTCTTACGCCTTCTGATTACCACTTTAGTATTTTCAAACCCTTCTTACGCCTTCTGATTACTCCTTTAGTATATTCAAACTCTTCTTACGCCTTCTGATTACCCCTTTAGTATCTTCAAACTCTTCTTACGCCTTCTGATTACCACTTTTTTTATCTTCAAGCTCTTCTTGCGCCTTCTGATGACCACTTTAGTATCTTCAAGCTCTTCTTACGCCTTCTGATTACCCCATTAGTATCTTCAAACTCTTCTTACGCCTTCTGATTACCCCTTTAGTATTTTCAAGCTATTCTTACGCCTTCTGATTACCCCTTTAGTATTTTCAAGCTATTCTTACGCCTTCTGATTACCACTTTAGTATTTTCAAACTCTTCTTACGTCTTTTGATTACCCGTTTAGTATTTTCAAACTTTTCTTCCGCCTTCTGATTACCCCTTTAGTATCTTCAAACTCTTCTTACGTCTTCTGATTACCACTTTAGTATTTTCAAACTCTTCTTACGCCTTCTGATTACCACCTTTGTATTTTCAAAATATTGTTACGCCTTCTGATTACCCCTGTAGTATCTTCAAACTTTTCTTACGCCTTCTGATTACCCCTTTAGTATTTTCAAATTTTGCTTACGCCTTCTAATTACCCCTTTAGTATTTTCAAGCTATTCTTACGCCTTCTGATTACCCGTTTAGTATTTTCAAGCTATTCTTACGCCTTCTGATTACCCCTTTAGTATTTTCAAGCTATTCTTACGCCTTCTGATTACCCGTTTAGTATTTTCAAGCTATTCTTACGCCTTCTAATTACCACTTTAGTATCTTCAAACTTTTCTTACGCCTTCTGATTACCCTTTTAGTATCTTCAAATTTTTCTTACGTCTTCTGATTATCTCGTTAGTATCTTCAAAGCTTTCTTACGTCTTCTGATTACCACTTTAGTATCTTTAAACTTTTCTTATGTCTTCTGATTACCGCTTTAGATTCTTCAAACTTTTATGACGTCTTCTGAATATCCCTTTAGTATCTTCAAACTTTTCTTACGCCTTCTGATAACCACTTTAGTATCTTCAAACTTTTCTTACGTCTTCTGATTACCCCTGTAGTATCTTCAAACTTTTATTACGTCTTCTGATTGCCCCTTTAGTATCTTCAAACTTTTATTTGGTAATAATAATGAAAAATAGAATGGATTACGTTTCAATATTTTATCAAAATAGTAACATTAGCATAAAATACTAATACATATAACAATTCTTGTAAATAATGAAAAACAATAATAATGAACATTAAATATGAATTTGAACATTTTTTGATGAAATCTATTAATACATTACCCATTATAATATATATACAATGTTTGTCGTTTTGTCATTTCTCATATGACGCATTCGTGATTACTAATTAATTAGCTCACAAAAATATTAATCCCAAGAACCGTTTAACCCTGATAATTGTTTTACTCTGTAAATTTGCACTGCTATACTGTCTAGTGTTATGTAGTTAATTTGTTTGTCGCTTAGTCATTTGTCTTATGACGCATTCGTGTTCTGATTACCCCTTTAGTATTTTCAAACTTTTCGTACGGTTTCTGATTACCACTGTAGTATTTTCAAACTTTTCTTGCGCCTTCTGATTACCACTTTAGTATCTTCAAACTCTTCTTACGCCTTCTGATTACCACTTTTTTATCTTCAAACTCTTCTTACACCTTCTGAATACCCCTTTAGTATATTCAAACTCTTCTTACGCCTTCCGATTACCCCTTTAGTATCTTCAAACTCTTCTTACGCTTTCTGATTACCACTTTAGTATTTGCAAACTTTTCTTGCACCTTCTGAATACCACATTAGTATTTTCAAGCTATTCTTACGTCTTTTGATTACCCCTTTAGTATCTCCAAACTCTTCTTACGCCTTCTGATTACCCCTTTAGTATTTTCAAGCTATTCCTACGCCTTCTGATTGCAGCTTTAGTATTTTCAAACTCTTCTTACGCCTTCTGATTCCCCCTTTAGTATCTTCAAACGTTTCTTCCGCCTTCTGATTATCCCTTTAGTATTTTCAAACTATTTTTACGCCTTCTGATTACCCCTTTAGTATTTTCAAACTTTGCTTACGCCTTCTGATTACCCTTTTAGTATCTTCAAATTTTTCTTTCGTCTTCTGATTATCGCTTTAGTATCTTCAAAGCTTTTTTACGTCTTCTGATTACCACTTTAGTATCTTTAAACTTTTCTTATGTCTTCTGATTACCGCTTTAGTTTCTTCAAACTTTTATTGCGCCTTCTGATTACCCCTTTAGTATCTTCAAACTTTTCTTACGTCTTCTGATTACCCCTGTAGTATTTTCAAACTTTTATTACGTCTTCTGATTGCCCCTTTAGTATCTTCAAACTTTTATTTGGTAATAATAATGAAAAATAGAATGGATTACGCTTCAATATTTTATCAAAATAGTAACATTAGCATGAAATACTAATACATATAACAATTCTTGTAAATAATGAAAAACAATAATAATGAACATTAAATATGAATTTGAACATTTTTTTATGAAATCTATAAATACATTACCCATTATAATATTTATACAAGTAATACATTAATAAATTATTGTCCTCGAAAATCGATCGTCATTTAGTACTAAGATTGTTACATTTCACTAAACTTTACTCTGACACAATGATTCATCAATCTAGATTCAGTTGTTATCAGTTCAATCATTTCATATCACAATTAATGGAGAGTTTCAAGACGCAAAAAATGCAAGATTTTCCTTTGAGATTCAATTCTCTTTGTTGGGTCAATTTCCATATAACACCGTCCTTGGTTGTCGTGGTAATCCTATAACACTGCTATATTTAATGTTTGTTGTTGAGCTGTTACTGAGTTGAACGAAAGTCCTATTGCACGATAAAGCGCCATGTATGAACACAACAGCACACTATGTTTGCCGGATAGCGTAGTCCACGATGGAAACATGTTTTGTCAATTTCGCAATTGATCTTTCCTGTTCGAAGTTTCAATCTACACATTAATCTTTTTTCTGGTTTTGATGTTGGTATATTACAGTAAGTAGCTATCACTCTGGTAATTCCTCCAATCCATGCTGGATCCTCATTCCTGGTTCCAACGCTTCTAAATAAACTGCTGTATATTTTCTGAAGTATATGCAAATACCTGTTGTTGCAATGCTTTTTGGGATTAACACATCTCTTGATACTTCTTCAACGAGGAATGTCTCAGCAAATGGTAATACTATCGACATCTGTGGTTTATTTCGTAGAATTCAACAAAACACGTTAGTAACCACTTGAGCTTTGTTTGGCAGAATACCTATGAACACAGACATATATACTGTATAACAACCAGCCGTTAATTATCTAGAGACGGAGTTTGATGATGTATGTACATGTATCGCATTCTAGAGGCGGAGTTTGATGATGTATGTACATGTATCGCATTCTAGAGGCGGAGTTTGATGATGTATGTACATGTATCGCATTATCTTATTCTGTTATTTATATAATTATTTACATAAAAATCGGTAAGAGTAGATGTCAACAGAAACAGAAACTACTAGAAACAGTTGTTTCAGTCTTTATGCAATGGCCCCTGTCTTCTTGGTACATTTTCATGTAAGCATTGAAAACTATAACAGATATCAAGTAGCTTCCTTGTTTCCAATAATTATATACACTATCATTTGAATGAAACATAATGCTTAATATTGATGTTATTTTCTAATGTTAAATATACTGTCCATTTGCACAAATGCTACATTTGTATGCTATTTCTTCATAAGGGTAGTTATAAAATTAAACTACCAAATGCAACAGTGTCGGAAAAGATAGGAACTCCGATAGAAAAAGCAAAGAAAGGGGCAAAATCGATGACTGTAGCACACAAAGACGTAATCGCTCCCTTTTCCGACTTGGTACCGCACTTCAATTAAAAAGTGGCGGGGTTAAGTTAGTTTTATCAGCCACAACGTGAGATATTATCCCGAGGAAACTGTTTTGTTTCCATAAATGTTAATACACTCTTGCTTTATGAATTGTCGATTTCAATGACGTTCGTCGTGTCTTTTGCGTTCTCATTTTATAATCGAAACAGTTTTTAATATTTAAAAACAAAATAAATACAAGCCTCATTTGCTTTTAATCTAGCTTGAATATTCTAAATATTTACACCTAAAAAAATATAATTGGAATATAATTGTTTATTTGTAGATGAAGATCTTCTTTTCTTGTCATGGTATATATAATTTTATTTATCACTTTTAGTATTCGTACGTAAGACAACAAAATCAACTTATAAGTATAATAGCTTAAACCCATGGACGATTTATAGATATATAATTATTGTGCCTCAGTATATGAACATCACTACAAAATTTCCTACATTAAAATTGCTATTTTTCTCCTTTTCAAGTTGTAAGACTATTGAGCGGTCCATAGTTTTCATGACTATGGACCGGCAATGTGAATCGTTTACGCGGATATTTAGTTCCGCGACCGGATTGGATAAAAGGTTAATATTTATTCGGGAAACTCGGACTTCTTCGTCTATTAACGAAAACTGAAGTTTTTCAAAAAATTTCAAAAATTTCAGATTTCATAAAATTTCATTTAAATTTCAAAATTTTCAAAAAAATTTCAAAATTATAAATTAAAAAAAAAAAATTATAAAGTTAAAATGTTTTTAAATTTTTAAAAAATTTTAAAATGTCAAAAATTTTTAAAAATTTCAAAATTTAAAAAAATTATATTAAATGGGGTCAAAATTTTCGTAAGACTTGTAGTCACCATGTAAATATATGTTGAAGTCTACTTTCTTAAAGGAATAAAACTCTTGTGAATGACTGGGGAAATAGCATAACAATGTCCATGAGACAATATTCAGATTTATAATGCAAAATACTGGCAAAAGATGCGTGATTTTATTGGTCTTTATCATTTTGAGGTAATCATTTAACTATGAGTAATGTTTATCGGTATAATGAAATACTTAAAGACTGTGTATTCGGGAATAGCAAGTTTGCTGTCCCCTCGACCCTGACTATTGACATTGAGATGACTATTACCTCCAGAGCGTGTTATTGAGATGGTTATTATCTCCAGAGTGACATTGAGAAGACTACTACCTCCAGAGGGTGACATGGAGATGATTATTACCTCCAGAGGGTGATATTGAGATGGGAATTACCTCCAGAGCGTGATATTGAGATGGCTATTACCTCCAGAGCGTGATATTGAGATGACTATTACCTCCACAGGGTCATATGGAGATGCTTATTACCTCCAGAGGTGATATTTAGATGACTATTACCTCCAGAGGGCGACATTGAGATGACGATTACCTCTAGAAGGTGCCATTTAGATGGATATTACCTCCAGAGGGTTACATAGAGATGATTATTACCTCCAAAAGGTGGGATTGACATGACTATTACCTCCTGAGGGTGACGATGAGATTGCTATTACCTCCAGATGATGACATTGAGATAGCCATTACCTCCAGATGGTGACCTTGAGATGGGTATTACCTCCAGAGGGCGACATTGAGATAACTATTACCTCCAGAAGGTGACATTGAGATTAGTATTACCTCCAGATGGTGACCTTGAGATGATTAATACCTCCAAAGGGTGGAATTGACATGACTATTACCTCCAGATGGTGACCTTGAAATGGGTATTACCTTCAGAGGGTAACATTGAGATGACTATTATCTCCAGATGGTGACCTTGAGATGGGTATTACCTCCAGAGGGCGACATTGAGATAAATATTACCCCAGAAGGTGACATTGAGATTAGTATTACCTCCAGATGGAGACCTTGAAATGACTATAACATCCGGAGGGTTGCAAAGAGATGAATATTACCTCCAGAGGGTGACATTGAGATGGGTATTACCTACAGAGGGCGACATTGAGATGGCTATTACCTCTAGAGGGTGACATGGAGATGAATATTACCTCCAAAGGATGACATTGAGATGACTATTATTTCCAGAGGGTGACATGAAGATGACTATTACCTCCAGATGGTGGTACAAAGAAAATTTGATGATTATAGTAACACCAGACATATACGTGGTAAATCTGCCATGACATCAAATTAAATATGAAACATATTCTAACTTGTAAAACCCTTCTTGCGTCTTCTGATTACCATTTAGTATTTTCAAGCTATTCTTACGTCTTCTGATTACCACTTTAGTATCTTCAAACTATTCTTACGTCTTCTGATTACCCCTTTTGTATCTTGAAACTCTTCTTGCGCCTTCTGATTACCCCTTTAGTATCTTCAAACTATTATTACGTCTTCTGATTACCCCTTTAGCATCTTCAAACTATTCTTACGTCTTCTGATTACCGCTTTAGTTTCTTCAAACTTTTGATGCGTCTTATGATTACCCCTTTAGTATTTTCAAGCCCTTCTTACGTCTTCTGATTACCACTTTAGTATCTTTAAGCTATTCTTACGTCTTCTGATTACCCCTTTAGTATTTTCAAGCTATTCTTACGTCTTCTGATTACCACTTTAGTATCTTCAAACTATTCTTACGTCTTCTGATTACCGCTTTTGTATCTTGAAACTCTTCTTGCGCTTTCTGATTACCCCTTTTGTATCTTCAAACTATTATTACGTCTTCTGATTATCCCTTTAGCATCTTCAAACTATTCTTACGTCTTCTGATTACCGCTTTAGCTTCTTCAAACTTTTGATGCGTCTTATGATTACCCCTTTAGTATTTTCAAGCCCTTCCTACGTCTTCTGATTACCCCTTTAGTATTTTCAAACTCTTCTTACGTCTTCTGATTACCCCTTTAGTATTTTCAAACTTTTCTTACGTCTTCTGATTACCCTTTTAGTATTTTCAAACTTTTATTACTTCTTCTGATTACCCCTTTAGTATTTTCAAACTTTCCTTGCGTCTTCCGATTACCCCTTTAGTATTTTCAAACTCTTCTTACGCCTTCTGATTACCCCTTTAGTATTTTCAAACTTTTCTTACGTCTTCTGATTACCACTTTTGTATTTTCAAACTCTTCTTACGTCTTCTGATTACCCCTTTAGTATTTTCAAACTTTTCTTACGTCTTCTGATTACCCCTTTAGTATTTTCAAACTTTTATTACCTCTTCTGATTCACCCTTTAGTATCTTCAAACTTTTCTTAGATAATAATAATGACAAAAATGGATTATGTTTCAATATTTTATTAAAATAGAAACATTAATTGTTTAAAAATATAATAATAAATATAACAATTCTGGTTAATAATAAAAAAAAACCCAATAATAATGAACATTAAATATAAAACACTTTAAACGTTTTGGTAACATTTATAAATAGAAAATACATTACCAGTTATAACATACAGAAATAATAAATTATTGTCTTCTAAAATCGATCGCCACTTATTACTTAAATTGTTACATTTCACTAACTTTCCTGTGTCACAACTATTCATTAATCTTCATTCAATTTTAATAAGTTCAATCATATAAAGGTTTCAATCTGTCCTCTCAACTATCAGCAAGCTGCAAAATATTTCAGATTTTCCTTTGAGATTGAGTTCGCTTCGGTCACTTTCCATATAATCTATTCTTCTCTAATTGCATGGCTTTTCCTAACGTTTGTACATCAGTTGTTTACTGGCCTTCAGCGATAATCATATTGCACGATTAAGTGCGATGTATGAACACATCAGCGCAATCTGTTTGCCGGTTACAGTTGTACACTATTTAAAAATGTCCTGTGAAATCGCAGGTTTTTCTGACCGTAGTGTTCAATCTGCACAAAAGTCTTTTCTTCAGGCTTTGGGGTTGATACGACCAATGTTTGCTTTGGTACATTAAGGTAAATAGTGATCACTCTGATAATTCTTCAAATCCATTCTGGATCCTCATTGCTGGTTCCACCACTGCCAAATACAACCCTGAGGATTTTCTTGAGTAGGTACAAGTACCTGTTGTTGCAAGACTTCTTGGGAATAACATATCTTCTGATACTTCTTCAACGGCGAATTTCTCAACAAATGGTAATACTATCGACATCTTCTTTTTATTTCCTAGAATTCAGCTCTTCAAATGTTAGTAAACGTTTAAGTTCTGTGTGGTAAGAATACCTATGTACACAGTCTTATATACTGTATAACAACCAGGTGTTAATTATATAGAGGCGGAACCTGATGATGTATGTACATGTATGGAGTTATTTTATACTGTCATTTATATAATTATTGATAACACATCAGTAGGAGCGGATGTCTGTGGAAACTCCTAGAAACTATTGTGTTGTATTATATTTACAGACCTGTTTCAACTCAGTATGGCATATTTAATAACGAATAAATATGAGCTCCATTTGTTTTCTATCTTGAATAATGACAATATGTACACCCTAAAATATTATCTATCTTTGAAATATGCGGTATTCCTAAATTATATAGCAAAAATAAGCCTACATTGAAAGGTATAATTGGAATGGTATTGTTTATTTGTAGATGACGATCATGTTTTCTTGGTATGGTATATATAATTTTATTTATTACTTTTAGAAATCGTACGTAAGACAACAAAATTAACTGATAATTACCTCTTTAGTACGTCTTGTATATTGAACTTTCCTCCAGTTGTTATACAAGTATTAAATTTGAATGTTTCGCAAAATGTTAGAAATAAGTTTTCACATTGTCTTCTTTTTAATATTACGTGTCAAAGGTCACTTGAACGATTTATTGATAGATGACTATAACTTCAGAGGGTGACACAGAGATGGCTATTACCTACAGAGCGTGACATTGAGATTGCTAATACTTACAGAGGTTGACATTGAGATGAATACTGGAAGTCTGTCAACATTTACTAAGTTCTTCTATATAATCCACAAGAGCAACACGGCGGGTTCCACATGTGGAGCAAGAAGTGATAAACCTTCCCAAGAACCTAAATCCATCCCCGGTTTTTAGTAGGGTTTGTGTTGCTTGCTCTTCAGTTTTCTGTGTAATGTTTTTAGATGAATGTTTGTCCTTTTTCATTTTGGTCATTATATTGTCGTCCGTCTGTGATATATTTTCGGATTCCGATTTCCCCCTTAATGTCTCAAGGGTCTTTTTTCTGAATATTGATAACAATCAATTTTAGTCATTACAATAGCACCAGACATATAAGTGGTAAATCTGCCATGACCGGAAAATAAATATGACACATATTCAAACTTGTAAAAAATTTTCTGTCAAATGTATGCTATCTATAAGGTGTAGTTCGTAAATGAAATTTTTTTTTTTTTTTTTTTTTTTTTTTTTTTTTTTTTTACAAATCTGTGATTATCTGAAGAACATGTATATTTCCGGAGTACACTAACTAATTCCCTGTGGTTCATTTGTTTGTGTTTTTGTACTTTTTATTTTGACCATTATGCTATCTGTGTTTGTTAGAATGAATTACGTCTTCTGATTACTGGGGCCGTTGTGATCGTGATCGTATGGTAGTTGGATTTACAACTACCTATGCAATCAGTGCCTATTACCACTGATGGTGTGAGTTCGAATCTCGATCAGGACGAGGTGTACAACATTATGTGATAAAGTTTGTCAGTGACTTGCGACAGGTCGGTGGTTTTATGCGGGACCTCCGGTTTCCTCTACCAAAAAAACTGGCCGCTACTATATAACTGAAATATTATTGAAAGTGGCGTTAAACACCATCAAGCAAACAAAAAAGTCTTCTGATTACCCCTTTAGTATTTTCAAACTTTCCTGTAGTAATAATAATGAAAAATAAAATGGATTAAGCTTCAATATTTTATTAAAATGGTAACATTAACATCAATATAATAATAAATATACCAAATCTTGTAAATAATAAAAAAACAATAATAATGAACATTAAATATAAAACACTTTAAACGTTTTGATGACATTTATAATTAGAAAATACATTACCCCTAACAACACACAGAAATAATAAATTATTGTCTTCTAAAATCAATCGTCACTTATTACTAAAATTGTTACATTTCACTAAGCTTTCCTCTGACACAACGATTCATCAATCTTCATTCAATTTTAATAAGTTCAATCATATAAAGGTTTCAAGCTGTCCTCTTGACTATCAGCAAGCTGCAAAATATTTCAGATTTTCCTTTGAGATTGAGTTCGCTTCGGTCACTTTCCATATAATCTATTCTTCTCTAATCGCATGGCTTTTCCTAACGTTTGTACATCAGTTGTTTACTGGCCTTCAGCGATAATCATATTGCACGATTAAGTGCGATGTATGAACACATCAGCGCAATCTGTTTGCCGGTTACAGTTGTACACTATTTAAAAATGTCCTGTGAAATCGCATTTTTTTCTGACCGTAGTGTTCAATCTGCACAAAAGTCTTTTCTTCAGGCTTTGAGGTTGATACGACCAATGTTTGCTTTGGTACATTAAGGTAAATAGTGATCACTCTGATAATTCTTCAAGTCCATTCTGGATCCTCATTGCTGGTTCCACCACTGCCAAATACAACCCTGAGGATTTTCTTGAGTAGGTACAAGTACCTGTTGTTGCAAGACTTCTTGGGAATAACATATCTTCTGATACTTCTTCAACGGCGAATTTCTCAACAAATGGTAATACTATCGACATCTTCTTTTTATTTCCTAGAATTCAGCTCTTCAAATGTTAGTAAACGTTTAAGTTCTGTGTGGTAAGAATACCTATGTACACAGTCTTATATACTGTATAACAACCAGGTGTTAATTATATAGAGGCGGAACCTGATGATGTATGTACATGTATGGAGTTATTTTATACTGTCATTTATATAATTATTGATAACACATTAGTAGGAGTGGATGTCTGTGGAAATTGCTAGAAACTATTGTGTTGTATTATATTTACAGACCTGTTTCAACTCAGTATGGCATATTTAATAACGAATAAATATGAGCTCCATTTGTTTTCTATCTTGAATAATGACAATATGTACACCCTAAAATATTATCTATCTTTGAAATATGCGGTATTCCTAAATTATATAGCAAAAATAAGCCTACATTGAAAGGTATAATTGGAATGGTATTGTTTATTTATAGATGACGATCATGTTTTCTTGGCATGGTATATATAATTTTATTGATCACTTTTAGTAATCGTACGTAAGACAACAAAATTAACTGATAATTACCTCTTTAGTACGTCTTGTATATTGAACTGTTCTCCAGTTGTTATACAAGTATTAAATTTGAATGTTTCGCAAAATGTTAGAAATAAGTTTTCACATTGTCTTCTTTTTAATATTACGTGTCAAAGGTCACTTGAACGATTTATTGATAGATGACTATAACTTCAGAGGGTGACACTGAGATGGTTATTACCTACAGAGCGTGACATTGAGATTGCTAATACTTACAGAGGTTGACATTGAGATGAATACTGGAAGTCTGTCAACATTTACTAAGTTCTTCTATATAATCCACAAGAGCAACACGGCGGGTTCCACATGTGGAGCAAGAAGTGATAAACCTTCCCAAGAACCTAAATCCATCCCCGGTTTTTAGTAGGGTTTGTGTTGCTTGCTCTTCAGTTTTCTGTGTAATGTTTTTAGATGAATGTTTATCCTTTTTCATTTTGGTCATTATATTGTCGTCCGTCTGTGATATATTTTCGGAATACGATTTCCCCCTTAATGTCTTAAAGGTCTTTTTTCTGAATATTGATAACAATCAATTTTAGTCATTACAATAGCACCAGACATATAAGTGATAAATCTGCCATGACCGGAAAATAAATATGACACATATTCAAACTTGTAAAATTTTTTCTGTCAAATGTATGCTATCTATAAGGTGTAGTTCGTAAATGGAATATTTTTTTTTTTTTTTTTTTTTTTTTTTTTTTTACCAATCTGTGATTATCTGAAGAAAATGTTTATTTCCGGAGTACACTAAATAATTCCCAGTGGTTCATTTGTTTGTGTTTTCGTACTTTTTATTTTGACCATTATGCTATCTGTGTTTGTTAGAATGAATTACGTCTTCTGATTACTGGGGCCGTTGTGATCGTGATCGTATGGTAGTTGGATTTACAACTACCTATGCAATCAGTGCCTATCACCACTGATGGTGTGAGTTCGACTCTCGACCAGGACGAAGTGTACAACATTATGTGATAAAGTTTGTCAGTGAATTGCGACAGGTCGGTGGTTTTATGCGGGACCTCCGGTTTCCTCTACCAAAAAAACTGGCCGCCACTATATTACTGAAATATTATTGAAAGTGGCGTTAAACACCATCAAGCAAACAAAAAAGTCTTCTGATTACCCCTTTAGTATTTTCAAACTTTCCTGTAGTAATAATAATGAAAAATAAAATGGATTAAGTTTCAATATTTTATTAAAATGGTAACATTAGCATCAATATAATAATAAATATAACAAATCTTGTAAATAATAAAAAAACAATAATAATGAACATTAAATATAAAACACTTTAAACGTTTTGATGACATTTATAATTAGAAAATACATTACCCCTAACAACACACAGAAATAATAAATTATTGTCTTCTAAAATCAATCGTCACTTATTACTAAAATTGTTACATTTCACTAAACTTTCCTCTGACACAACGATTCATCAATCTTCATTCAATTTTAATAAGTTCAATCATATAAAGGTTTCAATCTGCCCTCTCAACTATCAGCAAGCTGCAAAATATTTCAGATTTTCCTTTGAGATTGAGTTCGCTTCGGTCACTTTCCATATAATCTATTCTTCTCTAATCGCATGGCTTTTCCTAACGTTTGTACATCAGTTGTTTACTGGCCTTCAGCGATAATCATATTGCACGATTAAGTGCGATGTATGAACACATCAGCGCAATCTGTTTGCCGGTTACAGTTGTACACTATTTAAAAATGTCCTGTGAAATCGCATTTTTTTCTGACCGTAGTGTTCAATCTGCACATAAGTTTTTTCTTCAGGCTTTGAGGTTGATACGACCAATGTTTGCTTTGGTACATTAAGGTAAATAGTGATCACTCTGATAATTCTTCAAGTCCATTCTGGATCCTCATTGCTGGTTCCACCACTGCCAAATACAACACTGAGGATTTTCTTGAGTAGGTACAAGTACCTGTTGTTGCAAGACTTCTTGGGAATAACATATCTTCTGATACTTCTTCAACGGCGAATTTTTCAGCAAATGGTAATACTATCGACATCTTCTTTTTATTTCCTAGAATTCAGCTCTTCAAATGTTAGTAAACGTTTAAGTTCTGTGTGGTAGGAATACCTATGTACACAGTCTTATATACTGTATAACAACCAGGTGTTAATTATATAGAGGCGGAGCCTGATGATGTATGTACATGTATGGAGTTATTTTATACTGTCATTTATATAATTATTGAAAACACATCAGTAGGAGTGGATGTCTGTGGAAATTCCTAGAAACTATTGTGTTGTATTATATTTACAGACCTGTTTCAACTCAGTATGGCATATTTAATAACGAATAAATATGAGCTCCATTTGTTTTCTATCTTGAATAATGACAATATGTACACCCTAAAATATTATCTATCTTTGAAATATGCGGTATTCCTAAATTATATAGCAAAAATAAGCCTACATTGAAAGGTATAATTGGAATGGTATTGTTTATTTATAGATGACGATCATGTTTTCTTGGCATGGTATATATAATTTTATTGATCAGTTTTAGAAATCGTACGTAACACAACAAAATTAACTGATAATTACCTCTTTAGTACGTCTTGTATATTGAACTTTCCTCCAGTTGTTATACAAGTATTAAATTTGAATGTTTCGCAAAATGTTTGAAATAAGTTTTCACATTGTCTTCTTTTTAATATTACGTGTCAAAGGTCACTTGAACGATTTATTGATAGATGACTATAACTTCAGGAGGGTGACACTGAGATGGCTATTACATACAGAGCGTGATATTGAGATTGCTAATACTTACAGAGGTTGACATTGAGATGAATACTGGAAGTCTGTCAACATTTACTAAGTTCTTCTATATAATCCACAAGAGCAACACGGCGGGTTCCACATGTGGAGCAAGAAGTGATAAACCTTCCCAAGAACCTAAATCCATCCCCGGTTTTTAGTAGGGTTTGTGTTGCTTGCTCTTCAGTTTTCTGTGTAATGTTTTTAGATGAGTGTTTATCCTTTTTCATTTTGGTCATTATAATGTCGTCCGTCTGTGATATATTTTCGGATTCCGATTTCCCCCTTAATGTCTTAAAGGTCTTTTTTCTGAATATTGATAAAAATAAATTTTAGTCATTACAATAGCACCAGACATATAAGGGGTAAATCTGCCATGACCGGAAAATAAATATGACACATATTCTAACTTGTAAACAAAATTCTATCAAACTATAAGGTGCAGTTCTTTTTTTTTTTTTTTTTTTTTTTTTTACAAATCTGTGATTATCTGAAGAAAAATAATGTTTATTTCCGGAGTACACTAAATAATTCCCTGTGGTTCATTTGTTTGTGTTTTTGTACTTTTTATTTTGACCATTATGCTATCTGTGTTTGTTAGAATGAATTACGTCTTCTGCTTACTGGGGCCGTTGTGATCGTGATCGTATGGTAGTTGGATTTACAACTACCTATGCAATCAGTGCCTATCACCACTGATGGTGTGAGTTCGAATCTCGACCAGGACGAGGTGTACAACATTATGTGATAAAGTTTGTCAGTGACTTGCGACAGGTCGGTGGTTTTATGCGGGACCTCCGGTTTCCTCTACCAAAAAAACTGGCCGCCACTATATAACTGAAATATTATTGAAAGTGGCGTTAAGCACCATCAAGCAAACAAAAAAGTCTTCTGATTACCCCTTTAGTATTTTCAAACTTTCCTGTAGTAATAATAATGAAAAATAAAATGGATTAAGTTTCAATATTTTATTAAAATGGTAACATTAGCATCAATATAATAATAAATATAACAAATCTTGTAAATAATAAAAAAACAATAATAATGAACATTAAATATAAAACACTTTAAACGTTTTGATGACATTTATAATTAGAAAATACATTACCCCTAACAACACACAGAAATAATAAATTATTGTCTTCTAAAATCAATCGTCACTTATTACTAAAATTGTTACATTTCACTAAGCTTTCCTCTGACACAACGATTCATCAATCTTCATTCAATTTTAATAAGTTCAATCATATAAAGGTTTCAATCTGCCCTCTCAGCTATCAGCAAGCTGCAAAATATTTCAGATTTTCCTTTGAGATTGAGTTCGCTTCGGTCACTTTCCATATAATATATTCTTCTCTAATCGCATGGCTTTTCCTAACGTTTGTACATCAGTTGTTTACTGGCCTTCAGCGATAATCATATTGCACGATTAAGTGCGATGTATGAACACATCAGCGCAATCTGTTTGCCGGTTACAGTTTTACACTATTTCAAAATGTCCTGTGAAATCGCAGTTTTTTCTGACCGTAGTGTTCAATCTGCACATAAGTTTTTTCTTCAGGCTTTGAGGTTGATACGACCAATGTTTGCTTTGGTACATTAAGGTAAATAGTGATCACTCTGATAATTCTTCAAATCCATTCTGGATCCTCATTGCTGGTTCCACCAATGCCAAATACAACCCTGAGGATTTTCTTGAGTAGGTACAAGTACCTGTTGTTGCAAGACTTCTTGGGAATAACATATCTTCTGATACTTCTTCAACGGCGAATTTTTCAGCAAATGGTAATACTATCGACATCTTCTTTTTATTTCCTAGAATTCAGCTCTTCAAATGTTAGTAAACGTTTAAGTTCTGTGTGGTATGAATACCTATGTACACAGTCTTATATACTGTACAACAACCAGGTGTTAATTATATAGAGGCGGAGCCTGATGATGTATGTATATGTATGGAGTTATTTTATACTGTCATTTATATAATTATTGATAGCACATCAGTAGGAGTGGATGTCTGTGGAAATTCCTAGAAACTATTGTGTTGTATTATATTTACAGACCTGTTTCAACTCAGTATGGCATATTTAATAACGAATAAATATGAGCTCCATTTGTTTTCTATCTTGAATAATGACAATATGTACACCCTAAAATATTATCTATCTTTGAAATATGCGGTATTACTAAATTATATAACAAAAATAAGCCTACATTGAAAGGTATAATTGGAATGGTATTGTTTATTTGTAGATGACGATCATGTTTTCTTGGCATGGTATATATAATTTTATTGATCACTTTTAGAAATCGTACGTAAGACAACAAAATTAACTGATAATTACCTCTTTAGTACGTCTTGTATATTGAACTTTCCTCCAGTTGTTATACAAGTATTAAATTTGAATGTTTCGCAAAATGTTTGAAATAAGTTTTCACATTGTCTTCTTTTTAATATTACGTGTCAAAGGTCACTTGAACGATTTATTGATAGATGACTATAACTTCAGAGGGTGACACTGAGATGGCTATTACCTACAGAGCGTGACATTGAGATTGCTAATACTTACAGAGGTTGACATTGAGATGAATACTGGAAGTCTGTCAACATTTACTAAGTTCTTCTATATAATCCACAAGAGCAACACGGCGGGTTCCACATGTGGAGCAAGAAGTGATAAACCTTCCCAAGAACCTAAATCCATCCCCGGTTTTTAGTAGGGTTTGTGTTGCTTGCTCTTCAGTTTTCTGTGTAATGTTTTTAGATGAATGTTTGTCCTTTTTCATTTTGGTGATTATATTGTCGTCCGTCTGTGATATATTTTCGGATTCCGATTTCCCCCTTAATGTCTTAAAGGTCTTTTTTCTGAATATTGATAACAATCAATTTTAGTCATTACAATAGCACCAGACATATAAGTGGTAAATCTGCCATGACCGGAAAATAAATATGACACATATTCTAACTTGTAAAAAATATTCTGTCAAATGTATCCTATCTATAAGGTGCAGGTCTTAGTTTTTTTGTTTTTTTTGTGTTTTTTTTTTACAAATCTGTGATTATCTGAAGAAAAATAATGTTTATTTCCGGAGTACACTAAATAATTCCCTGTGGTTCATTTGTTTGTGCTTTTGTACTTTTTATTTTGACCATTATGTTATCTGTGTTTGTTAGAATGAATTACGTCTTCTGATTACTGGGGCCGTTGTGATCGTGATCGTATGGTAGTTGGATTTACAACTACCTATGCAATCAGTGCCTATCACCACTGATGGTGTGAGTTCGAATCTCGACCAGGACGAGGTGTACAACATTATGTGATAAAGTTTGTCAGTGAATTGCGACAGGTCGGTGGTTTTATGCCGGACCTCCAGTTTCCTCTACCAAAAAAACTGGCCGCCACTATATAGCTGAAATATTATTGAAAGTGGCGTTAAACACCATCAAGCAAACACAAAAGTCTTCTGATTACCCCTTTAGTATTTTCAAACTTTCCTGTAGTAATAATAATGAAAAATAAAATGGATTAAGTTTCAATATTTTATTAAAATGGTAACATTAGCATCAATATAATAATAAATATAACAAATCTTGTAAATAATAAAAAAACAATAATAATGAACATTAAATATAAAATACTTTTGATGACATTTATAAATAGAAAATACATTACCCGTTATAACATACAGAAATAATAAATTATTGTCTTCTAAAATCAATCGTCACTTATTACTAAAATTGTTACATTTCACTAAGCTTTCCTCTGACACAACGATTCATCAATCTTCATTCAATTTTAATCAGTTCAATCATAAAAAAGTTTCAATCTGACATCACAACTATCAGTAAGATGCAAAATATTTCAGATTTTCCTTTGAGATTCAGTTCGTTTCGATCACTTTCCATATGACTCCGTTTTCGGTAAGTCAGATATTCCAGTCGCATGGTTATTTCTAACGGTTGTAAATCAGTTGTTACTGCCCTTCAACGAAAGTCATATTGCACGACAAAGCACCATGCATCAACACATCAGCGCAATTTGTTTGCCGGTTACAGTTGTACACCATATAAAAATGTCCTGTCAAATCCGCAGTTTTTTCTGACCATAGTGTTCAATCTGCACACAAGTCGTTTATTCAGATTTTGGAGTTGGTATTACCAATGGTTGCTTTGGTACATTACGGTAAATAGCTATTATTCTGGCAATTCTTCAAATCCATTCTGAATCCTCATTGCTGGTTCCTCCACTGCGAAATTAAATCCTGAAGATCTTCTTAAGGAAGTACAAGTACCTGTTGTTGCAAGGCTTCTTGGGAATAATATATCCCTTGATATTTCTTCAACGACAAATTTCTCAGCAAATGGTAATACTATCGACATCTTTTATTTATTTCCTAGACTTCAGCAATTCAAGTGTTAGTAAACGTTTGAGTTCTGTCTGGTAAGAATACCTCTGGACACAGCCTTATATACTGTATAACAACCAGGTGTTAATTATATAAAGGAGGAGCCTGATGATGTATGTACATGTATGGCGTTATTTTATCCTGTCATTTATATAGTTATTGATAAAAATAAATCAGTAGGGCTAGATAACAATGGAAACTACTAGAAACAATTGTGTTGTATTATATTTACGGACCTGTTTCAACTCAGAGTGTAATTTCATAAAAACTTTGTGAACTACAACTTAGTATGGAATATTTAATAACGAGTAAATACGAGCTCCATTTGTTTTCTATCTTGAACAATCACAATATTTACATCCTAAAATATGATCTATTTTTGAAATATGCGGTATTCCTAAATTCTATAACAAATATAAAAAAATGTAATTTGAATAGAATTGTTCATTTGTAGATAAAGATCATCTTTTCTTGTCATGGTATACATACTTTTATTTATCACTTTTAGTAATCGTACGTAAGACAACAAAATTAACTGATTATTACCTCTTTAGCACGTCTTGTATATTGAACTTTCATCCAGATGTTATACAATTATTAAATTTGATTGTTTCACAAAATGTTTGATATAAGTTTTCATATTGCCTTCTTTTTAATACTTCATGTCAAAGGTCACATAGACGATTTATAGATAAATGACTATTACCTCCAGAGGGTGACATTGAGCTGACTATTACCTCCAGAGGGTGACATTGATATGACTATTACCTCCAGAAGGTGACATTGAGTAGAATGTTACCTCAAGAGGGTGACAATAAGACGACAATTACCTCTAGAGGATGACATTGAGATGACTATTACCTTGCAGAAAGTGACATTGAGATGACAATTAGCTCTAGAAGGTGACATAGGGATGACAATTACCTCCAGAGGGTGACATTGAAATGGCAATTACCTCCAGAGGGTGACATTGAGATGACTATTACCTCCGGAGGGTGACAAAGAGATGACAATTATCCCCAGAGCGGGACATTGAGATGACAATTACCTCCAGAGCGAGACATTGAGATGACAATTACCTCCAGAGGGTGACTGTGAGGTGATTATTACCTCCAGAGATGGCCATTGAGATGACTATTACCTCCAGAGGGTGACAATGAGATGACTATTTCCTTCAGAAAGTGACATTGAGATGAGTATTACATCCAGAGAGTGACATTAAGATGGCTATTACCTCCAGATGGTGATACAAAGCAAATTTGATTATTATAGTAGCACCAGACATGTACGTAGTAAATCAGCCATAACCTCAAATTAAATATAACACATATTCTAACTTGTAAAATAATTCTTTCACACGTATCCTATTTCTGAACTGATAATATTTCATAGGTGTAAATTGTAGGTTGTGATTTCTACGTTTATTTTGCATATCTGTGATTATCATAAGAAAACAAATATTTATTTCAGGAGTATACTAATTAATTCTCTCACAAAAATATAAATCCAGAATACGAAATACAATACAGGTTTAATATTTATAATTGTTTTATTCTGTGTATATGTACTGATCTAGTGTTTTGTAAATCATTTGGTTGTGTTTTGTCTTTTTTATTTTGACCATTATTTGATCTGTATTTATTCACCCTGGTTTATAGAGGGGTTCGTGTTACTCGATCTTTAGTTTTATGTGTGTGCTTAGTAGATCGTCGTTTGACTTTTTGTTCTTTTTCTTTTGGTCATTGCATTGCCTGTTCATCTTCGATATACGTCTTCTGATATCTTCAAACTCTTCTTAGTTAATAATAATGAAAAAAATGGATTACGTTTCAATATTTTATTAAAATAGCAAGATTAATATCTAATAACAATAAATATCACAATTCTTGTAAATAATGAAAAACAATAATAATGAACATTAAGTATAAAACACTTTAAACGTTTTGATGACATTTATAATTAGAAAATACATTACCCCTAACAACACACAGAAATAATAAATTATTGTCTTCTAAAATCGATCGCCACTTATTACTTAATTTGTTACATTTCACTAAACTTTCCTGTGACGCAACGATTCATCAATCTTCATTCAGTTTTAATCATTTCAATCATAAAAAAGTTTTAATCTGACATCAAAACTATCAGCAAGCTCCAAAATATTTCAGATTTTCCTTCGAGATTCAGTTCGTTTCGGTCACTTTTCATATAATCTATTCATCTCCAGTCGCATGGCTTTTTCTAACGTTTGTAAATCAGTTGTTACTGGCCTTCAGCGATAATCATATTGCACGATTAAATGCCATGTATGAACACATCAGCGCAATTTGTTTGCCGGTTACAGTTATACACTATTCAAAAATTTTCTTTGAAATCGCAGTTTTTTCTGACTGTAGTGTTCAATCTGCATAAAAGTCTTTTCTTCAGACTTTGAGGTTGGTACGACCAATGTTTGCTTTGGTACATTAAGGTAAATAGTGATCACTCTGGTAATTCGAATCCATTTTGGATCCTCATTCCTGGTTCCACCACTGGCAAATACAATCCCGAAGATTTTCTTGAGTATGAACAAGTACCTGTTGTTGCAAGGCTTCTTGGGAATAATATATCCCCTGATACTTCTTCAACGGCGAATTTCTCTGCAAATGGTAGTACTATCGACATCTTTTGTTTATTTCCTAGAATTCAGCAATTCAAGTGTTAGTAAGCGTTTGAGTTCTGTCTGGTAAGAATACCTATGGACACAGTCTTATATACTGTATAACAACCAGGGGTTAATTATATAGAGGAGGAGCCTGATGATGTATGTACATTTATGGTAGTATTTTATAATGTCATTTATATAATTATTGGCTAAAAAAATCAGTAGGAGTGAATATGCCACATGACACTACGTAAAGGGAAATGTGTTGTATTGTATCCTCGAACCTATTTCATCTCGGGTATAATTTCTTAAAAGCTTTGAGAAAAGCAACAATATATAAAAATGTATTTCTTTATTTTCTAATAAATGAAATGAAACATAATGCTTAATATTGATGTAATTTTCTCATGTTAATTATACTGCATAACTCTACAAATATTATGTGTTACTAGTAGATCATGAACTGCTTGCACTTTCAGGACACCTAAGTACAGCCTCATTTTTCAGAGAGTGCATTGTTTATCACATTGTTCTTTTCCTTTTGGTCATTGTGTTGTGTATCCTTCTATGTACTGATTTAAATTACCCCGTTGCTGCTCTTATGTTCCCCCCCCCCCCCCCCCATAAATTTATGTGATGCAATAATAGGTAGCATGATGCAAGCAGAAAATAACTCATTTCACTGATATTGTGGCTTAGTATGCAATATTTAATAACGAAATAAATAGAGTTTGCAAACTAACTTGATTGCTCACAATACACATGCACTTGTAAAGTGGGGGTCTTCGAAATAAATAGTACGGGTACATGCAAAAGCAAATATAAACCTTTCAGAATACATTAATTTGAATTGTTCATTTTGAGGAGAATATTAACGGCTGCCAAAGTATATATTAGTTAATTAATCATCTTCAGCAATCGTATGTACGTCAACAAAATTAAACGACAATTACCGTTTTAACCACTTGTCATTTCTTATATTGAACTTGTCTTCAGTTGTTCACAAATACTCAAATGTATTGCTTAACAACATGTTTGATTAGGTTTTATTATCAGTCGAAGAGTAGATTCGCAATTTAAATACTCTTCCGACCCGCTGAATATTTAAAAATCCAAGGGAGATAATCGTAAATATTTTCGGCTACATAGCGCTCCACAAACCCAAACAATTATACGTACTTGGGAAAACTACGCTTTTCTTCTATTAAACCAATGAAAATGATTGAAATATGATTAAAAATCACATTTATATTTATTAATGGTCATGATTTCAGTCTGGTATATAATCGTTCGCGATAAATGTAAAAATAACGATTTTTCTTTACCTCGGAAAACCCTATTTTTTTTTCTCGCGTATGTTTACACTTTTTACATCTGACAGAATAAAGTTCTAGCGTAGGAAAATATTAAAAAACTGGTTCCTTGGACAGAATAATATCTACGCTTCATTGGGTAAACGGGAACTTACATCACTCGTAACAGCTTAAGAAAAATAGTCCATATTCCAGCATCACCCAAACAAAGACAAGCTCCTCCCATTTTGCTCGTATAATCAATATTTACACATGTAAGCAATAAAATAACGGTAGGCATGTGAGGTCAAACACACTGCTTTGATGTACAATGCAAATTGTCTCGAAATTCGAAGCATTTATCCTGTTCTGTCAATCGTGTGGGTTCACAACTAGTGAACTACAACCCGAATGTATATGCACCCCATTTTCTGAAATATGCCAAGCAACAAGAAGGCAGTGTCAAAGTGTTATTGATCTAAATATTTGAATAGAATTGTTTATTTGTAGATAAAGATCATCTTTTATTGTCATGGTATACATACTTTTATTTATCACTTTTAGTAATCGTACGTAAGACAACAAAATTAACTGATAATTACCTCTTTAGCACGTCTTGTATATTGAACTTTCCTCCAGATGTTATACAAGTATTAAATTTAATTGTTTCACAAAATGTTTGATATAAGTTTTCATATTGCCTTCTTTTTACTACTCCATGAAAAAGGTCACATGGACGGTTTATAGATAAATGACTATTACCTCCAGAAGGTGACATTGAGCTGACTATTACCTCCAGAAGGTGACATTGATATAACTATTACCTCCAGAAGGTGACATTAAGTAGACTGTTACAAAATGTACCCCAAGAGGGTGGCAATAAGACGACAATTACCTCTAGAGGGTGACATTGAGATGACAATTACCTCCAGAGAGTGAAATTGAGATGACGATTAGCTCTAGAGGGTGACATAGGGATGACAATTACCTCCAGAGGATGACAATGAGATGACTATTACCTTCAGAGAATTACATTGAGATGACAATTAGCTCTAGAGGGTGACATAGGGATGACAGTTACCTCCAGAGGATGACAATGAGATGACTATTATCTTCAGAGGGTTACATTGAGATGACAATTATCTCTAGAGGGTGACATAGGGATGACAATTACTTCCAGGGGGTGACATTGAGATGACAATTACCTCCAGAGGGTGACATTGAGATGACTACTACCTCCGGAGGGTGACAAAGAGATGACAATTACCCCCAGAGCGGGACATTGAGATGACAATTACCTCCAGAGCGAGACATTGAGATGACAATTACCTCCAGAGGGTGACATTGAGATGACTATTACCTCCAGATGGTGACAATGAGATGACTTTTACCTCCAGAAGGTGACATTGAGATGGGTGTTACCTCCAGAGGGCGACATTAAGATGACAATTACCTCCAAAAAGTTGACAATGAGATGACTACTACCTCCGGAAGGTGACAAAGAGATGACAATTACCCCCAGAGCGGGACATTGAGATGAAAATTACCTCCAGAGCGAGACATTGAGATAACAATTACCTCCAGAGGGTGACATTGAGATGACTATTACCTCCAGAGGTGGCCATTGAGATGACTATTACCTCCAGAATGTGACATTGAGATGGGTATTACCTCCAGAGGGCGACATTAAGATGACTATTACCTCCAGAGGGTGATACAAAGCAAATTTGATTATTATAGTAGCACCAGACATATACGTGGTAAATTAGCCATAACCTCAAATTAAATATAACACATATTCTAACCTGTAAAATAATTCTTTCCCACGTATCCTATTTCTGAACTGATAATATTTCATAGGTGTAAATTGTAGGTTGTGATTTCTACGTTTATTTTGCATATCTGTGATTATCATAAGAAAACAAATATTTATTTCAGGAGTATACTAATTAATTCTCTCACAAAAATATAAATCCAGAATACGAAATACAATACAGGTTTAACATTTATAATTGTTTTATTCTGTGTATATGTACTGATCTAGTGTTTTGTAAATCATTTGGTTGTGTTTTGTCTTTTTTATTTTGACCATTATTTGATCTGTGTTTATTCACCCTGGTTTATAGAGGGGTTCGTGTTACTCGATCTTTAGTTTTATGTGTGTGCTTAGTAGATCGTCGTTTGACTTTTTGTTCTTTTTCTTTTGGTCATTGCATTGTCTGTTCATCTTCGATATACGTCTTCTGATATCGTCAAACTCTTCTTAGTTAATAATAATGAAAAAAATGGATTACGTTTCAATATTTTATTAAAATAGCAAGATTAATATCTAATAACAATAAATATCACAATTCTTGTAAATAATGAAAAACAATAATAATGAACATTAAGTATAAAACACTTTAAACGTTTTGATGACATTTATAATTAGAAAATACATTACCCCTAACAACACACAGAAATAATAAATTATTGTCTTCTAAAATCGATCGCCACTTATTACTTAATTTGTTACATTTCACTAAACTTTCCTGTGACGCAACGATTCATCAATCTTCATTCAGTTTTAATCATTTCAATCATAAACAAGTTTTTATCTGACATCACAACTATCAGCAAGCTCCAAAATATTTCAGATTTTCCTTCGAGATTCAGTTCGTTTCGGTCACTTTTCATATAATCTATTCTTCTCCAGTCGCATGGCTTTTCCTAACGTTTGTAAATCAGTTGTTACTGGCCTTCAGCGATAATCATATTGCACGATTAAATGTCATGTATGAACACATCAGCGCAATTTGTTTGCCGGTTACAGTTATACACTATTTAAAAATGTTCTTTGAAATCGCAGTTTTTTCTGACTGTAGTGTTCAATCTGCATAAAAGTCTTTTCTTCAGACTTTGAGGTTGGTACGACCAATGTTTGCTTTGGTACATTAAGATAAATAGTGATCACTCTGGTAATTCGAATCCATTTTGGATCCTCATTGCTGGTTCCACCACTGGCAAATACAATCCCGAAGATTTTCTTGAGTATGTACAAGTACCTGTTGTTGCAAGGCTTCTTGGGAATAATATATCCCCTGATACTTCTTCAACGGCGAATTTCTCTGCAAATGGTAGTACTATCGACATCTTTTGTTTATTTCCTAGAATTCAGCAATTCAAGTGTTAGTAAGCGTTTGAGTTCTGTCTGGTAAGAATACCTCTGGACACAGTCTTATATACTGTATAACAACCAGGTGATAATTATATAGAGGAGGAGCCTGATGATGTATGTACATTTATGGTATTATTTTATAATGTCATTTATATAATTATTGGCTAAAAAAATCAGTAGGAGTGAATATGCCACATGACACTACGTAAAGGGAAATGTGCTAATAAATGAAATGAAACATAATGCTTAATATTGATGTAATTTTCTCATGTTAATTATACTGCATAACTCTACAAATATTATGTGTTACTAGTAGATCATGAACTGCTTGCACTTTCAGGACACCTAAGTACAGCCTCATTTTTCAGAGAGTTCATTGTTTATCACATTGTTCTTTTCCTTTTGGTCATTGTGTTGTGTATCCTTCTATGTACTGATTTAAATTACCCCGTTGCTGCTCTTATGTCCCCCCCCCCCATAAATTTATGTGATGCAATAATAGGTAGCATGATGGAAGCAGAAAATAACTCATTTCACTGATGTTGTGGCTTAGTATGTAATATTTAATAACGAAATAAATAGAGTTTGCAAACTAACTTGATTGCTCACAATACACATGCACTTGCAAAGTGGGGGTCTTCGAAATAAATAGTACGGGTACATGCAAAAGCAAATATAAACCTTTCAGAATACATTAATTTGAATTGTTCACTTTGAGGAGAATATTAACGGTTGCCAAAGTATATATTAGTTAATTAATCATCTTCAGCAATCGTATGTACGTCAACAAAATTAAACGACAATTACCGTTTTAACCACTTGTCATTTCTTATATTGAACTTGTCTTCAGTTGTTCACAAATACTCAAATGTATTGCTTAACAACATGTTTGATTAGGTTTTATTATCGCCTTTGAAACTGTTAAATCTTGAAATTTATCATTGGTTGCATGAAATAAAATACCAGCAATTATTTAGCAGTTATCTCCCTTAGTACAGGAATATATTTTCGTTTGGATATAATTTAAGTTTGTTTTTTTAAATTCGAAAAAAAAGATGGATTTGAAGAATTACCAGACTGATAGCTATTTTAAAAAAGATATTAGGGGCAAAGAACAACGATTTTATTGTATTGATGTAATCCATTCAATCACTCCACCTCAAACTGTATAAAACTGTCTAGTGATCTTACTATTTCCCAGATGGGAGCCACGCGCCTGTTGTTTCGTCTATTTTTGTATTCTCGTACAGAAATGTCGGCCACAATGATGATAGTATTTGTAAGATTCTTCACCCGTGTTTTGTTTTTCTGTGATATCCTCGCAACTTCGTAATACAATTTTACACATTAAATAACATCAGAACGGCAGAGGTAGCGTTTATCTACAGAAATAGAAGGTACCGTTCGCTGCAGCACGAAGTAGTTTCACACTCATTTTGGAGTATGGGTTACGCTCATTATTGAAGACCATACTATGATTGTGACTATACAATGTAAAACAGCAATACACATACTATTCCTTTTCTTTAATTTGTGTTTACATATAATGTTGCATAGTCTCTCATGGTGATTTACATTCATATCCTATCTCACCAATGCAATATTAATTTAAATTCTGAAGTATTTGATGGTTTAAATCAGTAGAGTTCATTTAAAGACTCAAAGTGTTTAAAATAATAGATTTGATTTAATAAGCGGGTTATATTTCCCGTTCTGTTTAGAAGTCGTGTATTAATACCTATATGTGTATCACATTCTATGGGGTATGTGATTATGGTTGTACATACCATGGCTGTCGAAAAGGGAATGATCAGAATAGCAAAGCACTGCAATGAAAATTAGATTTAATTAATCGCTTCGTAAAATTTTCTTCAGTTGTTTTGTAACTCCATGAAGCTATGGTATATTCTGACAGTCTTTCTTCATTTTAATAAGCATCTATATACGTGTACAGAATACAAAGCATGTTGATACCAGCAGCTCGACTTCAGTATTTTTTCAAGCTACACATACCCATAGAATCCTAATGTAAATATCTATGAAGGACAGACCATACAATGGCCACGACAAAAAAAAATGAGGACAAAAAGATAAACAATGGTCAACATGACCTCGATTAAAGACAACTTGGGTTAACTCTGGTGCTCCGGCAGGGTAAATAGTCTCTGTCCCACTAACTAATTACCAATTTAGAAAATGAAATCCCAACCTAAAGAATTCTAAAAAAGAAGACTCTCTCTTGATTTCTTGATTATTGCGTTAAACCTCTTTAAAAAGTAAAGCAAAAAGTGCATTTTCTCAATGTGTCTTTTTAGATTGCATTGCAGCAACTGCCTCTTTTTCAATCTTTGTCGGGTTAACCAAGGATATTGTGGAATATGGAATTAGTGTTTTTTTCTTCCGATGCACACGGAGGACTACAGAGCCATAGGAGGACCGCTGGGTGTGATTCTGAATAATTAGTTGTTATGAGTAGCTTATTGTTCTGGTCATGGAATAAGCAGATTCAAAATAGTTTTCCCTTGTCATTATTATTTTTCATTTGTTTACAAATATATATAAAATATAAATATTTGTTAATAAATTTATTTATTTGATATTTTGTTTTCTTCATTTTTTTCGGGTTTCTTTTGTAGTATGGTTGCAATCTATAGCTATTTCAAACTGTTTGAAAAAAGGATCCTTCGACTTTGTGTTTGTGTTTTTTTAATATTTGCTTTTATTGTCTCTTTACATTCAATGTTTCAATATTACATATCGCCTGTAACATTGTTTGTATCACGAGTAGTGTCAAATTTTACTGTCCTCGTGTATGAACTTTTCACTCCTAGATTATGTGATTTCTAATTTCATTTTTTCTATTACAAAACTGAAATTGTTGTTCTTATATCATACTGGCCAGAGGTCGCCGTGGTCGTCATCGCATGGTAGATGAATTAACAACTACCTATTGTATCAGTGCCTATCACCACTAAAGCTGTGAGTTCGAATCCCGCTCATGGCGAGGTGGACTTGACATATTATCATAAAGTTTGATAAAGTTTGTCGGTGACTTACGGCAGGTCAGTGGTTTTCTCTTGGTACTCCGGTTTCCGCCACTAATAAAACTGACCGCCACGATATAACTGAAATATTGTTGAAAGTGGCGTTTAACACCATAACCCAAACCCCTAATCTGGAAAATGTATTAGAAATATGTGATTTTCATAAGAGAAATACAATTTATTCCTGGAGAATATTATAATATTATTTAATTTTCTTATAATAATACTAAACCTGAAGAAGAAACACAATGCATGTTTACTAACGTTGTGAGTTCGAATCCCGCTCATGGCAAGGTGTACTCGATACAATATTATGTGATAAGTTTGTCAGTGACTTGCGGCAGATCTTTGATTTTCTCCGGGTACTCCGGTTTCCCCCACCAATAAAACTGGCCGACACGATAACACTGAAATATTGTTGAAAGTGGCGTTAAACACCATAAACCAACCAAACAATACTGGTTTAACATGTGTATTTGTCTTGCTAAGTGTATTTGCATGGACAAGCTTAGTTAAGAATAATGAAAAAGAAACATAATTGCATATTTTATTAAAATATACATTAAGATCAATTACATATAAATATAACAAATCTTTATAAATTATTAAAAATAACAATTACATTCGATATGTATTTGAATACTTTCATGTTCATTATAACCAATACGCTTGTTTCGAATCATTTCCATTCCGTCAAAAACGTTTTATTTTCGTCTGCCAAACCACGTGATATTGATGGAATGTTAAGCACTGGACTTCCGATGTCAATGTACACAACAAAAACTCGAATCGATGAGTGGGGATTTTTTTTTACATTTTCGGTAAAAGACAGAGATCAATTAAATTATTTTATTTGTATCAAAGACTTCAATGCACAGGCAATTACTCTTTAAAATTAAATTTGTTTTATTTCTTTATTTACTGCTGTCAGCATTATGAAAGGAAAACTACTTGTCTTGATATATTACTCTTATCAGACAGACAGTGAGGTACCGAACACCAGTATTTACTCAGCTGTTTTCTTGGCGTCTCCATATTACAATTACTTATAATGTACCGCTTCTACTGATATGTTGAGGTTGTCACAGTAATAGCGTAGACACCGGAAGTAGTCTGCCTAACATTTCAGAAGTCAAGATACGAAAAAGACGGAACATGATCGGAATTGACATGATTCGAACAAGCGTATTGCATAGAATGGTTTTGAAAAAAAAATTAACAGCAAAAACAGGCCAGTTAATTTTTTTTTAGATAGTTTTAATGAAATTTATTTAAAAAAATAAATATATATGTGATGCTACACTTTAAAATCGTAATTTTTGCATAGTTTTTGCTATACTTATTATTAATATTAAGTATTTTACCGAAACATTTTAGGCCATTGGTTATGACGACCCTTAAAAGTTCATGATCAGGGGCCGTGTTAATGAAAGTATCCTAAGATATGTCCTAAGACATTTCTTATGACATATTTTAGGACACTGATAGAACTATCCTAGGACATGTCTGAGATTGTATATCAAAGCTGTCTTAGCACTATCTTCGTTTAGGATGTCCTAGACATAATCGTAAATATAAATACGAGCTGATTTGTGTAAAGATAGAATAATATAAATATAAATGCTACAAACATTAATGTGTTACGTAAAAGTTCACATAAAAAATAAAATAATAAGATTTATTCTGTTTATAAATTACATTGATTTAATTGTGATTTTTAGATAAGAAATGTATATAAACCTAATAAAATCTGATGATTATATAATAAAATAATATCAATGAAAGAGATGGTAAATTTTAATCAATACGTGTACTTTAAATTAAACTTTTAGCCAATTGAGCTGTTTTCAGGATGTCAACGTGTCACATCATCAGTTATTCAAAAGGGTTAAAGGATAAACACGTGCAGATTTTTTTTATATATTGGGAGTAAAACTTTGTCTGTCCATTATTTTGTACGTAACTGTTCAGTGTAATACATTATATACTTCTGTACCAAAATGAGCAGAAAAAGAGGCCCGAATCTTTCAGAATCCGAACTACAGATGATCCTAAAACACTCTTAGGACACTTATTTTGGTGTCCTAACTTTAGAATAAATTTTAGGACATATCACAATTTATGACACTTTCATTAACCCGACTTATGACTAAGATATGTCATAAGACCATCCTAAGACACGTCTTAGTCCTAAGATACCTTTGTTAACACGGCCCCAGATTGATAAATAGATAATACATTACCCGCAAAATAAATAATATACTAATATCTTCGAAATTTGATCATCCGTTTTTTTTTAGTCAATATTGTTACATTTTACTAAAGCTTCCTCTGGCGCAACGGTTAGTCTATGTAGATTCAGTTCGATCATTAGACATCACAATCCATGGCAACATTCAAGGTACAAAATGGCAATCGAGATTCGACATAAAAGTTTACAATACACGTTTTGTCCATATAGTTCAGATATTTCTTTAAGATTCAGTTCTTATTCAGCCACCGTTAATATATATATCTCCGTTTTATTGTTGTTGTTATCATTGTAAACTTGTATTGTACTGACTAGTCCAGTCGTATGACAAAAGTTTGTAATTCAGTTGTTACTGACCTTCAACTAAATATGTTAATTTCACGAAAGTCATATTGTACGATAAACTACCATACATGAACACAACACAATATCAAGTCGGGTTGTTGACGGGAACAGCGATTCATGATGCACAAAATGTTCTATCAAATCCCCAATCCATCTCTTCTGACCGTCGTTTTAAATGTTGTCAAATATGTTTCCTTCTGCCATTGAGGTCGGTATGATCAAATTCTTTTTAGCATATTCCGGTAAGTATTTATAACTGGTAATTCTTCGATTGCATTTTGGAAGACATTTTGGGAATAACATATCCCCTTCCCACTGCATCACTTTTCCAACACTTAACTTCTCAGCAAATGGTAATACAATCGACATTATTAGTCTCTGTATTACGCTGATTTCAGCAATTCAAGTGTTGGTAAGCTTTTGCGGTTTGTTTGAAAACAAAACCTGTAAACTAGGCTTATATACCTATATTATAATCATGTGCTAATTATACCTAAGCGAGGAGTTTGATGTATATACATATATGTCAGCATTATTCGCTGTCAGTAAAACTATTGACATATAATTAACAGAAGTAGATATATGTTAAACACTCTTAAAACTAAGTATATGTGTCATCTCGATAAACTTTCAGGAAAGCTTTGGGAACGACTATAGTTTTCATTTTATTTATAAACAAAAACAAAAACAAAAACAAAAAACAAAAATACCACACTGTCGGAACAGTTTCAATAGAACAATCGGAGAAAGATGCAAATTCGATACCCATAGCAGACAAATGAGCGATCGCTCACTTTCCTAGCTTGAATACTCACAACATTTACGACCGCATCTGAGATGACAATTACCTCCAGAGAGTGAAATTGAGATGACGATTAGCTCTAGAGGATGACATAGGGATGACAATTACCACCAGAGGATGACAATGAGATGACTATTACCTTCAGAGAATTACATTGAGATGACAATTAGCTCTAGAGGGTGACATAGGGATGACAGTTACCTCCAGAGGATTACAATGAGATGACTATTATCTTCAGAGAGTTACATTGAGATGACAATTATCTCTAGAGGGTGACATAGGGATGACAATTACTTCCAGAGGGTGACATTGAGATGACAATTACCTCCAGAGGGTGACATTGAGATGACTATTACCTCCAGATGGTGACAATGAGATGACTATTACCTCCAGAAGGTGACATTGAGATGGGTATTACCTCCAGAGGGCGACATTAAGATGACAATTACCTCCAAAAAGTTGACAATGAGATGATTATTACCTTCAGAGAGTTACATTGAGATGACGATTACCTCCAAAGGGTGACATTGAGATGACTACTACCTCCGGAAGGTGACAAAGAGATGACAATTACCCTCAGAGCGGGACATTGAGATGAAAATTACCTCCAGAGCGAGACATTGAGATAACAATTACCTCCAGAGGATGACAATGACATGACTATTACCTCCAGAGGTGGCCATTGAGATGACAATTATCTCTAGAGGGTGACATAGAGATGACAATTACTTCCAGAGGGTGACATTGAGATGACAATTACCTCCAGAGGGTGACATTGAGATGACTACTACCTCCGGAGGATGACAAAGAGATGACAATTACCCCCAGAGCGGGACATTGAGATGACAATTACCTCCAGAGGGTAACATTGAGATGACTATTACCTCCAGATGGTGATAATGAGATGACTATTACCTCCAGAAGGTGACATTGAGATGGGTATTACCTCCAGAGGGCGACATAAAGATGACAATTACCTCCAAAAAGTTGACAATGAGATGACTATTACCTTCAGAGAGTGACATTGAGATGACGATTACCTCCAGAGGGTGACATTGAGATGACTACTACCTCCGGAAGGTGACAAAGAGATGACAATTACCCTCAGAGCTGGACATTGAGATGAAAATTACCTCCAGAGCGAGACATTGAGATAACAATTACCTCCAGAGGGTGACATTGAGATGACTATTACCTCCAGAGGTGGCCATTGAGATGACTATTACCTCCAGAGGGTGAAAATGAGATGACTATTACCTCCAGAATGTGACATTGAGATGGGTATTACCTCCAGAGGGCGACATTAAGATGACTATTACCTCCAAAGGGTGATACAAAGCAAATTTGATTATTATAGTAGCACCAGACATATACGTGGTAAATCTGCCATGACCTCAAATTAAATATGACACATATTCTAACTTGTAAAATAATTCTTTCACACGTATCCTATTTCTGAACTGATAATATTTCAGAGGTGTAAATTGTAGGTTGTGATTTCTACGTTTATTTTGCATATCTGTGATTATCATAAGAAAACAAATATTTATTTCAGGAGTATACTAATTAATTCTCTCACAAAAATATAAATCCAGAATACGAAATACAATACAGTTTAATATTTATAATTGTTTTATTCTGTGTATATGTACTGATCTAGTGTTTTGTAAATCATTTGGTTGTGTTTTGTCTTTTTTATTTTGACCATTATTTGATCTGTATTTATTCACCCTGGTTTATAGAGGGGTTCGTGTTACTCGATCTTTAGTTTTATGTGTGTGCTTAGTAGATCGTCGTTTGACTTTTTGTTCTTTTTCTTTTGGTCATTGCATTGCCTGTTCATCTTCGATATACGTCTTCTGATATCTTCAAACTCTTCTTAGATAATAATAATGAAACAAATGGATTACGTTTCAATATTTTATTAAAATAGCAAGATTAATATCTAATAACAATAAATATCACAATTCTTGTAAATAATGAAAAACAATAATAATGAACATTAAGTATAAAACACTTTAAACGTTTTGATGACATTTATAATTAGAAAATACATTACCCCTAACAACACACAGAAATAATAAATTATTGTCTTCTAAAATCGATCGCCACTTATTACTTAATTTGTTACATTTCACTAAGCTTTCCTCTGACGCAACGATTCATCAATCTTCATTCAGTTTTAATCATTTCAATCATAAAAAAGTTTTATCTGACATCACAACTATCAGCAAGCTCCAAATTATTTCAGATTTTCCTTCGAGATTCAGTTCGTTTCGGTCACTTTTCATATAATCTATTCTTCTCCAGTCGCATGGCTTTTTCTAACGTTTGTAAATCAGTTGTTACTGGCCTTCAGCGATAATCATATTGCACGATTAAATGCCATGTATGAACACATCAGCGCAATTTGTTTGCCGGTTACAGTTATACACTATTCAAAAATTTTCTTTGAAATCGCAGTTTTTTCTGACTGTAGTGTTCAATCTGCATAAAAGTCTTTTCTTCAGACTTTGAGGTTGATACGACCAATGTTTGCTTTGGTACATTAAGGTAAATAGTGATCACTCTGGTAATTCGAATCCATTTTGGATCCTCATTCCTGGTTCCACCACTGGCAAATACAATCCCGAAGATTTTCTTGAGTATGAACAAGTACCTGTTGTTGCAAGGCTTCTTGGGAATAATATATCCCCTGATACTTCTTCAACGGCGAATTTCTCTGCAAATGGTAGTACTATCGACATCTTTTGTTTATTTCCTAGAATTCAGCAATTCAAGTGTTAGTAAGCGTTTGAGTTCTGTCTGGTAAGAATACCTATGGACACAGTCTTATATACTGTATAACAACCAGGTGATAATTATATAGAGGAGGAGCCTGATGATGTATGTACATTTATGGTATTATTTTATAATGTCATTTATATAATTATTGGCTAAAAAAATCAGTAGGAGTGAATATGCCACATGACACTACGTAAAGGGAAATGTGTTGTATTGTATCCTCGAACCTATTTCATCTCGGGTATAATTTCTTAAAAGCTTTGAGAAAAGCAACAATATATAAAAATGTATTTCTTTATTTTCTAATAAATGAAATGAAACATAATGCTTAATATTGATGTAATTTTCTCATGTTAATTATACTGCATAACTCTACAAATATTATGTGTTACTAGTAGATCATGAACTGCTTGCACTTTCAGGACACCTAAGTACAGCCTCATTTTTCAGAGAGTGCATTGTAAATCACATTGTTCTTTTCCTTTTGGTCATTGTGTTGTGTATCCTTCTATGTACTGATTTAAATTACCCCGTTGCTGCTCTTATGTTCCCCCCCCCCCGCCATAAATTTATGTGATGCAATAATAGGTAGCATGATGCAAGCAGAAAATAACTCATTTCACTGATGTTGTGGCTTAGTATGTAATATTTAATAACGAAATAAATAGAGTTTGCAAACTAACTTGATTGCTCACAATACACATGCACTTGTAAAGTGGGGGTCTTCGAAATAAATAGTACGGGTACATGCAAAAGCAAATATAAACCTTTCAGAATACATTAATTTGAATTGTTCACTTTGAGGAGAATATTAACGGCTGCCAAAGTATATATTAGTTAATTAATCATCTTCAGCAATCGTATGTACGTCAACAAAATTAAACGACAATTACCGTTTTAACCACTTGTCATTTCTTATATTGAACTTGTCTTCAGTTGTTCACAAATACTCAAATGTATTGCTTAACAACATGTTTGATTAGGTTTTATTATCAGTCGAAGAGTAGATTCGCAATTTAATTACTCTTCCGACCCGCTGAATATTTAAAAATCCAAGGGAGATAATCGTAAATATTTTCGGCTACATAGCGCTCCACAAACCCAAACAATTATACGTACTTGGGAAAACTACGCTTTTCTTCTATTAAACCAATGAAAATGATTGAAATATGATTAAAAATCACATTTATATTTATTAATGGTCATGATTTCAGTCTGGTATACAATCGGTCCGCGATAAATGTAAAAATAACGATTTTTCTTTACCTCGGAAAATCCTATTTTTTTTTCTCGCGTATGTTTACACTTTTTGCATCTAACAGAATAAAGTTCTAGCGTAGGAAAATATTAAAAAACTGGTTCCTTGGACAGAATAATATCTACGCTTCATTGGGTAAACGGGAACTTACATCACTCGTAACAGCTTAAGAAAAATAGTCCATATTCCAGCATCACCCAAACAAAGACAAACTCCTCCCATTTTGCTCGTAAAATCAATATTTACACATGTAAGCAATAAAATAACGGTAGGCATGTGAGGTCAAACACACTGCTTTGATGTACAATGCAAATTGTCTCGAAATTCGAAGCATTTATCCTGTTCTGTCAATCGTGTGGGTTCACAACTAGTGAACTACAACCCGAATGTATATGCACCCCATTTTCTGAAATATGCCAAGCAACAAGAAGGCAGTGTCAAAGTGTTATTGATCTAAATATTTGAATAGAATTGTTATTTGTAGATAAAGATCATCTTTTATTGTCATGGTATACATACTTTTATTTATCACTTTTAGTAATCGTACGTAAGACAACAAAATTAACTGATAATTACCTCTTTAGCACGTCTTGTATATTGAACTTTCCTCCAGATGTTATACAAGTATTAAATTTAATTGTTTCACAAAATGTTTGATATAAGTTTTCATATTGCCTTCTTTTTAATACTCCATGAAAAAGGTCACATAGACGGTTTATAGATAAATGACTATTACCTCCAGAAGGTGACATTGAGCTGACTATTACCTCCAGAGGGTGACATTGATATAACTATTACCTCCAGAAGGTGACATTAAGTAGACTGTTACAAAATATACCTCAAGAGGGTGGCAATAAGACGACAATTACCTCTAGAGGGTGACATTGAGATGACAATTACCTCCAGAGAGTGAAATTGAGATGACGATTAGCTCTAGAGGGTGACATAGGGATGACAATTACCACCAGAGGATGACAATGAGATGACTATTACCTTCAGAGAATTACATTGAGATGACAATTAGCTCTAGAGGGTGACATAGGGATGACAGTTACCTCCAGAGGATGACAATGAGATGACTATTATCTTCAGAGAGTTACATTGAGATGACAATTATCTCTAGAGGGTGACATAGGGATGACAATTACTTCCAGAGGGTGACATTGAGATGACAATTACCTCCAGAGGGTGACATTGAGATGACTACTACCTCCGGAGGGTGACAAAGAGATGACAATTACCCCAAGAGCGGGACATTGAGATGACAATTACCTCCAGAGGGTGACATTGAGATGACTATTACCTCCAGATGGTGACAATGAGATGACTATTACCTCCAGAAGGTGACATTGAGATGGGTATTACCTCCAGAGGGCGACATTAAGATGACAATTACCTCCAAAAAGTTGACAATGAGATGATTATTACCTTCAGAGAGTTACATTGAGATGACGATTACCTCCAGAGGGTGACATTGAGATGACTACTACCTCCGGAAGGTGACAAAGAGATGACAATTACCCTCAGAGCGGGACATTGAGATGAAAATTACCTCCAGAGCGAGACATTGAGATAACAATTACCTCCAGAGGATGACAATGACATGACTATTACCTCCAGAGGTGGCCATTGAGATGACAATTATCTCTAGAGGGTGACATTGAGATGACAATTACTTCCAGAGGGTGACATTGAGATGACAATTACCTCCAGAGGGTGACATTGAGATGACTACTACCTCCGGAGGATGACAAAGAGATGACAATTACCCCCAGAGCGGGACATTGAGATGACTATTACCTCCAGATGGTGACAATGAGATGACTATTACCTCCAGAAGGTGACATTGAGATGGGTATTACCTCCAGAGGGCGACATTAAGATGACAATTACCTCCAAAAAGTTGACAATGAGATGACTATTACCTTCAGAGAGTGACATTGAGATGACGATTACCTCCAGAGGGTGACATTGAGATGACTACTACCTCCGGAAGGTGACAAAGAGATGACAATTACCCTCAGAGCTGGACATTGAGATGAAAATTACCTCCAGAGCGAGACATTGAGATAACAATTACCTCCAGAGGGTGACATTGAGATGACTATTACCTCCAGAGGTGGCCATTGAGATGACTATTACCTCCAGAGGGTGAAAATGAGATGACTATTACCTCCAGAATGTGACATTGAGATGGGTATTACCTCCAGAGGGCGACATTAAGATGACTATTACCTCCAAAGGGTGATACAAAGCAAAGTTGATTATTATAGTAGCACCAGACATATACGTGGTAAATCTGCCATGACCTCAAATTAAATATGACACATATTCTAACTTGTAAAATAATTCTTTCACACGTATCCTATTTCTGAACTGATAATATTTCAGAGGTGTAAATTGTAGGTTGTGATTTCTACGTTTATTTTGCATATCTGTGATTATCATAAGAAAACAAATATTTATTTCAGGAGTATACTAAATAATTCTCTCACAAAAATATAAAACAGGAGTATGAATACAATACAGTTTAATATTTATAATTGTTTTATTCTGTGTATATGTACTGATCTAGTGTTTTGTAAATCATTTGGTTGTGTTTTGTCTTTTTTATTTTGACCATTATTTGATCTGTGTTTATTCACCCTGGTTTATAGAGGGGTTCGTGTTACTCGATCTTTAGTTTTATGTGTGTGCTTAGTAGATCGTCGTTTGACTTTTTGTTCTTTTTCTTTTGGTCATTGCATTGCCTGTTCATCTTCGATATACGTCTTCTGATATCTTCAAACTCTTCTTAGATAATAATAATGAAACAAATGGATTACGTTTCAATATTTTATTAAAATAGCAAGATTAATATCTAATAACAATAAATATCACAATTCTTGTAAACAATGAAAAACAATAATAATGAACATTAAGTATAAAACACTTTAAACGTTTTGATGACATTTATAATTAGAAAATACATTACCCCTAACAACACACAGAAATAATAAATTATTGTCTTCTAAAATCGATCGCCACTTATTACTAAAATTGTTACATTTCACTAAACTTTCCTGTGACGCAACGATTCATCAATCTTCATTCAGTTTTAATCATTTCAATCATAAAAAAGTTTTTATCTGACATCACAACTATCAGCAAGCTCCAAAATATTTCAGGTTTTCCTTCAAGATTCAGTTCGTTTCGGTCACTTTTCATATAATCTATTCTTCTCCAGTCGCATGGCTTTTTCTAACGTTTGTAAATCAGTTGTTACTGGCCTTCAGCGATAATCATATTGCACGATTAAATGCCATGTATGAACACATCAGTGCAATTTGTTTGCCGGTTACAGTTATATACTATTTAAAAATGTTCTTTGAAATCGCATTTTTTTCTGACTGTAGTGTTCAATCTGCATAAAAGTCTTTTCTTCAGACTTTGAGGTTGGTACGACCAATGTTTGCTTTGGTACATTAAGATAAATAGTGATCACTCTGGTAATTCGAATCCATTTTGGATCCTCATTGCTGGTTCCACCACTGGCAAATACAATCCCGAAGATTTTCTTGAGTATGTACAAGTACCTGTTGTTGCAAGGCTTCTTGGGAATAATATATCCCCTGATACTTCTTCAACGGCGAATTTCTCTGCAAATGGTAGTACTATCGACATCTTTTGTTTATTTCCTAGAATTCAGCAATTCAAGTGTTAGTAAGCGTTTGAGTTCTGTCTGGTAAGAATACCTCTGGACACAGTCTTATATACTGTATAACAACCAGGTGTTAATTATATAGAGGAGGAGCCTGATGATGTATGTACATTTATGGTATTATTTTATAATGTCATTTATATAATTATTGGCTAAAAAAATCAGTAGGAGTGAATATGCCACATGACACTACGTAAAGGGAAATGTGCTAATAAATGAAATGAAACATAATGCTTAATATTGATGTAATTTTCTCATGTTAATTATACTGCATAACTCTACAAATATTATGTGTTACTAGTAGATCATGAACTGCTTGCACTTTCAGGACACCTAAGTACAGCCTCATTTTTCAGAGAGTGCATTGTTTATCACATTGTTCTTTTCCTTTTGGTCATTGTGTTGTGTATCCTTCTATGTACTGATTTAAATTACCCCGTTGCTGCTCTTATGTTTCCCCCCCCCCCCATAAATTTATGTGATGCAATAATAGGTAGCATGATGCAAGCAGAAAATAACTCATTTCACTGATGTTGTGGCTTAGTATGTAATATTTAATAACGAAATAAATAGAGTTTGCAAACTAACTTGATTGCTCACAATACACATGCACTTGTAAAGTGGGGGTCTTCGAAATAAATAGTACGGGTACATGCAAAAGCAAATATAAACCTTTCAGAATACATTAATTTGAATTGTTCATTTTGAGGAGAATATTAACGGCTGCCAAAGTATATATTAGTTAATTAATCATCTTCAGCAATCGTATGTACGTCAACAAAATTAAACGACAATTACCGTTTTAACCACTTGTCATTTCTTATATTGAACTTGTCTTCAGTTGTTCACAAATACTCAAATGTATTGCTTAACAACATGTTTGATTAGGTTTTATTATCAGTCGAAGAGTAGATTCGCAATTTAATTACTCTTCCGACCCGCTGAATATTTAAAAATCCAAGGGAGATAATCGTAAATATTTTCGGCTACATAGCGCTCCACAAACCCAAACAATTATACGTACTTGGGAAAACTACGCTTTTCTTCTATTAAACCAATGAAAATGATTGAAATATGATTAAAAATCACATTTATATTTATTAATGGTCATGATTTCAGTCTGGTATATAATCGTTCGCGATAAATGTAAAAATAACGATTTTTCTTTACCTCGGAAAACCCTATTTTTTTTTCTCGCGTATGTTTACACTTTTTACATCTGACAGAATAAAGTTCTAGCGTAGGAAAATATTAAAAAACTGGTTCCTTGGACAGAATAATATCTACGCTTCATTGGGTAAACGGGAACTTACATCACTCGTAACAGCTTAAGAAAAATAGTCCATATTCCAGCATCACCCAAACAAAGACAAGCTCCTCCCATTTTGCTCGTATAATCAATATTTACACATGTAAGCAATAAAATAACGGTAGGCATGTGAGGTCAAACACACTGCTTTGATGTACAATGCAAATTGTCTCGAAATTCGAAGCATTTATCCTGTTCTGTCAATCGTGTGGGTTCACAACTAGTGAACTACAACCCGAATGTATATGCACCCCATTTTCTGAAATATGCCAAGCAACAAGAAGGCAGTGTCAAAGTGTTATTGATCTAAATATTTGAATAGAATTGTTTATTTGTAGATAAAGATCATCTTTTATTGTCATGGTATACATACTTTTATTTATCACTTTTAGTAATCGTACGTAAGACAACAAAATTAACTGATAATTACCTCTTTAGCACGTCTTGTATATTGAACTTTCCTCCAGATGTTATACAAGTATTAAATTTAATTGTTTCACAAAATGTTTGATATAAGTTTTCATATTGCCTTCTTTTTACTACTCCATGAAAAAGGTCACATGGACGGTTTATAGATAAATGACTATTACCTCCAGAAGGTGACATTGAGCTGACTATTACCTCCAGAAGGTGACATTGATATAACTATTACCTCCAGAAGGTGACATTAAGTAGACTGTTACAAAATGTACCCCAAGAGGGTGGCAATAAGACGACAATTACCTCTAGAGGGTGACATTGAGATGACAATTACCTCCAGAGAGTGAAATTGAGATGACGATTAGCTCTAGAGGGTGACATAGGGATGACAATTACCTCCAGAGGATGACAATGAGATGACTATTACCTTCAGAGAATTACATTGAGATGACAATTAGCTCTAGAGGGTGACATAGGGATGACAGTTACCTCCAGAGGATGACAATGAGATGACTATTATCTTCAGAGGGTTACATTGAGATGACAATTATCTCTAGAGGGTGACATAGGGATGACAATTACTTCCAGGGGGTGACATTGAGATGACAATTACCTCCAGAGGGTGACATTGAGATGACTACTACCTCCGGAGGGTGACAAAGAGATGACAATTACCCCCAGAGCGGGACATTGAGATGACAATTACCTCCAGAGCGAGACATTGAGATGACAATTACCTCCAGAGGGTGACATTGAGATGACTATTACCTCCAGATGGTGACAATGAGATGAATATTACCTCCAGAAGATGACATTGAGATGGGTGTTACCTCCAGAGGGCGACATTAAGATGACAATTACCTCCAAAAAGTTGACAATGAGATGACTATTACCTTCAGAGAGTTACATTGAGATGACGATTACCTCCAGAGGGTGACATTGAGATGACTACTACCTCCGGAAGGTGACAAAGAGATGACAATTACCCCCAGAGCGGGACATTGAGATGAAAATTACCTCCAGAGCGAGACATTGAGATAACAATTACCTCCAGAGGGTGACATTGAGATGACTATTACCTCCAGAGGTGGCCATTGAGATGACTATTACCTCCAGAATGTGACATTGAGATGGGTATTACCTCCAGAGGGCGACATTAAGATGACTATTACCTCCAGAGGGTGATACAAAGCAAATTTGATTATTATAGTAGCACCAAACATATACGTGGTAAATTAGCCATAACCTCAAATTAAATATAACACATATTCTAACCTGTAAAATAATTCTTTCCCACGTATCCTATTTCTGAACTGATAATATTTCATAGGTGTAAATTGTAGGTTGTGATTTCTACGTTTATTTTGCATATCTGTGATTATCATAAGAAAACAAATATTTATTTCAGGAGTATACTAATTAATTCTCTCACAAAAATATAAATCCAGAATACGAAATACAATACAGGTTTAACATTTATAATTGTTTTATTCTGTGTATATGTACTGATCTAGTGTTTTGTAAATCATTTGGTTGTGTTTTGTCTTTTTTATTTTGACCATTATTTGATCTGTGTTTATTCACCCTGGTTTATAGAGGGGTTCGTGTTACTCGATCTTTAGTTTTATGTGTGTGCTTAGTAGATCGTCGTTTGACTTTTTGTTCTTTTTCTTTTGGTCATTGCATTGTCTGTTCATCTTCGATATACGTCTTCTGATATCGTCAAACTCTTCTTAGTTAATAATAATGAAAAAAATGGATTACGTTTCAATATTTTATTAAAATAGCAAGATTAATATCTAATAACAATAAATATCACAATTCTTGTAAATAATGAAAAACAATAATAATGAACATTAAGTATAAAACACTTTAAACGTTTTGATGACATTTATAATTAGAAAATACATTACCCCTAACAACACACAGAAATAATAAATTATTGTCTTCTAAAATCGATCGCCACTTATTACTTAATTTGTTACATTTCACTAAACTTTCCTGTGACGCAACGATTCATCAATCTTCATTCAGTTTTAATCATTTCAATCATAAACAAGTTTTTATCTGACATCACAACTATCAGCAAGCTCCAAAATATTTCAGATTTTCCTTCGAGATTCAGTTCGTTTCGGTCACTTTTCATATAATCTATTCTTCTCCAGTCGCATGGCTTTTCCTAACGTTTGTAAATCAGTTGTTACTGGCCTTCAGCGATAATCATATTGCACGATTAAATGTCATGTATGAACACATCAGCGCAATTTGTTTGCCGGTTACAGTTATACACTATTTAAAAATGTTCTTTGAAATCGCAGTTTTTTCTGACTGTAGTGTTCAATCTGCATAAAAGTCTTTTCTTCAGACTTTGAGGTTGGTACGACCAATGTTTGCTTTGGTACATTAAGATAAATAGTGATCACTCTGGTAATTCGAATCCATTTTGGATCCTCATTGCTGGTTCCACCACTGGCAAATACAATCCCGAAGATTTTCTTGAGTATGTACAAGTACCTGTTGTTGCAAGGCTTCTTGGGAATAATATATCCCCTGATACTTCTTCAACGGCGAATTTCTCTGCAAATGGTAGTACTATCGACATCTTTTGTTTATTTCCTAGAATTCAGCAATTCAAGTGTTAGTAAGCGTTTTAGTTCTGTCTGGTAAGAATACCTCTGGACACAGTCTTATATACTGTATAACAACCAGGTGTTAATTATATAGAGGAGGAGCCTGATGATGTATGTACATTTATGGTATTATTTTATAATGTCATTTATATAATTATTGGCTAAAAAAATCAGTAGGAGTGAATATGCCACATGACACTACGTAAAGGGAAATGTGCTAATAAATGAAATGAAACATAATGCTTAATATTGATGTAATTTTCTCATGTTAATTATACTGCATAACTCTACAAATATTATGTGTTACTAGTAGATCATGAACTGCTTGCACTTTCAGGACACCTAAGTACAGCCTCATTTTTCAGAGAGTGCATTGTTTATCACATTGTTCTTTTCCTTTTGGTCATTGTGTTGTGTATCCTTCTATGTACTGATTTAAATTACCCCGTTGCTGCTCTTATGTCCCCCCCCCCCCCCATAAATTTATGTGATGCAATAATAGGTAGCATGATGCAAGCAGAAAATAACTCATTTCACTGATGTTGTGGCTTAGTATGTAATATTTAATAACGAAATAAATAGAGTTTGCAAACTAACTTGATTGCTCACAATACACATGCACTTGTAAAGTGGGGGTCTTCGAAATAAATAGTACGGGTACATGCAAAAGCAAATATAAACCTTTCAGAATACATTAATTTGAATTGTTCACTTTGAGGAGAATATTAACGGCTGCCAAGGTATATATTAGTTAATTAATCATCTTCAGCAATCGTATGTACGTCAACAAAATTAAACGACAATTACCGTTTTAACCACTTGTCATTTCTTATATTGAACTTGTCTTCAGTTGTTCACAAATACTCAAATGTATTGCTTAACAACATGTTTGATTAGGTTTTCTTATCGCCTTTGAAACTGTTAAATCTTGAAATTTATCATTGGTTACATGAAATAAAATACCAGCAATTATTTAGCAGTTATCTCCCTTAGTACAGGAATATATTTTCGTTTGGATATAATTTAAGTTTGTTTTTTTAAATTCGAAAAAAAAGATGGATTTGAAGAATTACCAGACTGATAGCTATTTAAAAAAAGATATTAGGGGCAAAGAACATTTATTGTATTGATGTAATCCATTCAATCAGTCCACCTCAAACTGTATAAAACTGTCTAGTGATCTTACTATTTCCCAGATGGGAGCCACGCGCCTGTTGTTTCGTCTATTTTTGTATTCTCGTAAAGAAATGTTGGCCACAATGATGATAGTATTTGTAAGATTCTTCACCCGTGTTTTGTTTTTCTGTGATATCCTCGCAACTTCGTAATACAATTTTACACATTAAATAACATCAGAACGGCAGAGGTAGCGTTTATCTACAGAAATAGAAGGTACCGTTCGCTGCAGCACGAAGTAGTTTCACACTCATTTTGGAGTATGGGTTACGCTCATTATTGAAGACCATACTATGATTGTGACTATACAATGTAAAACAGCAATACACATACTATTCCTTTTCTTTAATTTGTGTTTACATATAATGTTGCATAGTCTCTCATGGTGATTTACATTCATATCCTATCTCACCAATGCAATATTAATTTAAATTCTGAAGTATTTGATGGTTTAAATCAGTAGAGTTCATTTAAAGACTCAAAGTGTTTAAAATAATAGATTTGATTTAATAAGCGGGTTATATTTCCCGTTCTGTTTAGAAGTCGTGTATTAGTACCTATATGTGTATCACATTCTATGGGGTATGTGATTATGGTTGTACATACCATGACTGTCGAAAAGGGAATGATCAGAATAGCAAAGCACTGCAATGAAAATTAGATTTAATTAATCGCTTCGTAAAATTTTCTTCAGTTGTTTTGTAACTCCATGAAGCTATGGTATATTCTGACAGTCTTTCTTCATTTTAATAAGCATCTATATACGTGTACAGAATACAAAGCATGTTGATACCAGCAGCTCGACTTCAGTATTTTTTCAAGCTACACATACCCATAAAATCCTAATTTAAATATCTATGAAGGACAGACCATACAATGGCCACGACAAAAAAAAAATGAGGACAAAAAGATAAACAATGGTCAACAAGACCTCGATTAAAGAAAACTTGGGTGAACACTGGTGCTCCGGAAGGGTAAATAGTCTCTGTCCCACTAACTAATTACCAATTTAGAAAATGAAATCCCAACCTAAAGAATTCTAAAAAAGAAGACTCTGTCTTGATTTCTTGATTATTGCGTTAAACCTCTTTAAAAAGTAAAGCAAAAAGTGCATTTTCTCAATGTGTCTTTTTAGATTGCATTGCAGCAACTGCCTCTTTTTCAATCTTTGTCGGGTTAACCAAGGATATTGTGGAATATGGAATTAGTGTTTTTTTCTTCCGATGCACACGGAGGACTACAGAGCCATAGGAGGACCGCTGGGTGTGATTCTGATTAATTAGTTGCTATGAGTAGCTTATTGTTCTGGTCATGGAATAAGCAGATTCAAAATAGTTTTCCCTTGTCATTATTATTTTTCATTTGTTTACAAATATATATAAAATATAAATATTTGTTAATAAATTTATTTATTTGATATTTTGTTTTCTTCATTTTTTTCGGGTTTCTTTTGTAGTATGGTTGCAATCTATAGCTATTTCAAACTGTTTGAAAAAAGGATCCTTCGACTTTGTGTTTGTGTTTTTTTAATATTTGCTTTTATTGTCACTTTACATTCAATGTTTCAATATTACATATCGCCTGTAACATTGTTTGTATCACGAGTAGTGTCAAATTTTACTGTCCTCGTGAATGAACTTTTCACTCCTAGATTATGTGATTTCTAATTTCATTTTTTCTATTACAAAACTGAAATTGTTGTTCTTATATCATACTGGCCAGGGGTCGCCGTGTAAGTTCGAATCCCGCTCATGGCGAGGTGGACTTGACATATTATCATAAAGTTTGATAAAGTTTGTCGGTGACTTACGGCAGGTCAGTGGTTTTCTCTTGGTACTCCAGTTTCCGCCACTAATAAAACTGACCGCCACGATATAACTGAAATATTGTTGAAAGTGGCGTTTAACACCATAACCCAAACCCCTAATCTGGAAAATGTATTAGAAATATGTGATTATCATAAGAGAAATACAATTTATTCCTGGAGAATATTATAATATTATTTAATTTTCTTATAATAATACTAAATCTGAAGAGGAAACACAATGCATGTTTACTAACGTTGTGAGTTCGAATCCCGCTCATGGCAAGGTGTACTCGATACAATATTATGTGATAAGTTTGTCAGTGACTTGCGGCAGATCTTTGATTTTCTCCGGGTACTCCGGTTTCCCCCACCAATAAAACTGGCCGACACGATAACACTGAAATATTGTTGAAAGTGGCGTTAAACACCATAAACCAACCAAACAATACTGGTTTAACATGTGTATTTGTCTTGCTAAGTGTATTTACATGGACAAGCTTAGTTAAGAATAATGAAAAAGAAACATAATTGCATATTTTATTAAAATATACATTAAGATCAATTACATATAAATATAACAAATCTTTATAAATTATTAAAAATAACAATTACATTCGATATGTATTTGAATACTTTCATGTTCATTATAACCAATGCGCTTGTTTCGAATCATTTCCATTCCGTCAAAAACGTTTTATTTTCGTCTGCCAAACCACGTGATTTTGATGGCATGTTAGGCACTGGACTTCCGATGTCAATGTACACAACGAAAACTCGAATCGATAAGTGGGGATTTTTTTTACATTTTCGGTAAAAGACAGATATCAATTAAATTATTTTATTTGTATCAAAGACTTCAATGCACAGGCAATTACTTCTTTAAAATTAAATTTGTTTTATTTCTTTATTTACTGCTGTCAGCATTATGAAAGGAAAACTACTTGTCTTGATATATTACTGTTATCAGACAGACAGTGAGGTACCGAACACCAGTATTTACTCAGCTGTTTTCTTGGCGTCTCCATATTACAATTACTTATAATGTACCGCATCTACTGATATGTTGAGGTTGTCACAGTAATAGCGTAGACACCGGAAGTAGTCTGCCTAACATTTCAGACGTCAAGATACGAAAAAGACGGAACATGATCGGAATTGACATGATTCGAACAAGCGTATTGCATAGAATGGCTTTGAAAAAAAAATTAACAGCAAATACAGGCCAGTTAATTTTTTTTGAGAAAGTTTTAATGAAATTTATTTAAAAAAATAAATATATATGTGATGCTACACTTTAAAATCGTAATTTTTGCATAGTTTTTGCTATACTTATTATTAATATATAGTATTTTACCGAGACATTTTAGGCCATTGGTTATGACGACCCTTAAAAGTTCATGATCAGGGGCCGTGTTAATGAAAGTATCCTAAGATATGACCTAAGACATTTCTTATGACATATTTTAGGACACTGATAGGACTATCCTAGGACATGTCTGAGATTGTATATCAAAGCTGTCTTAGCACTATCTTCGCTTAGGATGTCCTAGACATAATCGTTAATATGAATACGAGCTGATTTGTGTAAAGAAAGAATAATATAAATATAAATGCTACAAACATTAATGTGTTACGCAAAAGTTCACATAAAAAATAAAATAATAAGATTTATTCTGTTTATAAATTACATTGATTTAATTGTGATTTTTAGATAAGAAATGTATATAAACCTAATAAAATCTGATGATTATTTAATAAAATAATATCAATGAAAGAGATGGTAAATTTTAATCAATACGTGTACTTTAAATTAAACTTTTAGCCAATTGAGCTGTTTTCAGGATGTCAACGTGTCACGTCATCAGTTATTCAAAAGGGTTAAAGGATAAACACGTGCAGATTTTTTTTTTATATATTGGGAGTAAAACTTTGTCTGTCCATTATTTTGTACGCAACTGTTCCGTGTAATACATTATATACTTCTGTACCAAAATGAGCAGAAAAAGAAGCCCGAATTTTTCAGAATCCGAACTACAGATGATCCTAAAACACTCTTAGGACACTTATTTTGGTGTCCTAACTTTAGAATAAATTTTAGGACATATCACAATTTATGACACTTTCATTAACCCGACTTATGACTAAGATATGTCATAAGACCATCCTAAGACACGTCTTAGTCCTAAGATACCTTTGTTAACACGGCCCCAGATTGATAAATAGATAATACATTACCCGCAAAATAAATAATATACTAATATCTTCGAAATTTGATCATCCGTTTTTTTTTTGTCAATATTGTTACATTTTACTAAAGCTTCCTCTGGCGCAACGGTTAGTCTATGTAGATTCAGTTCGATCATTAGACATCACAATCCATGGCAACATTCAAGGTACAAAATGGCAATCGAGATTCGACATAAATGTTTACAATACACGTTTTGTCCATATAGTTCAGATATTTCTTTAAGATTCAGTTCTTATTCAGCCACCGTTAATATATATATCTCCGTTTTATTGTTGTTGTTATCATTGTAAACTTGTATTGTACTGACTAGTCCAGTCGTATGACAAAAGTTTGTAATTCAGTTGTTACTGACCTTCAACTAAATATGTTAATTTCACGAAAGTCATATTGCACGATAAACTACCATACATGAACACAACACAATATCAAGTCGGGTTGTTGACGGGAACAGCGATTCATGATGCACAAAATGTTCTATCAAATCCCCAATCCATCTCTTCTGACCGTCGTTTTAAATGTTGTCAAATATGTTTCCTTCTGCCATTGAGGTCGGTATGATCAAATTCTTTTTAGCATATTCCGGTAAGTATTTATAACTGGTAATTCTTCGATTGCATTTTGGAAGACATTTTGGGAATAACATATCCCCTTCCCACTGCATCACTTTTCCAACACTTAACTTCTCAGCAAATGGTAATACAATCGACATTATTAGTCTCTGTATTACGCTGATTTCAGCAATTCAAGTGTTGGTAAGCTTTTGCGGTTTGTTTGAAAACAAAACCTGTAAACTAGGCTTATATACCTATATTATAATCATGTGCTAATTATACCTAAGCGAGGAGTTTGATGTATATACATATATGTCAGCATTATTCGCTGTCAGTAAAACTATTGACATATAATTAACAGAAGTAAATATATGTTAAACACTCTTAAAACTAAGTATATGTGTCATCTCGATAAACTTTCAGGAAAGCTTTGGGAACGACTATAGTTTTCATTTTATTTATAAAAAAAAAAAAAAAAAAAAAAAAAAAAAATACCACACTGTCGGAACAGTTTCAATAGTACAATCGGAGAAAGATGCAAATTCGATACCCATAGCAGACAAATGAGCGATCGCTCACTTTCCTAGCTTGAATACTCACAACATTTACGACCGCATCTGCTGAGTTGGCGTTAAACAACAATCACTTACATGTAAAAAATTAATATCTTACTTCTTCCGTTTTGATGCGTTTTCTATGTAAGACAAGCCATAAAGACAGCTGCGCGTGATCTTGTCTTACATCGCATTGTCAGCCAATCAAATCGGCCGAGTATAATCAACGGGAAACTACGATAGTGTCAGATTGAAAGCCATATTTACAACAATACACAAAAATAATTAAAACGCCTACCTTGCAAACTTATTTTAGTTACATTTTATCAAAATTGAAGCGTACACGAAACCAAATGACGTCTGATCTTTACGTTTTAAACTGGAAGTCTTCATATGACGTCATGTTGTTAATGTACCAAAGACATCAACAACATTTCGCGGAATTTTAATTTGTGTGATTTTTAAACCAGGAATATGCAAGAATACATTTTTATGTTCAGTATTGCATTGAGGAATTATAATGATTAAACGGTTCTTTTCAGGAGTTCATGCATGTGTACACGGGGTCGATGCACTCACAAACTTTACATAAGCGTCCTTCTCTCCTAGCACGTGGTGATCTAGTTTCGGAGCCGAAATGTAAACATTGTTAAAAACGGAAGAAATAGGTTCTTACATTCGTCTCTATTGAAGATCTGGGATTTCTTCCACTCGTGTGAGAAATTATACGTCTTTTCACTCGTTCCGCTACGTTCCACTCGTGAAAAGACGGAATTTCTCACACTCGTGAAAGAAATCCCAGATCTTCAATAGAGACTCGTGTAAGACCCTATTATTCTTACAAACTTCTAAGGATATCATTGGTTTAAAGTGATCACGTGGAAACCGTGTATACAGTAGATTTTTAATACACGGTTAGTATTAGAGTTGTCTCCCCTTTTTCTTTCAAAACAAAGGATACGTTGAACAACGAGACACCGGCGCGTTTCACCCTGACAACAGACGTTGAAAATATAAACAAACGTATTAATTTTTTTAAATATTACAATAACAAATTAATTGACCCAAGTAAGTTTGTCCCTAAATGTTGGTTCAATGACTTGACCAGTGTAACATTCCACAACTCACCAAATATTGTTATAGCGACACATATAAATAACTTACACACAACACAAATATTACATAGACCTATTTATTAGTTTTGATGCAATTACAAAAGCTGCGCTCTCGCCCCATATGAAATTTATTGACCCTGTATATATCGTATTAGGTCCTTAGTACACTGTAACTTATAGTACAAGTCTAGGTAACAGCTGGAATTATGTACTAAAACAAGATAATTTAAGCAATCACTGGACAATTATATAATCCACTAAACATTTACTGTTAATTTTTCAAATGGTAATTGGGTTATGATGTTTTATAGTATAATTTGGCAACAAAAGTACATTTCTACATTTCCAGGAAATTCTAAATTACGGCAATTGAGATAATAGCTTTTCTTAACAATCATAATGAGTTTATGAAAACAATTACAGGACATGCGCAGTTAATCCAGTCACAACACAATAATCATATCAATACTTGTAATATCATACCAGTAATATCATACCAGTAATATCATACCAGTAATATCATACATACCAGTAATATCATACCAGTAGCTGAAACAGCTATATTTCACATCCTAAAGCATAATATAAAGAACCTCATATTTTATTTTTTTTCGCCAGATTTCAATGAAACCTTGAAATTTGTCGTTGTTGTAATTTAGAAAAAAAATCAGTTCCGAATTCTGCAGTGGCGAGTTTTTTTTGTTTTGTTTTTTTGTTTGTTAAGCAACAATCATTCACTCACTCACAAAATTGACCACATCGCATATTCGAAATAGGTGGTATGGCTACATCTTAGAACAAATATAAGCTTATAAGAATATCTTAATTTTGAATTGTTGATGTTGAAATGCAGGCATCTTAAAGGTTATGATAAAATGAAAATAAAACACACCCTCGGAAGAGTTCTTAAAGCCAATCGAAAAATTGCAGAAACTGAGACAAAATCGATACCAACACACATGCATGACGCTCATTTTCCTTTCACTGACACTTAGAAAATAGCAGACTTAAGCTATTTTTTTTGGGGGGGGGGGTATCCAGGATTTGAAGCTAGGGGGGAGGGGCACACTTAATAAAACTGCGCTGAGCGGAGCGAGGCGCGAACATTTTTGAGGTATTTCGTGTGAAAAATCACGATTTTACGCCAAAAAATCATATTTTTTTCAATTGCCGAGGGAGGCGCGAAAATTTTTGAGGTATTTCGTGTGAAAAATCAAGATTTTACGCCAAAAAATCATATTTTTTTCCAATTTTAGGGGGGGGGGGGGGGGGGAGGGGGGTGCGCCGGGTGCGCCCCCCCCCCTGAATCCGCCCCTGGTATCCAAACCTTCCCTGTTGGTGAAATTTGTGCGGTGGCTTATATAACTATATTTTTCAACTTATGTACGACAACAATATGAAGTGACAAGGACACCACTGTTAACACGTTTTATCGTATTTTGAACTCTTCTCCAGGTGTTGCATCTAGTTATGTCCCTTAGTTCATAGTATAGTTTTGCTTTTAGTTCGAGACAAAATAATGACTTGTTCATATAAATGTTATATATACTAAAGTTGTGAAATATGTGAACATTTTAATCAGTGGAGTTCATTTAATAGATTTAAAAATGTTTAATGAAATACTTGGTTTATGTAAATAAGCCGATTATTTTTCCCGTTCTATTTAGGATAGAATGTGTCGTGTCGTAATATCACATTCTATCCAATGGGGTGTGTAATGCGTTGACTTTGGAAAAAGGGGGGTGTTCAGAACCGCATTGCACTTCAAATAATATTAGATTTAACTAATCGCTAATTGCAACAATTACTTTCATTTTGGCTTGAAAATGCATGGTGATCTGGTATATATTTTTTTTTTTTTTTTTACATATTTTCTCTTTTTTATAATGAAAATCTGTTGGCATAAGACACAACTAATGGTACCGGTCGCCCTACTTCAGTGAATATGATAGGCTACACATATATTATAATCCTCAAATAGCATGTCCATTCTTTAAATGTTGAAGAGTATTCGATATGATAATTCATTCAATAAATCATTTGAAATTATAAAAAATGTAATGTTAAAATAATGGTGTGGTGTTATAACCAAATTAAACAAAAAGCCAAAATGTCCTCAAATTGTCATTTTCCCTTTTTAAAAGTAAAATAAAAAAAAAACCCGACGACTAATACACATACAAGGAGAGGTGAAATATTTGCAAAAAACAAATAAAAACAAATTATATATAAAAAAGGGTAATTGAGATATTCTGAAACATACATTTTTGGAGATATTCTGAAACATACTTTTTTGAGATTTTCTGAAGCATACTTGTTTGGTCATTACCATTACAAAATTATTACATCATTTAAGAATTGAATGCATTCTTTTGAAGTTTCATTGGGGTATGAAAGCGTTGACCGAAGTACACTTTCAATGAAGCGCAGTAGCAGCGCTTCATGTTGAAAATGTAGTTCGATCAACGCTTTCATACCCCAATGAAACTTCAAAAGAATGCATTCAATTCTTATAATTATATTTAAATCACACCAAAATTTAATATAGTTGAATTTTTCGTTGTGAATTTTATTTGTGTTAGATTATTTGCTGTTGGAAATTACTACGCCATTGATTGTTTACATCTGACGTCGTCATGGAGGCACGTGAAAGTTCGAATTTGAGTTTCATTGGGATGTGAAACATCTCTTTTATAATCATGTGCCCACTTCATAACCAATCATATTGTAACATTTCAATGAAAAACGGAAGTAATGTAATTATTACTAATTATTCAGGGAAAAAAATTATCTGCCTAAAATAATATGAAAAATACTCTGAAACTCATAATATTTACCTCGAATTTTTTTTTAATTTCATTGTATTTTATCGTAGTTATTTTAATTATTTCATCAGAAACCGCTGAAGAAAACAGTTCTCGCATTGATGAATTTCCGTTTTTTTTTATTTTGATGCAACAGCTGCTTCAAGTTCCTAACCATTTATCCACAGATATTGTAAAATAGTAATTTACTGTTTCTACGGCATAAATGTAGGATGGAAGAGATAGAGAAAGCGGGATGTAGTGTTCTGGTCATGAAAAACACTCGTTTTAAATCGATTCTCTCGCCATGACAAATTGTATTTTTGTGTGGAATAAATTTGACTTATTTGATATATCGGTGTTCTCCTTTCTCATGTCTTTTGTAGTATGATTGCAAATATATATATATTTTCATAATCTACGAAAATGATCCGAAAAACAATCTTTTCATTGCCGCATTCTGAATTGATTAACCTTTCCGAAAATGACTTACTATATCATTTGCAACACATCGAATGCCACTAGTTCATCAGGGATTTCTTACCCAAGGTCACACCTCATTTTCAGTTGTTTAATCTAGTTTTCTGTGCATTTGTTTGTCTTTTTGCGTGTTGTTGTTGTTGTCTTTTGTCCATTGCATTATCTGTCCTTATTTGATTTACGGCTTCTGACTAACCCTATGTTATCTTCAAACTTTTCACAATTTCCATGTTACACATCACATGTATGTATTAATGTTTCCATCTCTACAATTCTACGTTTAGAATGTCCTCATGGAGTTCGCTTACATTTTCACACAATGTATGTTCACGCCAAATTGGTACAAACTTATTTCTATCATTCTAATATCAACAAATGTGGGAACAAAACCTCCACACTTGTCGTATTTCCGAACTGTTAATATAATATAAATTCCAGAACAAAAACACTTTCGCATGGTAGCTGGATATCATAGCATGACAAGTGTTAATTGTGTTCTGTCCTTCAATTTACGTTTTCTTATTACCCTTTGATATCTTCAAACTCTTCTCAAGTTTTCCAGAGACATGACCGTGGCTGATTGTTTTGCCAGTCATGTTTTTATAGCTATCTGATCTCTCCTCTCCATATTTAGTCTGGTAGTCACGATATAGATGAAATATTGATGAAAATAACGATGTCAACCACGTAAATAACTGAATGCATTTACTAATCTGTAATTATCAGATGAAAAATAATATTTATTACGGGAGAATATCGTAATATTATTTAATTCTCTGATAATAATACTAATATTGATGACGAAAAATAGAGCATGTTGTTTCTAAACAACAATAACTTTCTTACACTGTGGATTGGTATGGATAAAATTATGTACTAATAATGAAAAAAATATGATTTACTTTTCAATATTTTATTAAATTGTAAACATTAACATCAATATAATAATAAATATAACAATTCTTGTAAATAATGAAAAACAATAATAATGAACATTAAACATGAATTTGAACACTTTAAACGTTTTGATGAAATTTATAAATATAAAATGCATTACCCGTTATATAACACGTATACACAATAATAAATTAATGTCTTCAAAATTCAGCTGTCCAATCATTACTTAAATTGTTACATTTCACTAAACTTTCCTTTTGGCACACAACGGTTCATTAATCTAGATTCAGTTCTAAAAAGTTCCATCATCATACATAAAAATCCATAACAAGATTCAAACTGTAAAATTCCAATCGAGATTCTTCATAAAAGTTAATAATACAATGTTCTGTCACTATATTTCAGACTATTTCTTTGAGATTCAGTTCTTTTCAACCACCTTCCATATAACTCCGTTTTCGGTTACAACAGTAATTTTGTACTGCCTATTTCAGCAACAATTGTAAAGTTTGTAAATTCTTTCTTATTGGCTTTCAACGAAATGTTTTTATTACGAAAGTCATATTGCACGATAAAGCACCATATATGAACACAACAATACAATGTCAAGTCGGAAGGTTTGACGGGAACACTGGTACACGATGGAAAAATGTTCTTTCAAATCCGCAATTCATCTTTTTTTTGTCCATAATTTCGATTCTGAACAAAGGTTGTCTTTTCCAGGTTTTGGGTTTGACACAACCATGTTTCGTTTGGTATCTTACAGTCTGTAGGTTAAGACTTTGGTAACCATTCATATTCTTTTTGTATCTTCATTGATGATGCCATCACTCCAAAGTCAAATTTTGAACTTGTGTTTCTAGAGAACATACATGTTCCTGTGGTTGTAACACTTCTGGGGAATAATACATCCCTTGTTACTTCTTCAACGACGAATTTCTCAGCAAATGGTAATACTATCGACATCTTTTTTGTAATTTTCGTAGAATTCTGCAACTTCAACTTTGTAATCGTTTGAGATTTGTTATGAAGAATACCTATGAACGACGACGTTTAAATACTGTTTTAAAACCACGTGCTGACTATATATGGGCGGAGTTTGTGGTTTTTATAGTATTTTAAAAATCCAATGAGAGACGAGACATGCCCATTATGAAGTCATATTAGCTAACAATGAAAGGCTGTAGTGAAGTACTTGTATGAACAAACTTCCGACTGTTTTCTTTGTTGTCAAGATATAAATTGAAGAACCAATGAGAGCTGGTAAATCTTACTGTGAATTAAAAAAAATAGAAATGGATATCTTCCGGTGAACAGGTAGATTTATCTACCTGTCGTGGTGTGTTGCATTATGTTACCTGCGATCAAATTGATTAAATATACATGCAGATCAGATGTTACACATATATAGTAGTATATTAATTCATTCATACTATTTATTATAGGATTTAAATCCCCTAATGTATATGTTAAATGATAAAACACACGACAACACATAACTGTATTACATATTTGGAATATTCTAGAGTTATGGAATATTTTAATGATGTAATTTCAATATACTTTCTCCTTTCGTTTTTTCATCACTTCAAACCATGACGTCCATATTTTCTACATATGTTTCAGGGTGTGTTCTTACCGATTTACTGAAATTATTCCCAAAAGCCGAATTCGTATAAATCAATAGAAGAAAAATATCTGAAATGGAATTCTCTTTTAAAGTATAATGGTGTTTTTTGGTTAGATATAACTATTATTAATTCATATGAAAAGCATGCCAATCAATCAATTAATCAAATAAAATTCTAATAATATAACAGTTGATTAAAAATACACTGGAATGGATTGTGAAATTAAATTTCTATCATAATGATTATTCGTGTTATACCACTTTTAGTTTGATAAATTCACTGATTTAAAATGCAGACTAAATATGTAACAATTTCATACAGTTCTTTAAAAAAATATCGACGTCAGCGAATTTAGGAACCCTCGAATAGATGAATTTCCAGAACACAGGAAAATTAGAAAACGCGATTTTCGCTGCATGTACATGTAACAAATAAATCAATAAAGCAGTAAAACCATTAAACAGAATATTACGGCGATTAAACAGGGATCCATCGGTGATCCAACAAGGTCATGCATTGGAAAAAAAGAGACTATGATACTAAGGATATATTGATTGTTGGTTGATTAACGTCCAGTGGTAATACTACATTCAGTGAGGATGAATGTTACCAAGGAACAGAACAAAAACAAAAGTAAAAATACACATTTTCATTGATGAGTAAGATATTGAAAGAGAAAATTCTTTATTATTCCCCATTCTTCAATTTTGTCCAGTACAGGTTATCAATATTAAATATGATGTATATTGTTAATAATTAATGACAAAGTTTTTTAACCTCATGAAAAAAGACATAGTTCTGTTGAGAAATGTTAAAAATAATCATGTATTTATCAAACTATTAATCGTACACCTATACACATTCTCACAACATTCACACAAGTCACAATGACATGCATTTAGTTTTCTATACTTTTGTAAATACTAAAACGTGTGCAGGTAAAAAACCTGTAACATCAATAAATATATAATTACGAAACTTACACATTAACTAATAAAACGATTTTTTATTCGTTGCAAGTAGGAAAAGGTTGAATGGGTCGTTATAAAAAGTGAGAAAAAAAAAATGACGACAGAGGGGAACTTTCTGGAAAACAAAATTCTTTCGGTCAATTTTAAAATCCTTCAATTTATTTGGTATTTTTCCACTATTTACATTAGTTAACGGATCTAGATCTCACTACCAGTATATTTCTCATTTTGTTTTATTAACTGGTGTCCTGTCTGAAATTGCTTATACTAAATGAACTTTCACAGGAAATTCATAATAACGCAACAATTCAAGACAAGAGTGTCCCTCGTAATGCTCGTATATTCCTTGACCAACACCAATAGCTTCTACAACTATCCACAATGGCAATCAGAGTTATTGTCAAGATGTGATACAGGGGCCACCGTGGTCGTGGTCATATGGTATTTGGATTTACAACTACAAATGCAATCGGTGCCTATCACCACTAACGTTGTGAGTTAGAACCCCGCTCAGGCGAGGTGTACTCGATACAACATTATGTCGAAAAAGTTTGTCAGTGACTTGCGACAGGTCGGTGGTTTTCTCCGGGTTCTCCGGTTTCCTCCACCAATAAAACTTACCGCCACGATATAACTGAAATATTGTTGAAAGTGGCGTTAAACACCATAAACATAAACCGAACCAAAATGTGATGCAATTCTGGTAACAAATAATTTTTTATGATATAAAGCGTTCTGTTTCTAGTAGTAATATCGAAGCCCTTTGGTGTGCTCACTCCCAATACATTAAACAAATGTTGGCTTTCAAAATCTTTTGACTTTGAGCATACATGACTAAGTTTATTTAAAAAATGCGTCGTCTGTGTTACATCTATGTACTATGCTGGAATAACGCTACTAATTAATTGGAAGTTGACTTTTGGAAAAATGAGGTCATCACTTGTGCAATAAAACTTTGTTTTTTATTTTCCTTCCTTGTCATTTTCAAGGTGAAGGTTAAGGAAAAAACCAGAATGTTAGGTGTCAGTAGTGTCATATGGATAGATGTGAATGTTCGTCTGGCAATATTAATGGCGGTTTTGTGAAAATAAAAAAAAATGGTGTGAAGATTAACAATACTAATACTTTTGATATTGTATTTTAATGAGATTGTTAGATCAATTACACATGGAATATTTCTATTAATGAATGTCTGTGTAAATCTGTCCTTTGTCTACGAAAGAAATGAATACGGATGTGATACATATTACGCGATGACAATATTCATATATCAATTCCATCTGATATTTCACCTTTCCTATGAAACATTGGTCTGAATTAGAGAAACCAAAGCGTTGATTGGTTGTGATTATATAAATATCTAGCAAAGTTATGGATTTAAGCGAATTCAAAAGCGACGGACAGTGAGCTCGACGTCATACGAAGTGTGAAATATAGAAAGACAAGTCAATAACAGTTTACTTGTTATATAAAACAATACATTTTTACTCCATATGTTGAGAAAAATCAGAGTTCATTGTAACTGTAACTGACCTTACTGATGATTTAAAAAAAAGATTGTATGAAATGTATCTATAAGCAAGAAAGTGCTAGTGCTACCGACTAGTGGCGGCTGTACGACATTGCAGATTTGGGTCAGGTTTATAGTGTTTTATACCACTTTCAACAATATTGCAGTTATATCGTGGCGGTCAGTTTTATTGATGGTGAAAAGCGGAGTACCCGGAGAAACCACCGATCTGTCGCAAGTCACTGACAAACTTTAATGTCAAGAGGACGCCTTGGTTCAGTAGCTTCCTTGTTAGCAGCAAACTTCTACCAAGGAAATCCTGATAGGAACCACAAGCGCCGGAATATCGTATCAGCTGAGAGATATATATTCAATATGCAGGTGCTGCTGGCATGTTGCTACATATAAATGGAAAGTTCACAATGGGAACATTGAAATCATTTCTTTTGTCGTAAAGTTTCGTTCATAACCGCCCCTCACTGTCAATTTCGAGGTGTAGATCAAGGTAAGAAGCAGACCTATCTGTATCTATGATATCCTTTATTTCAAGCTTAATGGGATAGATGCGATCAACTAAATCACCAAACCCAGAATTATTTAGTGAAAGAACATCTATTTAGCGGAACGTGAAATTAAAGGATCGGGCTAGCTTCTTTTCGTTTTTCTTGAGAACCACCTGTATGGAGTCTGTCTCATACGAATAAAGGAACAGATCGGCGAGCACAGTTTGTACCCATGGTAATGCCGACTGTCTGTTGAAAAATACGTCCACCAAACATAACACATTATGTTGTCAATCAAAATCTCGAAGGATATCAGTTTCAGATAGCTTTTTGGAAGAATCAGAGTGTTTTATCTTACAAAATAAAATCTGTCCTTTCCGAGCACAAGGCATTTGTATCTACGTTGGCCATTCTTTGTTATGGAACACAGTTGGACCAACTCCCTTAATCTGTTCCTCAGCTTAGAGTGAGGAATAGACGTGTAAAGGGTAGATAAGTCAAATGTTTTAATGCTATTGCAGGAGAAGAGGGACCTAGATTGTATGTTCTCGAACATATCTTTAGAGTTCTTCAAAATCCACATCTGATTCAGACCACCCCAGTAGCTAGTGTCACAGTAACTTTGAAGCCCGGTTTTGACTGCCGATAGAATTCATGTTAATAATTTGGTAAGAGGTTTCGTGGAGCACTTGGCAGACCCAGCAATATAATGCTGTTTGAAAGGACACCTATGTAATTTAGGAGTCCAGTAGCCCTTTTCACAAAAATTCTTACGATAGAAAATTGCCGTAAGTGTAAAACTAAACTTAAAAAGTGTTTCACAAAAATACTTACGATAATCTTAAGTGTAAAAATAGTCCCAACTTTACGGGTAAAACTACCCTGTCGTAAGTGTAAAATATCTTTTATCGTAAGTGAAAAAAATAGAAAAAAGATGGACGATGCATTGGCGCTTCGGCTTGAAAATAAGAGAGCAATTCACCGTTAGCGCATTTTCTCTGACCGTATGACAAACCTCATTACACATATTGATAAATGTTTATTGAAATAAATATGGTTTAATACAAACAGACGCTACAAATGACATTTTTGTTTACTCCTTTTTGGCGTGACTAATAACAGAGTCTAAACGATGCATTCCGTACATTTACCTTTACATATCAACTACCATATGACAAACAAAATCAGAATAATTCTTTTAATTTTAGATTTCAAATTGGGAACGGTCGACAATCGAAAAGACCTCTTGCAAATTTGGGGAGATTTCTTCTTTTTCATTATTTGTTTTCTTGATAAAAACAGGAATACGGGATTTGCTTCTAAACATCTACTCCGCTTACAAAAGTTTTGTATGAACAGCCGCCATAGGACTGGAAGTTTCTGGATCCAATAATATCGTTTCGATATTGCCTTTATATTGGTAATATAATTGATTAATTTCTAGCAACTTCGATGATCATCGAACACTCTGGCAATACATAGACACATCTTAATTTGGGTTATCTAAGAAAAATCGGGATAAATTTTCATCAGTAAAAGAACAAGCGTTTAATTTGATGTGGGATGGGATTAATTGGAAAAGGGAGGGGGGGGAGGGGATATTTTGCTGAAACACAAACGACCAAATGAAATATCCAGCATGGGTAATATATATGAATAGGGTTTGTGTTCGAGCTCCCTTAAAAAAGACTTCTACCAAAAGTGATCACGTGTGGATGATGACGAATAACTCCAAGTAATGACAAATTTTATAGATAATTATAATTTACATGCATAAGTAACTTTCCTTTATACGAAAATCATACCCGCTCATATGTTGTGGAGTTATTGTTGACCAATTCATATATTAGATAAATATTCAATATAAACATACAAACACAGTCTCATACTCAGATTTGATTACACAAGGATGTAAATGCCAACTGGTTTTACAAAACTTTTGCAATATATGTGCATCATAACTTCTTGTCACTTGTGATGTTCAATCGGACGGCTTGCTTTTGTAAATGCAGACGAGATAGGAGATCCGTTGTTATGGTGACATCATAACATAAAAACCGCTTATAAATTAGTGCCGGAATGTTTTATAGAATGTGTTTATTTTAAAAAAGGAATTTGTATGAGTATATTCTCTGAGACTGTCTGTGATAAAGGGGCCTATTTTCTGAGAAATCAATACAAAGACATTGTTCAATGAAAATGAAACTAGGTTGCTGAGGAAGATAGTTTATGGTGTTTAACGCCCCTTTCAACAATATTTCAGCTATATCGTGGCGGTCAGTTTTATTGGTAGAGGTACGTGGAGAAAACCACAGAGTTGTCACAAGTCACTGACAAACTTTATCACATAATGTTGTATCGAGCACACCTAAGGAATAATTTGTTATCGTAGGTGTAATGTTAGTCGTAAGATTAAAATTTGTCGTAAGATAATCTTTGTGAAAATGACTTAGTAATTGTCGTAGGATTAATCGTAAGTGAAAAAGTTAAGATTATACTTACGAAATTTTGTGAAAAGGGCTACAGTAGATTGATGGTAGATCCAGTTCTTCATCGTTGGTTGAAATTACAAAGGAACATAAGAAAGATCTATTACTGTCCAGGATTTTCTCTTTCGTAAGTGTCGTCGGGGTATATGCAGTTACGATTGGCACAGCGTTCGCTTTCTCTCAAATCATCTATTGTTAGTTGCCTATCGTAATATTTATCTTGGCGATTGTTGGTACAAAGCAACCCAAGCTATTGCATAGCATCCATATTTAATGTACAATGAAGAATTTAATAGCGCCCGTTTGTTCTATTAAGCCTACTAGAAAGTTTATAGTATACGAACTTTAATAGAAGTTTGTAGAACATAAATAATTGACTATTCATTGTACGAGTACTAGTAAGCGTCAATTTACGTTTAGTAATGTCGTTGCATCTCAGTCCAGGTTTTTATTGCTACTGCTGGTCATCGTGATTACACAATACCTGATATTGGGTGCTAACAAGATGTGAAGTATTATAATCTAGATTGTAATTGTATATACTCTCCCATATAATTGATATTCTTTATTTCACTTATTTTGTTTGTCTGTTCAGCATATGATTTCTGGCACATTAACCTATAATAGGTCTGTGTGTCATTCACTTGTTTTGTTTTGTCTGTTCAGCATAACATTTCTGGCACAGTAACCTATAATAGGTCTGTGTTTCACTCACTTGTTTTGTTTTGTCTGTTCAGCATAACATTTCTGGCACAGTAACCTATAATAGGTCTGTGTGTCACTCAATTGTTTTGTCTGTTCAGCATGACATTTCTGGCACAGTAACCTATAATAGGTCTGTGTGTCACTCAATTGTTTTGTCTGTTCAGCATGACATTTCTGGCATAGCTACAGATAATCGGCCTGTGTGTCACTCACTTGTTTTGTCTGTTCAACATAACATTTCTGGCACAGTAACCTATAATAGGTCTGTGTGTCACTCACTTGTTTTGTTTTGTCTGTTCAGCATAACATTTCTGGCATAGTTACAGATAATCGGCCTGTGTGTCACTCACTTGTTTTGTTTTGTCTGTTCAGCATAACATTTCTGGCACAGTAACCTATAATAGGTCTGTGTGTCACTCACTTGTTTTGTTTTTTCTGTTCAGCATGACATTTCTGGCATAGTTACAGATAATCGGCCTGTGTGTCACTCACTTGTTTTGTCTGTTCAACATAACATTTCTGGCACAGTAGCCTATAATAGGTCTGTGTGTCACTCACTTGTTTTGTTTTGTTTGTTCAGCATAACATTTCTGGCACAGTAACCTATAATAGGTATGTGTGTCACTCCCTTGTTTTGTCTGTTCAGTATATGATTTCTGACACAGTAACCTATAACAGGTCTGTATGTCACTCACTTGTTTTGTCTGTTCAGCATGACATTTCTGGCACAGTAACCTATAATCGGTCTGTGTGTCACTCACTTGTTTTGTTTGTTCAGCATAACATTTCTGGCATAGTTACAGATAATCGGCCTGTGTGTCACTCACTTATTTTGTCTGTTCAGCATACCATTTCTGGCTCAGTAACATATAATAGGTCTGTGTAGCACTCACTTATTTTGCTTTGTCTCTTCAGCATAACATTTATGGCACAGTAGCCTATAATCGGTCTGTGTGTCACTCACTTGCTTTGTCTGTTCAGCATAACATTTTTGGCATAGCTACAGATAATCGGCCTGTGTGTCACTCACTTGTTTTGTCTGTTCAACATAACATTTCTGGCACAGTAACCTATAATAGGTCTGTGTGTCACTCACTTGTTTTGTTTTGTCTGTTGAGCATAACATTTCTGGCACAGTAACCTATAATAAGTCTGTGTCTTTCACTTATTTTGCTTTGTCTGTTCAGCATAAGATTTCTGGCACAGTAACCTATGATCGGTATGTGTGTCCCTCACTTATTTTGTTTTGTCTGTTGAGCATAAATGTCTGGCACAGTAGCCTATAATAGGTCTGTGTGTCACTAATTTGTTTTGTTTTGTCTGTTCAGCATAACATTCTTTCACAGTTACATATAATCGGTCTGTGTGTCACTAGCTTGTTTTGTTTTGTCTATTCAGCATATGATTTCTGGCATGATTACCTATAATCGGTCTCTGTGTCTCTTGGTTTGCTTTGTCAATTTATGCTATCATAGCTGGCACAGTGACCTATTATCGGTTTTCTATGTCTAAATTGTATTTTCTTTACCGATTCAGATTATTATTTGTTTAGACAGAGTTTGATGACTCCTTTAAGGGGTATTATACCCTTCGAATAGTTGACGGATGTCCATTTTGGAGATTCGCAGACATGTGAATGTCACAAAGGCAAGAAATCAAGGTGAAGACCACGACCCAGATTTTAATCTTATATTAATATTCAAAATAACTGTGGAAGTGTTAAAGGTACAGAACATGTGCTAGACATGGCTTTGCATTTTTGACCAAAAGATATTGATGAAACTCTAAAAGATTAATTCCATAAGGCAATTCATGATGCATTTGTAACTGTTATTGGCTTGATTGATTTGATTGTTGGTGTTTTAACGTCACTTTCAGCAATATTTCAGCAATATCATGGCGACCAGTTTTAGTGGTGGAAGAAGCCGGAGTATCCGGAGAGAATCACCGATCATGGGCAAGCAACTGGTAAACTTTATCACTTGCGGCTGCGAGTCGAATGCACCCGTTTTGTAATTTACAAAGCCGGGTGCGAACCCACGCCGTATTGGTGATAGGCTTTTATGAGTTGCTAGGTAATCCAACTACCTGACTCATTGAGCTACCCGGGCCCTTCTGTTATTGGTCAAAAGTAAAAAAGTGAAGAAAAAGTACAGTAAATTCTAGACATTAATGAATCACTCTTTGAGGATGACAATTAAGGGCTAATAAGGGTAATAACAAAATTACCGAACTCCGAACAATCTTACAAAGTGAAAGTCAAAACTCATAATTATATAAACAGACAAAATCAGTCAACAACCGGAAAACTGTGAAAACCGTAATGATCCTAACTTGGTAGAGGCATTTCTAAAGAAATGGTGGGTTGAATCAGATTTTAAGGCGCCAAACCTCCCGCTCTCATTACGGTTCATAAGTTCCGGCTGTCACTATAACAGTATTTAAATACAGGAACAAAATAGGTAAAATAGTTGTCAAAGCAGTACCATATTCGGTGACGTAAATGTCAAAAATATTTTTACGTCACACATTGACAAAAAAAATATCCTTGACATTTTTTGACTTCTTTATCTTTATACATTTTCACTATATGAAAATGTCATCATGTGTTTTAAAGATTGCCGAAAGGATGCGAAATCAATGCACATCAAATCAATTGTTTGGAACTTCTCGGGTGTTACCCCTTTCGTATTTAAATAAATGCATGTTTGTGATTGGACAGCAAGAGATGAATATACTGTAGGTCATAAAACACCATTCAATAGTTATGGAATAATTGACTTTATGTCTTAATTAAAATTATTTTCCTGTTTATATATGACCTCAGAAGGCCTGGATATTCCCGAGGCTTACATACATTTAATACACACATAACAATACATATAGTCTTAATTGACTTTGTAGTTAGTGTTACAATAGTTTGTTCATGTTCATTAGTTACTTGCTCTACTTTTGCATATTTCTCGTCGTTCATAGACATATATACAATTAGGTTGTCTTCTGATAAGAGAAAGACCTTTATTAGATTTTGACACATTTTTCTATTGAAACGTTAACATTGGTCTCCACCTAAGGTTAGTACAATTATCACAAACGAAAACTGCTATCAATCGAAAGGGTAAAAGTAGAGAACAAAAGAAAAGGGATAGATTTATGATGCAAAAACATATTAAAAAGTCAGATATAGAAAAAATATAGGAGTGAATCTTATTGAAACATTAAGATTGCTCTACATCTAAGGATATTAAATGTCATCAATAAAAATAAGTTCTAAATATGAGGTCATCGCCGTCGGAAAATTCCCACCAGTTTCAGCCACGAGTAAAGACATAATCATGGAAGCTATACAACAGTAGCAAGCAACCAAATGTTTACCAACTGTGTTTCGTTATTCATTGCTCGTTGTTTTCGGGAAGGGTTTAATTTCATTTTTATTGACCACCGTTTTTCCTGTAATCTTCTTAACGAAATCAAATACTGTTCTAAAAATAAACGTCTATGCCCATTTTGAACACGTGAGTGATTGGGGTGGTGTGATACATGATATGCTATCTCCACGCTCTTAATATATAATAAAAACGTAGATATCTAATTTAGTGCACACGATGTGTTTCTGGAATAACCTTCATCAGGTGACGCTCAAAGTCTAAGTATTTGAAAGCCAAATAATTTTAAAATCGTTGAGAGCAAAAAAACCGAAATGAAATTTAACATTGTCCAACCACTTTTAGGTAGTTAATTAAACCTTAAGTATACATGAAGAAAATTGATAAGTATATCCCCCCTATTTTAGGACAAACGTTATTTTCGATTTTCAATATTATCATGACTATATAAATTGGATTGTGTAACAGTTATTATGAAAAGAAAGCTTAAACAGTGATGGTGATTCATTCCAACTATATCAACAAATCAAACACTCATCTCAAACTTAACTGATGGATGCATTCGTTAAGCAAATAAGTAAGAACTTATACAAAAAACAAAATTAACACATAAAGGAATATATTAAAGATTGGGCTGTGTTTATCGTTGGTCTTAGCAGTTTCGTAGTTACAAAGCTTATTGGGGGATGACGAATCAGACAGAGTACGATCTAGACAGTGTTAACGAAATGACTTGTAAACCTTCAGGAGTGTGGTAGGTGTCTGAATCCACCTTATAGTGTATTGAGTTATGATAATCCTTTGAGTCTTTTGGGCAGATATCATCAATTTAAATCTTTAGTTAAAAGTGAATTTAACTGTTGTTTTTATATCTGTAATACTGTAGAAATTAATTCGCTTACACAAATGTACAATGAAAAACAATCTCTTCAAACTCTTTTCATGTTGAATTTCCATTATATCCTTGTTTACTGATCCTCCGGGTTTTTTTTGTCGGTGGGGTTCATGTTGTTGAGCTTTGTGTTTGTGTATTTACTTTGTTTGTCTTCGTCCTGTGTCTTGTTTGTCCAATGTTGCCCGTGTCCTTGGATAGTCCATTTTTGAGATAGTCCATTTTTGAGATAGTCCATTAGTCCATTTTTGAGATAGTCCATTTTTGATTGTCCAAACATTCGTACATACACAATGACAAAACCAAGTTTTTTATTTATTACTTGAACTCTTGTTCTAATGTCATGATTTAAGCTGAAATAATATTTTTACATGGTTTTAAACAACGACCAATCAAGCAAACCCTACCTGGCTATGTCTACATACCTGAATGCCAGTATTAAGGTGCGCTTACACGGTCAATTTGTCTCTTCAAATTCGCTTTAAGATTTTGCTGCTTCAATAAATATTTTGAGAGTCTAACCACGTCATCAAGCACGTTTGATAGGGCCGTCCAAATATTGGAAATACCAGGACAATCCAGAGAAACTGGTAACATAGGGAACAAAAGACGAAGAAACTCAAAACAAAAACACAACACGGTTAGACTGTACTGTCAACTTTGTGTTGCAGGTGCATAGGTTAAGATTGAAGCAAATGTGAAGAAAACATTTGATAGTGTAAGCGCCACCTATAAACACGTACACTTATATATTAATAGAGTTATTACTATTTCTGTAGACTCTTCAGTGTCGTTACTGATATCATGAAAGTAAAAAAATAAGTAATGGGAAGAAAAACATACTTTTAATCAGGATATATGATATACTGATATAAGATAATTTCTGAAATTATTTTATTTTCGCATACTTCAAACCTTGTAGAAATGAGTAATAATCCCACGCTGTCTGTAGTATTTTTTTCTGATGTTGATTAAAAGCTTAAATATCTTAAACTGTAAATTTCTAAAATACATCTAGGTTGGGTATAATTATGTATGGTCACTCAAAAATTCAAAGTATTTAATTCCAGATTAATTGATGAGTCGCTTATTATTAGTGGATTTTACGCTACATTTGATAAAGACCCCCCTTGTCTATTAGTATGTTTAATATCCACTTAAGAAGTAAAGTACAAAGTTCACATTCCACCACTAAAGTACTAAACATGTCCACTAAGTACTAAACATGTCCACTTTTATAAGAGGTCAATACTAACATTTGTAAACGCGCTTTTATTTTTATATCTTTGTGGTCATGATGGTTATATGCAATTATTGTGTCAATATATTGCACTCAAAAGAAAAACAAGATTATTCATTCCATTGGTTAACCTGTACTTAAAGGTAGATTATCATAAACATTAGTCAATTGGATACAATATTAGAAAAAAAGTTAATGATAATTCACAGACTCCTATGAGTTACATATTATATATACTTCCAATCATCTAACATTGCAAATAAACGAGTTCAAGTCCTTGAGAAAAAAAATAGTTCCCGACAGTGTGCGTTTTTTGCCTGCATTTTATTCTCCGATTCCATAGGGATGTCGCAGACAACTAGGATGATTTATAGTAGATACATGTTTTGATCCTAGGTTTTATTGTATGATTCATTTCTGCATTATTGAATGTTGATTGATTGATTGATTGATTGCTACTGAGTGTCTTGCCACAAATAGTTCATGCATATTCAGGATGAAAACAATATTGATAATATCTGAATTATATAGAAATGAGGAGAGAATAATGCAACTATCATGGAAAAGTATAGGGCGTTGGGTAGGGACGAAATAATTTAACCTTTTGTAGCGGCTACAACGCGCTTATTACTTTTTCTAAATCTATAAATGTGTTCTTTAAAGTGCAAATCGCGTGGCACTCTGCAAGCACGACATACACTATGATCCATGGCGTTATCGAATTCCTCAGAATTTTTTTTGTGTAATTATTTATATGTCCACATTTCAAATCTGGCCTTTATTTGACAGAATTCTGAATGATCCTCATGTGCAATCGACGTTGTAATGAAATGAAGAAGAAAAAAAAAAAGAAAAAAATAAAAATAAGAAAAAAAAATAAAATAAATAAAATAAAAATAAAAATACCACACTGTCGTAACAGCTAAGAATGTTGAAAAATCTAAAGCATACGTACATATTATTTAGTTAATATTGATAAGAACCTAAGAAATGTAAAGAATTTTACAAATATGTGATTTACTGCTCCATAATATGTTTTTACTATGTATGTTACATATATCCTTTAATGAGAGTGGTATTATAAGCATAAAACTATTTAAAGGTACAACAGAAATGTGGGGGATTAATGACACCATTTTTAGGTTTAATTCTCCAAGGCTATAAATTTCACAGTTTTAATTTCCTTACTAATAGATTGTAGGAGTAATTCTTTGACAATACAAAAAGTATTTTTAATGCACGTCCTTTATTTCATCAAACCAAATAAATTTGGGATAGGAATTGTATTAAAAGAATTTGCTGATTTTTTGTTTGTATGTTTTTTTTCTGTGTTTTTTAAGGGTTAGTACTTAAATACAGATATTGTCCATGAATAAAGAACTGAAAAATATAATTGATACCCTACATTTCAAATTATTTTCTAGTTCGTCATTTCATTGTAATGTTTAATATGGTTAAATTATTAAATCGAAGACAGCAGACGACACCCATTATTAATTGCTTCTAAAAGGAATATCAAAATCATTCTTGCGGAATATCAAAAACATTCTTGCGGGTTCCGGCCCAAAGAACGTTAGAAAAGCAATTAAGAATTTATGTTATAGGTCTATTTTATTTTAATTATAGTCCATTTTTAAAAAAAATTGCTTATATTTTTTATTTGCATAATGCATGACATTACAACATAGAAAAAACATCATAGAAACAATTATGTAGGGCATTAGACCCACATTGTTTAATTTGATTTTGTTAGTGCTGCTCGATATCAAATAGTCGAGAATCCAAACATCATATGGAATTTACATGAATAATATTGGCGTTTCCTGACTTAATAACTTACAGAGTTTGGTTTATGCTTGAGTAAAGCAACGGATGCCTCTGACCTAATGGAAATCACATGAATTTACAAGTTTTTGTAATCGTGAGGAAATGAACTCCATGAACTTTCATGCATACACGTAGTACTTGCGACTCGTGACTAAATAATCTACATGGACATGCAGTTATACTGCAATAAATACAATTATTGACCAAATACAGCAGCATGAATTACGTATGCCTCTACTAAGCGTATCAAGTCTCTGGATTCTTGCGTCTGATGTAGAGCGAAGCAACAATATACGTTGTTCGAACAGGGAACACGTCGTAGACACTCAAATGGAAATTCAAGCAAAATTTCAAATGTTTTTGCCTTTTATTCGTAAATTCAAATTAAAAAAAATTGTGAATACATGACATTGGAGAATAAGCACAATATGAGTACACATTTGCAAAAATAGAATTTATTAGCACTCTCCTCGAAACAGAAAGGCAAGGTCGCAAAATGTTCCGTTCCGTCCTGTTTCTAAAGATCGTACAAATGAAATTTATATTTGTCGGCAATGTGCATATATTGTTTATATAAGTAAAGGATATTACAGACACTCAAAAGTCTGCTCTGCTTCTAACCTCTACCTCATTTTTGAAAGATTAAACACGACATACGTGATGACTTCACTTTTCCAATAGTCAACATCCCATTTATCAGTAGCAATATTCCAGCAGCACTTGCGTATTGGGCTACATTTCACAACAGATATGTTGTTCAATGGTTTGTGTCCAGTACAGCGATTGTCTGATCAGAGCCCAGCTACTGACACAAAAGCTACTCAAACAAGGCTATGTTGTTTTCCTTTTCTTTAAAACTGCAGAGTCAAATTATTGGTTCTGTCCATATTCCAGGTCAAATTATTTTTCTCTATAAAAGTTGGCGACAATTTTTCTCTTTTAAGAAAAAAAAACAAAGTTTCCCCTTAATGTTAAATGGTCCTTGCCTACCGAAGTATAGTTGACAAAATTATGGCAACGGATCTAGAACAAAGAAAACCATATATGTATTAGATATTAAAAAAAGTGCTACACAATAATTGCAGAATAAAGGTAAATTGCAGGGCTTTAATTAAAATCATACAATAGATGCAAGATAAAGAAATACTGTAAAAGGCATTAGTTATTTTACTTCCATATTTTACTCGAATGTAAGGCGTGATTTTGTCCTTTTCCAGATGTGTCCATGTTAAGGTAACTTGTACCTAAAATTACACAGACATATCTTTGTTTTGATTTATTTCTTATGCAACATGAGACATCCACCCACGCACGTCTAGATATCAAATCGCCAATGGATAATCGTGCAATTTTTAAATTTTTTCTTGCAATTTTCCATCAAATTAAAATAATATCTTTTATATATATCTACAACATCAAAGTGAAAATGTAGGCTGAGAAAACGATAAAAAAATCTGTATTGTCTCTTGTATATTTAAATCTTAATTTTTAAAAATATATAAGAACTTATAATATATTTGATATTTTAAAAAAGAAAGCAAATTTGATTTTCATTTATGAGAGTTCAGAAAGGGTTTACTTTTTTAATCCGACATGCGATCTCTTGTCTATTAATATAGATATTTCTGACATTAAAGACACCCACCGCATTGCACGTGAACTTAAAACTGACTTTTAAACAGATCCTTCAATTTAATATGTCTTACTTGGTAACCCGTGACATTAAAGATACCCACCACATCGAATGTAAACTTAAGACGGAGTTTTAAAAAGTTTCTGAATTTTAATATTTTCCTAATATCAGAGAATTTTGGTAACCCGATTTATTATTTTGTTTCAAGAAGAAACATTGACATATGAAAATGTCGTAAACTGTTACATGCTTTCATCAAAATAGAAATAAAAAGAAAAAGATGTAAACTATTTTATTTCAATAGATATCATACACTAATGTGACAAAAACAGTATCATATTGAGATACTTTCATAGAGAAATTTGCAACTGTTTCAAAGAAAATTGCACCCGAGTTCACCACCGGTTTTTAGTGGGGTTCGTGTTACTCGATCATTAGTTGTGTGTGTAATGTTTTGTAGATCATTGTTTGTCCTTTTGCCCTTTTTCTTTTGACCATTGCGTTGCCTGTCTTTCTTCGATGTACAGATTCTGATTACCACTTTAGTATCTTCAAACTCGTCTTGCAACTGTTTCAAAGAATCGTTGGAAGTTTATCTTTTCTTGTGTTTACATCAGATACATGTATTGCTATTTCTGTCTTTAAATTGTCTACTGAAAGTATCTAAAAGTTGAAAAAGAACGTTTATACGCAGTATTTGGTTAACCATTAGAAATGATCACGGATATGATCCGTTAACAAAATCCGTCCGTTTCGTGATTCATTGCCTATTATTGGGTTCGTATCAAGAGTAACAAGACGGGAACCACTCGTGGAGCAAAAACTACTTAATCTTCCGGAGCACCTGGGTTAGTGTTGTTCTTGTTGCTTCGTCTTTAATTTTGTGTGTGGTGTTTTGTGGGTAATTTTTTGTCTTTTTGTCCTTTTTCTTTTAGCCATTGTCTGTCTTTCTTCGATTTACGGTTTCTGAGTACAACTTTGGTATCGTCCAACTTTCCTTCTATCAGAGTAGAGTTCACTCCCGGTGTTTAGTGGGGTTCGTATTACTCGATCTTAAGTTTTATGTGTATGTTTTGTGGATTAATGTCTGTCTTTTTTATCTTTTTCCCCTGGACATTGTATTGTCTGTCCTTCGAAACGTCTTCTTATTAATTTTTCGGTATCTTCAAATATTCCGCCACGAAATAGCGGGCATATTGTTGAAAGTGGCGTTAAACACTATAATCCTAACCCTTTTCATTCTTTTTTTCTATATACGGGAGTAGATTACATTAAAATGTGAAGCTATTTTATTATATTTGCATCAGTGTTATTATTAGAAACATTTACAAACTGTCATGAATATTAATTATTTCTTGAAAAAATGTGAACATCCTTGATCTTGCATCAGGCAAGTGCATCCGTGTCATGTGACAGCGGATGTCATTACCACGATAAGCTGGCTGGTGACTGATACAAGATAAAGTCACACGACTTGGTAACATAACCAGACGATAAAAGGACAGTACGACACCCGAGTTAACATAACCTGACAAATGACGTAGCCAACCTATATATGACATTACCTATTCTATATTTAGATTAAAACAAGCCAACTGTAACCGATCTTTTAATTTCATATCATGCATGTATAATTTATTTACAAAAAATGGTATTTTCTGGATCATTATTTAGAATAATTAGTGATTATTAGCATCAAAATAGACAGCTGAAAATAGCACATAAAGGGTTTAGAAGAAAGTCAACTGATTTATTTTGACAATTTATTTTTAATGCGTAAAAGGTAGAGAATTGCGAAAGTCGTGACCTTGAGTTTTACAATTTGTACATCCAGACAACTTTATTTAAGAGAGTACACAAAACTAGAAATTAAGATTATAATAGCAGGATATGCCAACTTTATAAAACGCTACAAACGAATGAAAACAAAAAGAACAAAAATACCCACACTATCAAAACAGTATCACAATCTTATCAGAAAATCATTGAAACAAACTCAAAAACGATAGCCCTAACACATATATACACGATCGCTTACTGCCCTGGTTTGGTACAGACACTTTATTAAAAGTGGCGGTGTTAAACTAGTTTGTTTGTATGCTCAAACCTAGCATCTTTGTGAAGTGATGTGTTCATGTAAGTGTATTCTACATATGAGTAAAATGATTGATGAAATATTTTGAGACAGTTGATGTGTTCTCAGTATTCCATCTTGTCACTGTTACAATGAGAAATCAACCATGGAATTGATTTCTCATCGGGGGGACTTAGCAAAATTTTTTTTGTTGCAAATATGGCGCTAAAAGATGTATTATAGCATAAAGTCGTGGCAAATAATCACAAACAAATAAATGAAATACAAAGATATTATTATCATGTAAGAAGGGATATGAATGAAAAGGAATATAAGATACTATCCAACATTACAATTAGACACACATTAAAGTAGAGGAACAGCGCTTATATTGCTATGAATGCCTCTCCAATAGGAAATGGGTGTTTAACGCGGACATTTATATTGTCATCGCCATTAGACAGCTAAAATATAATGATTTCAGGATCAAAATATTTTATTATCTGTCCTTCTATTTACGGCTCCTGATTACCCCTTTCGTATCATCAAACTTTTCATGCGCTATAAACAACTGTAGTTACGATTCGTGTCTGTAGAATGCATCGGTGGTGTAATGTTAGCGTTCTTCTCGAGTGCGGCATATCGTGGGTACAAGCCCCGGTCGGATTAAACCAAAGACTGATTTTTTTTTACTGTTTTATCGCTAAGCATGCAGTAAAACCAAATACTGGTTAACTCGGAAACAGGATAATTTGTCTGAGTTGAGCTACACGTCTACCAGCGTGCTGTTGTTGCAGTGAGTTGTACAAAGCGGACATCATCATCATCATAATCTTTTCTTAATGTAACTTGCTCCCGCCATGGTATACAAGGAGCTGAAAATCTGCTCACTTAGCATTAAATGACTCTCACTCACTCACTGACTGACTCATTCCCTCACTCACTCGCTCACTGACTGACTCATTCACTCACTCACTTGCTCACTAACTGACTCATTCACTCACTCACTGACTGGCTCATTCACTCACTGACTGACTAACTCATTCACTCACTCACTCGCTCACTGACTGACTCATGCATTCACTCACTCTTTTCTATTGTATTCCTATTAAATTAATGACAGCCATTGTCTGCTTAAACTTCAGATAATCTTGTATTTCTTGTAATATTTAATATTTTTCGGCCATTTAAAAAATATATTTGCCAAATTTGTGTACTGTAGATCTTCATATTACCGTCCCACGCATCAGTATCAAAATAGCCACGTATATATATTTATAATTGTAATTACTGAATTTTTCAGAAAACAAAATGTATCTAATTACCCATAAGTTTTTTTTTTAATTTCAAGTTAAAATTTCACATAAATTCATCAATGTGTCGCACGCTTTAATGCCTTTAGTGAATGGTCTTACTGGTATCATAATGATCTTGGGTTAATAATGTTACCCGAGTCCTGGTATCAAAGCAATAATATATTACAGAATTTCACACCATGACTTAATATTTACACAACATATTATATGTTAATTTGGTTGAGTTATGTTCTTAGGCACGCCAACAAGAAATCTATCTAGTCAATACACATACATGTATACCTTTATCGAAATTGAGAGATTTATGAGAAACATGACGACTTTTACACCGAATATTTACCTACTTGCGTATCGACATTCCTTAAAAGCCTACATACATATAGTAAAGTATATAGCATACATGTATAATGTTTATATCCTAATCTATCCGCTAATATACAAGCCCATGCAACCAGATTAAGCCCGGTACTTTATTGAAGTGCCTGTACCAAGCCAGGAAAGTAAACTGTCTTTTAATATGTATGTTAGTGGTATCGATTTTGTTTCTGTGATTTTCTTATTAGGTTTTGAGGATGTAGTATTTTTAGTTGCTTGTATTGTCCTATTATGTTATCTTTACGTTTTGAGTTCCGTGTTGTGATGTCCGCTAAGATTTCGTTTTTACCTCCAGTTGTTTGTAGAAGGTTTCATGTCTTATTTACGTTATTTGTATTTGTTTTCGTGTAGTAGTGTCCAACACATATTGCGTTGTGTTTTCTGTTTTATGCCTTGTGTACTCTATGTTGCCAGTTTCTCTGGATTGTCCTTCGGTATTCTAAAAGGTTTATTCGTCTTATAATCTTGTAAAAGTCGTGTAAACGTCAAACGTCAGTGAAACACGAAAACGACCTATATATCTAGTAATTAGCTTATGATGATCAATATACAATATGCAATGATCAATTGTCATTAGACCAATTATCACACAAACATCGCTTCACCTGGTGAGTATTGTGCTGACAATATTCCAACAATTTAGACCAATTAGCATTATTAAAGAAATGTATGTTATAACGATGTACTAATCTAATGTGTGTTCACTTAATGACAAAATGACATGTATTATGACACATATTGGCACCGAAAACCCCCCCCCCCCCCCCCCCCCTGCAACGACATACTGACTCCATATTGACAAAGATTGAACATATTTAGTCCTGTAGTTATTTTAGATTTTTGCGTTGGAAAATACAAATGTATTGGTATTCACATGTTTTGTGCATTGGCAACTTGTAAAATACAAATATAGGATCCCAAAATCATACTTCTGGTAGATAAAATATCATTGCAAAATAACTTCAAAAGATCCGATTAAGCGAATCCCACAAAACTGGAATGGCGATAACGTGGTTTGAGAGGATAGTATTCTACATATTATTAACAGCTATTTATATAATGAACAGAAAAAATCCACAATAATTGACATTTATGCGGAAATTTGTTAAAATGCAGTTTATTTGTTACTATCCCGATAAAAGTAACTTCTTATCCTGTACGTGGAGCATGTCAGATAATACCGTATCACATATAAATAAGGGTAATAACAAAATTACCGAACTCCGAACAATCTTACAAAGGGAAAGTCAAAACTCATAAGTATATAAACCGACAAAATCAGTCAACAATCGGAAAACTGTGAAAACCGTAATGACCCTGACTTGGTACAGGCATTTCTAAAGAAATGGTGGGTTGAATCAGATTTTAAAGCGCCAAACCTCCCCCTTTCATTACGGAATAGGAAATTGAAGATAATGAAATTTAGGTATGCAATTTGGTGGCTTCTTGTTTTAATGATGATATGGTTAGGATACCATGGAATTTATTTAAGATTGGTATTGATATGTAGGAAAGCAGTACAGTTTAATTCAATCCAAATTTGCTAAATATATAAAAGATTGTTTCTGATCTTCGACATTTCCAGACAAATTCCACTTTTTCGAAGCAGATGTATTTGTCAAGCTCTTTATATGGTTGGTCACTCTTCATTGTTGATGAAGAACAAAAACCTAAAATACGCTTAAGCGAGGTGTACTCAATACAACATTATGTGATAAAGTTTGTCAGTGATTTTCGACAGATTGGAGGTTTTCTCATGGTATTCCGGTTTCCTCCACCAATAAAGCTGACCACAACATAATAAAGTTGAAAGTGGCGCTAAAAACTATAACCCCAATAACATCAATGCATTAAATACAACTCTGTCCATGCTATTTTTGCACAGTCTGGCGGCTGTGGGAAATTTAACTGTATTACCAGTCACATATGGTTCTAAAGGATGCATTAGACGACCCAACACCGCATTGCTTTATTCCCCATGACGATTTGGAGCCATGCATAGTAAAATATTTATTTTAAGCTAGCACAGGAAACAGCTGAATAGCACTGAATTCAGTCAAATGCTGCACATTTCCTTGACTTCATGATAAAACATTAAGGAGCTAGTAATTGACATATAGATCACATGAGGATGATACATAATTCTATCTTAAATGATGAGTACCGACCTAAATGTATTATATTTATACTATAGAACACGTTTTAATTTACCTATATATAGATGTTCGTGAAATTTGATGACCATTCTATATAATCCACTCTTTAAATGATTAACTTGCACACGTCACGCTACATTTTTCCCTCAAGAAATAACCTTTTATTGCAATTCTATTCTTAGTGTCTAATAATTGTTTTTTTATATTTTATTGTTCATACTGCTAATATATGCTCAAATAAGGTCTTCTATAATGAGGGCCCGGGTGGCTCAATGAGTTAGGTAGTTGGATTACCTAACAACCCATACAAGCCTATCACCAATGCGGCGGGGGTTCGCGCCCGGCTTTGTATATTACACAAAGGGTGCACTGAACTCGCAGCCGCAAGTGATAAAGTATACCAGTTGCTGGCCCATGGTCGGTGGTTCTCTCCGGATACACCGGCTTCTTCCACCATTAAACCTGGTCGCCATGATATAGCTGAAATATTGCTGAAAGTGGCGTTAAACACCAAAAATCAATCAATCTTCTATAATGATGGAATATACTGGCTGCAATGTTGCCAAAGATGGTCCTAAGCAATAATCAATATTAAGCAACTTCTTCGTAGTTGCCGGTTGCTAGTCAATATTATCTAACTATGACCATCACTTTCCCTTTTCCTTGCGACAATCAAAGCATTCGTCGAAAGGCGCATCTTTTAATAACATGATTCCATGCTTATAAAATTGTTCTCGACATCAATATAGCTGAAATATTGTTCACTTCACTCATTATTTTTTTAATTTTCTGTGTTGTGTTTTTTGCTCGTTGTGTTGTATCAGTGTCCGATGTTGCTTGCCTCTCTGGATTATCCATTCTTTATTCTCTCTTCAATTGTTTATGTAGATTATCCATTCTTTATTCTCTCTTCAATTGTTTATGTAGATTATCCATTCTTTATTCTGTCTTCAATTGTTTATGTAGATTATCCATTCTTTATTCTCTCTTCAATTGTTTATGTAGATTATCCATTCTTTATTCTCTCTTCAATTGTTTATGTAGATTATCCATTCTTTATTCTCTCTTCAATTGTTTATGTAGATTATCCATTCTTTATTCTGTCTTCAATTGTTTATGTAGATTATCCATTCTTTATTCTCTCTTCAATTGTTTATGTAGATTATCCATTCTTTATTCTCTCTTCAGTTGTTTATGTAGATTATCCATTCTTTATTCTCTCTTCAATTGTTTATGTAGATTATCCATTCTTTATTCTCTCTTCCATTGTTTATGTAGATTACCCATTCATTATTCTCTCTTCAATTGTTTATGTATATTATTCAAGCTAAAACCAATCAACAAATCTCCACTTCATCATACATTATCTGTCTGCTGATTTGAAACATATATATAATCTAGTCAAGCTAAGTAAACACAGTATATCTACAAACAAGTCTTATTTGTCATGTTGTTTATGTATTTATTTATAATATACAATTAATATCATGGTGACTTAGTCAATTTGATTTGCTAAGCAAATAATACATGGGCGAACGAAGGCCATCAAATCAGTGTGTTTGAAACATAACAAAATGACAGGAGCCATGCATATATTGACATGTAGGTCAATTATATAATTAATGCTCAGCATCTTCTAACATTTCTAGTTAAAAGGTAAGCTGTTCTTGCCATAATATAGTAATAAGCTAATAATAAGTTACTTAATAAAATCTAATAGAAAAATCGTAGACACAGGGGGGGGGGGGGATCGATTCGCTTAACACACATGTACACAAGGGGCGGATCCAGGGTGGGGGCGCACCCGGCGCGCGCCCCCCCCCCCCCTAAAATTGGAAAAAATATGATTTTTTTGGAGTAAAATCGTGATTTTTCACACGAAATATCCCAATATTTTTCGCGCCTCCCTCCGCTCGGCGCAATTTTTTTAAGTGTGCCTCCCCTAACTTGAAATCCTGGATCCGCCCCTGGTACATGATCCCACTTTACAGTCTTGGTACATGCAATTCAATAAAACGTGGCGGGGTTAAACTCTGTAGAGACTGCATGCTGATTTAGAATACGGTTGTTGATATATAATCTACTTATGTAATCAGTACAGATCTTCATCAAGGTCTTTTGAATTTGAATCTAGCACGTGACTAGGTGTATTTCGATAACTCATGTGATGAAGTACGTCCGTGACATAGGTCTATATGATTTTTGTTGGGGATTACTGCGGTTTCCACCATCAATATATAAACGCTAGAAATAACCCCAAGGGGAAATCAAGAAAAGAAAATCAAGAGACACAGGACGAAGTCAAACAAAACAGAAAAAATAAAAGGATCCTACAAACAAAATCGTATCTTGATATACTTTAAATATTAAGAAATAAAAATACACATCCGAATCCGATTAACTGAAAGTGCAACAATACAATATATGGCATTATTAGCTCCATGTCATTAATCTTTTGTTTTGGTATTCATTTGTAGTAAACCATCTCTCCTGCTTACACTTTGCGGTCCTCTATAATCTAACAGACTAATAAATAATCAATTTCAACCGCAAAACACTTAAGAACAAAATAGCATACTTGTAACAAGGGGTGCATCAAATATACATATGATTTATAGTATAGTATAATACTCATTAAAGTTTATGTATTTGTTCAATCTACCAAACCCTTGTAAGATTGTATAGAAATAGATAAAATACCTCGATGATATTAGCAAAAAATATATATCTTAGTAATGTGTCAATATAACTACTCAAACATTCTTTACACGTCACTTTCACTTCCAATTTCTGATTGAGAGAGTTTCGTGGTAGACACATGCTATAATCTGTAAAGCTTATGTAACTGCCAGATGGTCATAGTGTCAACTGTACCTGGTCCGAATGTCATCCACAGGCCCTGGGTGTCTCATTGAAATAAAACTGAGAGCCAACTAATTATGGACCCCCACGGTGTAAAGAACAATAAATCATTATTAGTACATATGGCACCTGTGCTGACATATTACAAAATATAAGCATATACAAATTAGGACGACAATCAACAGTTTAAAAGTAGGTATAGTAACGTGAGAAACACAATATAGATACGATACTGGAATTAATGTGTAGTGGTTACCGTGCTTGCCTAGCGTTCAGTGGATCGCGGGTTTGAATCCGATAGGGGACAAATCAAAGACTTAAATTGGTTATTTGCTGTTTCTCCGCTAAGAACACTACACTAACCAGTAATGTTAAGGTCTAGTGGGCTCAGAATCGAAATATTTTGTCGGTGTATGGCATCATGTGTACCTGTGGACAGTTGTGTCGCTGACATGGCAAAATCAAAATCTAACTAAGTGCGTTGGTCTAGTATAAAGCACATATTTTAATTCAACAGTAACACGTTCCACCTTGATATAAATGAAAAATGGCTGACCGTTGGCGTTAACCAACAATCACTCACTCCGTAGGCTGGAACTAGCAAATATACATGTTAATAACTAAATATACGAAGCACATGAGTTCACCCCCGGTTTTTAGTGGGGTTCTTGTTACTCGATCTTTAGTTTTATGTGCATGTTTTGTAGATCGTTATTTGTCCTTTCGTACTTTTTCTTTTGGCCATCGTGTGCCTGTCCTTCTTCGATTTACGGATTCTTATTACCTCTTTGGTATCTCCAAACTCTTCTTGATATATCGCTATTACAATACAACAATGCATCATCACCGGAAGAGGAACTGTAGATAAAGTAACAGTTTTATACAAGTACAGACACACTCATACATCTTAACAATTCAAGTGTCTTATACTTAAAAGCGTAAAAAATTATCACACATTATAAGTCAATTATAAGAGCAAAGTCCAAAAGCTTGCATCATTTTATAGGCTTTGGTATAGATGGAAATATTACATCAAAGAAATAAAACACACCCAGGAAGAGATAACGATGATATATTGATTCCAGAGAGATAAGGAAGGAATGTCACCTCATCGACTGCTCCAGTTTACAGACATGTCATGACGTAGATATGTCACAGTATGCACTTAGGAAATACAGAATTGTGTAACCGGAAATAGAAATGCAAACTTAAAAACAATGTAAAGATTAACAAAGAACGTTATTTTCTCGAATTTTAATTTCTAATGATAAAGTATCTAAATATAAAAGCCAGTAGAGAATACAGTTATTTATCTGTGTGTTAGGGGTAGCTATTTAGCCTCTATAATATTTCAATTGGATTTCGGACAGTGTTGGTATTCTATGTTTTTTCGTGCTATTCATATGTATAATCAGTTAAAAGTAATTGTCACCAATATAACAATCAAATAGAAATCATTTGCAGATGTTTTTCCCCAAGGTCAGGTCACACATTAATGTGTTTTGTTTCACCAAAAGAAGACATCATTCTATGATCCACTCCTCCAGTGTAAACCTCCTCGGAGTATAACATCCTCTTGTTGTTCTCAACGAATCAAATGCATGTCCTACATACATATTCACCTCGTGCTTGCTTTGAATGAAATGTAAAACGTAATTTGCCGCAGCTCTTCATATATTTAGAAAGTATTGCAATGAAATTCTTCTGCTCTATGCAGTTCCTCCCTCCATAGGATCTAGTTTATTTACTGGAAGGGATGACTCGCACAAACAGCATTTGTACCACATACCTTAGAATATGTGACATATTTCTATATTTATGGGGTGCTCCTTTAGCGGCAATACAACAATAACATAGCGGTATGCTAAGTAGTTATAATGGGGTTTTTAAATTAATAAACATTTTTTACCTTATATAGTGTGTAAACAAATATTTAGATCTCATTAATTAGAACAGCCAAAAGAATTTACAAAATGTGTAGATATGTTAATGCTGCGTGGGCACAATGTGGGAACATGTTTTACTCACAGTGGTTAAGTATAATATAAAGAAGCCACCCGGACTGTAATATAATGTTATTTTATATAGTGGTATAAAAATACCAATACAGAGGTGTACATCCTCCGTAATTAAAGTAAAATTAACTTCTACTGAAAACCGCAAGAATCAAACATTCAGAGGCCCGTTATTGCAGAGCAGGGGTTCAGTTGGAACCACCACGGATTATTTTGCACAAATCATTTCTTACCATACAAATTATATGTCAAAATTCAAGTAGTTATAAGTTCACAGACACGGTAAATTCTCCGATAATGAAAGGAATGTCTAATGCCGGTGTCTCTGGATTGTCCATTCTTGGTTGTCCTTTCGGTTTTCTCTAACGTTTATTATCTAAGCAATTTGAAATTTGCAAGACCTTACATTTGATTTAAATTTTTCTAAAGTTGCAAGACTTTCCACCTTCTCTCCAAACTATTCCTCGAGGTGGGTGTATGGTGATCAAACCTCTCATTAATGTAGCACATTTTCAGCAATAAACAATTATATGTTGCACTGGTGCACCCCCTGAGAAGAATTGTGTTCCTTTGGGACTATGTTATCTAAGCCTATAATTTACATATAAAATCATAATAAAACGTCATTTTTCTATAATGTCGCCATACAAAGTAGACATAGATTTCAATAGATAAAGCATCTTATTTTTTCATACTTCTGCTTAAATCCGTGACAATTTATAGTCTCATACTTACATTTTTGCATTTTTTAAATAGGTTATCTCTTAATATGTTCAAATATACAATATAAAATCGTTATGTAATTTATAACATTCTTTATCTTTCCGATACAAAACGTGAAGTATTCGTTGTTGTTGTTATCAGTAAAATATATATATTAAAACGCTATAGGAGGTAGGGTAAGTACTGTAACATCAACATTGTGGGGTACCCGTCTGATCCAACTAAGAATTTTATCTTTAATATGATAAAGAACACCACAGACACACACCGTGCTTAATGATTTTAATGGGGGAATAACAGCGTTTGCGGAACAAATTACCAGACAAGATAACCTACATTGTAGCAAGATTATATTTTATATTACCTTTTCGAAAGTAACAAAATTGGGAAAAAAAAACTATTTAATAAAATTAAGGGTAATAACAAAATTACCGAACTCCGAACAATCTTATAAAGGGAAAGTCAAAACTCATAAGTATATAAACAGACAAAATCAGTCAACAACCGGAAAACGGGGAAAACCGTAATGACCCTGACTTGGTACAGGCATTTCTAAAGAAATGGTGGGTTGAATCAGATATTAAAGCGCCAAGCCTCCCGCTTTCATTAAATGAGAGGTTCATTTGATTCTGTACCGGTTATTTATCTGCTGGTCATTTATATACAGTTTGGGAAATGTGTTTTTAATATTTTCACATATTAAGGCTAATTTGATTTCTGTATTATACTATTGTCTCTGCTCCATATGTAAACGTATTTGCCTACTACGCTATCGTACAATGGGCTGTTTAAACATTTTAGATGTACACCGTAATATACATATCAACCTCTCGGCCCATGAAACAAGTACAATCCCACCAAGCCAGGAAAGTGAAGTGAGCGGTCAAGTATTTGTGCTTTAGGAGAATCTTTTTTTTACGATTTTGATATTTGATTTTCTAATTGTTCCGACAGTATGGTAAGTTTTGTTTTACATTTTCATTAATATCTGAGCATGCACAAAGAGGCATTTATTGCACTATATAAATAAAGTGGGAAGATTACGGTCTACAGACAAGGAACTGACAGCATGATATGTAGTGTAATTATACCTCGGTAAATAACCTAATAACACCAAAAACGAATGCAAATACCCCCAGCTGAAGATATATATACTTAAATGTCATACATGTAAATACCAAATGTACTTTGAAACCCTGAACAATACATTGACTATTTTGAAATTCGCAGTAATGTTATCGGTATTGAAGATAATTGAATTACATGTGTACCTCTCATAACAAACCAAAAACATTTTCTCGTCAAATAAACTAATCATGCATTGGAATATAGCGGGTCACCACTATTCACAGTTTATGAATAATTGAGTAGTATATATTAACTCTATGTAAGACTCTTAAAATAAGTGTCATTGTCGTAGTCTCAATTCCTTCTTTCATCGTTCTTGACATATAAGTGAATTTGACTTGTGGCCTTAATAACACGACGAGTTCTACTAGTGGAGCAGCAACTTCATATCATTTCAGAACATTTGCGTTTTCACTGTATCTTAGTTTTCGTGTTGCTTAATCTTTAGTTTTTTTTTATTGTTTTGTAGACCATTGTGTGCCCTTCCTTTGGCATTGTATATGCATTGTTTGTCCTTCTTTGATTCACATATGTACACACTTGCTTTATATATTCATGTGAATTTTCATATCTACAAACTTGTCTTATGTATTCATGTGAATTTTCATATCTACAAACTTGTCTTATATATTCATGTGAATTTACCGTGTCTTTTGTCCTTCCTCTTTTGCCATTTTATCTGAATTGTCTGTCCCCCTTTCATTTACATATTTGCAAACTGTTCTTATATATGCATATTAATTTAAACACGTTGGCAAAATTAACAATTCTTCTGATATTTACAGGACATTGTTTCTGTACTTTTATTTTCATTCCAAGAAAACGGTGATTTGTTTTTAGATTCCGTGACCTCGTTAACGATGCATAAAAGTTCCTTGCCCTAATTCGTTATCATGAAATACAATCCTGTAATAACATATATTTATTTTGTATTTTCCCAATGTTTAAAATTATACATTTATCAATGATTAAAGTGGGTGTTTAGATAGCATAAAAACAGGTATATTGTTGGGTATGCTTGCCTTGTAAACCACACACAGAATTAACATATCCGGATATTCCGTTCTCGCCCGTATTTGAATCAATTACGACGTTGACCGTTAGTGGTCAGAAAAGGATTGGTTTGAAATAAGTCGTCGATGATCATAATAAAGATGTAAGTATCGAATTTAGTGCTTGACACGTTCCTGGAATAACGTTCATCAGGTGCGCTCAGAATCAAAACATTGGAAAGCCAAAATATAAAAACAAAAAAGGTTAGTTCAAACATCTCAGCTATGTGAAAGTGTGTCTAACCTCTTTGTATGCAGTCCGAGGAAACTGGAAGTAAGCCTACAACTTCCATTTCGGAAGTTTAAAAAGGTTGTCTTACGACCATTGACATCATAACCGACAAGAAAACAAGTTCGATCCATTAGTTAAATAGTAAACACAAAGTTTGAAGTGTTATTTCATGCAAAGATAAAGGTACAAACCCGGTTATCGATTTAAGACAAAACATGTTATCTTTCCTTCTGTCTTTACACATAAACGTATAACCAAAACAAAATACAACTTGGTGCCCCATGTATGCAGTGCTAACGAATGTACTATATAATAAAAAGTAAAGAAATGCAAGGAAAACCAGAGGCTCTAGAGAGACAGAATCGTTCAGCTGATTTATATTTGGCAAAGAACAAATAAATATTAAACGTACCATAAAATGAACGAAACAACAAATACTACACTGTCGGAACAGTTCAAAAATACCACACTGTCGGAACAGTTCAACAATACCACACTCTCGGAACAGTTCAAAAACAACAAATACCACACTGTCGGAACAGTTCAAAAATACCACTGTCGGAACAGTTCAAAAATACCACACTGTCGGAACAGTTAAAAAATACCACACTGTCGGAACAGTTAAAAAATACCAGTGTCGAAACAGTTCAAAAATACTACACTGTCGGAACAGTTCAAAAACAACAAATTCCACACTGTCGGAACAGTTCAAAAATACCACACTGTCGGAACAGTTAAAAAATTACCAGTGTCGGAACAGTTCAAAAATACTACACTGTTGGAACAGTTCAAAAACAACAAACTCCACACTGTCGGAACAGTTCAAAAATTTAATTGAAAAATCGTAGAAAGAGGCAAAATCGACACCCCTAACACACAAATACATGACCTTATTTGCATATCGTCAATACACCATTCAGCAAAACTCGTAGCTTATGTTATACCTTTAATTAAAAAAGTATTGTTCAATTTTCAGCTCAATTGGATGGTAGAATGTGTTTCTATTGGGTTTGATGTTGAGCTATATCCGCTATGATCTATTTATAGTAACAGCAGTCATCTTCAATGATTGTCAGGATCATCAATTTGACAAAGAACGATTCAGGTAAATTTCGGTCAAAATTGGCCCTGTGGCTTTAAAAAAGATTTTTGTAATAGTTTACGCTAGGCGGAGAGACATACAGATTAGTGGAAGGACGAATGATTTGATTTAATTTGATTTTTGGTGTTCAACGCCATTTTCAGCAATATTTCAGCTATATCATGGAGACCAGTTTTAGTGGTGAAAGAAGCCGGAGTACCCGGAGAGAACCACCGATCATGGGCAAGCAACTGGTAAACTTTATCATTTGCGGCTGCGAGTCGAGTGCACCATTTTTGTAAATTACAAAGACGGGCGCGAACCCACGCCGTATTGGTGATAGGCTTGTATGAGTTGTTAGGTAATCCAACTACCTAACTCATTGAGCCACCCGGGACCCTGGAAGGATGAATGAAGACGAATGTCAAAGGCTCACATGGCCGTGTGAGCAAGGTGAGCTGAAAACACCAAAGAGACAGAAAATCCAACATATCAGTTGTGCACAAGATGAATAAGAGGTTTCAAGCCCATCAAATATTCGATTAAAGGAATCTTGTAGATACCAATAAGTTCAATATTATCAGCGTAAAACAAGACAAAGGAACACAGTTTCGGACAACGGGAATAACCACACAATCCGGCAGCGTACGAATACAAAGAACACAGAATACCCAGAGCGTGCGATTTGTTTTTACTAAAACACCAATCCCTGTACAAAATGAACAACAGAGCAATAAAAAAAAAAAACCCAAAATGCATAGCAATACAAAAGAAAAAAACATCTAAAAACGAAATCCGGAGGTAACATATGGTGTTAAGTACTGGCTAACCACCCCTATCCCAACACGTGGCACCCATCCTGAATGCATACCTCTCAAAGCCAGTAAATGAAGGGAAGAAACATTTTGATCTATATGTTAAAGTTTATTTTGGAAATATATCTACATTCTGTTGAGAAAAGGAATCTCTGAATATATTAGCCATTAATGACGTACGAACATAGACTATTAATTCATGGCCTCTTATAATCTTGCTTTATTACTTAACAACAAGAGAACAGAAGGCAATTGATAGGGACAAAGATGTGTTAGTTATGTCAGACCCCTTAGAAATTGTTAACTTTTCTCAACAGACTCCTTCGAAATTGTTTACTCTTCCCAACAGATCCCTTAAAAATTGAAGGTTATTCCAGAAATGCGCCATGCGCACTAAATTTGACATCTACGTTTTCATTATGTCCAATTGTCAGGTTATTTATTATTCGCCTTTTAGCCTGTCCAACTGGCTTCAAACTCGGTAAAACGACAGAGTCAACCAGACTCATCACGTGTCAGGGCGTGTAGTGGAATATGAAGCTGTATGTAGTGAGCGAACGATTCAAGAAGCTTCCTAAACCATCGTGAGACTGATATTTGTCAATGTCGAATGAATAAACACAAGCATATGGTTTTCAAATAAACCCCTTTTTCAGTGCTATAAGTATGTGACGTTGAGCTTGAAACTAAATCTGATGTGACGTCAGCAAGAGGTATGTTCAAATCAACATATTGGTAAGTTTGAGTAAGCTACTTTCATGTCATCTACGTTTATGATATTTTTTGACACAGGTAATCATAACACCTAAGATGTCTGCATTATGGAGTTCAATTTTCCGTAATCAATAATACTATTTAAAAAAAAAAAAAAAAAAAAAAAATCAAATAATAGTATACTTTTTGCACGTAAAAAATAATCTAAATAAAAAAAAAAAGATTTAAAAATAATACTCTGACATTTCCTTGTTTAACAGCTTGTGAATGCAAATGAATTGTAAATAATCAAAACATATCTGAACGACATACGTTTACTTAATGGCAGCTTTAAGTCGTTCAAACTGGATTACCTTTGAGTTATACATTGTTATTTGTTTGATCTGAAACATATATAAACATGGAGCGTCTAACTTCCTTCTTCATTGTCAAATGATTTATCTATACTTTTAGAATGACTGCGTCGTCAGTTTGTATTCAAAGTTTTGATATTCTCAGAATTTGTTTTTGTTTCTCAACAGACCCCTTAGAAGTTAATGTTATTTACAGATAAGAACAACAAGAACGGAATAATAATTACCTCTGGGAGATTATCCTATGAACACCACTGCGAGTAGATTTGTAAATCAGCAGGCGCGGATCAACGTTTTGACTACAGCGTGTGTGCGTTCTTAGGAAAAGGTATGGGAACCACCTATATCTTAAACAGGTACATTGTGGTGCAAACGCCATCTCCCTTCCTGGAAGCTCAGGAGTTTTCAGGAATTACAGTCAATACTAGAATTCTGAGAAATTAAATGCTGCATAACATATGTTCATTTCCTCATTTTAGGGGACGCATGCCCAGTACGCCCCTTCTATATTCGGAACCGATCAGGAATATTTAACTAAACTAACTTAATGAGCAAAGGTGTTGTGTTTCTACTTATCGATTTGTGTTGAATATTAATTGTTTTGTTGTTGTTGTTACTATTTATTTACTATGGATGGCGTTAATCATCAACATATATAAACGTAAAATCGCCAGTTAAAGGGAACAGTAAAGGAACGACGATTTTATTGATGTGCTTCGTTTCACAGTCACTAAAACCCACAGCGGAGGTGTAATGACTCGACTGCAGCAATTCAGGAGTTCGAATAGAGGGTGGGTCAAACCAACGAATATAAATTTGGTATTCGTTGCTCTCACGCTTAGTTATCACAGAGCAATATGGAATTAAACAAATATTTGTTGACTCGAAACCGAGAGGAGCAGAATATCTACCTGTGGACTGTTGTTTCAGTGAGCTAGCACTATAAGAATTCAACTCAGCGTATAGATCTAGTACATCACAGACATCATGATGTAACTAGTTCTCGTCATATATAGCTAAATGTTTACTCCCGAGTGTGAAACAATAATCACTCACTAATAAAAACGTAAATATATAATTTATCACGCACGACGCGTTTCTGGAATAACCTTCATCGGGTACGCTAATCGAAAGATTGGAAAGCCAAATAATTTAAAGTTTTGGTAGCAATAAAATCAAAAGGCCTAAACGGGATGTTCAAAATCAGCTAAGGTCATCAATGCATGAGGGGGAGAACCTTAGTTTTATTAATAATTGCATTATTCGTGTTACTCGATCTTTAGTTTTATGTGTATGTTTTGTAGATCGTTGTTTGTCCTTTTTGTGCTTTTTCTTTTGGCCATTGTGTTGTCTGTTCTTCTTCGATATACAGATTCTGATTCCTTCTTTGGTATCTTCAAACTCTTCTTAATCATTGAACATTCACGATGTAGTCTACCGTGATTTATGTGTTAGTAATTTATCAATAATAGAGTGAAAAAAGTCGTTTTATTAGCATCTTAAAATATATAATGTATATAATTGACATTTGTACATTACCATATCTTGTATAATTTCACTTAATCTGATATAATCTGTAATCCACCATTATGTAGGGTATACTATATATGGTAATTTGTTTACATAGTTTGTATGTAACTACTGGTGCAACATTCCCCCCTACGATGATGTGTAAAATTTATGACAGTTGAGATTGAAGATATTTTAATTGGACCAGGGGAGGTTTATAAGGAAAACCATTTAAAAATGTTTGGGTTGTAAAATTTAAATTTAAATTGATCTTGTCCTTGAGTTATGTGAGATCAAATAAACAAAATGGTATTCTTAGAATTAAAAAAAAAGAATTAATTCAGACTATGTTTTCCTTTTTAGATATTTACAGAAAACGTGCCATTGAAATTGGAACGGAATTAGTTTCCCGAGGAAATACATTGCTACTTCAAAGTTAATTGACTAATTTAACATAGAGTTGGCGCTTTGGTTGTTGGTTTATTTTACATTAATTTGACATGAAGATGGAATTTGATAGTTTCAGAATTCTATATCAATAAGGTTTTTTTTAATATTGTCATAGTTTTTATAGTATCGTGTCGTGACATCCGCTCGGACATGCAATAAAGTCGGTCATTTGTTTTGATTTACAATTCTCGTGCGGCACGAGACCGATGACGTCATTCTGTATATTCATAGTGTACATAAACACAGAGGGAATTCTTGTAAACTTCAAAATTACAACATATGATTAAAACAGATAAGATTGAATTGAATAAATTCCATGCAAGTCAAAAAGATCATTTTTACTAATGTCTTTTTTTCCTGATCATTATGCTTGTTAAATATGTTTTAAGCAATGGTATTTCGCAAGCATTTTTACCTTTCCGGTTTGTTGATGTAATCGTCATCACAGATCATGACCTTTTCTGGAATGTAGGCCAAGCAAATTGTATTTTAAAATACTTTGAAAATATGATGATTGATCATTCAGATTCCACCATTTTCTAGAAAATGGCTGATTTTACCGGGAAAATACATACAAGTGCTCTCCATTAGTCACAAAATGGCAGATTATTTTGCATTTCCACTGCTGCTTTAGTAACAAATATACCCCTTACTTCTTGGTGTAATGAAATGATTTTCACAGAGAAGATAGAAAAAGAATTAATTTAATAGAAATAATCAAAATTTATAGCATAAATTGAAGAGAGAATTAAATTAAACCAGACAGATAAGTGAGATTATCTGGGGGAAAAAACCTGTCATTATTACAAATAGCATCAACAAAACTGTATTGTTACCATTCTGTGATAATACATGTGATGTGAAATAAATAGAAATCAGTCATTAATTGTTTTACAAAAATATGGTAGTATGTAGTCAGTCTAATATATTGCATTGACAAAAACAAAAACACTAAATTCACTGGGTTAAACATTCTATTATATAGGTAAGCAAGTTCAATGTTTGCATCAAATAATTAATTTCTGATACTTCAATTTCAAACTATTTAAAAAAAAAACATCTTTTGAAATTCTTCATTCAAAACAATTACACAGAAAAAGTTAAAATATTATACTTTCTTAATCTGGTTTATTTTTTAACTTTGGTTGGCTTATGACGAAATCACATGATTTATTTACCACTGACCGGCCTTGTGTCACGTTATACGACGCCATTTACAAAAAGGGTAGTAAACAAATATAGGTCAGTGTGCCATTGTTATCGATCTTTTTTCTATGGAACTGTACACATGTGAATAAGAATAGATGAGGAACATAATCATAAAGAAAAAATGCTTACTTTTCAAACATGAAAAAAAATAATCAAACATTATCCAATGACTGGCCGACTTATTGTCACACGGGGATACTTTATCTAGAGCAAATCAAGGCCACTGGAAGATTCACGACGTCACGATAGTAGACATGATTATGATCACATCTAAAATTGGCATAATTTCGTATCCATGTATTAGGTTCCAGCCAATAAATATACAATTGTTGTATATTACCGGATATGTTTGGGCCCACACAAACTAATTTAACCCCGCCACCTTTTATTAAAGTGCATGTGCTAAGCCAGGAAAGAGAGCAATCGTGTATATGTATGCTAGTGGTATCGATTTTGTCTCTGTTCTACGATTTTGCGATTTATTTTGGAATTGTCTGACTGTGTGTGCTATTTTTGTATTTGTTTTTCAACTTAGAATCAAGTAGAAAAGCGAGTATTTGACGAATGCAAGTAAATTTTATAGTGTTGATTTCTTTTACGTATATTGTGTTTTTCATGCAAATTCAAAATGTCCACAAACAACAACTGCAAAGTTTTACTGAAAAGAGCTGAAACAAACGTTGTTCTAATCGTGTTAAAGGGTGTATTCTAGTATGTGTACACTAATATTGTTACCGTTTTAAACGTTCGCCCTACATCAATCACGTACCAGATTGTCTCTTTTACTTGATAACGATTAGTTGTTGCTTTCTTTTCACACGACACTATAATACGTTTCAGGTGTTGAATCGTTTGAAAAAAACCCACACGTAATGCGTTTCAGCTGGAACGATTTCGAAACGCACCAGAACTTGACACGTTTAAATGTACAATACGTTTCGAAACGTTTTCAATGTACGTGTGAACTCACACCATTAGTTGAATCTGTAAATAGTTGATGACTGGAGAATTTGAATCACACTGCATGACAAATACCTCATCAATATTGAAACAACACTGATTAATAGTAAAACAGTTAATATTATACTTTAGATCGTTAGTCTTCTATAGATTAGTGATTGATTAGTAATTTCTTAATGCTTCCATAGTTATTGCTATTTTTTTATTAATTATTTAATTCAAATATCTCAAACATCCAAAAACAAATACATGTGCATAAACATATTAGTAAAACAATATCCACTAAAGAAGAAATAAATTGCAAAGTGCACTTTTATGTATTTAGTCATCACATAAAATTCCACTAATATATATATGGTCTGGTGGTTGGTTGGATTTCCGAATGACTTCGAAATTTTCCGTCTCGATGAATAGCCAATACAAAGTACATTAAACCACCTTTAATTTGTCATCACATCTTGCCTGATGATATCATAAAGATTTTAATTATTTAATAAGTAAATTCTCTAAAATCAATATCTGCTTTTATAGTTATAATATGATTTAACGGTGTCTTGGTTTAAAGAAATGTTAACATTCCAAATTAACCCGCATATCTACATTTTTGTACAAATGGATTCCGTTTTAAAATGATGACTAATTAGAATTATAATTTTATTGGTAATTCTCTATACTAGTCTGTCCTACAGCCTCTGTGCCTACAGATTTTTAAATCGTAATGTATTTGCACTTGATATCGTGCATACTCTAACATTGATATGACATTTTTGTTACATTGACAAACAGATTCCGTATACGTACTAAAGCTTAACCTTAGATATTAATACGTTAATATAAATATATTGTACTAAGGAAAACAGATTCATAGAGGGATCGACCATTTCTAACTTTGAGCGGGCTATGTTTTTCCTACCGAGTCAGAATTTTTTCTTCATGCAAATAAATACAGATTTTTTCCATGAACAATTTTTCTTCTGTTGTGTCAAATTAATTTTGTTTTTTGCATCTTTCAGGTCTGTTATTTTTTTTGCTTTTTTGTAATTTGTTTATTTTTATAAGAACGGATTTATGTCTGCATGATTCTATATACACAATGTTTTAGTACATAAAAGCTCCAATGTAAATGACGACAACAACAAACAAAAAACAGCCTCTCCCATTCTGTTCTTACAGTTACAAATATAGTTTCTTTTAAACAAGTCTGACATTTATGGCTGACATCAGCTGAGTGAAATAGTTTGCATCACTTTCCTTATACGGGTATTAATTATTACAGACTTATTTTAATCTAAAAAAAAACCAGTTATTTTCAGTGACAGGTACATGAATAATTAATTAAAAATATAAAGAATATATCGAATCCTGTAAAAATGAATGTAAATATTGTCTATATTAGTTTTGATAAAGATATTTACAATTTTGTAGTTGTTGCAATAGTACCCAGCCGAGCACATGGTATGGTGTCTTTTATAGAGGACGTGTCTTAAATTGATGAGTGACCCATGATATCTGTCCTTGAAGTTACGATAACTTATATCTGCACCGGGTAAAATAAAAATGTCGTTAACAATTACATATCTATTATCTTTTAAGATATTTGCTCAACTGATTGTTATATCACCTTGCAAAACCAAAGTGAACGTTTGTTATCAGTTGGCGTACGTCTTTTGTTATCAGTTGGCGTACGTCTTTTGTTATCAGTTGGCGTACGTCTTTCGTAAATTTGCATTTCATATTTGATTTTCTCCTTAAAAACTGCAGGAACGCCAAGAGAAAAGAACCATTCTCGGAATGAGAAGAGGAGATTAGACCTAAATTGCACTATGAAGTTGATCATCCGTGTAGATAGCCTAAGTTGATCATCCGTGTAGATAGCCCAAAAGGTGGCGGAGTAAGTTCATCTTTTAAAAGAAAATCTGCTCAAGAAGCAGCAATAAAAATGGTAAAATTTACTACTATAGAGCTTTCTTGTGATATGTAGATTACGGTTTATACAAATGAACGTCATAATATGATCTTCGGAGCCTGAACCCAAGTCTAAAATTTAACATAGGCTATAATTGGGAAAAGAAGTAATACTTTCTTAAGAACCAGTAATTGAAATGTAATTGTAAATGGCGTGAATCATCTATCATTGTGATATACATATTCATGATTCATCTATCATTGTGATATACATATTCATGATTCATCTATCATTGTGATATACATATTCATGAATCATCTATCATTGTGATATACATATTCATGAATCATCTATCATTGTGATATACATATTCATGAATCATCTATCATTGTGATATACATATTCATGAATCATCTATCATTGTGATATACATATTCATGAATCATCTATCATTGTGATATACATATTCATGAATCATCTAGTATTGTGATATACATATTCAGGAATCATCTATCATTGTGATATACATATTCATGAATCATCTATCATTGTGATATACATATTCATGAATCATCTATCATTGTGATATACATATTCATGAATCATCTATTATTGTGATATACATATTCATGAATCATCTATCATTGTGATATACACATTCATGAATCATCTATCATTGTGATATACATATTCATGAATCATCTATCATTGTGATATACATATTCATGATCATCTATCATTGTGATATACATATTCATGAATCATCTATCATTGTGATATACATATTCATGAATCATCTATCATTGTGATATACATATTCATTAATCATCTATTATTGTGATATACATATTCATGATTCATCTATCATTGTTATATACATATTCATGATTCATCTATCATTGTGATATACATATTCATGAATCATCTATCATTGTGATATACATAATCAAGCTTAGTGGGTAAATGAAGACCCGAAGTCTTGAGGATGAGAGGGAACCAGTCTTTAGGATGAGAGGGAACTCAGTCTTTAGGATGAGAGGGAACCAGTCTTTATGATGAGAGGGAACCCAGTCTTTAGAATGAGAGGGAACCCAGTCTTTAGGATGAGATGGAACCCAGTCTTTAGGATGAGAGGGAACCCAGTCTTTAGGATGAGAGGGAACCCAGTCTTTAGGATGAGAGGGAACCAAGTCTTTAGGATGAGAGGGAACCAGTCTTTAGGATGAGAGGGAACCCAGTCTGTAGGATGAGAGGGAACCCAGTCTTTAGGATGAGAGAGAACCCAGTCTTTAGGTTAAGAGAGAGCCCAGTCTTTAAGATGAGAGGGAACCCACTCTTTAGAATGAGAGGGAATCCAGTCTTTAGGATGAGAGGGAACCCAGTCTTTAAGATGGGAGGGAACCCAGTCTTTAGGATGAGAGGGAACCAGTCTTTAGGATGAAAGGGAACCCAGTCTGTAGGATGAGAGGGAACCCAGTCTTTAAGATGAGAGGGAACACAGTCTTTAGGATGAGAGGGAACCCAGTCTTTAAGATGAGAGGGCACTCAGTCTTTAGGATGAGAGGGAACCCAGTCTTTAGGATGAGAGGGAGTCCAGTCTTTGTGTGCAAAAATTACAGTAGTCTGAAATTTTGAAAATAAAAAATCCTCTTACATGTATCAGAAATGCATCTGGGAAATAATATTCTATACAACAAAATGACATCAATAGGATAAATATTCCCTGATGTAGCGTTTACCCGACCGAGGTGACCGTTTCATTTCATTTTAGGGTATGACTTATGCTCATTGTTGAAGACAATACTAATATATAGGTTATCCCAGAAACGCGCCGTACGTATTTGGATTTATTTCCTGAAAACATCTCTTAAAAATCATTACTGTGATTTCACGACAATATGTCATGTATATTCATGTTTCGCTTGATTTTCGACTGTGCAAGCGTTCAGCTGGCATTGATTAAAAACAAATGGGTGAAATGGCAACGAATGCAAACTACTCATAGTTCCAAAGTGAAAGTTAAACGAATTGGCTAGTAAATAGAAAAAAAATGAAATTTTGCCAAAATATAATAAAACAAGAATCAACATAAGAAACCAGCATGATCTTGATTGAAATTAAATAATGTTTTATATGTTCTTAGATTAAGAATTATGAACAAATAATTCCATTCCATACCTCCTTTCTATATATAGAAAATGATGACGTAATTTTGATAACTATCTTCAAACACTAAGTCAATCAATGTAGGACATGTCTAATTAGTGAACATAACACAATTTTCACATAATACTCATTGTAAAATTTGATTTTTTAATGTTGTCAATGTATAAACTAACAATTCACTACAAAAAAAGAGGCAGAAGAAAGAACAAGTCAAATATGCCGACACTATCCCTTTAAATTTCTCACGGCTAAAAATAGAAGTCTGCATAACGAGATTCCTGATCGGTCATTGACAAAATTTAAAATAAATCTAAAACAGTTGATAAAATCTTCAATGGAATACAAAAAAGGCTAAGGTTTAAATAGTCATATTTATTAATAACTCTCTGAATATCAAATTATGTTTACAACATGATGTCTGACCTATTTATTGCTTATCAGCAGTTAATATTTTGCTTATTCATTGTTTTGCACGTTATTGTGTGATTTCATGGTTAGTTTTTGTTTATATTTAATATGAAGAATGCACAAGTTCTTTTTTTCAAGAAATCTGATGTCTGTAGTTTTTACAAAGCATGTAGTACCTACCATTTAGCTTAGCACATTATACATTTTACGTAATGCAATTAATATACACTCTAGCAAGTTGGAGGCAAGGGCCGGTTAAACAATTTTATTATCCTAGCACCTATCATCAGATATATCGTATGCCATATCTTAAGACAATAATATGACTATCGTATGGCATGTCTGAGGCCGCGTATCAAAGCCACCATAGATGGTCGTGAACTAAGATGTCCTAAACAATGACCGCTAGTAAATATATGTTTTCCAATAGAAATAAATACGTTTTACTTGAATATTTACTCAATTGAGATAATAAGAATTAAGCATAACAAAATGTATAAAAACGGGAAAAAGTGTACTATTTAATATTAATATTATTCTAAAAGTAAGCATTATAACTACTTATATTGTTATAGTATATTAATGTAAATTTTAATCGCATCTATGGTGTAATTGTTAGCGTGCTCGCCTCGAGTGTGATAGATCGTGAATTAAAGCTACCGTCGGGTAAAATCGAAGATTATTAAATTGGTATTTGTTGCTTCTCCGATAAGCGCGCAGTACTAAGGAGAAAGAGCAAAGACTGATTGGCTCTCGGACTCGGGATGTGTTCGAGTAAAGCGACATGTCAACCCGTAGACTGTTGTTTCAGTGAGCTAGCAAATCCAACTAAGCGTATTTGTCTAGTACAAAGCGGACCTCATCATCATGGCATCAAATGTAACTTGTTCTCTCCACGATATTGCTCAGTTTGGCGTTAAGCAGCAATCAATCACTCACTCACTCACTCACTCACTCGCTTAATATAATTTTTTATATTTTGTATATAAAATGTTGATTGAATTCGATTATCTGAGTTCAATTTGTCAGTGCTATCATTTAATTAAAGGGTTAGAGGACAAACTCGTGCATGCCTGCAATAAATACAACACGACACCGATTATGAGTATGAAAGGGAGTATAAACTTTACTGAACACGAGTTTCACAATCTTCTGTATGAAGTGGAGTGTTATGGACGTCGGAATTAACAAGATGTAAAATCCCAGTTGAAGATAATACTCGTGCATGCCTGCGATAAATGCAACACGACACTGATTATGCAATGAAAGGGAGTATAAACTTTACAATAATACTGAACCCGAGTTTCACAATCTTCTGTATGAAGTCGAGTGTTATGGACGTCGGAATTAACAAGATGCAAAATCCCAGTTGAGGATAATATTAAGCAACAAAAAATTCCAATAATACAATGATGGTGGTGGGTCTTTTTGAACCTTCTGCATAAAGATAGGATCAAACGAATTCTGTCTCATCCAAGCATAGGATTGTCAGGGCCCCTGAATACTTTATTGCTGCGAACATTTTGTGCCAGTCATCTCAAGTGTAAATATACGGCTGACAAATTTGTTGCGATGTCTTAGCTTGTGACTGTTCTAAGACATCGTTCTGTCGTCCTAACATTCTGACAAATTCTGAAGCGTGACGTAACTTAAAAGAACAATCATTCACTTAAATACTAAAATAATTACACATCCCATGCATCTGCACGGTTAATTGTCGTATATCGATAGAAAAGCATTTTAGAGAAATATTCATATAGTCTCTAATGTTTTTACTATGTTACATTTCTGTTTAGCGCCACGACTTAGGACTTAGCTTAAATATTGCTATATTTATCAATCAATACATTTCTGTTTATGATAAAATGCAAAAAACTGAAAATACCACACAATTCCAAAACCAAATATCAAGATCCTTAAGTAAAGCAATTATGAAAGGATAAAACATTCCAATTGGCTGTTTTTATTTTCTTTGACCGAAAACAAAGACGTCTAAAATCGATTACCTATATAACATCACTTGAAATAGAAATACAAAAATGTATGTCAAAAAAGAAGTCAAGAGGGTCTTTATCAAACAAATCGACAAATAATATTTCAAATTAGTTTGGTCTGAATAGAATTTACTAAACAAAAGAAAAAAACACATTATAAATTATTATGTATAACATGCTACATAAATTATTAGGGTAGAACGGATATTTTTGTATTTAACATAATAATAAGTCACGCGAAACGAGAACATCACGTCCCAAATTTCGGCCTTTCTTTTGTATATATATGCTAATGACTATTTAAATCGATTGTGTAAATAGAACATTGCGAAAGACCATTTGAAGTGCACAGGAAATAAAGAATGTTCTCGCTATGCGGATGTACACAATGCAACTGAGTGCATCAATAAGAGACAGAGCCCAAACTAATCCCCCGGATGATAAATGATATAAGCAAATACCAACGAAATATAAACAAACAGCAAAGAAACACAAATATTCAGTTTCTCACCATCCTCTAGATTTATATCGATAAAGCATTAATGAAATTTTTGTCAAAGAAATTACACATCATATGTACTGTTAAAGTGCATTGTCTGATTGTCGAAAGCTGTTTAATTTAATTGTTTATTTATTTAACGAGGATTGCCGACAGCCATTGGCTACAAACGGTTTTCCTCAAAGATACCAAAGCTGAAGCTGTTTATTCTTTTATCAAGAAATGGACTACGTTATTTGTATTTATTTACGTATACTGGTATCCAACATAATTCCCATATCACATGACGCTTGTGTCATTCAACAGTAACTCTACGGATGTCACCAGTGCATTAGGGACTACTACCCTTCCGGAGTATCAGAGTTCACCCCCGATTTTTAGTGGGGTTCATGTTGCTCAATGTTTAGTTTTGTGTGTGGCGTTTTGTGAATCATTGACCATTGTGTTGTCTGTTCTTCGATTTGCGCTTCTAATTACCTCATCTGTATCTTCTAACTACCCCATCTGTATCCTCAAATTTATTTTTTTCGATAAAATTGATAATTATGACTACACACATTTAAATCTTGCACATTCGTAATGGACCACTAATATTGCCAGGACCTCGATGACCAAGTAGTTAAAACAAATCTAACACCACTGATGTTGATTCACATCTCAATACCCGCATCAAGTGTTATACTTTCCATACATCTATCCATTGTCTTTTGTTAGAGATAGCTGTTCGGAGCTTTCCTCTCCATTAATTCTGGAACTCTCGGTATAGCTGAAAATGATGAAAGGGACAGCTGAACTCAAAATATAGGTCATATTAGTAAACATGAATGAAGTTCTGTATATGATGCAACAGTTAATAATTCCAGTTTTACAAAATATTTAATGCTGAATTTGGAAAATAGTGACATATTTAACTATATACATTGTAATAGATATGCTGCTATTGCAAGTGGCTATTTGGGAAAGTAGCTGTTATTAAAGGAAAAAAAAACTACAAAGGCATACAAATTCTCCCAACAATAGTTATATTCTCATAACATAGTTTCATAAACTATTAATAGAATATGAAATTCCGAAGTGTCGGCATTTTATGTGGTGGTAACATATTTCTGGTAGTTCAGAAAGAATAGATTTATAAATATTTACACACTGGTCGAATATCTTTATACATATAGCAGTACTGCCCTTATGTTTTATATATCTTAAAAATTACAGGAAAAATGTTAATGTTTATGATTAAAACTTTATCAATATCATACACTCTGCTAACTGAAACCAAGCAAATCACAATTTAGTTTTCTTTTATATTCAATATTTTTATAATACGCCCAACAGATGAACAAATTGTTGGTATATTCTTGGTAGAATTTACATTCTCGTACTCGCTATATTTTATTCTGGAAGAAATTCCGACAGTAGTATCAAATTCTCCCAATATTTTTTTCTTTAAATAGTACGGGAATTCCTTCGTGATATCACCATTTGTCCGGATGGGACCTAACACGTTGTATATAGGTGACATAGAACATATCCAGTTTAAACATCCATTCATAATTTTGTCGCGTGCTAGCTCGTCATATGAGATAATCAAATGATCCGTGAGAACTACACATCAATTACATTTGATTGACAGCTCTAGCACCCCATATATGTTTATTGATGAATATTCATAAGATTAGGTGAGATGAGGTAATCTATCTATATTTCGCAGTGACCATGGGATCTTTTTCGAAGTAAATATAGCAACAAGATTGCACAAGACAAGAACGTCCTGTCCAAACAAAGGATGAAAAGGGTGAGGCGTTTGATAGTGGAATAAAGAATCTACATTTCAATGACAATCAGCTGACAAAAGAATGTAATAAATTGACAAGTCACGTTCAATCAACCATGCATTTTCATTTTATCAATACAGTATTAATAGATCTTCACACAATAAAGGGGGGCGGGGGGGGGGGGGGGGGTGTCAGTGCCAGTTTCGGAGTTTCTGTAACACTTAAGGGTACAATTTACACAATTAATCATTACAGAATAAATTGAAATATACTATATGGAATACTGTTATGGTTACTTTAATGATGAACTTAAACTAGTTTAAATAAATCAAGAGATTTAGTTTGTTTACGCATCAAATATTTGGGACGTAGAAAATGTCAAGGTTGAAACGTGACCCTTTTCATTCAAATATTTATTCTGGTTGTATCCTGAGTAACAGTATGCAATGATGCGTACAATTTAAAGGTTTTCCTTTCGAATCCCAAATCGTTATCAGTACCCGTTTTGGAACCCCTTCTGAAAATTTGGAAAGGGGGTTACCAAATAGTTTTTTTTGCATTAATACTGGAAAGTAAAAAAAAATCGATTTTTTTTTTTTTTTTTTAGATTCCATGGCGATGACAACCCTTTTGAAAATTTAAAACTCTCAAACATTTGTGTACATCATGATGGATATTTATATAAAGTGTCATGACGTTTGTAGGAAAAACCAGTTGTACTGAAAGGGAGAAAACCGATACAAAAGTCACCCAGACTCTGTAGTGGACTCTGAACAATTCTCTCACATTCACTTCTAACATCATAACTAGTTCCATATTTATATCTGTTATAGATTCGTAGTTTATAAAAATAATAACAGCAGCTAATATGACATTTTCTGTTTCCATGGTAATAAAGGTCATACTTTTCCTACCGATTATGATTATTTTGGCTAGTTTTATTTCTTATATTATCTCGATTATTCCTGCACTGCAAAGTTTTACAGGAATTGGTTTGTCAGATACCGACTTGCAACCATAATTACCTTTTTTTTTGCTTCGAAGGAAACAACAGTTATTTTGTTAAATAAACTGCTACAGCAAAGTCATAAAACGTCATACAGATTGAACAATAAGTCTTAAAGAGTTTGGGAACAAGCGCAGAAGTTTGCATTTCTTGATGATTTTGACGCCCGATTCCAATGTTTATTCCTGTGAATTTTTGATTGAATCTGAGATTAAGTTGATAATGTTCCAAATGTGTGTCAACTTTAGATGATAATGACAATAGGCAGGATGTGATGACAATAGCACATACAGTTTTTAGAGTCAGGCTAGCAAGACACTTCTTTAGAATGACTAAATGAATTAATGATAGTTTAAAGAAACAAACAGATTTCACCGGTATTTATTTTGATAATACTATTTAGCAAAAGAAAAAAAATACTAGATTTAACCAAATTTATTTTTGATATCTATTTAACAAGACAAACATTATTAGAAAGAAAATACGACTGATTTACAAAATAGTCAAAAGCAAACACAGATTAGGTATTTTGATTTTAAGTATATTTTTTATCTTTTGATAATGAGAAATAACAACACACATTGTCTATATGAGGTGGCAGTATATTTTAGATGTAAGACATTCCTTCGATTTCAAATGAATATAAAAGCAATCATATACTTGTACAAATTCCATATGTACTTTGCTATCGTATCGTCGATCTCTGCTGGTTGGACAATTAGTATCCGTGTGTATCATGTATTGAAAACTATATCAATAGGTTAAGATTGTTCTAGTACACATATTGCAAGACAATAACTGTATTGCACAATAGCTTGTATGACCCGATACGACTGACTGATCTTGACATAATGACGTGCATGCATGACAGTTTCATCATGCAGCATACGTGACCACCAAGGTCACGATCACAATGAATTATGTCTTGTAGAACAGTCCATTGTGATTCTAAGCTTGAATGTGTGACTTTCATGCAAACTACGCAATACACTATTTCTTTAATAGACAACATGGGTACTAAGAATATAACAAAGAATATTGGTACAGGGTGATATTTAGATTAATTGTACCCTTTGATGAACACAAGTTTTATTTATCTAAATGAGTTTATGTTTTGTTCTTATAAATTATTAGATGTCACAAGTACATCCATACTCCAAGTCTGCAAAAAGGGTTCCTCTACATTTTTAACTTTTAAAGGTGATCCTGAATCAAAATTTGGCCGACCAATCCATTTTAATGAATCAAAAATCGGGGTAATGGGAAATGGCCCTCTAGATTTATCTGTTCGTCGTTTTAAGCATTTGCAATCGGATATAATTTGTACACGAAAAACATATTGAGCTAAATTATTTCTAGTCTGTACTATATTCCAAGATCAACAACTAATATACATACACGTTTCTCTTAATTTCGGCTTGAACATATCAAATATGACTGTCTCATCTAAACCGTTAGGAAATTTATCGCTCTACTACAACATATGTTTCAGGAATTTGAATAACAAAAAAATCACCTTTACTAAGTCGTATGAATACGTTTGTACTTGACAAACATTGCATAAAACACGTGAATAACCTGTCCAATTAGCTTCTTATCTGCCAAGGATGTCTTCCTGGATAAAGGAAACTGTTTTTTCTGATATCAACCATATTTAATATATTGCTGCCGATGCATTTTTCTCAATGTGTTCCTACTTTTAAAATAGAACGTAGCGACAATTATTAAGCGTTTAAACTGGCTTAGCAATTTTGCTATGCTATTTCAATTGCTTCTCTGCATTGCATGAAATAATTATACTCTATAAACTGAGAATATTTTAAAGTAATTTGCTATGGTTTGTCTACGAACTAAGTATTATAAATATTTTTTTTTTAATATCATTTCAGGCTACAAACAAGAGTGAGACAGGGGTGAAATTAACATTAGCGAAGAGGTAAATATCAGAAAATACGCATCTGAGATATTAAATTATAGTTTTATATGTTTGGTGTCTATTGTAAAGGGTTTATTTTCGTGGAATTTTGTGTCAATATGAAAAGGTCGCTCGAGACAAATGTGAAGAAATTATAATCGTGAATATCTTTCTAGGCATCCCAAAGAGGTGTGAAATATAATTGCACAACAATACCCCCCCCCACCCCCCCCCCCCCCCCTCAGCAGAGCTATTATAAAATTGACCTCTAATTTTAGTAAAACAATATTTTTTACAGGTGTAATTCTATTATAAAGGCAAGTCATACGATGACCTTAGCCAATATAATAGAATGGGGAAAACAAAATACCACAATCGTCGGAACAGTTCCAAAATCCAATAGAAAAATATTCTTTAATGTCAATAAACATGCACGGCTATGTCATGTACATGATATAAACTGAGGTGAAATGTCAATGGCTGATCCCAGATGTTTTTAAGAAAAGGTTCTTTGAAAGGGTGATTGATCTTGAATACTCTTCGTAATTTTCACTAGATTTACCACATAGGTTTTATCTAAATCGTAGAAGATATTATTGTTCAACCGCTAGTGACTTTTACATTGATTAAAATCCACCTGTGATGTAAATCTATTGTCTAAACTCTCCATTATTTTCAAGGAATGGAGAGTTATGAACAATGCGGACAGGGGCGGAGTTGTTGTTCTCTTTGTACTTTAGATACTATACACAGACTTTTTTTTGTTACAAGATTAATAATTAATAAGATTAATAAAGTACAATTGGTGGATTTTAAGTTGGAGAATGTCCTCGTATCTCTCCATTCCTTAAAAACAATGGGCCTCGTCCCCTTCGGAGCCTCGGCTCCATTATTTTTAAGGAATGGAGAGTTACTTGGACATTCTCCTATGCGTAATGTCATTCTATATTTGTTTTAGAGGTATTGATTATGACTTTTACTACGATTGCTCAGTGTGGTATTAGAACTGTTCCCATAGTGTGGTATTATAGCTGTTCCTACAGTGTGGTATTATAACTGTCCCCACAATGTGGTATTAGAACTGTTCCCACAGTGTGGTATTAGAACTGTTCCTACAGTGCGGTATTAGAACTGTTCCCACAGTGTAGTATTAGAACTTTTCCCACAGTGTGGTATTAGAACTGTTCCCACAGTGTGATATTAGAACTGTTCCCACAGTGTGGTATTAGAACTGTTCTCACAGTGTGGTATTAGAACTGTTCCTACAGTGCTGTCTTAGAACTGTTCCCACAGTGCGGTATTAGAACTGTTCCCACAGTGTGGTATTAGAACTGTTCCCACAGTGTGGTATTAGAACTGTTCCCACATTGCGGTATTAGAACTGTTCCTACAGTGTGGTATTAGAACTGTTCCTGCAGTGCGGTATTAGAACTGTTCCTACAGTGTGGTATTAAAACTGTTCTCACAGTGTGGTATTAGAACTGTTCCTACAGTGCGATCTTAGAACTTTTCCTACAGTGTGGTATTAGAACTGTTCCTACAGTGCGGTATTAGAACTGTTCCTACAGTGCGGTATTAGAACTGTTCCCACAGTGTGGTATTATAACTGTTCTCACAGTGTGGTATTAAAACTGTTCCCACAGTGTGGTATTAGAACTGTTCCCACAGTGCGGTCTTAGAACTGTTCCCACAGTGTGGCATTATAACTGTTCTCACAGTGTGGTATTAGAACTGTTCCCACATTGTGGTATTAGAACTGTTCCCATAGTGTGGTATTATAACTGTTCACACAGTGTGGTATTAGAACTGTTCCCACAGTGCGGTATTAGAACAGTTCCCACAGTGTGGTATTAGAACTGTTCCTACAGTGTGGTATTAGAACTGTTTCCATAATGTGGTATTATAACTGTTCCTACAGTGCGGTATTAGAACTGTTCCCACAGTGTGGTATTAGAACGGTTCCTACAGTGCGGTATTAGAACTGTTCCCACAGTGCGGTATTAGAACTGTTCCCACAGTGTGGTATTAGAACTGTTCCCACAGTGTGGTATTAGAACTGTTCCCACAGTGTGGTATTAGAACTGTTCACACAGTGAGGTATTAGAACTGTTCCCACAGTGTGATATTAGAACTGTTCCCATAGTGTGGTATTAGAACTGTTCTCACAGTGTGGTATTACAACTGTTCCCACAGTTTGGTATTAGAACTGTTCACACAGTGAGGTATTAGAACTGTTCCCACAGTGTGATATTAGAACTGTTCCCATAGTGTGGTATTAGAACTGTTCTCACAGTGTGGTATTACAACTGTTCCCACAGTTTGGTATTAGAACTGTTCCCACAGTGTGGTATTAGAACTGTTCCTACAGTGTGGTATTAGAACTGTTCTCACAGTGTGGTATTACAACTGTTCCCACAGTTTGGTATTAGAATTGTTCCCACAGTGTGGTATTAAAACTGTTCCCACAGTGTGGTCTTTTGTGTTTTTCATTTTCGCCTATCTAGATTTTTCTAGACTTTTAATATGGCATTGAGAAGACATTTTGACACAAAAAAATCCAGAGTTTAAATCTTTTGCAGTTAGTTTGAGGTTTGGCTATTATTTGCTATAGATTGACTGGACTAATTGTATTGTACTGTTTATCCTTATGATATGAATATGATTGATTGATTTGTACTTTACGCCAACTTTATCATTTATTCATCTATATCGTGGCGTGAACAATTATTCTGATATGAATTAAATAACTGTGAAAGGTATTAAATATTATTCAAACACACATTTGAATTTTGAAGTCCGATACAGAGCTTTGATAATGAAAAAGGTGGCCTGCGATGACACATACGATGGTTTTTTTTTACACTGGAATCTGAATTATGCAAGCTGAAGAGCTCTCAAAACGAAGCCCCATGGACTCCTACAGTTGGGTTCTCATCTACAAAACCAAACATCCAGTCTGTTGTTGTATTATGTGTCTTTACGTTCTGAGTTCCGTGTTGTGATGTCCGGTACGATATCCGCATAGAAACGATGTCGGGTTCGTATTTACCCCCAGTTGTTTGTAGGAGGGCTGATGACTCATTTACGTTATTTGTGTTTGCTTATGTAGAGTGGTACAAAACACATTATGTGTTGTGTTTTTTGTTTTGTTTGTCTTCATCTTGTGTCCTGTTTGCCGATTGTTTCTCTGAATTTTCCATTCTAGATTGCACCTTTTACCATTACTTTCTATTTTTTAAGAATATTATATCAAGGTACTGTATCTATATTTATTACTGAGAGTAAAATGCAATTTGACGCTTAAACAAATTATAAATAATATTCTTTGATTTAGCTAACTGTTAATTTCTTAATAAAATAAACACTCTATGAGAAATTGTACTATTACAGTTTAATTGGTGACAAATAGTTCAAAATTGACTGTAAATTTTCATTTAAATTTTATATTCATAGATATTTAACAAGACACATTCAATATTCAAGGAATCTGTTATTATCGTTATGGTAATATATCGTTGATTGTTGAAAGAGTATGAGTAATGTGACCGTGACATGTAGAAACGTAACAAAAACGCGGTTCCATTTGCATCTAAGTGTAATGTTGGATAGTCATTTGTTTCTAAGTGTCATATTGGATATAGTCATTTTTATCTAAGTATAATGTTGTATAGTATCTCATGTTTTTCTTTGTTTTTCTTCGTCTTTTTACCAGTTTCTCTGGACTATCCTTTTTTGATTGTCCCTTTGGTATTCTCTAGCATTTATTTACATCCATATCTTTTCATTATAATGCACAATTTCTACTCTCCGTCTTCCTGATTGTCGATCTAAATTTTAATTTAGACAGAATAAGCTTAAAATATAGGTTTTCTCTCTCACAAATACTCATTATGACAAGATCGATTGTTGAAACATAAGACATTAGCAATAAGCTCCGTTGGTCTGGTTTTCTGTCTAAAAGACTTCCTGATAACTGGCTCGATCGGTTGTTGAAACGCAATAAATTATTTTTCCCGCTCCGTTGGCTTCGTGCTCTATCTAAATTTGAACTATAAAAATCAATTGATCAAGTATTTCAAAACAACACGTAATGCCATGATCGGTTGTTGAAACATGTTACACTGTTTCTTTCGCCCCGTTTGTCTGTTGTTTAATCTATCTGTGAACTTATCTACAATTAATCTTAAAATAGAACTTTTCACAGACACAGATAATGCCATTGTAGGTTGTTAAAGTATAATACACAACTGTTTACTATCCGTTTGTCTAGTGTTCGAATTACATTTGAACTTCTAAAATTACTTTTGAAACCGAGTTCTTCACACCAACCCATGTCATTGTCAACGGAGGAATTCCAGTACTGACATAGCTTCTGTAAATCCCATATTATTTGGACGAATAAATATGCAGGGTCGTTTGTTGCGTCCAAGAATACATTGATCAACGAAGAAACTTGATATTAGAACTGTTCCCACAGTGTGGTATTTTGTGTTTTATCATGTTCGCCTATCTATATTTTTCTAGATTTTTAATATGGTATTGAGAAGATATTTTGACACAAGAAAATCCAGAGTTTATTTCTATTGCAATTAGTTTGAGGTTTGGCTATTATTTGCTATTGTTTGAATGAACTAAATTGTATTGTACTGTTTATCCTTATGATATGAATATGATTGATTGATTTGTATTTTACGCCAACTTTAGCAGTTATTCGTCTATATCGTAGCGTGAACAATTATTTTGATGTGAATTAAATAAATGTGAAAGGTACTAAATATTATTCAAACACACATTTGAATTTTGAAGTCCGATACAGTGCATTGATAATGAAAAAAGTGGCCTGCGATGACACATACGATGCTTTTTTTACCCTGGAATCTGAATTACGCAAGCTGAAGAACTCTCAAAGCAAGCGCCATGGATTCCTACACTTGGGTTCTCATCTACAAACCAAACATCCAATGTGTTGTTGTATTATGTGTCTTTACGTTCTAAGTTCCGTGTTGTGATGTCCGCCATGATATCCGCATCAAAACGATGTTCGGTTCGTATTTATCAGTTGTTTGTAGGAGAGCTCACGACTCATTTACGTTATTTGTGTTTGCTTACGTAGAGTGCACGTGGTGCCCAACACATTATGTGTTGTGTTTTTTGTTTTGCTTTTCTCCGTCTTATGTCTTGTTTACCGGTTGTTTCTCTGAATTTTCCATTCTAGATTGCACCTTCGGTTTCCCGAACTGTTTTTTCGATACCACTACTTTCTATTTTTTAAGAATATTATATCAAAGTATTGTATCTATATTTATTACTGAAAGTAAAATGCAATGTGACGCTTAAGCAAATTATAAATAATATTCTTTGATTTAGCTAACTGTTAATTGCTTAATAAAATAAACCCTGTATGAGAAATTGTACTATTACAGTTTAATTGGTGACAAATAGTTCAAAATTGTCTGTAAATTTTCATTTAAATTTTATATTCATAGATATTTAACAAGACACATTCAATATTCAAGGAAACTGTTATTATCGTTATGGTAATATATCGTTGATTGTTGAAAGAGTATGAGTAATGTGACCGTGACATGTAGAAACGTAACAAAAACGCGGTTCCATTTGCATCTAAGTGTAATGTTGGATAGTCATTTGTGTCTAAGTGTCATATTGGATATAATCATTTTTATCTAAGTATAATGTTGTATAGTATCTCATGTTTTTCTTTGTTTTTCTTCGTCTTTTGTACCAGTTTCTCTGGATTATCCTTTTTTGATTGTCCCTTTGGTATTCTCTAGCATTTATTTACATCCATATCTTTTCATTATAATGCACAATTTCTACTCTCCGTCTTCCTGATTGTCGATCTAAATTTTAATTTAGACAGAATAAGCTTAAAATATAGGTTTTCTCTCTCATAAATACTCATTATGACAAGATCGGTTGTTGAAACATAAGACATTAGCATTAAGCTCCGTTGGTCTGGTTTTCTGTCTAAAAGACTTCCTGATAACTGGCTCGATCGGTTGTTGAAACACAATAAATTATTTTTCCCGCTCCGTTGGCTTCGTGCTCTATCTAAATTTGAACTATAAAAATCAATTTATCAAGTATTTCAAAACAACACGTAATGCCATGATCGGTTGTTGAAACATGTTACACTGTTTCTTTCGCTCCGTTTGTCTGTTGTTTAATCTATCTGTGAACTTATCTACAATTAATCTTAAAATAGAACTTTTCACAGACACAGATAATGCCATTGTAGGTTGTTAAAGTATAATACACAACTGTTTACTATCCGTTTGTCTAGTGTTCGAATTAAATTTGAACTTCTAAAATTACTTTTGAAACCGAGTTCTTCACACCAACCCATGTCATTGTCAACGGAGGAATTCCAGTACTGACATAGCTTCTGTAAATCCCATATTATATGGACGAATAAATATGCGGGGTCGTTTGTTGCGTCCAAGAATACATTGATCAACGAAGAAACTTGATATTAGAACTGTTCCCACAGTGTGGTATTTTGTGTTTTATCATTTTCGCCTATCTAGATTTTTCTAGATTTTTAATATGGTATTGAGAAGATATTTTGACACAAGAAAATCCAGAGTTTAATTCTATTGCAATTAGTTTGAGGTTTGGCTATTATTTGCTATTGTTTGAATGAACTAAATTGTATTGTACTGTTTATCCTTATGATATGAATATGATTGATTGATTTGTATTTTACGCCAACTTTAGCAGTTATTCGTCTATATCGTAGCGTGAACAATTATTTTGATGTGAATTAAATAACTGTGAAAGGTACTAAATATTATTCAAACACACATTTGAATTTTGAAGTCCGATACAGTGCATTGATAATGAAAAAAGTGGCCTGCGATGACACATACGATGCTTTTTTTACCCTGGAATCTGAATTACGCAAGCTGAAGAGCTCTCAAAGCAAGCGCCATGGACTCCTACACTTGGGTTCTCATCTACAAACCAAGCATCCAATGTGTTGTTGTATTATGTGTCTTTACGTTCTAAGTTCCGTGTTGTGATGTCCGCCAAGATATCCGCATCAAAACGATGTTCGGTTCGTATTTACCAGTTGTTTGTAGGAGGGCTCACGACTCATTTACGTTATTTGTGTTTGCTTACGTAGAGTACACGTGGTGCCCAACACATTATGTGTTGTGTTTTTTGTTTTGCTTTTCTTCGTCTTGTGTCTTGTTTACCGATTGTTTCTCTGAATTTTCCATTCTAGATTGCATTTCCCGAACTTTTTTTTCGATACCACTACTTTCTATTTTTTAAGAATATTATATCAAAGTATTGTATCTATATTTATTACTGAAAGTAAAATGCAATGTGACGCTTAAACAAATTATAAATAATATTCTTTGATTTAGCTAACTGTTAATTGCTTAATAAAATAAACCCTGTATGAGAAATTGTACTATTACAGTTTAATTGGTGACAAATAGTTCAAAATTGTCTGTAAATTTTCATTTAAATTTTATATTCATAGATATTTAACAAGACACATTCAATATTCAAGGAATCTGTTATTATCGTTATGGTAATATATCGTTGATTGTTGAAAGAGTATGAGTAATGTGACCGTGACATGTAGAAACGTAGCAAAAACGCGGTTCCATTTGCATCAAAGTGTAATGTTGGATAGTCATTTGTTTCTAAGTGTATTGTTGGATAGTCATTTGTGTCTAAGTGTAATGTTGGATAGTCATGTGTGTCTAAGTGCAATGTTGGATAGCCATTTGTGTCTAAGTATAATGTTGGATAGTCATTTGTGTCTAAGTGTAATGTTGGATAGTCATTTGTGTCTAAGTGTAATGTTGGATAGTCATTTGTGTCTAAGTGTAATGTTGGCTAGTTATGTGTGTCTAAGTGTAATGTTGGATATGCATTTGTGTCTAAGTGTAATGTTGGATAGTCATTTGTGTCTAAGTGTAATGTTGGATAGTTATGTGTGTCTAAGTGGAATGACGGATAGTCATTTGTGTCTAAGTGTAATGTTGGATAGTGTATTGTTGGATAGACATTTGTGTCTAAGTGTAATGATTGACAATCATTTGTATCTAAGTTTAATGTTGGATAATCATTTGTATCTAAGTGTAATGTTGGATAGTCATTTGTGTCTAAGTGTAATGTTGGATAGTCATTTGTGTCTAAGTGTAATGTTGGATAGTCATTTGTGTCTAAGTGTAATTTTGGATAGTCATTTGTGTCTAAGAGTAATGTTGGCTAGTTATGTGTGTTTAAGTGTAATGTTGGATATGCATTTGTGTCTAAGTGTAATGTTGGATAGTCATTTGTGTCTAAGTGTAATGTTGGATATTTATGTGTGTCTGGGTGTACTGACGGATAGTCATTTGTGTCTAAGTGTAATGTTGGATAGTGTATTGTTGGATAGACATTTGTGTCTAAGTGTAATGTTTGATAATCATTTGTATCTAAATTTAATGTTGGATAATCATTTGTATCTAAGTGTAATGTTGGATAGTCATTTGTATCTAAGTGTAATGTTGTATAGTCATTTGTGTCTAAGTGTAATGTTGGATAGTCATTTGTATCTAAGTGTAATGTTGGCTAGTTATGTGTGTCTAAGTGTAATGTTGGATATGCATTTGTGTCTAAGTGTAATGTTGGATAGTCATTTGTGTCTAAGTGTAATGTTGGATAGTCATTTGTATCTAAGTGTAATGTTGGCTAGTTATGTGTGTCTAAGTGTATTGTTGGATATGCATTTGTGTCTAAGTGTAATGTTGGATAGTCATTTGTGTCTAAGTGTAATGTTGGATAGTCATTTGTATCTAAGTGTAATGTTGGATATACATTTGTATCTAAAATGTAAGTGTAATGCTTCATAATCATTTGTATCTTAGTTTAATGTTGGATAGTCATTTGTGTCTAAGTGTAATGTTTGATAATCATTTGTATCTAAGTGTAATGTTGGATATACATTTGTATCTAAAATGTAAGTGTAATGCTTCATAATCATTTGCATCTTAGTTTAATGTTGGATAGTCATTTGTATCCAAGTGTAATGTTGGATAATCATTTGTATCTTAGTTTAATGTTGGATAGTCATTTGTGTCTAAATGTAATGTTTGATAATCATTTGTATCTAAGTGTAATGTTGGATAGTCATTTGTATCTAAGTGTAATGTTGGATAGTGTATTCTTGGATAGTCATTTGTGTCTAAGTGTCATGTTGGATAGTCATTTGTGCCTAAGTGTAATGTGTCATGTTGGATAGTTATTTGTGCCTAAGTGTAATTCTTGATATTCAGTTATGTTTAAGTTTAATGTTGGATAGTCATTTGTGTCTAAGTGTCATATTGGATATAGTCATTTTTGTCTAAGTATAATGTTGTATAGTATCTCATGTTTTTCTTTGTTTTTCTTCGTCTCGTTGCCAGTTTCTCTGCATTATCCTTTTTTGATTGTCCCTTCGGTATTCTCTAGCGTTTATTTACATCCATATCTTTTCATTATAATGCACAATTTCTACTCTCCGTCTTCCTGATTGTCGATCTAAATTTTAATTTAGACAGAATAAGCTTAAAATATTTTTCTTTCTCTCATATATACTCGTTATGACAGATAGGTTGTTGAAACATAAGACATTAGCATTAAGCTCCGTTGGTCTGGTTTTCTGTCTAAAAGACTTCCTGATAACTGGCTCGATCGGTTGTTGAAACGCAATAAATTATTTTTTCTCACTCCGTTGGCCTCGTGCTCTATCTAAATTTGAACTATAAAGATCAATTTATCAAGTATTTCAAAACAACACGTAATGCCATGATCGGTTGTTGAAACATATTACACTGTTTTTTTTCGCTCCGTTTGTCTGTTGTTTAATATATCTTTGAACCTATATACAATTAATCTTAAAATAGAACTTTTCACAGACACTGATAATGCCATTGTAGGTTGTTAAAGTATAATACACAACTGTTTATTATCCGTTTGTCTAGTGTTCGAATTAAATTTGAACTTCTAAAATTACTTTTGAAACCGAGTTCTTCACACCAACCCATGTCATTGTCAACGGAGGAATTCCGGTACTGATATAGCTTCTGTAAATCCCATATTATTTGGACGAATAAATATGCAGGGTCGTTTGTTGCGTCCAAGAATACATTGATCAACGAACCTGACTGATTTTGTCTGTTTATATAATTATGCGTTTTGACTTTCCCTTTGTAAGATTGTTCGGAGTTCGGTAATTTTGTTATTACCCTTATTTAAAAGGTTGAACACGATTATACTACTAGTTTCCACATCATCGAGCTCGTATGTATGGCTTTCAGCTCTCAATGAATACAACAGCCATCACTACTATTATACTACTATTTTCCACATCATCGAGCTCGTATGTATGGCTTTCAACTCTCAAGGAATACAACAGCCATCACTACTATTATACTACTAGTTTCCACATCATCGAGCTCGTATGTATGGCTTTCAGCTCTCAATACATACAACAGCCATCACTACTATTTGTTCAGTTTGTCTTAGATATATGCCATATGACCACTGTTGCAGTAATACATACCCTATTGTAGAGAAACCACAATAAAGTGTCCTTATGTGTTGTAAACAATTGTATATGCATGCAATACACATGTATGTACATTGTTGAAAAGTATGACATTTATTTACATGGGGTTCCAAACAAGTAAAAAACGAACTTTTCTCAACTGTTTCGCAGCAAGTATCAATAATTTCTATTTTAAACCATCTGTGAAATTATCAAAAAATATGTACTGTGACCTGTGAGTTGCATATCCACCCACCTACGCTTCATTTTCTGGATGTTATCTTTTGATATGTTTCTGTAGAGTTGTAAGATGCATACAATGAAATGACAAGATATAATGGACGGAACACAACTTGTAGCATTCAGTACTCGTAGTTACTAAAAAAATCACTGATCCTGGATGTTTCATTGAAATCCATTCATTGGTTTCAAAAGAGTTGCGAAATTCCTACCTTTTCATACAGATATTGCAAAATAAAAGGCATACAATGTCATGAATAACTCAAGACTCCGAGAATTTTTCATTTTATTTCAATCACTTGTTCAGAAGAGTAAAAGATTGAAGGTGCGGACGCATGGACGAACGGAATTCCTAAATACTATTTACCATCGTTTCGCTAACGTGGGTATTAATATACGTTTCGTTCCATCTGATTTTGTTATTTGTATTTCTAGATTGTACATGCATGAGTTATAAATATGTACAATTGGAATCCGATAGTCACATGACATGGTTAGTGACTTAGATTGTGTGCATTGACTATGTAAGTTTAGTGATTTAGGTATTGTGCATTGACTATATACATTGTTGTAAGTGTAAAAATATTTTCAATGAATGAAATTCTTGGTTCAATGACCTTTACTATCGATCTTAATAATATCAATATTCTTTTCAAGGTCGTGGATACGATCCAATGTATTACAGAATGAAAATAATAAATTTTAAAGAATTACATTGTTGCATGTTGATGTCTCTATTAAAATAGTAGAGTCTAATCATTCCAACACGACTTTAACTAACAAAATAGCAGTTTAAAGTTAAAAAGTGAGTCATCCCATGCATCATATATCTATTTTACACCAAAATAAAAATATATAATCGTGATCTTTTCAACTACAAATAATAACAAAAATGTTATTTTATTGCTTAGCAGTAAAGTGGAAGAATGCATGTTAATGACCCATTAAAATATAATCAATGATATAGATCTAATCTTGAACATCCTAAGTAATCTCAATGGTGTTAGTTCTATCTTTGATGCATGTATCGTCATTAGTAATCCAAATAACATTGTATATATGTAAATAAACATAGCATTGTTTGATTGGAGGAGGTCGCTTGTGGAATGTAGAAAAAAGATATCGAACAATTGTTGCATCTACAAATTGAATAATATTTATAATATCGAGGTTCACAAAGTACATTTAGAGCCATTCAAGTTAAAAGACATTTTAATGAGTTGACAACAGTTAAAAGGAATGCGGAAAAGCGGACAATTGCCAAAATGAGAACAAGCAAACGTGCCAGAAGTCAGCTAATTAAATATAACGTGCCAAATAACACATTTACAGATATATAGCAAGATAGTATCACCGATTTTAAATGAACAAAGGGAATTAAACTTTCTTTATCTTTGAACATACATAGTGTGATATTACACCATAGGAGATCGCTGATAAAAGGTCAAAGCTTTCCAGAGATATTAGACATATATTATAGACGCTAACTGTTTGCTAAAACATGGAACAGTCGGACAAATATTACAGAATAGAATTAGCAACATATTAATACTCTTGCCTCTTTGTTGTTTTAAATGCCACACCATCATGTACGGAGATTTATTTTATACAGCAATAACATCATCATAGAAGTATTAAAGAGATGTCATTTAACTAGAGAAATGACCAGCTACCTATAGACAAAAATGATTTGAAAGATGCAAACAAAATAAATAAATAAATAAAATAAATAAAAAAGTAAAATAAATTAAAAAAAAATAATGATCAGGACTGGCTTGTACAAACGTTAATTAACTTTAAGTGTCAATTAAACCTTAAGTGTAAATTAATTTCATGACCATTTCAAGTAATTTTAAGTGTCAATTAAGTTGTAATTGACACTTAAATTTAAATAAGGTTTGTGCAACCCAGACCTGACCTTGTAGCTTTCAAAAAGATATTTTGGTACAATTTTAAGAACAATTACCGTTTGTTTTATGTCTGAGAAAAGAAATAATTTGATTTTTGTAGAAATAAAATACTGACTCGGGCATACTCTCATTAATAGTTAAATGGTCGGTAGCCAATGATTCGTCAAGGAGAAACATTGCCCAACGCTAAAACAAATATATTTAACGCTAACAATATATTATTTGGAGACGAGACTAGAACAAAATTACATGCATAGGGTAAACACGTGGTAATGGATATCCATATATACGAATGCATTTTATGATTGTCACATGAACAATCGGTATCGTTTAATGAATGAGGCAGATATTTTTGCTTTGCCACGGAAAATAAACTACCATTCATTACAAGCTGTAATTGTTGTACAGTAGAAGCTGCTCCAAGCTAGCGTGACATTCGCTAAACAGAAAGCAATCACTTAGGGTAAATATTCCAGCACAGCGAGAGACGTACCGGTTGGAAGAGTTGTTCCTCTACAGAGAAGAAAACTAGATCCTATATTATTGAGAAAAAATATGTTCTCCAAGATATGACGGATTTAACATTTTGCACACAAAACTGCACCTGCTTTTTATCCAGAAGTCATGCATTTTAGATCATCTTAATGTATGGTGGCTGTTGACCAACTCGTGCACTTATTTACATTCCTTGCCTTGAAATCAGTGGTGTGATATCCATAAGAATTGGTTCATTGTCAAAACATCGTGTGCTGTAGATCGTGAGTTCGATCCCCGATCCGTTCAAACCTAATACAATGGAATATATTCTGCTGTTTTTCAGCTATGCACACAACTTTCAGGAATAAATACAACACTGATTGACTCGGGATAATATGTCAAAGTGTAGTTACATGGCTACCTACGAACTGTTGCTTAGATTGAGCTAGCACTCTAAAGATCAACCTCCGCATGTTTGTCTAGAACAAGACAGATATAGTATCACCGTATAGATGAAAAGTAACTTGTTCTTACCATGACATAGCAGATAAATGATCACGTGGCGATAAAACAATCACTGCATGATGGAGCTTGATCATGTCTTCTCTTTGCGCAATAAATATATAAAAAAGTGTTGCTAATTAAGAATTTTTTTACTGTTTTATTTCTTTCCTGATGGATGTCTTAATATTGAAAAAATCACTTTCGACTTCATTGCTATCGTAACGAATGCCTTAAGACAACATATCAGAATATATTCTTATAAAACGATAAGTGGATGGAAATTAACATAAGAGGAAAACACGTTTTTAGGTTAATAATAATGTATAATACATCTTAAATGTGGTTTAAAATATGTTATTTATCTCGTTGTTACTAATATATGTATATTTGTATAAAGTACATAAGTTGTAACGGCAGCATATGGTCGAGGTTTGTTTACTTTGTATTCTATAAGATGTAGGTCAACAATATTAAAGGTCGTGATTGAACCAAAGACCAAAAATATGCACTATTCAACCCGAATATTTAAAACTTTTAACGCATTAACTCGGAATATTTTCACAAAAAGCACTACAATTACCGCTAATTTGTTGGATCAAAACAGCAACTGAAAGAACATAACAATATAAAATTATTGGTGGTAAAGATATTTTTAAAATTATCAACCTAATTGAAAGCATCTTTCGTAACGTGGATTCCGAAGTTTAGCATCTTTAAATTAGAAAATTATAGTTTTGTACCCTTTTTGAGAATATATATAGATAATAAATGTATAAATAATGAATAATCTGAAACATTCCAAGCATTTTTTACATACATACAACGTAAAATGGCCACAAATCTTAAACATTTGTAAACTTTTGAAGTTTAACAAAAGTACAAGATATATATATATTTCTTATAACTATATATATGTTCAAGGTAAGTGTATTTTAAAGATTAAAAGTTAAAAGTAGGAATTAAACTAATAAACTTTCACCACAAAACATTACCGTCCACCAGTAAATATTTTCATTTAGGTTCAAAACCGAGTTAAAAAATATATAGATATTATAAAGAAATTAAAGAGAAATGGATAAATTAATTTTGACTGTAACTGGAAAAGCATGGGGAGCAGGCCATGGAAGAAAATTATTAGCTTTTTATACGGACTACAATGCGGTAACTAATCTACAAAAATGGCCTTTTACATGCAAGGAGTGTGACGCTCTCTAAGCATGGTACTCACTATTGTCAAATATTTATAACATTGCAGCCTATCATCTAGAGTGCCACCATTATCCGCCACCTGAGGGCATGCTCGTCACCGCATTGCTCGGCTAAGTGAGTAAACTATTTCAGACTATATCTGAAAATGTATAAATCTGAACCATTTTAAAATAAACTCAAATGAAACAACCATAAAGAAGAACACAACAAAGTGAAATCATTGAATACATTTATTCTCTGTGCAGTTATTAATAAAAAAAATACATACAAAACTCTTGGAGATGTCTACATTTAACAACGGGATGTTGATTTAAACTGAACATTAAAGAAATTGCTTCTGCAACACGTGGGAAATCTATATTTAGAAAGAGTGGGTTTATTGGTGGTTCTCTTAGAGGTAGCTTCACTGATGAATGCATACACCCGAGGTAACGGTCGTATGTCCACAAAGCGTGCATAACACACTTTCCATGAAGCATTTACAATTCTGAAGTAAATACGAAAACTTCATCAAAAATCAAAAAAATAATTGAGCTATCTGATTGTGTAAAACAACTGAAAAGAGGGTTACTAGACATGTGTCGTGTGTGTTATATTTCACACATATCATTTTATTTTGTTAGGTAGGTATGCGATTGCTTTAAGGCTTCCTAGAACTTTAGTTAAACACTAGTGACATGCTAAAGTGTTTAGTTTTCCTAATTCTTATTTCAGTGTGCATTTCTTAATGTATCATATAATATCAGTGCTATTTTGGGTTTTGGGCAAATTTAAATATCATTTTTTGCCTATGCGATTGCTTACATAATTCTTCCTTTATTGTTTTCAGTTCTTACTTTATTATTCTCAGTTCTTACTTTATTGTTCTCAGTTCTTACTTTATTGTTTTCAGTTCTTACTTTATTGTTCTCAGTTCTTACTTTATTGTTTTCAGTTCTTACTTTATTGTTCTCAGTTCTTACTTAATTGTTCTCAGTTCTTACTTTATTATTCTCAGTTTTTACTTTATTGTTCTCAGTTCTTACTTTATTGTTCTCAGTTCTTACTTTATTGTTTTCAGTTCTTACTTTATTGTTCTCAGTTCTCACTTTATTGTCCTCAGTTCTTACTTTATTATTCTCAGTTCTTACATTATTGTTCTCAGTTCTTACTTTATTGTTCTCAGTTCTTACTTTATTGTTCTCAGTTCTTACTTTATTATTCTCAGTTCTTACATTATTGTTCTCAGTTCTTACTTTATTGTTCTCAGTTCCTACTTTATTGTTCTCAGTTCTTACTTTATTGTTTTCAGTTCTTACTTTATTGTTCTCAGTTCTTACTTTATTGTTCTCAGTTCGTACTTTATTGTTCTCAGTTCTTACTTTATTGTTCTCAGTTCTTACTTTATTGTTCTCAGTTCTTACTTTATTGTTCTCAGTTCGTACTTTATTGTTCTCAGTTCTCACTTTATTGTTTTCAGTTCTTACTTTGTTGTTCTTAGTTCTTACTTTATTGTTCTCAGTTCTCACTTTATTGTTCTCAGTTCTTACTTTATTGTTCTCAGTTCTTACTTTATTGTTCTCAGTTCTTACTTTATTGTTTTCAGTTCTTACATTATTATTCTCAGTTCTTACTTTATTGTTCTCAGTTCGTACTTTATTGTTCTTAGTTCTCACTTTATTGTTCTCAGTTCTTACTTTATTGTTCTTAGTTCTTACTTTATTGTTCTCAGTTCTTACTTTATTGTTCTCAGTTCTCACTTTATTGTTCTCAGTTCTTACTTTATTGTTCTTAGTTCTTACATTATTGTTCTCAGTTCTTACTTTATTGTTCTCAGTTCGTACTTTATTGTTCTTAGTTCTCACTTTATTGTTCTCAGTTCTTACTTTATTGTTCTTAGTTCTTACTTTATTGTTCTCAGTTCTTACTTTATTGTTCTCAGTTCTTACTTTATTATTCTCAGTTCTTACATTATTGTTCTCAGTTCTTACTTTATTGTTCTCAGTTCCTACTTAATTGTTCTCAGTTCTTACTTTATTGTTTTCAGTTCTTACTTTATTGTTCTCAGTTCTTACTTTATTGTTCTCAGTTCGTACTTTATTGTTCTCAGTTCTTACTTTATTGTTCAGTTCTTACTTTATTGTTCTCAGTTCTTACTTTATTGTTTTCAGTTCTTACTTTGTTGTTCTTAGTTCTTACTTTATTGTTCTCAGTTCTTACTTTATTGTTCTCAGTTCTTACTTTATTGTTCTCAGTTCTCACTTTATTGTTCTCAGTTCCTACTTTATTGTTCTCAGTTCTTACTTTATTGTTCTCAGTTCTTACTTTATTGTTCCCAGTTCTATCTTTATTGTTCTTAGTTCTTACTTTATTGTTCTTAGTTCTTACTTTATTGTTCTCAGTTCTTACTTTATTGTTTTCAGTTCTTACTTTGTTGTTCGTAGTTCTTACTTTATTGTTCTCAGTTCTTACTTTATTGTTCTCAGTTCTTACTTTATTGTTCTCAGTTCTTACTTTGTTGTTCTCAGTTCCTACTTTATTCTTCTCAGTTCTTACTTTATTGTTCTCAGTTCTCACTTTATTGTTCTCAGTTCTTACTTTATTATTCTCAGTTCTTACTTTATTGTTCTTAGTTCTTATTTTATTGTTCTCAGTTCTTACTTTATTGTTCTCAGTTCCTACTTTATTGTTCTGAGTTCTTACTTTATTGTTTTCAGTTCTTACTTTATTGTTCTGAGTTCTTACTTTATTGTTCTCAGTTCGTACTTTATTGTTCTCAGTTCTTACTTTATTGTTCTCAGTTCTCACTTTATTGTTCTCAGTTCTTACTTTATTATTCTCAGTTCTTACTTTATTGTTCTTAGTTCTTACTTTATTGTTTTCAGTTCTTACTTTATTGTTCTGAGTTCTTACTTTATTGTTCTCAGTTCGTACTTTATTGTTCTCAGTTCTCACTTTATTGTTCTCAGTTCTTACTTTATTGTTCTCAGTTCTTACTTTATTGTTCTCAGTTCTTACTTTATTGTTCTCAGTTCTTACTTTATTATTTTCAGTTCTTACTTTATTGTTCTCAGTTCTTACTTTATTGTTCTCAGTTCTTACTTTATTATTCTCAGTTCTTACATTATTGTTCTCAGTTCTTACTTTATTGTTCTCAGTTCCTACTTTATTGTTCTCAGCTCTTACTTTATTGTTTTCAGTTCTTACTTTATTGTTCTCAGTTCTTACTTTATTGTTCTCAGTTCGTACTTTATTGTTCTCAGTTCTCACTTTATTGTTCTCAGTTCTTACTTTCTTTTTCTTAGTTCTTACTTTATTGTTCTCAGTTCTTACTTTATTGTTCTTAGTTCTTACTTTATTGTTCTCAGTTCTTACTTTATTGTTCTCAGTTCTTACTTTATTGTTCTCAGTTCTTACTTTATTGTTCTCAGTTCTCACTTTATTGTTCTTAGTTCTTACTTTATTGTTCTCAGTTCTTACTTTATTGTTCTCAGTTCTTACTTTATTGTTCTCAGTTCTTACTTTATTGTTCTCAGTTCTTACTTTATTGTTCTCAGTTCGTACTTCATTGTTCTCAGTTCTTACTTCATTGTTCTCAGTTCTTACTTTATTGTTCTCAGTTCTTACTTTATTGTTCTCAGTTCTTACTTTATTGTTCTCAGTTCTTACTTTATTATTCTCAGTTCTTACATTATTGTTCTCAGTTCTTACTTTATTGTTCTCAGTTCTTACTTTATTGTTCTCAGTTCTTACTTTATTGTTCTCAGTTCTTACTTTATTGTTCTCAGTTCTTACTTTATTGTTCTCAGTTCTTACTTTATTGTTCTTAGTTCTTACTTTATTGTTTTCAGTTCTTACTTTATTGTTCTCAGTTCTTACTTTATTGTTCTCAGTTCGTACTTTATTGTTCTCAGTTCTTACTTTATTGTTCTCAGTTCTTACTTTATTGTTCTCAGTTCCTACTTTATTGTTCTCAGTTCTTACTATATTGTTTTCAGTTCTTACTTTATTGTTCTCAGTTCTTACTTTATTGTTCTCAGTTCGTACTTTATTGTTCTCAGTTCTCACTTTATTGTTCTCAGTTCTTACTTTCTTTTTCTTAGTTCTTACTTTATTGTTCTCAGTTCTTACTTTATTGTTCTTAGTTCTTACTTTATTGTTCTCAGTTCTTACTTTATTGTTCTCAGTTCTTACTTTATTGTTCTGAGTTCTTACTTTATTGTTCTCAGTTCTTACTTTATTGTTCTCAGTTCTTACTTTATTGTTCTTAGTTCTTACTTTATTGTTCTCAGTTCTTACTTTATTGTTCTCAGTTCTCACTTTATTGTTCTCAGTGTTTACTTTATTGTTCTCAGTTCTTACTTTATTGTTCTCAGTTCTTACTTTATTGTTTTCAGTTCTCACTTTATTGTTCTCAGTTCTCACTTTATTGTTCTCAGTGTTTACTTTATTGTTCTCAGTTCTTACTTTCTTGTTCTTAGTTCTTATTTTATTGTTCTCAGTTCTTACTTTATTGTTCTTAGTTCTTACTTTATTGTTTTCAGTTCTTACTTTATTGTTCTCAGTTCTCACTTTATTGTTCTCAGTGTTTACTTTATTGTTCTCAGTTCTTACTTTCTTGTTCTTAGTTCTTACTTTATTGTTCTCAGTTCTTACTTTATTGTTCTCAGTTCTTACTTTATTGTTTTCAATTCTTACTTTATTGTTCTCAGTTCTCACTTTATTGTTCTCAGTTCTTACTTTATTGTTCTCAGTTCTTACTTTATTTTTCTCAGTTCTTGCTAGATTTTTCTCAGTTCTTACTTTATTGTTCTCAGTTCTCACTTTATTGTTCTCAGTTCTTACTTTATTATTCTCAGTTCTCACTTTATTGTTCTCAGTTCTTACTTTATTATTCTCAGTTCTTACATTATTGTTCTCAGTTCTTACTTTATTGTTCTTAGTTCTCACTTTATTGTTCTCAGTTCTTACTTTATTGTTCTCAGTTCTTACTTTATTGTTCTTAGTTCTTACTTTATTGTTCTCAGTTCTCACTTTATTGTTCTCAGTTCTTACTTTATTATTCTCAGTTCTTACATTATTGTTCTCAGTTCTTACTTTATTGTTCTCAGTTCTTACTTTATTGTTCTTAGTTCTTACTTTATTGTTCTCAGTTCTTACTTTATTGTTCTCAGTTCTTACTTTATTGTTCTCAGTTCTTATTTTATTGTTTTCAGTTCTTACTTTGTTGTTCTCAGTTCGTACTTTATTGTTCTCAGTTCTTACTTTATTGTTCTCAGTTCTTACTTTATTGTTCTCAGTTCTTACTTTATTGTTCTCAGTTCGTACTTTATTGTTCTCAGTTCTTACTTTATTGTTCTCAGTTCTTACTTTATTGTTCTCAGTTCTTACTTTATTGTTTTCAGTTCTTACTTTGTTGTTCTTAGTTCTTACTTTATTGTTCTCAGTTCTTACTTTATTGTTCTCAGTTCTTACTTTATTGTTCTCAGTTCTCACTTTATTGTTCTCAGTTCTTACTTTATTGTTCTCAGTTCTTACTTTATTGTTCTCAGTTCTTACTTTATTGTTCTCAGTTCTATCTTTATTGTTCTTAGTTCTTACTTTATTGTTCTTAGTTCTTACTTTATTGTTCTCAGTTCTTACTTTATTGTTCTCAGTTCTTACTTTATTGTTCTCAGTTCTTACTTTATTGTTCTCAGTTCTCACTTTATTGTTCTCAGTTATTACTTTATTGTTCTCAGTTCTTACTTTAGTGTTCTCAGTTCTTACTTTATTGTTCTCAGTTCTTACTTTATTGTTCTCAGTTCTTACTTTATTATTTTCAGTTCTTACTTTATTGTTCTCAGTTCTTACTTTGTTGTTCTCAGTTCTTACTTTATTCTTCTCAGTTCTTACTTTATTGTTCTCAGTTCTCACTTTATTGTTCTCAGTTCTTACTTTATTATTCTCAGTTCTTACTTTATTGTTCTTAGTTCTTATTTTATTGTTCTCAGTTCTTACTTTATTGTTCTCAGTTCCTACTTTATTGTTCTCAGTTCTTACTTTATTGTTTTCAGTTCTTACTTTATTGTTCTGAGTTCTTACTTTATTGTTCTCAGTTCGTACTTTATTGTTCTCAGTTCTTACTTTATTGTTCTCAGTTCTCACTTTATTGTTCTCAGTTCTTACTTTATTATTCTCAGTTCTTACTTTATTGTTCTTAGTTCTTACTTTATTGTTTTCAGTTCTTACTTTATTGTTCTGAGTTCTTACTTTATTGTTCCCAGTTCGTACTTTATTGTTCTCAGTTCTCACTTTATTGTTCTCAGTTCTTACTTTATTGTTCTCAGTTCTTACTTTATTGTTCTCAGTTCTTACTTTATTGTTCTCAGTTCTTACTTTATTATTTTCAGTTCTTACTTTATTGTTCTCAGTTCTTACTTTATTGTTCTCAGTTCTTACTTTATTATTCTCAGTTCTTACATTATTGTTCTCAGTTCTTACTTTATTGTTCTCAGTTCCTGCTTTATTGTTCTCAGCTCTTACTTTATTGTTTTCAGTTCTTACTTTATTGTTCTCAGTTCTTACTTTATTGTTCTCAGTTCGTACTTTATTGTTCTCAGTTCTCACTTTATTGTTCTCAGTTCTTACTTTCTTTTTCTTAGTTCTTACTTTATTGTTCTCAGTTCTCACTTTATTGTTCTTAGTTCTTACTTTATTGTTCTCAGTTCTTACTTTATTGTTCTCAGTTCTTACTTCATTGTTCTCAGTTCTTACTTTATTGTTCTCAGTTCTTACTTTATTGTTCTCAGTTCTTACTTTATTGTTCTCAGTTCTTACTTTATTATTCTCAGTTCTTACATTATTGTTCTCAGTTCTTACTTTATTGTTCTCAGTTCTTACTTTATTGTTCTCAGTTCTTACTTTATTGTTCTCAGTTCTTACTTTATTGTTCTCAGTTCTTACTTTATTGTTCTCAGTTCTTACTTTATTGTTCTTAGTTCTTACTTTATTGTTTTCAGTTCTTACTTTATTGTTCTCAGTTCTTACTTTATTGTTCTCAGTTCGTACTTTATTGTTCTCAGTTCTTACTTTATTGTTCTCAGTTCTTACTTTATTGTTCTCAGTTCCTACTTTATTGTTCTCAGTTCTTACTATATTGTTTTCAGTTCTTACTTTATTGTTCTCAGTTCTTACTTTATTGTTCTCAGTTCGTACTTTATTGTTCTCAGTTCTCACTTTATTGTTCTCAGTTCTTACTTTCTTTTTCTTAGTTCTTACTTTATTGTTCTCAGTTCTTACTTTATTGTTCTTAGTTCTTACTTTATTGTTCTCAGTTCTTACTTTATTGTTCTCAGTTCTTACTTTATTGTTCTGAGTTCTTACTTTATTGTTCTCAGTTCTTACTTTATTGTTCTCAGTTCTTACTTTATTGTTCTTAGTTCTTACTTTATTGTTCTCAGTTCTTACTTTATTGTTCTCAGTTCTCACTTTATTGTTCTCAGTGTTTACTTTATTGTTCTCAGTTCTTACTTTATTGTTCTCAGTTCTTACTTTATTGTTTTCAGTTCTCACTTTATTGTTCTCAGTTCTCACTTTATTGTTCTCAGTGTTTACTTTATTGTTCTCAGTTCTTACTTTCTTGTTCTTAGTTCTTATTTTATTGTTCTCAGTTCTTACTTTATTGTTCTTAGTTCTTACTTTATTGTTTTCAGTTCTTACTTTATTGTTCTCAGTTCTCACTTTATTGTTCTCAGTTCTTACTTTCTTGTTCTTAGTTCTTACTTTATTGTTCTCAGTTCTTACTTTATTGTTCTCAGTTCTTACTTTATTGTTTTCAATTCTTACTTTATTCTTCTCAGTTCTCACTTTATTGTTCTCAGTTCTTACTTTATTGTTCTCAGTTCTTACTTTATTTTTCTCAGTTCTTGCTAGATTTTTCTCAGTTCTTTCTTTATTGTTCTCAGTTCTCACTTTATTGTTCTCAGTTCTTACTTTATTATTCTCAGTTCTCACTTTATTGTTCTCAGTTCTTACTTTATTATTCTCAGTTCTTACATTATTGTTCTCAGTTCTTACTTTATTGTTCTTAGTTCTCACTTTATTGTTCTCAGTTCTTACTTTATTGTTCTCAGTTCTTACTTTATTGTTCTTAGTTCTTACTTTATTGTTCTCAGTTCTCACTTTATTGTTCTCAGTTCTTACTTTATTATTCTCAGTTCTTACATTATTGTTCTCAGTTCTTACTTTATTGTTCTCAGTTCTTACTTTATTGTTCTTAGTTCTTACTTTATTGTTCTCAGTTCTTACTTTATTGTTCTCAGTTCTTACTTTATTGTTCTTAGTTCTTATTTTATTGTTTTCAGTTCTTACTTTGTTGTTCTCAGTTCGTACTTTATTGTTCTCAGTTCTTACTTTATTGTTCTCAGTTCTTACTTTATTGTTCTCAGTTCTTACTTTATTGTTCTCAGTTCGTACTTTATTGTTCTCGGTTCTTACTTTATTGTTCTCAGTTCTTACTTTATTGTTCTCAGTTCTTACTTTATTGTTTTCAGTTCTTACTTTGTTGTTCTTAGTTCTTACTTTATTGTTCTCAGTTCTTACTTTATTGTTCTCAGTTCTTACTTTATTGTTCTCAGTTCTCACTTTATTGTTCTCAGTTCTTACTTTATTGTTCTCAGTTCTTACTTTATTGTTCTCAGTTCTTACTTTATTGTTCTCAGTTCTATCTTTATTGTTCTTAGTTCTTACTTTATTGTTCTTAGTTCTTACTTTATTGTTCTCAGTTCTTACTTTATTGTTCTCAGTTCTTACTTTATTGTTCTCAGTTCTTACTTTATTGTTCTCAGTTCTCACTTTATTGTTCTCAGTTATTACTTTATTGTTCTCAGTTCTTACTTTAGTGTTCTCAGTTCTTACTTTATTGTTCTCAGTTCTTACTTTATTGTTCTCAGTTCTTACTTTATTATTTTCAGTTCTTACTTTATTGTTCTCAGTTCTTACTTTGTTGTTCTCAGTTCTTACTTTATTCTTCTCAGTTCTTACTTTATTGTTCTCAGTTCTCACTTTATTGTTCTCAGTTCTTACTTTATTATTCTCAGTTCTTACTTTATTGTTCTTAGTTCTTATTTTATTGTTCTCAGTTCTTACTTTATTGTTCTCAGTTCCTACTTTATTGTTCTCAGTTCTTACTTTATTGTTTTCAGTTCTTACTTTATTGTTCTGAGTTCTTACTTTATTGTTCTCAGTTCGTACTTTATTGTTCTCAGTTCTTACTTTATTGTTCTCAGTTCTCACTTTATTGTTCTCAGTTCTTACTTTATTATTCTCAGTTCTTACTTTATTGTTCTTAGTTCTTACTTTATTGTTTTCAGTTCTTACTTTATTGTTCTGAGTTCTTACTTTATTGTTCTCAGTTCGTACTTTATTGTTCTCAGTTCTCACTTTATTGTTCTCAGTTCTTACTTTATTGTTCTCAGTTCTTACTTTATTGTTCTCAGTTCTTACTTTATTGTTCTCAGTTCTTACTTTATTATTTTCAGTTCTTACTTTATTGTTCTCAGTTCTTACTTTATTGTTCTCAGTTCTTACTTTATTATTCTCAGTTCTTACATTATTGTTCTCAGTTCTTACTTTATTGTTCTCAGTTCCTGCTTTATTGTTCTCAGCTCTTACTTTATTGTTTTCAGTTCTTACTTTATTGTTCTCAGTTCTTACTTTATTGTTCTCAGTTCGTACTTTATTGTTCTCAGTTCTCACTTTATTGTTCTCAGTTCTTACTTTCTTTTTCTTAGTTCTTACTTTATTGTTCTCAGTTCTCACTTTATTGTTCTTAGTTCTTACTTTATTGTTCTCAGTTCTTACTTTATTGTTCTCAGTTCTTACTTTATTGTTCTCAGTTCTTACTTTATTGTTCTCAGTTCTCACTTTATTGTTCTTAGTTCTTACTTTATTGTTCTCAGTTCTTACTTTATTGTTCTCAGTTCTTACTTTATTGTTCTCAGTTCTTACTTTATTGTTCTCAGTTCTTACTTTATTGTTCTCAGTTCGTACTTCATTGTTCTCAGTTCTTACTTTATTGTTCTCAGTTCTTACTTTATTGTTCTCAGTTCTTACTTTATTGTTCTCAGTTCTTACTTTATTGTTCTCAGTTCTTACTTTATTATTCTCAGTTCTTACATTATTGTTCTCAGTTCTTACTTTATTGTTCTCAGTTCCTACTTTATTGTTCTCAGTTCTTACTTTATTGTTCTCAGTTCTTACTTTATTGTTCTCAGTTCTTACTTTATTGTTCTCAGTTCTTACTTTATTGTTCTTAGTTCTTACTTTATTGTTTTCAGTTCTTACTTTATTGTTCTCAGTTCTTACTTTATTGTTCTCAGTTCGTACTTTATTGTTCTCAGTTCTTACTTTATTGTTCTCAGTTCTTACTTTATTGTTCTCAGTTCCTACTTTATTGTTCTCAGTTCTTACTTTATTGTTTTGAGTTCTTACTTTATTGTTCTCAGTTCTTACTTTATTGTTCTCAGTTCGTACTTTATTGTTCTCAGTTCTCACTTTATTGTTCTCAGTTCTTACTTTCTTTTTCTTAGTTCTTACTTTATTGTTCTCAGTTCTTACTTTATTGTTCTTAGTTCTTACTTTATTGTTCTCAGTTCTTACTTTATTGTTCTCAGTTCTTACTTTATTGTTCTGAGTTCTTACTTTATTGTTCTCAGTTCTTACTTTATTGTTCTCAGTTCTTACTTTATTGTTCTTAGTTCTTACTTTATTGTTCTCAGTTCTTACTTTATTGTCCTCAGTTCTTACTTTATTGTTCTCAGTGTTTACTTTATTGTTCTCAGTTCTTACTTTATTGTTCTCAGTTCTTACTTTATTGTTTTCAGTTCTCACTTTATTGTTCTCAGTTCTCACTTTATTGTTCTCAGTGTTTACTTTATTGTTCTCAGTTCTTACTTTCTTGTTCTTAGTTCTTATTTTATTGTTCTCAGTTCTTACTTTATTGTTCTTAGTTCTTAATTTATTGTTTTCAGTTCTTACTTTATTGTTCTCAGTTCTCACTTTATTGTTCTCAGTGTTTACTTTATTGTTCTCAGTTCTTACTTTGTTGTTCTTAGTTCTTACTTTATTGTTCTCAGTTCTTACTTTATTGTTCTCAGTTCTTACTTTATTGTTTTCAATTCTTACTTTATTGTTCTCAGTTCTCACTTTATTGTTCTCAGTTCTTACTTTATTGTTCTCAGTTCTTACTTTATTTTTCTCAGTTCTTGCTAGATTGTTCTCAGTTCTTACTTTATTGTTCTCAGTTCTCACTTTATTGTTCTCAGTTCTTACTTTATTATTCTCAGTTCTCACTTTATTGTTCTCAGTTCTTACTTTATTATTCTCAGTTCTTACATTATTGTTCTCTTTTCTTACTTTATTGTTCTTAGTTCTCACTTTATTGTTCTCAGTTCTTACTTTATTGTTCTCAGTTCTTACTTTATTGTTCTTAGTTCGTACTTTATTGTTCTCAGTTCTCACTTTATTGTTCTCAGTTCTTACTTTATTATTCTCAGTTCTTACATTATTGTTCTCAGTTCTTACTTTATTGTTCTCAGTTCTTACTTTATTGTTCTTAGTTCTTACTTTATTGTTCTCAGTTCTTACTTTATTGTTCTCAGTTCTTACTTTATTGTTCTTAGTTCTTACATTATTGTTTTAAGTTCTTACTTTGTTGTTCTCAGTTCGTACTTTATTGTTCTCAGTTCTTACTTTATTGTTCTCAGTTCTTACTTTATTGTTCTCAGTTCTTACTTTATTGTTCTTAGTTCGTACTTTATTGTTTTCAGTTCTTACTTTATTGTTCTCAGTTCTCACTTTATTGTTCTCAGTTTTTACTTTATTGTTCTCAGTTCTTACTTTCTTGTTCTTAGTTCTTACTTTATTGTTCTCAGTTCTTACTTTATTGTTCTCAGTTCTTACTTTATTTTTCTCAGTTCCTACTTTATTGTTCTCAGTTCTTACTTTATTGTTTTCAGTTCTTACTTTATTGTTCTCAGTTCTTACTTTATTGTTCTCAGTTCGTACTTTATTGTTCTCAGTTCTCACTTTATTGTTCTCAGTTCTTACTTTCTTTTTCTTAGTTCTTACTTTATTGTTCTCAGTTCTTACTTTATTGTTCTTAGTTCTTACTTTATTGTTCTCAGTTCTTACTTTATTGTTCTCAGTTCTTACTTTATTGTTCTCAGTTCTTACTTTATTGTTCTCAGTTCTTACTTTATTGTTTTCAGTTTTTACTTTATTGTTCTCAGTTCTCACTTTATTGTTCTCAGTTCTTACTTTATTGATCTCAGTTCTTACTTTATTGTTCTCAGTTCTTAATTTATTGTTCTCAGTCCGTACTTTATTGTTCTCAGTTCTTACGTTATTGTTCTCAGTTCTTACTTTATTGTTCTCAGTTCTTACTTTATTGTTTTCAGTTCTTACTTTATTGTTCTCATTTCTTACTTTATTGTTCTCAGTTCTTACTTTATTGTTCTCAGTTCTTACATTATTGTTCTCAGTTCTTACTTTATTGTTCTCAGTTCTTACTTTATTGTTCTTAGTTCATACTTTATTGTTCTCAGTTCTCACTTTGTTGTTCTCAGTTCTTACTTTATTGTTCTTAGTTCTTACTTTATTGTTCTCAGCTCTTACTTTATTGTTCTCAGTTCTTACTTTATTGATCTCAGTTCTCACTTTATTGTTCTCAGTTCTTACTTTATTGTTCTCAGTTCTTACTTTATTGTTCTCAGTTCTCACTTTATTGTTCTCAGTTCTTACTTTATTGTTCTCAGTTCTCACTTTATTGTTCTCAGTTCTCACTTTATTGTTCTCAGTTCTCACTTTATTGTTCTCAGTTCTTACATTATTGTTCTCAGTTCTTACTTTATTGTTCTCAGTTCTCACTTTATTGTTCTCAGTTCTCACTTTATTGGTCTCAGTTCTTACATTATTGTTCTCAGTTCTTACTTTATTGTCCTCAGTTCTTACTTTATTGTTCTCAGTTCTTACTTTATTGGTCTCAGTTCTTACATTAATGTTCTCAGTTCTTACGTTATTGTTCTCAGTTCGTACTTTATTGTTCTCAGTTCTCACTTTATTGTTCTCAGTTCTTACTTTCTTTTTCTTAGTTCTTACTTTATTGTTCTCAGTTCTTACTTTATTGTTCTTAGTTCTTACTTTATTGTTCTCAGTTCTTACTTTATTGTTCTCAGTTCTTACTTTATTGTTCTGAGTTCTTACTTTATTGTTCTCAGTTCTTACTTTATTGATCTCAGTTCTTACTTTATTGTTCTTAGTTCTTACTTTATTGTTCTCAGTTCTTACTTTATTGTTCTCAGTGTTTACTTTATTGTTCTCAGTTCTTACTTTATTGTTCTCAGTTCTTACTTTATTGTTTTCAGTTCTCACTTTATTGTTCTCAGTTCTCACTTTATTGTTCTCAGTTCTTACTTTATTATTCTCAGTTCTTACATTATTGTTCTCAGTTCTTACTTTATTGTTCTCAGTTCTTACTTTATTGTTCTTAGTTCTTACTTTATTGTTCTCAGTTCTTACTTTATTGTTCTCAGTTCTTACTTTATTGTTCTTAGTTCTTACTTTATTGTTTTCAGTTCTTACTTTGTTGTTCTCAGTTCTTACTTTGTTGTTCTCAGTTCGTACTTTATTGTTCTCAGTTCTTACTTTATTGTTCTCAGTTCTTACTTTATTGTTCTCAGTTCTTACTTTATTGTTCTTAGTTCGTACTTTATTGTTTTCAGTTCTTACTTTATTGTTCTCAGTTCTCACTTTATTGTTCTCAGTTTTTACTTTATTGTTCTCAGTTCTTACTTTCTTGTTCTTAGTTCTTACTTTATTGTTCTCAGTTCTTACTTTATTGTTCTCAGTTCGTACTTTATTGTTCTCAGTTCTCACTTTATTGTTCTCAGTTCTTACTTTCTTTTTCTTAGTTCTTACTTTATTGTTCTCAGTTCTTACTTTATTGTTCTCAGTTCTCACTTTATTGTTCTCAGTTCTTACTTTATTGATCTCAGTTCTTACTTTATTGTTCTCAGTTCTTACTTTATTGTTTACAGTTCGTACTTTATTGTTCTCAGTTCTTACGTTATTGTTCTCAGTTCTTACTTTATTGTTCTCAGTTCTTACTTTATTGTTTTCAGTTCTTACTTTATTGTTCTCATTTCTTACTTTATTGTTCTCAGTTCTTACTTTATTGTTCTCAGTTCTTACATTATTGTTCTCAGTTCTTACTTTATTGTTCTCAGTTCTTACTTTATTGTTCTCAGTTCTCTCTTTATTGTTCTCAGTTCTTACTTTATTGTTCTCAGTTCTTACTTGATTGATCTCAGTTCTCACTTTATTGTTCTCAGTTCTTACTTTATTGTTCTCAGTTCTTACTTTATTGTTCTCAGTTCTCACTTTATTGTTCTCAGTTCTTACTTTATTGTTCTCAGTTCTCACTTTATTGTTCTCAGTTCTCACTTTATTGTTCTCAGTTCTCACTTTATTGTTCTCAGTTCTTACATTATTGTTCTCAGTTCTTACTTTATTGTTCTCAGTTCTCACTTTATTGTTCTCAGTTCTCACTTTATTGGTCTCAGTTCTTACATTATTGTTCTCAGTTCTTACTTTATTGTCCTCAGTTCTTACTTTATTGTTCTCAGTTCTTACTTTATTGGTCTCAGTTCTTACATTAATGTTCTCAGTTCTTACGTTATTGTTCTCAGTTCGTACTTTATTGTTCTCAGTTCTCACTTTATTGTTCTCAGTTCTTACTTTCTTTTTCTTAGTTCTTACTTTATTGTTCTCAGTTCTTACTTTATTGTTCTTAGTTCTTACTTTATTGTTCTCAGTTCTTACTTTATTGTTCTCAGTTCTTACTTTATTGTTCTCAGTTCTTACTTTATTGTTCTCAGTTCTTACTTTATTGATCTCAGTTCTTACTTTATTGTTCTTAGTTCTTACTTTATTGTTCTCAGTTCTTACTTTATTGTTCTCAGTTCTCACTTTATTGTTCTCAGTGTTTACTTTATTGTTCTCAGTTCTTACTTTATTGTTCTCAGTTCTTACTTTATTGTTTTCAGTTCTCACTTTATTGTTCTCAGTTCTCACTTTATTGTTCTCAGTGTTTACTTTATTGTTCTCAGTTCTTACTTTCTTGTTCTTAGTTCTTACTTTATTGTTCTCAGTTCTTACTTTATTGTTTTCAATTCTTACTTTATTGTTCTCAGTTCTCACTTTATTGTTCTCAGTTCTTACTTTATTGTTCTCAGTTCTTACTTTATTTTTCTCAGTTCTTGCTAGATTGTTCTCAGTTCTTACTTTATTATTCTCAGTTCTCACTTTATTGTTCTCAGTTCTTACTTTATTATTCTCAGTTCTTACATTATTGTTCTCAGTTCTTACTTTATTGTTCTTAGTTCTCACTTTATTGTTCTCAGTTCTTACTTTATTGTTCTCAGTTCTCACTTTATTGTTCTTAGTTCTTACTTTATTGTTCTCAGTTCTCACTTTATTGTTCTCAGTTCTTACTTTATTATTCTCAGTTCTTACATTATTGTTCTCAGTTCTTACTTTATTGTTCTCAGTTCTTACTTTATTGTTCTTAGTTCTTACTTTATTGTTCTCAGTTCTTACTTTATTGTTCTCAGTTCTTACTTTATTGTTCTTAGTTCTTACTTTATTGTTTTCAGTTCTTACTTTGTTGTTCTCAATTCGTACTTTATTGTTCTCAGTTCTTACTTTATTGTTCTCAGTTCTTACTTTATTGTTCTCAGTTCTTACTTTATTGTTCTTAGTTCGTACTTTATTGTTTTCAGTTCTTACTTTATTGTTCTCAGTTCTCACTTTATTGTTCTCAGTTTTTACTTTATTGTTCTCAGTTCTTACTTTCTTGTTCTTAGTTCTTACTTTATTGTTCTCAGTTCTTACTTTATTGTTCTCAGTTCTTACTTTATTTTTCTCAGTTCCTACTTTATTGTTCTCAGTTCTTACTTTATTGTTTTCAGTTCTTACTTTATTGTTCTCAGTTCTTACTTTATTGTTCTCAGTTCGTACTTTATTGTTCTCAGTTCTCACTTTATTGTTCTCAGTTCTTACTTTCTTTTTCTTAGTTCTTACTTTATTGTTCTCAGTTCTTACTTTATTGTTCTTAGTTCTTACTTTATTGTTCTCAGTTCTTACTTTATTGTTCTCAGTTCTTACTTTATTGTTCTCAGTTCTTACTTTATTGTTCTCAGTTCTTACTTTATTGTTTTCAGTTTTTACTTTATTGTTCTCAGTTCTCACTTTATTGTTCTCAGTTCTTACTTTATTGATCTCAGTTCTTACTTTATTGTTCTCAGTTCTCACTTTATTGTTCTCAGTTCTTACTTTCTTTTTCTTAGTTCTTACTTTATTGTTCTCAGTTCTTACTTTATTGTTCTTAGTTCTTACTTTATTGTTCTCAGTTCTTACTTTATTGTTCTCAGTTCTTACTTTATTGTTCTTAGTTCTTACTTTATTGTTCTCAGCTCTTACTTTATTGTTCTCAGTTCTTACTTTATTGATCTCAGTTCTCACTTTATTGTTCTCAGTTCTTACTTTATTGTTCTCAGTTCTTACTTTATTGTTCTCAGTTCTCACTTTATTGTTCTCAGTTCTTACTTTATTGTTCTCAGTTCTCACTTTATTGTTCTCAGTTCTCACTTTATTGTTCTCAGTTCTCACTTTATTGTTCTCAGTTCTTACATTATTGTTCTCAGTTCTTACTTTATTGTTCTCAGTTCTCACTTTATTGTTCTCAGTTCTCACTTTATTGGTCTCAGTTCTTACATTATTGTTCTCAGTTCTTACTTTATTGTCCTCAGTTCTTACTTTATTGTTCTCAGTTCTTACTTTATTGGTCTCAGTTCTTACATTAATGTTCTCAGTTCTTACGTTATTGTTCTCAGTTCGTACTTTATTGTTCTCAGTTCTCACTTTATTGTTCTCAGTTCTTACTTTCTTTTTCTTAGTTCTTACTTTATTGTTCTCAGTTCTTACTTTATTGTTCTTAGTTCTTACTTTATTGTTCTCAGTTCTTACTTTATTGTTCTCAGTTCTTACTTTATTGTTCTGAGTTCTTACTTTATTGTTCTCAGTTCTTACTTTATTGATCTCAGTTCTTACTTTATTGTTCTTAGTTCTTACTTTATTGTTCTCAGTTCTTACTTTATTGTTCTCAGTGTTTACTTTATTGTTCTCAGTTCTTACTTTATTGTTCTCAGTTCTTACTTTATTGTTTTCAGTTCTCACTTTATTGTTCTCAGTTCTCACTTTATTGTTCTCAGTTCTTACTTTATTATTCTCAGTTCTTACATTATTGTTCTCAGTTCTTACTTTATTGTTCTCAGTTCTTACTTTATTGTTCTTAGTTCTTACTTTATTGTTCTCAGTTCTTACTTTATTGTTCTCAGTTCTTACTTTATTGTTCTTAGTTCTTACTTTATTGTTTTCAGTTCTTACTTTGTTGTTCTCAGTTCTTACTTTGTTGTTCTCAGTTCGTACTTTATTGTTCTCAGTTCTTACTTTATTGTTCTCAGTTCTTACTTTATTGTTCTCAGTTCTTACTTTATTGTTCTTAGTTCGTACTTTATTGTTTTCAGTTCTTACTTTATTGTTCTCAGTTCTCACTTTATTGTTCTCAGTTTTTACTTTATTGTTCTCAGTTCTTACTTTCTTGTTCTTAGTTCTTACTTTATTGTTCTCAGTTCTTACTTTATTGTTCTCAGTTCGTACTTTATTGTTCTCAGTTCTCACTTTATTGTTCTCAGTTCTTACTTTCTTTTTCTTAGTTCTTACTTTATTGTTCTCAGTTCTTACTTTATTGTTCTCAGTTCTCACTTTATTGTTCTCAGTTCTTACTTTATTGATCTCAGTTCTTACTTTATTGTTCTCAGTTCTTACTTTATTGTTCTCAGTTCGTACTTTATTGTTCTCAGTTCTTACGTTATTGTTCTCAGTTCTTACTTTATTGTTCTCAGTTCTTACTTTATTGTTTTCAGTTCTTACTTTATTGTTCTCATTTCTTACTTTATTGTTCTCAGTTCTTACTTTATTGTTCTCAGTTCTTACATTATTGTTCTCAGTTCTTACTTTATTGTTCTCAGTTCTTACTTTATTGTTCTCAGTTCTCTCTTTATTGTTCTCAGTTCTTACTTTATTGTTCTCAGTTCTTACTTGATTGATCTCAGTTCTCACTTTATTGTTCTCAGTTCTTACTTTATTGTTCTCAGTTCTTACTTTATTGTTCTCAGTTCTCACTTTATTGTTCTCAGTTCTTACTTTATTGTTCTCAGTTCTCACTTTATTGTTCTCAGTTCTCACTTTATTGTTCTCAGTTCTCACTTTATTGTTCTCAGTTCTTACATTATTGTTCTCAGTTCTTACTTTATTGTTCTCAGTTCTCACTTTATTGTTCTCAGTTCTCACTTTATTGGTCTCAGTTCTTACATTATTGTTCTCAGTTCTTACTTTATTGTCCTCAGTTCTTACTTTATTGTTCTCAGTTCTTACTTTATTGGTCTCAGTTCTTACATTAATGTTCTCAGTTCTTACGTTATTGTTCTCAGTTCGTACTTTATTGTTCTCAGTTCTCACTTTATTGTTCTCAGTTCTTACTTTCTTTTTCTTAGTTCTTACTTTATTGTTCTCAGTTCTTACTTTATTGTTCTTAGTTCTTACTTTATTGTTCTCAGTTCTTACTTTATTGTTCTCAGTTCTTACTTTATTGTTCTCAGTTCTTACTTTATTGTTCTCAGTTCTTACTTTATTGATCTCAGTTCTTACTTTATTGTTCTTAGTTCTTACTTTATTGTTCTCAGTTCTTACTTTATTGTTCTCAGTTCTCACTTTATTGTTCTCAGTGTTTACTTTATTGTTCTCAGTTCTTACTTTATTGTTCTCAGTTCTTACTTTATTGTTTTCAGTTCTCACTTTATTGTTCTCAGTTCTCACTTTATTGTTCTCAGTGTTTACTTTATTGTTCTCAGTTCTTACTTTCTTGTTCTTAGTTCTTACTTTATTGTTCTCAGTTCTTACTTTATTGTTTTCAATTCTTACTTTATTGTTCTCAGTTCTCACTTTATTGTTCTCAGTTCTTACTTTATTGTTCTCAGTTCTTACTTTATTTTTCTCAGTTCTTGCTAGATTGTTCTCAGTTCTTACTTTATTATTCTCAGTTCTCACTTTATTGTTCTCAGTTCTTACTTTATTATTCTCAGTTCTTACATTATTGTTCTCAGTTCTTACTTTATTGTTCTTAGTTCTCACTTTATTGTTCTCAGTTCTTACTTTATTGTTCTCAGTTCTCACTTTATTGTTCTTAGTTCTTACTTTATTGTTCTCAGTTCTCACTTTATTGTTCTCAGTTCTTACTTTATTATTCTCAGTTCTTACATTATTGTTCTCAGTTCTTACTTTATTGTTCTCAGTTCTTACTTTATTGTTCTTAGTTCTTACTTTATTGTTCTCAGTTCTTACTTTATTGTTCTCAGTTCTTACTTTATTGTTCTTAGTTCTTACTTTATTGTTTTCAGTTCTTACTTTGTTGTTCTCAATTCGTACTTTATTGTTCTCAGTTCTTACTTTATTGTTCTCAGTTCTTACTTTATTGTTCTCAGTTCTTACTTTATTGTTCTTAGTTCGTACTTTATTGTTTTCAGTTCTTACTTTATTGTTCTCAGTTCTCACTTTATTGTTCTCAGTTTTTACTTTATTGTTCTCAGTTCTTACTTTCTTGTTCTTAGTTCTTACTTTATTGTTCTCAGTTCTTACTTTATTGTTCTCAGTTCTTACTTTATTTTTCTCAGTTCCTACTTTATTGTTCTCAGTTCTTACTTTATTGTTTTCAGTTCTTACTTTATTGTTCTCAGTTCTTACTTTATTGTTCTCAGTTCGTACTTTATTGTTCTCAGTTCTCACTTTATTGTTCTCAGTTCTTACTTTCTTTTTCTTAGTTCTTACTTTATTGTTCTCAGTTCTTACTTTATTGTTCTTAGTTCTTACTTTATTGTTCTCAGTTCTTACTTTATTGTTCTCAGTTCTTACTTTATTGTTCTCAGTTCTTACTTTATTGTTCTCAGTTCTTACTTTATTGTTTTCAGTTTTTACTTTATTGTTCTCAGTTCTCACTTTATTGTTCTCAGTTCTTACTTTATTGATCTCAGTTCTTACTTTATTGTTCTCAGTTCTCACTTTATTGTTCTCAGTTCGTACTTTATTGTTCTCAGTTCTTACGTTATTGTTCTCAGTTCTTACTTTATTGTTCTCAGTTCTTACTTTATTGTTTTCAGTTCTTACTTTATTGTTCTCATTTCTTACTTTATTGTTCTCAGTTCTTACTTTATTGTTCTCAGTTCTTACATTATTGTTCTCAGTTCTTACTTTATTGTTCTCAGTTCTTACTTTATTGTTCTTAGTTCATACTTTATTGTTCTCAGTTCTCACTTTATTGTTCTCAGTTCTTACTTTATTGTTCTTAGTTCTTACTTTATTGTTCTCAGCTCTTACTTTATTGTTCTCAGTTCTTACTTTATTGATCTCAGTTCTCACTTTATTGTTCTCAGTTCTTACTTTATTGTTCTCAGTTCTTACTTTATTGTTCTCAGTTCTCACTTTATTGTTCTCAGTTCTTACTTTATTGTTCTCAGTTCTCACTTTATTGTTCTCAGTTCTCACTTTATTGTTCTCAGTTCTCACTTTATTGTTCTCAGTTCTTACATTATTGTTCTCAGTTCGTACTTTATTGTTCTCAGTTCTCACTTTATTGTTCTCAGTTCTCACTTTATTGGTCTCAGTTCTTACATTATTGTTCTCAGTTCTTACTTTATTGTCCTCAGTTCTTACTTTATTGTTCTCAGTTCTTACTTTATTGGTCTCAGTTCTTACCTTAATGTTCTCAGTTCTTACGTTATTGTTCTCAGTTCTTACTTTATTGTTCTTAGTTCTTACTTTATTGTTCTCAGTTCTTACATTATTGTTCTCAGTTCTTACTTTATTGTCCTCAGTTCTTACTTTATTGTTCTCAGTTCTTACTTTATTGGTCTCAGTTCTTACATTATTGTTCTCAGTTCTTACTTTATTGTTCTCAGTTCTCACTTTATTGTTCTCAGTGTTTACTTTATTGTTCTCAGTTCTTACTTTATTGTTCTCAGTTCTTACATTATTGTTCTCATTTCTTACTTTATTGTTCTTAGTTCTTACTTTATTGTTCTCAGTTCTTACATTATTGTTCTCAGTTCTTACTGTATTGTCCTCAGTTCTTACTTTATTTATCTCAGTTCTTACTTTATTGTTCTCAGTTCTTACGTTATTGTTCTCAGTTCTTACTTTATTGTTCTCAGTTCTCACTTTATTGTTCTCAGTGTTTACTTTATTGTTCTCAGTTCTTACTTTATTGTTTTCAGTTCTTACTTTATTGTTCTCATTTCTTACTTTATTGTTCTCAGTTCTTACTTTATTGTTCTCAGTTCTTACATTATTGTTCTCAGTTCTTACTTTATTGTCCTCAGTTCTTACTTTATTGTTTTCAGTTCTTACTTTATTGTTCTCAGTTCTCATTTTATTGTTCTCAGTTCTTACTTTATTGTTCTCAGTTCTTACTTTATTGTTCTCAGTTCTCACTTTATTGTTCTCAGTTCTTACTTTATTGTTCTCAGTTCTTACTTTCTTGTTCTTAGTTCTTACTTTATTGTTCTCAGTTCTTACTTTATTGTTCTCAGTTCTCTCTTTATTGTTCTCAGTTCTCACTTTATTGTTCTCAGTTCTCACTTTATTGTTCTCAGTTCTTACTTTATTGTTCTCAGTTCTTACTTTATTGTTTTCAGTTCTTACTTTATTGTTCTCAGTTCTTACTTTATTGTTCTCAGTTCTTACTTTATTGTTCTTAGTTCTTACTTTATTGTTCTCAGTTCTTACTTTATTGTTCTCAGTTCTTACGTTATTGTTCTGAGTTCTTACTTTATTGTTCTCAGTTCTTACTTTATTGTTTTCAGTTCTTACTTTATTGTTCTCAGTTCTTACTTTATTGTTCTCAGTTCTTACATTATTGTTCTCAGTTCTTACTTTATTGTTCTCAGTTCTTACTTTATTGTTCTCAGTTCTTACTTTATTGTTCTCAGTTCTTACTTTATTGTTCTCAGTTCTTACTTTATTGTTCTCAGTTCTTACTTTATTGTTTTCAGTTCTTACTTGATGTTTCTTAGTTTTTACTAATAGAGCTCTTACTACTTAGTTCTTAGATGAAATTCAAGAATATATAAACCATTTAATTCTTTTTTTTTGTTTTTGCTGAAAATGTGTATTCATGTCTTAGGATGTTTTGAATGACGGTATTTTTTGCATACACCGTATTAAAATATACCGCATGTTATTTAACTGTCGTCATGTTTTTATTTACACTTCATGCAAAATAAATTCATACCATAACAATACATTGTTTAAACGGTTGTATTGCTCTTTGTAAGTGCTTCAATGTAGAAAGCTTTTCCTTTGAAAATAATCATATTTCATTTAGTTTAAGTAAATATTTTACAATCAAATGGTAGTTGATATAACATGGACTGCACGAGTTACCAAGTCATTACTATAAATAACAAATCACACCATGATACAAACGGAGTGAGAATAATTTGAAGTAACGAATGGCAATACACCTGTAAGACATCATATAAATAATAATGATAATAATAAAACAATTAATAATCCCAAATACTAAGCTCAAAACGTATTAGTATCTCCAATACTCTTAGTCGGTGCAATTCATTAAAAGGTGAACCATTATCTCCTTTCCCGTCCCTATTGCATATCATACAATCTTCGTCTTCCACCACTTTCTGTCCTTATCCCTTCCGCCATCCCGCCGTTCGCTTCTCATGCGCTCCCTATCCCATTTCCGACATCATTGTTTTCTTTGTTAGCGCTTGAAGAATGCTAACTGTGGGGTACATCATGAGGCATTCATTGCATGCCGTGGGAACCTTCTCATATAAGTTCGAACCAATAAGCCGTTGAACTTATGGATCTCCGGAATGCCAAATGAATTACATGTCGTCAAAAATGTATATATTATCTTTTTTATTTAATGTTTTGTACTCGCAAAACTATTTTAACTCCGGCATTTATATTGAAATGAAATGCCCGTATCAAGCCAGGACAGTGAGCGGTTATGTATTTGTGTTAGGGATATCCTGCAGATTGACTCGTCCATTCTATGTTACTTATCGACACACTTTTTAGTGGTGATCTTTAGTTTATTTGAAAGTGTTGTGTAGATCACTGTTTATTCTTTTTTCCTTCTGGCCATTGTGTTGTCTGTCCTTCTTTGAATCACGGTTCCTAATTACACCTTTGGTATCTATTGGTCATTGTGTTGTCTGTCCTTCTTTGAATCACGGTTCCTAACTACACCTTTGGTATCTATTGGCCATTGTGTTGTCTGTCCTTCTTTGAATCACGGTTCCTAATTACACCTTTGGTATCTATTGGTCATTGTGTTGTCTGTCCTTCTTTGAATCACGGTTCCTAACTACACCTTTGGTATCTTTTGGTCATTTTGTTGTCTGTCCTTCTTTGAATCACGGTTCCTAATTACACCTTTGGTATCTATTGGTCATTGTGTTGTCTGTCCTCCTTTGAATCACGGTTCCTAACTACACCTTTGGTATCTTTTGGTCATTGTGTTGTCTGTCCTTCTTTGAATCACGGTTCCTAATTACACCTTTGGTATCTATTGGTCATTGTGTTGTCTCTCCTTCTTTGAATCACGGTTCCTAATTACACCTTTGGTATCTATTGGTCATTGTGTTGTCTGTCCTTCTTTGAATCACGGTTCCTAATTACACCTTTGGTATCTATTGGCCATTGTGTTGTCTGTCCTTCTTTGAATCACGGTTCCTAATTACACCTTTGGTATCTATTGGTCATTGTGTTGTCTGTCCTTTGAATCACGGTTCCTAATTACACCTTTGGTATCTATTGGTCATTGTGTTGTCTGTCCTTCTTTGAATCATGGTTCCTAATTACACCTTTGGTATCTATTGGCCATTGTGTTGTCTGTCCTTCTTTGAATCACGGTTCCTAATTACACCTTTGGTATCTATTGGTCATTGTGTTGTCTGTCCTTTGAATCACGGTTCCTAATTACACCTTTGGTATCTTTTGGCCATTGTGTTGTCTGTCCTTCTTTGAATCATGGTTCCTAACTACACCTTTGGTATCTATTGGCCATTGTGTTGTCTGTCTTTCTTTGAATCACGGTTTCTAATTACCCCTTTGGTATTTTTTGGCCATTGCGTTGTCTGTCCTTCTTTGAATCACGGTTCCTAATTACCCCTTTGGTATCTTCAAACTTTTCAGATAGTTTCCGGTGTTATTAGTATGAATAATACAACTGTCTCGGTTTAATTTGCTGCATGTTTGTATTTAATTGTATATCCAAGAAGTGAGTTTAGGTATGTACACTAAGAATATCTTTATTTAAACTTTGGGCTTCAATAACACCTGTTGTAATAAATAATGATTGTTTGTAAGGTAAGTGTTGATTTATCTTTTAGACTAATCAGCAGATGGCTTTGTTACAATCACCAACCTTAAATGTATTTTGTTTTCTTTTATTGGGAGGTTTATGCTTGAACTATATAACATTTATGCTTATACGGAATACAAAATTTAGCCATTAAATGAAAAAGTTGAAGACTTGCGTATTATTTTTGCAAAACATGTGGTGTGTATGAGTCTTACAGCATGCAGACATGTTGAATAATGACATTTAAACATAGAAATAAGACGAACGTCATAAATGTGCACTTCCAGGTAACTGCATATGTAAATTGTGCATAACGAACTTAATAGAAACTAGTTTATTTGATGACAGAAAATCGAGGGTAGTTCATTGGATGACAAAAAATCGACGCTAGTTCATTGGTTGGCAAGGAATCCACACTAGTCCATTGACTGACAAGAAATGAACGCTAGCTCATTGGCTGGCAAGGAATTCACACTAGTTCATTGACTGACATAAATCGACGCTAGTTCATTGGCTGATATAAATATCGATGTCAGTTTATTGGCTGATAAGAAATCGACACTAGTTCATTGGCTGACAAAAATCGACGCTAGTTCATTGGCTGATATAAAAATCGACGTCAGTTTTTTGGCTGATAAGAAATCGACACTAGTTCATTGGCTGACAAAAATCGACGCTAGTTCATTGGCTGATATAAAAATTGACGTCAGTTTATTGGCTGATAAGAAATCGACACTAGTTCATTGGCTGACAACAATTGACTCTAGTTCATTGGCTGACAACAAATTGACGCTAGTTCATTGGTTGCGAAGAAATCGACGCTAGATCATTGACTGCCAAGAAATCGACGCTATATCATTGACTGCCAAGAAATCAACGCTAGACAATTGGCTGTCAAAACATTTACGCTAGTTCATTGGCTGATATAAAAATAGACGTCAGTTTATTGACTGATAAGAAATCGACACTAGTTCATTGGCTGACAAAAATCGACACTAGTTCATTGGTTGACAAAAATCGACGCTAGTTCATTGGCTGACAAAAATCGACGCTAGTTCATTGGCTGGATTTGGTCTCAGTTCCTTTTTTCGTTATTCTCTTAATCTGACTTTTCATGGTCTTGAAGAGGCATTATTTATGGTTTACTAAGTACATTTAGCATTGCAATTTACAGTTCCTAAATAATGTAATTACTATTATCTTTCCTCGGGCATAAGAGATACTAGCCGATTTTGACTATCCCTTTTAGGTCCGTTAGTTTTCCTGCTCCCCTAGATATTTAAAAGGTTTAGTTTTCCAATCTTTGACTTTGGGCATACATGTATTCCAGAAACGCGTCGTTGCACTGAACTAAAAATGTACGTTTGTAGTATAACAAATAACCTTTAACACTGTTCCATTGTTGCAAAAAATTTTTTTTTTAATGAGCACCACCTATCCTTTTCAGTCAAAGGAGACACATTTTGATCGTAGTTTAATGCTATGGTATTGTAGATAAGCAAGGGATCAGACAGAAAGTTATTTCAACTAGAAATACTAGAAAAATCACGGAAAAGGGGCAGAATTACTAATTGAAACCCTGAAAGCGCTTAGTTTCTTTGATAAATTTTCCAACTTTTTCAAATATTCTTGAACTTTCATGGTCACTATAATTATAAGCGTATTGTAGATTTTAGGAATGTTTTATGTGCTTAAAGTCTCAACGCTACTTGACACATTAAGGCTGTTCAGTAGCTAGGACCAACACAAATAGCAATGCTCGAACTTATATGTTTGTTGTGTTATGTTATTTTGAAGATACAAAAGGGGTAATATTGCATTTGTTTATTTTGTGTTTTTTTGTGTGTGTGACCTAATCGACCTTGCATAGTATGTGGATGTTGCATAACAGACCAAATTTGACATTTTTCATATAAATAGTTTTAAAAAACAACTTGAGGTGTCATACTATAGCGTCAAAATCTATGTTATACAATAATTTGGAAAATGGCCCCAAATACTGGAAATACATGCACAGAGGGTATTGTAACTCAAATTTATTTTTATTTATTATTTCAATTTATTGCGAATCGGTAATTGAATAGGATTTTGCATATAATATTGAACATATCACTGAAATTAAGAATTTGTGCAATTTCACGTTCCACCAATTTTGTCGACTGCTAATATGGAATAATGTGATATCTTTTTTTAAGATTTTGCAAGCCTACACATTTTTATTTGTAAATATGGGTAGCTTGTACTAGACTACATGTAATTATGTAATTATAAATAAAACAATACAAGGTTAGGGTACAATTTCAATTCAAAATTATGTACTAAAAAATCATAATAAGTTTATGAAAACAACATTTACAGGACATGCACAGTCAATCCAGCCACAACACAATAATCGAAACAATAATTGCAATAGCATACCTGTAACTGAAACAATTGGTTTTCACCTCCTAAAAATATAATGTAAAGAAGCTCATATTCTTTCGGTTTGGTTTATGGTGTTTAACGCAACTTTCAACAATATTTCAGTTATATCGTTGAAATATGATTCTTGATTATTTTTTCTATAATTTTCTTTAATACATTGGTCCAATAAAACAAGCAGTGCCATTTGAAAATAGTCCCCAGTTTCCGTTCCCGTCTATTTTCTACATCTTATCAAATTGTATTTGCATGTTAACACTGACAGAAAGATGATGAAATCGGTTTGGTTTTATGGTGTTTAATGCCACTTTCAACAATATTTCAGCTATAGCGTGGCTGTCAGTTTTGTTGGAGGGGGAAACCGGAGTACCCGGTAAAAATCACTGACCTGTCGCCAGTAACTGACAAACTTTATCACATGATGCTTAATCGGGTACACCTCACCTTAACGGGGTTCGAACTCACAAAGTTAGGGGTGATAGGCACTGATTGGATACGTAGTTATAAATCCAACTAACATACGATAACGATCACGATCACGACGGCCCCATGATGAAATTGTACTGCAAAAGTTAGTCCTAAGATCTGATGTAGCGCGATGTTTTTGGTCTAGTAGAAGTAGAGATGAACACAGAGCGTAAAAGATATTTGAACAGAATATAAGACCAAATTTAAGATACTGATGGTCATATTATGAGTTAGACCTCTTAGAATTTTCGATAAATTTGATTAGTTTGCCATTCTATAACACATGTATGGTAAAGAAGAGGGAGGGGGGGGGGGCAATCATCAGGATTGGTGCTTACTTTATTGTTTATAAATAAAAGTTAGAGGAAACTGAAAGTGTAATCAAGAATGGACAATCCAGAGTCACAGGCAACACGTGACAGAAAACACAGGTAAAGGCAACAAATTAAAATACCCTCCCCCCAAAAAAAAACAAAAACAAAAACAAAACAATAACAATAACAAAAACAAAAACAAAAACAAAAACAAAAACAAAAACAATAACAAAACAATAACAAAAACAAAAACAAAAACAAAAACAAAAACAAAAACAAACAAACCAAACAAATAAACAAACAAATAACACAGAATAATAAAGAGTGAAAATTATGTACTAAAGAGAAGGTAATTTAAGTGATTGCTGGAAAATTATATAGATAACTAAACATTTACTATTAATTTTTCAAATAATCATTTACAGCCAATTATAAATAATAAGGTACTCGTCTTTTGTCAAACATTCAAATCAGTTTATGATAACATTTACAGGTCACGCAGAGACACTTAGGTGACAATAAAATAATAATTACAATTACAGTAATATCATAATAATAGATAAACAAATTTATATTGACTACTAAACGTTTAGTAATTTTTCAAATGGTCATTTCCAGCCAACTGGTCATTTCCAGCAAATTCTAAATTACAAATAATGACGTCAAAATATATTGTCAGTTTTTTAGCAATTTTGTGTTGTGTGGAAATTAACAGTCAACACAAATTAAGGGTCGTCATCATCAATATCTTTCTGGTACATGAAATGAACACATATCAGTATCAGTAAAGGGCAATTTCAGTTCAAAACACACACATAAACCTTACCACAACTGTCCTGAAGAAAGTCAGATGACCTTTGATCCTTAAAATGACTGATTTCAAATCGAATGTCCATTCAGTCCAGTCATACTGAAGAAGATACATTAAAACTACTAGCTTCATGATCCTGCATCCAGAGTTACAGTTGGAAAGAACAAATTAAAATTTGTTATATATAAATGGAAGCTTAATCAAACTGGAGTTTTTCTTCGCGACTAATTTTTCACAGACATTTTGGTTTGGTTTATATGGTTTATAGTGTTTAACGCCACTTTCAACAATATTTCAGTTATATCGTGGCTACACAGACATATTGGCAACCATTTTATTTTCCTAAATGTAATAAATTGTCCGTTGACATCGATTGAATAATATATAAGCTGAACTACTACATTGAATGCGGGTTTTGTTTCACATTTGAGATTTTTCTCCAATACTAAGTAATGGCGGTGTTGTGATACCACATTCTGTAGGAACATGTAACATTGTCAGCATACAAGGCATGCACAACTCTTACTGTTAAAACGATATTCCAGAGCTTGTAGTTTCTATCAAAATTTCCTTAATGGAGGGTTGCTGCTAACAAGGAAGCTACTGATCCAAAGGTTCATATTGGTTAAGTTGAAGTCAAGTATTGCGGGCGTGACTTGGTTGACCGTTTAAGAATATCAATGTTCCACTTGTCATAAGCACTTCCCGGTCCTTTCCTCATTCATTACTTATCACGGGGTTTGTAACTAGATTAACACGATGAGTGCCACTAGTGGCGCAGGAACAGCTAACCCTTTCGGAGCACCTGAGTTCACCCCCGGTTTTAAGTGGGGTTTGCGTTACTAGATCTTTAGTTTTATGTGTATGTTGTGTAGATCGTTGTTTGTCCTTTTGTCCTTTTTCCTTTGACAATTGTGTTGTCTGTCCTTCGATTTACGGATTCTGATTACCCCTTTTGGTGTCTTCAAATTCTTCTTACAAATAACATTTTGTTAGAATCAGAGTGGTGTGATATACCTCTTCCTGACATTGGTTGGTAATTCATTTAAAAAAAAATAAAGTTGAACTAATTCATTTGACCTATTTATTTTATCATAGTGTGGGGGAATTGTTGTGTAAATGGTAGAGATGTCACATGTTATTTCATGAGGGGAGCGACCTTTATGTCTAAACTTTAACAGACCGGTACAGAGATTTTTTGGACAGAGTTCAGCTGCTCAAACAAGGCTATGCTACCCCTAGGATGAAGTCATTGCTACATTGTCGTCATCACAATCTGGTTGACCGCTACGAAATATCCATATCTTTGGTATCTTTTGGCCATTGTGTTGTCTGTCCTTCTTTGAATCACGGTCCCTAATTACACCTTTGATATCTTTTGGCCATTGTGTTGTCTGTCCTTCTTTGAATCATGGTTCCTAATTACACCTTTGGTATCTATTGGTCATTGTGTTGTTTGTCCTTCTTTGAATCACGGTTCCTAATTACACTTTTGGTATCTATTGGCCATTGTGTTGTCTGTCCTTCTTTGAATCACGGTTCTTAATTACACCTTTGGTATCTTTTGGCCATTGTGTTGTCTGTCCTTCTTTGAATCACGGTTCTTAATTACACCTTTGGTATCTATTGGCCATTGTGTTGTCTGTCCTTCTTTGAATCACGGTTCTTAATTACACCTTTGGTATCTATTGGCCATTGTGTTGTCTGTCCTTCTTTGAATCACGGTTCTTAATTACACCTTTGGTATCTATTGGCCATTGTGTTGTCTGTCCTTCTTTGAATCACGGTTCTTAATTACACCTTTGGTATCTATTGGTCATTGTGTTGTCTGTCCTTCTTTGAATCGCGGTTCTTAATTACACCTTTGGTATCTATTGGTCATTGTGTTGTCTGTCCTTCTTTGAATCGCGGTTCTTAATTACACCTTTGGTATCTATTGGTCATTGTGTTGTCTGTCCTTCTTTGAATGACGGTTCTTAATTACACCTTTGGTATCTATTGGTCATTGTGTTGTCTGTCCTTCTTTGAATCACGGTTCTTAATTACACCTTTGGTATCTATTGGCCATTGTGTTGTCTGTCCTTCTTTGAATCGCTGTTCTTAATTACACCTTTGGTATCTATTGGTCATTGTGTTGTCTGTCCTTCTTTGAATCGCGGTTCTTGATTACACCTTTGGTATCTATTGGCCATTGTGTTGTCTGTCCTTCTTTGAATCACGGTTCTTAATTACACCTTTGGTATCTATTGGCCATTGTGTTGTCTGTCCTTCTTTGAATCACGGTTCTTAATTACACCTTTGGTATCTATTGGCCATTGTGTTGTCTGTCCTCCTTTGAATCGCGGTTCCTCATTACACCTTTGGTATCTTTTGGTCATTGTGTTGTCTGTCCTTCTTTGAATCACGGTTCTTAATTACACCTTTGGTATCTATTGGTCATTGTGTTGTCTGTCCTTCTTTGAATCACGGTTCCTAATTACACCTTTGGTATCTTTTGGCCATTGTGTTGTCTGTCCTTCTTTGAATCACGGTTCCTAATTACACCTTTGGTATCTATTGGTCATTGTGTTGTCTGTCCTTCTTTGAATCACGGTTCCTAATTACACCTTTGGTATCTTTTGGCCATTGTGTTGTCTGTCGTTCTTTGAATCACGGTTCCTAATTACACTTTTGGTATCTTTTGGCCATTGAGTTGTTTGTCTGTCCTTTGAATCACGGTTCCTAATTACACCTTTGGTATCTTTTGGCCATTGTGTTGTCTGTCCTTCTTTGAATCACGGTTCCTAATTACACCTTTGGTATCTTTTGGCCATTGTGTTGTCTGTCCTTCTTTGAATCACGGTTCCTCATTACACCTTTGGTATCTTTTGGCCATTGTGTTGTCTGTCTTTCTTTGAATCACGGTTCCTAATTACACCTTTGGTATCTATTGGTCATTGTGTTGTCTGTCCTTCTTTGAATCACGGTTCCTAATTACACCTTTGGTATCTTTTGGTCATTGTGTTGTCTGTCCTTCTTTGAATCATGGTTCCTAATTACACCTTTGGTATCTATTGGTCATTGTGTTGTCTGTCCTTCTTTGAATCACGGTTCCTAATTACACCTTTGGTATTTTTTGGCCATTGTGTTGTCTGTCCTTCTTTGAATCACGGTTCCTAATTACACTTTTGGTATCTATTGGCCATTGTGTTGTCTGTCCTTCTTTGAATCACGGTTCTTAATTACACCTTTGGTATCTTTTGGCCATTGTGTTGTCTGTCCTTCTTTGAATCACGGTTCTTAATTACACCTTTGGTATCTATTGGCCATTGTGTTGTCTGTCCTTCTTTGAATCACGGTTCTTAATTACACCTTTGGTATCTATTGGCCATTGTGTTGTCTGTCCTTCTTTGAATCACGGTTCTTAATTACACCTTTGGTATCTATTGGCCATTGTGTTGTCTGTCCTTCTTTGAATCACGGTTCTTAATTACACCTTTGGTATCTATTGGTCATTGTGTTGTCTGTCCTTCTTTGAATCGCGGTTCTTAATTACACCTTTGGTATCCATTGGTCATTGTGTTGTCTGTCCTTCTTTGAATCGCGGTTCTTAATTACACCTTTGGTATCTATTGGTCATTGTGTTGTCTGTCCTTCTTTGAATGACGGTTCTTAATTACACCTTTGGTATCTATTGGTCATTGTGTTGTCTGTCCTTCTTTGAATCACGGTTCTTAATTACACCTTTGGTATCTATTGCCCATTGTGTTGTCTGTCCTTCTTTGAATCGCGGTTCTTAATTACACCTTTGGTATCTATTGGTCATTGTGTTGTCTGTCCTTCTTTGAATCGCGGTTCTTAATTACACCTTTGGTATCTATTGGCCATTGTGTTGTCTGTCCTTCTTTGAATCACGGTTCTTAATTACACCTTTGGTATCTATTGGCCATTGTGTTGTCTGTCCTTCTTTGAATCACGGTTCTTAATTACACCTTTGGTATCTATTGGCCATTGTGTTGTCTGTCCTCCTTTGAATCGCGGTTCCTCATTACACCTTTGGTATCTTTTGGTCATTGTGTTGTCTGTCCTTCTTTGAATCACGGTTCCTAATTACACCTTTGGTATCTATTGGCCATTGTGTTGTCTGTCCTTCTTTGAATCACGGTTCCTAATTACACCTTTGGTATCTTTTGGCCATTGTGTTGTCTGTCCTTCTTTGAATCACGTTTCCTAATTACACCTTTGGTATCTATTGGTCATTGTGTTGTCTGTCCTTCTTTGAATCACGGTTCCTAATTACACCTTTGGTATCTTTTGGCCATTGTGTTGTCTGTCGTTCTTTGAATCATGGTTCCTAATTTCACCTTTGGTATCTATTGGTCATTGTGTTGTCTGTCCTTCTTTGAATCACGGTTCTTAATTACACCTTTGGTATCTATTGGTCATTGTGTTGTCTGTCCTTCTTTGAATCACGGTTCCTAATTACACCTTTGGTATCTTTTGGCCATTGTGTTGTCTGTCCTTCTTTGAATCACGGTTCCTAATTACACCTTTGGTATCTATTGGTCATTGTGTTGTCTGTCCTTCTTTGAATCACGGTTCCTAATTACAGCTTTGGTATCTTTTGGCCATTGTGTTGTCTGTCCTTCTTTGAATCATGGTTCCTAATTACACCTTTGGTATCTATTGGTCATTGTGTTGTTTGTCCTTCTTTGAATCACGGTTCCTAATTACACTTTTGGTATCTATTGGCCATTGTGTTGTCTGTCCTTCTTTGAATCACGGTTCTTAATTACACCTTTGGTATCTTTTGGCCATTGTGTTGTCTGTCCTTCTTTGAATCACGGTTCTTAATTACACCTTTGGTATCTATTGGCCATTGTGTTGTCTGTCCTTCTTTGAATCACGGTTCTTAATTACACCTTTGGTATCTATTGGCCATTGTGTTGTCTGTCCTTCTTTGAATCACGGTTCTTAATTACACCTTTGGTATCTATTGGCCATTGTGTTGTCTGTCCTTCTTTGAATCACGGTTCTTAATTACACCTTTGGTATCTATTGGTCATTGTGTTGTCTGTCCTTCTTTGAATCGCGGTTCTTAATTACACCTTTGGTATCTATTGGTCATTGTGTTGTCTGTCCTTCTTTGAATCGCGGTTCTTAATTACACCTTTGGTATCTATTGGTCATTGTGTTGTCTGTCCTTCTTTGAATGACGGTTCTTAATTACACCTTTGGTATCTATTGGTCATTGTGTTGTCTGTCCTTCTTTGAATCACGGTTCTTAATTACACCTTTGGTATCTATTGGCCATTGTGTTGTCTGTCCTTCTTTGAATCGCGGTTCTTAATTACACCTTTGGTATCTATTGGTCATTGTGTTGTCTGTCCTTCTTTGAATCGCGGTTCTTGATTACACCTTTGGTATCTATTGGCCATTGTGTTGTCTGTCCTTCTTTGAATCACGGTTCTTAATTACACCTTTGGTATCTATTGGCCATTGTGTTGTCTGTCCTTCTTTGAATCACGGTTCTTAATTACACCTTTGGTATCTATTGGCCATTGTGTTGTCTGTCCTCCTTTGAATCGCGGTTCCTCATTACACCTTTGGTATCTTTTGGTCATTGTGTTGTCTGTCCTTCTTTGAATCACGGTTCTTAATTACACCTTTGGTATCTATTGGTCATTGTGTTGTCTGTCCTTCTTTGAATCACGGTTCCTAATTACACCTTTGGTATCTTTTGGCCATTGTGTTGTCTGTCCTTCTTTGAATCACGGTTCCTAATTACACCTTTGGTATCTATTGGTCATTGTGTTGTCTGTCCTTCTTTGAATCACGGTTCCTAATTACACCTTTGGTATCTTTTGGCCATTGTGTTGTCTGTCGTTCTTTGAATCATGGTTCCTAATTTCACCTTTGGTATCTATTGGTCATTGTGTTGTCTGTCCTTCTTTGAATCACGGTTCTTAATTACACCTTTGGTATCTATTGGTCATTGTGTTGTCTGTCCTTCTTTGAATCACGGTTCCTAATTACACCTTTGGTATCTTTTGGCCATTGTGTTGTCTGTCGTTCTTTGAATCATGGTTCCTAATTTCACCTTTGGTATCTAATGGTCATTGTGTTGTCTGTCCTTCTTTGAATCACGGTTCCTAATTACACCTTTGGTATCTTTTGGCCATTGTGTTGTCTGTCCTTCTTTGAATCACGGTTCCTAATTACACCTTTGGTATCTATTGGTCATTGTGTTGTCTGTCCTTCTTTGAATCACGGTTCCTAATTACACCTTTGGTATCTTTTGGCCATTGTGTTGTCTGTCCTTCTTTGAATCATGGTTCCTAATTACACCTTTGGTATCTATTGGTCATTGTGTTGTCTGTCCCTCTTTGAATCACGGCTCCTAATTACACTTTTGATATCTTTTGGCCATTGTGTTGTCTGTCTTTCTTAGAATCACGGTTCCTAATTACACCTTTGGTATCTTTTGGCCATTGTGTTGTCTGTCCTTCTTTGAATCACGGTTCTTAATTACACCTTTGGTATCTTTTGGCCATTGTGTTGTCTGTCCTTCTTTGAATCATGGTTCCTAATTACACCTTTGGTATCTTTTGGCCATTGTGTTGTCTGTCCTTCTTTGAATCACGGTTCCTAATTACACTTTTGGTATCTTTTGGCCATTGAGTTGTTTGTCTGTCCTTTGAATCACGGTTCCTAATTACACCTTTGGTATCTTTTGGCCATTGTGTTGTCTGTCCTTCTTTGAATCACGGTTCCTAATTACACCTTTGGTATCTTTTGGCCATTGTGTTGTCTGTCCTTCTTTGAATCACGGTTCCTCATTACACCTTTGGTATCTTTTGGCCATTGTGTTGTCTGTCTTTCTTTGAATCACGGTTCCTAATTACACCTTTGGTATCTATTGGTCATTGTGTTGTCTGTCCTTCTTTGAATCACGGTTCCTAATTACACCTTTGGTATCTTTTGGTCATTGTGTTGTCTGTCCTTCTTTGAATCATGGTTCCTAATTACACCTTTGGTATCTATTGGTCATTGTGTTGTCTGTCCTTCTTTGAATCACGGTTCCTAATTACACCTTTGGTATTTTTTGGCCATTGTGTTGTCTGTCCTTCTTTGAATCACGGTTCCTAATTACACTTTTGGTATCTATTGGCCATTGTGTTGTCTGTCCTTCTTTGAATCACGGTTCTTAATTACACCTTTGGTATCTTTTGGCCATTGTGTTGTCTGTCCTTCTTTGAATCACGGTTCTTAATTACACCTTTGGTATCTATTGGCCATTGTGTTGTCTGTCCTTCTTTGAATCACGGTTCTTAATTACACCTTTGGTATCTATTGGCCATTGTGTTGTCTGTCCTTCTTTGAATCACGGTTCTTAATTACACCTTTGGTATCTATTGGCCATTGTGTTGTCTGTCCTTCTTTGAATCACGGTTCTTAATTACACCTTTGGTATCTATTGGTCATTGTGTTGTCTGTCCTTCTTTGAATCGCGGTTCTTAATTACACCTTTGGTATCTATTGGTCATTGTGTTGTCTGTCCTTCTTTGAATCGCGGTTCTTAATTACACCTTTGGTATCTATTGGTCATTGTGTTGTCTGTCCTTCTTTGAATGACGGTTCTTAATTACACCTTTGGTATCTATTGGTCATTGTGTTGTCTGTCCTTCTTTGAATCACGGTTCTTAATTACACCTTTGGTATCTATTGCCCATTGTGTTGTCTGTCCTTCTTTGAATCGCGGTTCTTAATTACACCTTTGGTATCTATTGGTCATTGTGTTGTCTGTCCTTCTTTGAATCGCGGTTCTTAATTACACCTTTGGTATCTATTGGCCATTGTGTTGTCTGTCCTTCTTTGAATCACGGTTCTTAATTACACCTTTGGTATCTATTGGCCATTGTGTTGTCTGTCCTTCTTTGAATCACGGTTCTTAATTACACCTTTGGTATCTATTGGCCATTGTGTTGTCTGTCCTCCTTTGAATCGCGGTTCCTCATTACACCTTTGGTATCTTTTGGTCATTGTGTTGTCTGTCCTTCTTTGAATCACGGTTCCTAATTACACCTTTGGTATCTATTGGCCATTGTGTTGTCTGTCCTTCTTTGAATCACGGTTCCTAATTACACCTTTGGTATCTTTTGGCCATTGTGTTGTCTGTCCTTCTTTGAATCACGGTTCCTAATTACACCTTTGGTATCTATTGGTCATTGTGTTGTCTGTCCTTCTTTGAATCACGGTTCCTAATTACACCTTTGGTATCTTTTGGCCATTGTGTTGTCTGTCGTTCTTTGAATCATGGTTCCTAATTTCACCTTTGGTATCTATTGGTCATTGTGTTGTCTGTCCTTCTTTGAATCACGGTTCTTAATTACACCTTTGGTATCTATTGGTCATTGTGTTGTCTGTCCTTCTTTGAATCACGGTTCCTAATTACACCTTTGGTATCTTTTGGCCATTGTGTTGTCTGTCCTTCTTTGAATCACGGTTCCTAATTACACCTTTGGTATCTATTGGTCATTGTGTTGTCTGTCCTTCTTTGAATCACGGTTCCTAATTACAGCTTTGGTATCTTTTGGCCATTGTGTTGTCTGTCCTTCTTTGAATCATGGTTCCTAATTACACCTTTGGTATCTATTGGTCATTGTGTTGTCTGTCCCTCTTTGAATCACGGCTCCTAATTACACTTTTGATATCTTTTGGCCATTGTGTTGTCTGTCTTTCTTAGAATCACGGTTCCTAATTACACCTTTGGTATCTTTTGGCCATTGTGTTGTCTGTCCTTCTTTGAATCACGGTTCTTAATTACACCTTTGGTATCTTTTGGCCATTGTGTTGTCTGTCCTTCTTTGAATCATGGTTCCTAATTACACCTTTGGTATCTTTTGGCCATTGTGTTGTCTGTCCTTCTTTGAATCACGGTTCTTAATTACACCTTTGGTATCTATTGGCCATTGTGTTGTCTGTCCTTCTTTGAATCACGGTTCTTAATTACACCTTTGGTATCTATTGGCCATTGTGTTGTCTGTCCTTCTTTGAATCACGGTTCTTAATTACACCTTTGGTATCTATTGGTCATTGTGTTGTCTGTCCTTCTTTGAATCGCGGTTCTTAATTACACCTTTGGTATCTATTGGTCATTGTGTTGTCTGTCCTTCTTTGAATCGCGGTTCTTAATTACACCTTTGGTATCTATTGGTCATTGTGTTGTCTGTCCTTCTTTGAATGACGGTTCTTAATTACACCTTTGGTATCTATTGGTCATTGTGTTGTCTGTCCTTCTTTGAATCACGGTTCTTAATTACACCTTTGGTATCTATTGCCCATTGTGTTGTCTGTCCTTCTTTGAATCGCGGTTCTTAATTACACCTTTGGTATCTATTGGTCATTGTGTTGTCTGTCCTTCTTTGAATCGCGGTTCTTAATTACACCTTTGGTATCTATTGGCCATTGTGTTGTCTGTCCTTCTTTGAATCACGGTTCTTAATTACACCTTTGGTATCTATTGGCCATTGTGTTGTCTGTCCTTCTTTGAATCACGGTTCTTAATTACACCTTTGGTATCTATTGGCCATTGTGTTGTCTGTCCTCCTTTGAATCGCGGTTCCTCATTACACCTTTGGTATCTTTTGGTCATTGTGTTGTCTGTCCTTCTTTGAATCACGGTTCCTAATTACACCTTTGGTATCTATTGGCCATTGTGTTTTCTGTCCTTCTTTGAATCACGGTTCCTAATTACACCTTTGGTATCTTTTGGCCATTGTGTTGTCTGTCCTTCTTTGAATCACGGTTCCTAATTACACCTTTGGTATCTATTGGTCATTGTGTTGTCTGTCCTTCTTTGAATCACGGTTCCTAATTACACCTTTGGTATCTTTTGGCCATTGTGTTGTCTGTCGTTCTTTGAATCATGGTTCCTAATTTCACCTTTGGTATCTATTGGTCATTGTGTTGTCTGTCCTTCTTTGAATCACGGTTCTTAATTACACCTTTGGTATCTATTGGTCATTGTGTTGTCTGTCCTTCTTTGAATCACGGTTCCTAATTACACCTTTGGTATCTTTTGGCCATTGTGTTGTCTGTCCTTCTTTGAATCACGGTTCCTAATTACACCTTTGGTATCTATTGGTCATTGTGTTGTCTGTCCTTCTTTGAATCACGGTTCCTAATTACAGCTTTGGTATCTTTTGGCCATTGTGTTGTCTGTCCTTCTTTGAATCATGGTTCCTAATTACACCTTTGGTATCTATTGGTCATTGTGTTGTCTGTCCCTCTTTGAATCACGGCTCCTAATTACACTTTTGATATCTTTTGGCCATTGTGTTGTCTGTCTTTCTTAGAATCACGGTTCCTAATTACACCTTTGGTATCTTTTGGCCATTGTGTTGTCTGTCCTTCTTTGAATCACGGTTCTTAATTACACCTTTGGTATCTTTTGGCCATTGTGTTGTCTGTCCTTCTTTGAATCATGGTTCCTAATTACACCTTTGGTATCTTTTGGCCATTGTGTTGTCTGTCCTTCTTTGAATCACGGTTCCTAATTACACTTTTGGTATCTTTTGGCCATTGAGTTGTTTGTCTGTCCTTTGAATCACGGTTCCTAATTACACCTTTGGTATCTTTTGGCCATTGTGTTGTCTGTCCTTCTTTGAATCACGGTTCCTAATTACACCTTTGGTATCTTTTGGCCATTGTGTTGTCTGTCCTTCTTTGAATCACGGTTCCTCATTACACCTTTGGTATCTATTGGTCATTGTGTTGTCTGTCCTTCTTTGAATCACGGTTCCTAATTACACCTTTGGTATCTTTTGGTCATTGTGTTGTCTGTCCTTCTTTGAATCATGGTTCCTAATTACACCTTTGGTATCTATTGGTCATTGTGTTGTCTGTCCTTCTTTGAATCACGGTTCCTAATTACACCTTTGGTATTTTTTGGCCATTGTGTTGTCTGTCCTTCTTTGAATCACGGTTTCTAATTACCCCTTTGGTATCTTCAAACTTTTCAGATAGTTTTCGGTGTTATTAGTATGAATAATACAACTGTCTCGGTTTAATTTGCTGCATGCTTGTATTTAATTGTATATCCAAGAAGTGAGTTTAGGTATGTACACTAAGAATATCTTTATTTAAACATTGGGCTTCAATAACACCTGTTGTAATAAATAATGATTGTTTGTAAAGTAAGTGTTGATTTATCTTTTAGACTAATCAGCAGATGGCTTTGTTACAATCACCAACCTTAAATGTATTTTGTTTTCTTTTATTGGGAGGTTTATGCTTGAACTATATAACATTTAGGCTTATACGGAATACAAAATTTAGCCATTAAATGAAAAAGTTGAAGACTTGCGTATTATTTTTGCAAAACATGTGGTGTGTATGACTTGCAGCATGCAGACATGTTGAATAATGACATTTAAACATAGAAATAAGACGAACGTCATAAATGTGCACTTCCAGGTAACTGCATATGTAAATTGTGTATAACAAACTTAATAGAAACTAGTTCATTGGATGACAGAAAATCGAGGGTAGTTCATTGGATGACAAAAAAATCGACGCTAGTTCATTGGTTGGCAAGGAATCCACACTAGTCCATTGACTGACAAGAAATGAACGCTAGCTCATTGGCTGGCAAGGAATTCACACTAGTTCATTGGCTGACATAAATCGACGCTAGTTCATTGGCTGATATAAATATCTATGTCAGTTTATTGGCTGATAAGAAATCGACACTAGTTCATTGGCTGACAAAAATCGACGCTAGTTCATTGGCTGATATAAAAATCGACGTCAGTTTTTTGGCTGATAAGAAATCGACACTAGTTCATTGGCTGACAAAATTGACTCTAGTTCATTGGCTGACAACAAATTGACGCTAGTTCATTGGTTGCGAAGAAATCGACGCTAGATCATTGACTGCCAAGAAATCGACGCTATATCATTGACTGCCAAGAAATCAACGCTAGACAATTGGCTGTCAAAACATTTACGCTAGTTCATTGGCTGAGATAAAAATCGACGTCAGTTTATTGGCTGATAAGAAATCGACACTAGTTCATTGGCTGACAAAAATCGACACTAGTTCATTGGCTGACAAAAATCGACGCTAGTTCATTGGCTGGATTTGGTCTCAGTTCCTTTTTTCGTTATTCTCTTAATCTGACTTTTCATGGTCTTGAAGAGGCATTATTTATGGTTTACTAAGTACATTTAGCATTGAAATTTACAGTTCCTAAATAATGTAATTACTATTATCTTTCCTCGGGCATAAGAGACACTAGCCGATTTTAACTATCCCTTTTAGGTCCGTTAGTTTTCCTGCTCCCTAAGATATTTAAATGGTTTAGTTTTCCAATCTTTGACTTTGGGCATACATGTATTCCAGAAACGCGTCGTTGCACTGAACTGGATATGTACGTTTGTAGTATAACAAATAACTATTAACACTGTTCCATTGTTGCAAAAACATTTTTTTTAATGAGCACCACCTATCCTTTTCAGTCAAAGGAGACACATTTTGATCGTAGTTTAATGCTATGGTATTGTAGATAAGCAAGGGATCAGAGAGAAAGTTATTTCAACTAGAAATACTAGAAAAATCACGGAAAATGGGCAGAATTACTAATTGAAACCCTGAAAGCGCTTAGTTTCTTTGATAAATTTTCCAACTTTTTCAAATATTCTTGAACTTTCATGGTCACTATAATTATAAGCGTATTGTAGATTTTAGGAATGTTTTATGTGCTTAAAGTCTCAACGCTACCTGACACATTAAGGCTGTTCAGTAGCTAGGACCAACACAAATAGCAATGCTCGAACTTATATGTTTGTTGTGTTATGTTATTTTGAAGATACAAAAGGGGTAATATTGCATTTTTTTATTTTGTGTTTTTTTGTGTGTGTGACCTAATCGACCTTGCATAGTATGTGGATGTTGCATAACAGACCAAATTTGACATTTTTCATATAAATAGTTTTAAAAAACAACTTGAGGTGTCATACTATAGCGTCAAAATCTATGTTATACAATAATTTGGAAAATGGCCCCAAATACTGGAAATACATGCACAGAGGGTATTGTAACTCAAATTTATTTTTATTTATTATTTCAATTTATTGCGAATCGGTAATTGAATAGGATTTTGCATATAATATTGAACATATCACTGAAATTAAGAATTTGTGCAATTTCACGTTCCACCAATTTTGTCGACTGCTAATATGGAATAATGTGATATCTTTTTTTAAGATTTTGCAAGCCTACACATTTTTATTTGTAAATATGGGTAGCTTGTACTAGACTACATGTAATTATGTAATTATAAATAAAACAATACAAGGTTAGGGTACAATTTCAATTCAAAATTATGTACTAAAAAATCATAATAAGTTTATGAAAACAACATTTACAGGACATGCACAGTCAATCCAGCCACAACACAATAATCGAAACAATAATTGCAATAGCATACCTGTAACTGAAACAATTGGTTTTCACCTCCTAAAAATATAATGTAAAGAAGCTCATATTCTTTCGGTTTGGTTTATGGTGTTTAACGCAACTTTCAACAATATTTCAGTTATATCGTTGAAATATGATTCTTGATTATTTTTTCTATAATTTTCTTTAATACATTGGTCCAATAAAACAAGCAGTGCCATTTGAAAATAGTCCCCAGTTTCCGTTCCCGTCTATTTTCTACATCTTATCAAATTGTATTTGCATGTTAACACTGACAGAAAGATGATGAAATCGGTTTGGTTTTATGGTGTTTAATGCCACTTTCAACAATATTTCAGCTATAGCGTGGCTGTCAGTTTTGTTGGAGGGGGAAACCGGAGTACCCGGTAAAAATCACTGACCTGTCGCCAGTAACTGACAAACTTTATCACATGATGCTTAATCGGGTACACCTCACCTTAACGGGGTTCGAACTCACAAAGTTAGGGGTGATAGGCACTGATTGGATACGTAGTTATAAATCCAACTAACATACGATAACGATCACGATCACGACGGCCCCATGATGAAATTGTACTGCAAAAGTTAGTCCTAAGATCTGATGTAGCGCGATGTTTTTGGTCTAGTAGAAGTAGAGATGAACACAGAGCGTAAAAGATATTTGAACAGAATATAAGACCAAATTTAAGATACTGATGGTCATATTATGAGTTAGACCTCTTAGAATTTTCGATAAATTTGATTAGTTTGCCATTCTATAACACATGTATGGTAAAGAAGAGGGAGGGGGGGGGGGCAATCATCAGGATTGGTGCTTACTTTATTGTTTATAAATAAAAGTTAGAGGAAACTGAAAGTGTAATCAAGAATGGACAATCCAGAGTCACAGGCAACACGTGACAGAAAACACAGGTAAAGGCAACAAATTAAAATACCCTCCCCCCAAAAAAAAACAAAAACAAAAACAAAACAATAACAATAACAATAACAAAAACAAAAACAAAAACAAAAACAAAAACAAAAACAATAACAAAACAATAACAAAAACAAAAACAAAAACAAAAACAAAAACAAAAACAAACAAACCAAACAAATAAACAAACAAATAACACAGAATAATAAAGAGTGAAAATTATGTACTAAAGAGAAGGTAATTTAAGTGATTGCTGGAAAATTATATAGATAACTAAACATTTACTATTAATTTTTCAAATAATCATTTACAGCCAATTATAAATAATAAGGTACTCGTCTTTTGTCAAACATTCAAATCAGTTTATGATAACATTTACAGGTCACGCAGAGACACTTAGGTGACAATAAAATAATAATTACAATTACAGTAATATCATAATAATAGATAAACAAATTTATATTGACTACTAAACGTTTAGTAATTTTTCAAATGGTCATTTCCAGCCAACTGGTCATTTCCAGCAAATTCTAAATTACAAATAATGACGTCAAAATATATTGTCAGTTTTTTAGCAATTTTGTGTTGTGTGGAAATTAACAGTCAACACAAATTAAGGGTCGTCATCATCAATATCTTTCTGGTACATGAAATGAACACATATCAGTATCAGTAAAGGGCAATTTCAGTTCAAAACACACACATAAACCTTACCACAACTGTCCTGAAGAAAGTCAGATGACCTTTGATCCTTAAAATGACTGATTTCAAATCGAATGTCCATTCAGTCCAGTCATACTGAAGAAGATACATTAAAACTACTAGCTTCATGATCCTGCATCCAGAGTTACAGTTGGAAAGAACAAATTAAAATTTGTTATATATAAATGGAAGCTTAATCAAACTGGAGTTTTTCTTCGCGACTAATTTTTCACAGACATTTTGGTTTGGTTTATATGGTTTATAGTGTTTAACGCCACTTTCAACAATATTTCAGTTATATCGTGGCTACACAGACATATTGGCAACCATTTTATTTTCCTAAATGTAATAAATTGTCCGTTGACATCGATTGAATAATATATAAGCTGAACTACTACATTGAATGCGGGTTTTGTTTCACATTTGAGATTTTTCTCCAATACTAAGTAATGGCGGTGTTGTGATACCACATTCTGTAGGAACATGTAACATTGTCAGCATACAAGGCATGCACAACTCTTACTGTTAAAACGATATTCCAGAGCTTGTAGTTTCTATCAAAATTTCCTTAATGGAGGGTTGCTGCTAACAAGGAAGCTACTGATCCAAAGGTTCATATTGGTTAAGTTGAAGTCAAGTATTGCGGGCGTGACTTGGTTGACCGTTTAAGAATATCAATGTTCCACTTGTCATAAGCACTTCCCGGTCCTTTCCTCATTCATTACTTATCACGGGGTTTGTAACTAGATTAACACGATGAGTGCCACTAGTGGCGCAGGAACAGCTAACCCTTTCGGAGCACCTGAGTTCACCCCCGGTTTTAAGTGGGGTTTGCGTTACTAGATCTTTAGTTTTATGTGTATGTTGTGTAGATCGTTGTTTGTCCTTTTGTCCTTTTTCCTTTGACAATTGTGTTGTCTGTCCTTCGATTTACGGATTCTGATTACCCCTTTTGGTGTCTTCAAATTCTTCTTACAAATAACATTTTGTTAGAATCAGAGTGGTGTGATATACCTCTTCCTGACATTGGTTGGTAATTCATTTAAAAAAAAATAAAGTTGAACTAATTCATTTGACCTATTTATTTTATCATAGTGTGGGGGAATTGTTGTGTAAATGGTAGAGATGTCACATGTTATTTCATGAGGGGAGCGACCTTTATGTCTAAACTTTAACAGACCGGTACAGAGATTTTTTGGACAGAGTTCAGCTGCTCAAACAAGGCTATGCTACCCCTAGGATGAAGTCATTGCTACATTGTCGTCATCACAATCTGGTTGACCGCTACGAAATATCCATATCTCAAATGACAATGAATCTTTTATTTTCTACATAGATGTTTTCTTTCCTCTATCACTGCAACGACGTTTACCGGACTTGACTGTATATATGAGTAACACGGCGGGTGTCTAATAAGAAGTATGGACTGCTTACTTTTCTCGAGCACCCCGGGTTTTTGATGGGGTCCGTGTTGCTCATCTTTTTAGTTTGTTGTGCTGTCCTCTTATGTGTCTTTATGTTCTGAGTTTCGTGTTTTGATGTCCGTTACAATTTCTGCATAAAAACGATGTTCGGTCCGTATTTTCGTTTTTACCTCTAGTTGCTTGTAGGAGGTTTCATGTCTTATTTACGTTATTAGTGTTTGTTTGCGTATAGTGGTGTCCAGTACATATTGTGTTGTGTTTCTTCATCTTGTGTACTCTATGTTGTCAGTTTCTCTGGATTACCCCTTTGGTATTATCTGACGTTTATTCGATATTTCGTTTATTGCTATTGGCAAGAAGTGCTATGAATGTAAATTAATATGAGAAACTATCCAACATGACACCTGGACACCAATTAAGGTAAAGGAAAAGCGCTTTTATTACCTATCCACATTTAACAGTCACAGTAGGTTCTTGAACCATGGGAATAACTCATACCCTAAAATGTGTGTTAAACATCCCCTAGCCTGTACGTGAGCGAAACTCTTTATTTCTTGTTTTCCTGTTTTCATTCTCGTATATGAAGATGTTTATGAAAAGCAACGAAACAAATTTCAACATTTCGATGTACGAGTAAAGTCAAAATTGTAAAACAAATTATTGGTTTAGACGAAATAGCACCTGTTGAGGACAGAGAAGAGACTCACAAAATTAGTTCTCTTTATTTAGCATTACAGTTACTATGACGTATTACTTAGCATTAATCAATAAAAAGATCACGAATTTCATAACAATAGGAAAATAGCTAACCCAAGTGATTTTGACTTACAAAATATTACACATTACAGAAATGTGAATGTTTTACAAATGTTACATCAAAGTTTGAAAATGCATAAACATTGAGAGTTTTCGCAAAATACATCAAATACTTTCAAAATAAACGAAATTTCAACAATTTGTTTTTACAGGTATTAGACTAATTATTAAATAAATACATTCAAATATAGCCAATAGTTGTTATATTAGCCAATAATAAGAAAAACCTAGATATCAAAATTAGTGGGCATGAGGCGTTTCTAGAATAACCGTCATCAGTGACACTCAAAGTAAAAAGATTGAAAAGATAAATAATTTGAAAATCTCTGAGAGCAGTAAAATCAAAGGACATAAACAGGATAGCCAATATCGGGGAAGCCCAACATTAGTTTTAATTATAATAACATTCTGATATAGTTATTAATAAGGTATGTAAATAACAATACCTTTCATACGGGTGTCACTAGTAGAATCTTTTGGAAGACTTCAGACCAGACAGGAATTAAGTTGCTAAAACTGCATACAGATCAGACTTAGAATTAAAAAAATAAAAGTTATTTTGGATGTTAATCCCTTTTGATTCCATTTATCGTGGAAGTTACAGACAGTAAATTTAATAGAGGATCTAACGAGAAAATATGTTTATAAAAAATGGGCTTAAGCATTGTATGATAACAATTATCTTAGCCCCATGTTCATTCCCTCATAACATTGAAATCGTAAGAGCTACTCTGTAACACATATTTGGCACAAGTCAGAAAGAGGTATCTCAAATGAATTCAGTGGGAAAAATCACATATTGATTGGACTTGAAATAAAATAAAGTTATGTCATTGTGCATTGTTCCCTTTTGATTCAATTTAGTCCTAACAGAGCTAGGCGACATCTGCTCGATTAAGAAAAGAAAAGACAGGAAATTTCATGAGATGAGAATATAAAGAAAAAAGTCTGATCAAAAACGGACATAAAAATAAATTAAAACATTTGGTTGTTGGTATGTTTTGCCTCTTATATCGTTGAGAGCACTAGACACAAATCGGACTTAATTAAAACAAAACTATCACCGTGTGTTTTGGTTTCTTATGGTATTCTTTTGACTTCCTTTATCTCGAAAAATATAAGAACATGGTCAATATGTTTAAAATAGGTAGGCAGGAAATTTCATAGGAAATCTAATGAAAAAGAAATTCAAAATCGTACTCAAAATTGTTGCTTAAAAAGTGTTTTGGCCGCATTTGGACACCGTTTTAATTGCAAAACGGCATGAGCCATAGCATATCTGTTGGTATACTACATATACAGAATGTTATAAGCGACTTACAAAAACACTATTCATCAAATTTGGTTGATAATAAATATTGTCCACATACAAAATCAGAAAACATTATGGGGACCTTTGGGCCTCCCGTTATTTAGTAGATCTCCGATCGAGAAAGAAAGAGATTTTGGAAGACCATTCAATGAATATTCGCGTTTGTCAGGTTAATTTAAGCAGTATAGGGAAGCAAGCGGAATGTCAATATAAACATTATAACGTGGATAAATTGACCTGACTCAGACAATAGCACCTTGTGGTTAAATCAAATTATTTCCAATCATTATCGCTTATTGACAATCAATCATTTTGGCTAAGACAATAAGTGATAATTTTCTAATATAATTTTCAATATACATGTATTGAGCATTAGACACGTTCCTTGATCGTGGTGACCACGTGTTATCTTTTTGCAGAGTTGGTACAATGCACTACTAACCCTCTGTAATATCCCTCATTTTCAAGTGTTTGTAAATTACAAAGTGACTCATCACACACCTGATACACCTTCCAGAACTAGATGTTACATGAAGCAATGACAAGACAGTGATATTCGTGTGTACTGAAAATGCTAACCATCAAAATGGTAATTAGAAAAGTATATAAAGGTACAAAGACGTGTACTCCAACCTAATCACACAACCTGCTAAAATTACCCCCCCCCCCCCCCGATTTTTTTTTTTATAAAAGATAGAAATAAAAATGGAAAACACAAAATATTACACCATCAAAACAGTTCAAAATTCTAAAAGGAAAATTGTAGAATCAAACCAAATCGATACACCTAAGATGCATATACATGATGGCACACCTTCCTATAAAATAATAGTAAACATTGGAATTGTGACTAATTGACATGACCTGGGACACTTTAACAATGATTTGATTCACGTATGAGTTCATTTCTTCTCGAATCTATCTATTTTAAGCTGGGTTTACTGGGCAGTCTAAACAATAGGCCTACCCCAGCGCCATCTTTGTACTTCCATGATGTATAACATGTTCTCCTCCCAATAGTTATAGCTGAAATACTGCTCAGGTGACATTACACAACAATCAATTGATGAACCAATTAATTGGATTATCTCAACGGTAGAACTGCATATGCAAACAGTTAATTCGAATCTGTCTCTTATTCTCCAACTCGGAATCTATCTGGTCTTATAGTTGTTCTCTTTGATTAAAAAATAATTCATGGAAGCCATACTTTGTATATAGTTTTAACATGGGTATCATTAGTTTCATAAATTTTTTATCCCGAGCGATAGAACCAATGTAAATAATACTACCCATGTTACAACGTTATACAAACTATGAATTCCATGAATTATTTTGATTCTAATATGACAAAATACCACTTGTTTTAAGTAGAAGTCAGTAATGAAAATGTGTGGCAACAGACTGTGTAGTAATTCAGTTACTGACATTTTCTAATTTAATTGCATTTGTTCTTAGCAGCTTTAGTAGTAGTAAAATGCTACAAAAACGTGAACTAAATCAGTAACCAGCATGTGTCAATGTCACCAGCGTGCATTAAAGCATACGATTCTTATTTATGCATGTTTTTGTTTTTGATAGACACCATGCATGTATTTCTTTAACCTTCACCTTGAAGATATCATGTTAATAATTTGATGCAACGGTCGATTCGATTCGTTTCATTTAGCATTGTCTAACTGTCAATTAATATCACAGATATCTTGATGCAATCATTATTTTTTGTTTCTTCTATATATGTGTTATAGTGCTGCTTACATACCAGAGATACTTCACCTTCAAGATATCATGTAATCAATTTGTTGCAGCGATAGATTAGATATTTTTGTTGAAATATCATGCATATTGTGACGTCGATGTGGTTAATTTAAATATATAGGTAATTTAATCCTGATAAAGACCAATTTTGACAATCAAAATATCATTTAATATGATATGACTACTGCTTCGTGTGTTATTAAGAGTAAGCTGCAACAAACAAGGTTATATCGTATAACCTGTTCAAATACACGTTAGAAAATATCAAAGAGGCAATCAAAAAAGGACAATCTAGAGAAACTGGCAAATAAACGTTAGAGGATACCGAAGAGGCTGTCAAAAAAGGACAATCCATAGAAACTGACAAATAAACGTTAGAGAATACCGAAGAGGCAATAAAAAAAGGACAATTCAGAGAAACTGACAAATAAACGTTAGAGAATACCGAAGAGGCTATCAAAAAAGGACAATCCATAGAAACTGACAAATAAACGTTAGAGAATACCGAAGAGGCAATAAAAAAAGGACAATTCAGAGAAACTGACAAATAAACGTTAGAGAATACCGAAGAGGCTATCAAAAAAGGACAATCCAAAGAAACTGACAAATAAACGTTAGAGAATACCGAAGAGGCTATCAAAAAAGGATAATCCAGAGAAACTGACAAATAAACGTTAGAGAATACCGAAGAGGCAATCAAAAAAGGACAATCCAGAGAAACTGACAAATAAACGTTAGAGAATACCGAAGAGGCTGTCAAAAAAGGATAATCCAGAGAAACTGACAAATAAACGTTAGAGAATACCGAAGAGGCTGTCAAAAAGGACATTCCAAAGAAACTGACAAATAAACGTTAGAGAATACCGAAGAGGCTGTCAAAAAGGACATTCCAAAGAAACTGACAAATAAACGTTAGAGAATACCGAAGAGGCTATCAAAAAAGGACAATCCAGAGAAACTGACAAATAAACGTTAGATAATACCGAAGAGGCAATCAAAAAAGGACAATTCAGAGAAACTGACAAATAAACGTTAGAGAATACCGAAGAGGCTATCAAAAAAGGACAATCCAGAGAAACTGACAAATAAACGTTAGAGAATACCGAAGAGGCAATCAAAAAAGGACAATCCAGAGAAACTGGCAACATAGGGTATCAAAAAAGGACAATCCAGAGAAACTGGCTAGATATGGTACACAAGACGAAGAAAAACAAGCGAAAACCACAGCACAATATGTGTTGGATACCACTGTACATAAACAACACAAATAACGTAAACAAGACATGGGCCCTCCTACAAACAACTGGAGGTAAAGGCGAACCGAACATCGTTGTTATGCGGAAATCGTAACGGACATCACAACACAGAACTCAGAACATAACGACACACAATAGGACAAAAAAAATAATTCAAAGATGTTAATCAAATATACAAGTACTAGTGGACATCAATATGATACATATCCTATTTACAACAGAGCGGTAAAATGCATGAAGTACATCTAGTAATGGTCTGCAACTGCCCGGTATGCGGAGTTTTATTGACGTGTCATTAGCCAATGACAATCCGAGGATTTTACTAAGCCTGGGATATAAAAATAGATAGGATAAATATCTAATCAATTATTACAAAGATTACGTCACTTGGAAATATGTACCACTCTTTAACATCACACCTATTATGTCTGGGAGAGGTCAAAAACATATATATTATTTTTGGAAGATATGAACCCAATATTCGGAATGTTAATGATTATTTTATCAAAGTCGCAGATCTCGACACTAGATAGAATGTCGGATTAAAGATTTATTTATAAGTATATCCACAACCTAAAATATTAGATATACAGATTAATGTATTTAGCATATACTTTTATTTCATGTTTAGGCAACTTCTCTGATTCCGATTAGCTAATGACACTTCCATAAGATCCCATATGCCCAGAAATTGCGGACCACCACTACCGGAGAACACATTTCACACGCTGTTTTTATTTTCATTTTTCAATGAATATACTATTCTGTAAAATCGCTAAGATGTCTGTTATTAAATTTATAATTCGCTCTTGATGTTATTGAAAAAATTTTAATTGTCAATATTTTATGATAGATATTCCTGACCTATATATTAAAATTACCACGTGGACGTCACATTTTCAATGACGTTTCAAACACAGAACGTTGAGTAGAAAAAAACAATCTGGTTTTTGTTGTACATGCAAAGCGATATTTATTTAACTAGTTGTATGGTTCTAACATTATTGGTACCCGTCACTTTGCAAATATCAAATATCAAATACATTTTTCCTAATAGCTAAAAAAAAACTTACTGTTACGCTATACCTTTGCTTCAGTTGATCTCTTGCGTCGCTCAATATAGCATTGGACCCCATTAGCATATAACGGTAGACATGATTACAAGAATATCCATCTATGTAATTAAAATCGTATCTAGTAATTCCTACAAACACAGGTATCAGCAATGCTACTACTGCAACAGCATAACACATACAAAGAAGAAACAAACACAATGATTTCATAAAGATATGTGTGCAATTTATTGACAGTTAAAATAATTATAAATTAAACAAATCGAATAGATCACTGCTGCTGCTGAACATATTATTGCCACAACGATGAAATAAGTTGGATATCCATTTATCAAGAGGCGAAGATCCCATTAACCGGTTTCATCCCGCCATATTTTGTGCCTGTCTCAATGCAAACCTGCATTGCAGTGAGCTAAGGTGAGAGGTCATTGTTTGTTTTGTTGATATTGGTGGAATTGTTGACCATCCAATTCTAAACTTTCTTTTCATAGCAAGTATCTAGGCAACAGCACAGCGTATAGAGGAAGAGTTTGAAGATACCAAAGTGATAATCAGAATCCGTAAATCAGAGAAGGACAGACAGCACAAGGAACAAACAAAAAGGACAAAAGGACAAATAACAATCTACAAAACATACACATAAAACAAAAGATCGAGTAACTCGAACTCCATGAAAACCGGGGATGAACCATGTGCTTCCGGAATGGTAAGCAATTCCTGCTCCACTAGTGCCACCTGTCGTGATAATCTAGTTACAAACCCGGTGAACGAGGAAAGGACTGGGAAGTGCTTACGACAAGTGGAACATATCAATGGTCATCGGTGCAATTAGGTATCATATACGTTATGGAAACAGAAAGGTTTTACAAATTCCACACTGCATAAAAAAACCAAACAAACAAAGAAATAAAAAACCAAAAGAAAGCAAAACTAATAAAAGCCGTTTAATATACATTGCGACTTTGGTGTCCTTATTTCAAGACCACTTATCCCAACTGGCAACACCAAGACATTTATAATTTGTTAGATGTGTATTAATTGTTTCTCCTTTATCTATAATCAGGATCTAAGACATATATTAAGGACGTGTCAGTTTTATATAATTAACAATATTATTGTCACATTGAAATATACATACAGATAAAGTGCAATAAACACTTTCACTCATAGTAATTTGTTAGCGTTTAATATCAACAATATTTGTACTCATTATTAATAACAGCTTTTGGTTTATTTTCTGTGAAGTATTGATAAAAGAATCTAGGACTTTAAGCGCTATATAGGTGAAAATATGTGGCTTCAAACTGACCTAGATTACCAAATATGGAATCTAAAGCACGATGCACAACCCGTGTGGTGTATAGTTCTACTTTTTTTCCAGGACCATTTTGTTCTTTTAGCAATTTCGTTTCATTTCAGTCAGTAAAACATATTTGTAATGTGGTTTAGCCGTTGAAATGTAAAAATAAATAAAGGGCAAAATGCAAATAACGATATCGTAGGAGTTCCTTGGTGGATAAGTCGATTTAACTTATATTACTTTCACAGAAAATAAGAAGTGAGCATGTCTTTAGATTCCAGTGGAAAATCTTAATATTACCACATCAACTGAATCTACCTATTATAGATATTAAGAACTGCAAATATAAATTACAGATATGTATGATCTTGCTTGTCGTTTCAGCCAGTCGCTGTGGTCTTATACAACTGATATTTTATTAGAGAGAAAATTATAACTTTCCCCCGTTGATGTTCGATTAGTTAAATATTTGAAATATTAATATTTTTGTGCTTATATACACCATATTCTTTAAAACACATTTATTTTTTCAAAGAAAAAAAAGATTTATAAATACTCGCAAAGTTCTGATTTTGGAAGAATTCAAATTGTCCGTATTCTAGAGACAAAAAAAACCACGGTGTACGATCTACTGGATTTAAATATGATTTAAGTCATAAACTTTCTGGAAATACTTTGCAGTTTTCAGAATTAATGCAAAAAATATACAAAGACATGAATATGCCATCATCTACATTTCAAATCAATTCATTTGCTCTATAAACAGTGCGATGATCTGATATACTTTCAATAAAGTTCCGATCACAGAACTTTTAGCGGAAAAATGATCTGGTTTTTGTAGTGCAAGCAAAGCAATTTTATTTAAATAGTTGTATGGTTCTAACATTGTTAGTACCCTAAGCTTTCCATATATCATAGACACATTTCCTAATAACTGAAAAAAGCATTTTGTTACGTTATACATTTGTTTCAGTTGGCTCCTTACGTCGTTCGATATAGTATAAGACCCACAGGGCGTATAATGGTACATATGAGCGATACACTCTCCATCTATACAATTAAAATCGCATCTAGTAGTTCTTACAAACACAGTTATCAGCATGTCTACCGCTTGAACAACATAACAACAAAACATATTTTTAATGAAACGAACTAAATTGACCGCTACAGCAATTTTAAGGTGATAACCTCAAAGCCATGGAGTCCGTCAAGCACAACAGAACATATAACTCGGTGCAAATAGAGATCATATGTGTTAAACAAACAAACAAGTTTTAAAAATTCCACACGGCACAAAACCAAGCAAACAAAGAAACAAATTTACGAATTTAACTTATTTTACTTCCACAAAAAGTAAGAAGTGAGCATGCCTATAGATTCTAGTGGAAAATCTCAATATGACAACATTGACTGAAGCTATTTGATATAGATTTTAAGAAGTGCAAAATTAAATTCAAGATATGTATTACTTTGCTAGCCGTTTCAGCCAGTCGCCTTATTCTTATACAAGAAGAATTTGAAGATACCAAACGAGTCATCCGATCGACGAAGAACAAACAATGGCCAAAAAAAAAAAGTACAAAAAGACAGACAACGTCTAAAACACATACACATAAAACAAAAGATCGAGTAACACGAACTCCACTAAAAGCAGGTGGTGAACTCAGGTGCTGCGGAAGGGTAAGCAGTCCCTGATCCACTAGTGACACCCGTCGTGTTAATCTGATTACAAACTTCGTGACATTTCATTCGAGAAAAAATTGTGTTGATAAACATCATATTCTTTAAAACACACTTATCTTGGTAGGAAACAAAGATTTATAAATGCATGCAAAGTTCTGAATTTCGAGGGAAATAAAATTCTTCGTAGTCGAAAGACAAAAAAACAACAAATGGATTGATCATCTACATTTCAAAACATATGCAACTTATTGGTTCTATAAGCAGTGCGATGACGAACTTCTCGATATATTTTACTTCGCACATGCGTATTGCCGGTCTAATGACGGACAGCATTAATACGTGATGTAATGTATTTATACGGGACCGTGGTGCATAATTATAAACATGGAAATTCTGGTTTAATTTTTTTGGCACATTAAATCGTTCCGGAAGCATTACTGAAAGACAACTATATATCATCGAGTTTGACTTTTATAAATTTCGACATCCGTTGACGTAGTTTCCATGGAACCCTGGGGAAATTGACATATCCTAGCATTTTTAATTGTTTAAACTTCCAAAATCAGCATGCAATCGAGTTGAAAAATGGCATAACCTTTTTTTGTAACACAATTAACATATGTATATAAAACATCATGTACGTACAATATGTCATTGGGATGGGCTTATGAGCGGAAATTAATACTGTCACAAGTTTGGATTGGTTTATGGTGTTTAACGCCACTTTCAACAACAATTCATTTATATCGTGGCGGTCAGTTTTATTGGCCACAAACATTATTTGAACATTGGATAGCATACAAGGCCATCGTAGGACATACAAATGAAACAACAGTCAACTGTGAAGCAAAACCTAATTGTCAATACCATCCTTCGTCATTTGTACCCAACTGACAGACTACTGATCAACAATGTATTGATATCCTTCGAAAAACCGTTTGAAAGAAAAGATGAGACGATTCTTTTAAAACCCTTGATTTAATAGTTTGGTACTCAGTATAAGGTGACGTTGTAAATGGTCTGAATTAAAACTGCAAGCTCTAGCGTAGATTATAAGTTGTGAAATACAAACCCGAGAGCGGCTTTCATTCAGATACGTGGGAAGCTATTTGACAACAAAACCAATGCTTAATGAAATGAATCGAATTTGTAAAATTTTAGCTTCAAGTTGAAGGTGAAAGGAACTCAGGCATGAAGTCTGTCACGCACGAGAAACATATAACTCGGTGCAATTAGGGATCATATGGGTTATGCAAACAGAAAGGTTTACAAATTCCACACTGCACACAAGAAAAAAAAACATCAAACAAAACTAACAAACAAAACAAACAAGCAAAAAACAAAAAGAAGGCAAAGCTAATAAAGGCCGTTATCATACATTGCGACTTTGGTGTCCTTATTTCAAGACCAGTTATCTCAATTGGCACCACCAAGACATTTATAATTTCCTAGATGTGCATTAATTGTATCTAATTTATCAATAATCAGGATCTAATACATATATTAAGGATGTGCCAGTTTTATATAATTAACCATAATTCCTGCCAAATTGAAATATAATATACACATCGACTTAGCATAAACACTTTCTCTTATAATAATTTGTTGGCGTTTAATATCAACATTATTTGTACTAATTATTACCTAACTGCGTCAGAGGATAACCTTATTTGGTTTTTATTCTATGAAATGTGGATAAATGAAACTAGAAATAAAAACGGTATATAGGTGAAAATATGTGGCTTGGAAACTGACCCAGATTACCAAATATGGAATCTGAGACACGCTGCGTAATGCGTGTACTGTATATATCAACGTTTGTCGTTGACCTATTTTTAACTTTGAGCAATTCCTTAGCATTTCAATCAGTAAAACGTCTTTGTTATAAGGTTTAACAGTTGAAATGTAGAAATTAAAGGGTAAATGCGTAAAACGATATCGTAGGAGCTCTTTGATGGAAAAGTCTATATACCAACGAATTTAGCTTATTTTACTTTCACAGAAAGTAAGAAGTGAGCATATCTTTAGATTTCTGCTCAAGAACTCAATATTACCCCAACAACTGAATCTACCTATTATAGATATTAAGAACTGCAAAATTAAATCAAAAATATGTATGACTTTGCTAGTCGTTTCAGCCAGCCATCTTGGTCTTATACAAGAAGAATTTGAAGATACCAAAGGGGTAATCAGTATCCGTATATCGGATATCTAGCGGAGAGGACATTTCTAAGTTGTAAAACTTGTGTCTGATCCATTTGTTGTTATTATGAACAATAAAATAAGTTTAAATAAAAAAAAAATCCGTATATCGAAAAAGAACAGACAATGGCCAAACGAAAAAGTACAAAAGGACAAACAACGGTCTCAAAAACATACCGATAAACCTAAAGTTCGAGTAACACGAACCCCATTAAAAACTGGTGTGAACTCAGGTGCTCCGGAAGGGTAAGCAGTCCATGCCCCACTAGTGACATCCGCCGTGTTAATCTAGTTACACACTCAGTGACATTTTATTCAAGAAGAAATTGTGTTGATATACATCATATTCTCTAAAACGCACTTATTTTGGTAGGAAAAAAGATTTATAAATACATGCAAAGCTCTGAATTTGAAGGGAAAACAAATTCTCTGTAGTCTAAAGACAACCCATGGTGTATGATCTACTGGATTGATACACACGTACATGAATATATATATACGATCATCTACATAACATGTGCAACTTATTGGTTCTATAAGCAGTGCGATGACGAATTTCTCGATATCTTTTACCTCGCACATCCGTATTGCCGATCAAATAATAGACATCACTAATGAGTGATTTAATGTATTGATGATTGACCGTGGTGCATATACACATGAAAAGTCTCGTTTAGTTTTTTTGGCATATTAAATTGTTCCGGAAACAATACTAAAAGACAACTATGTATCATCGAGTTTGACTTTTGTAAATATCGACATCCGTTGACGTAGTTTCCATGGAACCCTGGTGAAATTGACATATTTTAGCATTTTACTTGTTTAAGTGTCCAAAATCAGCATGCAATCGAATATAAATATGTCATAACCTTATTTATAGCACCATTAACATATGTGTATATAAGCATCATGTACGTACAAGATGTCATTGGGATGGGCTTATGAGCGGAAATTAATATTGTCACAGGTTTGGATTGATTTTTGGTGTTTAATGCCACTTTCAATAACAATTCAGTTATATCGTGGCGGTCAGTTTTATTGGTGAAGGAACTCGGAGTACCTGTCGCAGGTAACTGACAAAGTTTATCACATAAAGTACACCTCACCTGAGCGGGGTTCGAGCTAACTTCAATAAAAAACAACAGAGTTAAGCAAGTTGTATTGCCTATGATCAAGCAAGTGCTTTCCACTTGTAGATAAAATGCTATGATCTTGAACATTATACATAATATATATTTGTGACACATAAGATGTCCTATAGATATTGGTTCTATTAAAGAGAGCCGAAGCCCACAGACATTATTTGAACATTGGATAATATACAAGGCCATCAGAAACCAATATAGTGAAACATTAGTCAATTTTGAGTCAATACCATCTTTCGTCATTTGTACCCAACTGACAGACCACTGATCAACAATGTATTGACATCTTCCGAGAAACCTTTTGAAAGATAAGATGAGACGATTCTTTTTAAACCCTTGATTTAATAGCTTGATATTCATAATATGGTGACGTTGTAAACGGTCTGAATTAAAACTGCATGCTCTAGCGTAACGTATGAGTTATGAAATACAAACTGGAGAACGGTTGGTATATTACTGCCATGAAGTGGAAAACTTATAATTGTAAAATTGCAGTAGCCTCTTTTGTCGTAATGTCTGGTAGAAAGTTGAAATAAAAACCCACCGTTGGGCCTCTTTTCTCTTTTAGGTCAATTTGGCACCTTCACATACCAATCCAACGTACATATTAAAATACAACTTTGACGATCACCATCACCAGTATGCACGAATATGACTGTCCTGTAATTAATTAATGTAACATTTAGAACTCGTAGTTCTAGAAGGCTTAAGTATAATAGATATCAGGTGTGTGACGAGCCACTTTGTAATTTAATTTTTAGAAACCTGGAAATTAGGGATATTATAGAGTGTTAGTAGTAGATTATCTTGATCCTGCTAAAATATACCACTTTGTCACCGCAATCAAGGAACGGGTATATTACTCAATAAATATATGATGACAATTATATAAACACATCTTTATTGAAAAATTATCACATATTGACTTAACTTTTCTAGCTGACCTAATAAAAAGGGTCATGCAATGTATTGTCACCATTTGCGTCTGTCGTCGTCATCTGCATCGTAATCTTCTTCATAGAAACTACTGGACAAATTGAAACCAAACTTGGTAGAAATGTACAAAGTTAGTTTTTTATCTATCGGAAATCCACCAAAACAAAGAAAAGACCCCAAAGCTCCAAAAATATGTTTTCTGTTTTCTTATGTGGGAAATTTACTTTTCAACCAATTTTGATTAACATATTTTTTTTATTAAGTTCCTTATCACATTCTTCTTGTGTAGCATGTCAACGGATTTGAATGGTTCGTACAGTTTCCAAAATAGAAGGGGGTCCTATTGGGGCAAAAACGAAACAATTTGAATGTTTACAATAAGTCGGATTTTGATTTTACATTAAAATTTGTATGAAATTTTCTGACTGCGTTTTTTATAAAGGGAACCTAAAGTAATGACTTCAACTCAAAACAATAACTTTTTACATGTCCCTCTTGAAAGCAACTTTTCCATTAAATAATTCATTTATAGACAAAAAACAGTTTGAAGATACCAAAGGGGTAACCAGAAGAAAGTACAGACAATACAAATGTCAAATGGAAAAGGGGCAAATGGGCAAACAATGATCTGTAAAACACAGCGAGCTAAAGATTCAGCAACACGAACCCCACAAAAAAACGTGAATAAACAGGGATGCTACGGAATGGTTAGCAGTTCCGGTTCCACTAGTGATACCCGTCGTGTTACTGTTAAACTCCAAGAAGCATCATATGATATGGAAATCTTGTTGGACACCAGTATACGTAAATAAATACAAAGAACATTAATAAAGCATTAACCCATACAAAGCAAACTGGGTTAACTGGTTTTTATACTGAATTCGCAGTAGACATCAGAACACGCAACTGTAGACATATAGTTTAGCAAAATGAACAACGAACCAATCTAAGACATTAAAGAAAATGGGGGCGCACTCAGGTGCCCCGGAAGAGTAAACAGTTTCTGCTCCAATAGTGGCACCCATCGTGCTACTCTTATTACAAACCATGTGATAAGTAATAAATGAAGAAATGACCGGATTGTGATTACAACAAACAGAACATATCCATGGTGATTTGTTACACAGATAATCTACATAATTATGTAAACCATGTCATAGGGGCAACCGTTAAACTGTCGAAGTAAACTGTTGAAGTAATGACTTCAACGTAGCTACTAGGAACTGTTGGTGCATTGAATTCCTTGTTAGCAGGAAATCAAGTGCGAGATATATACGCCATATGCAGGTGTTGGTGGAATTTTGCTACATACAAGAGGAAGTTCACAGTAGGAAAATTACATGTTTAAGTGAATTATTAAAGAAAGTATAATTTTTGACATGAATAAATAAATCAATAGACATATTCAATCTTTCACAATCGCACCAGTGTGGTCGATCGTGAGTTAGTGCACCGGTCGGGTCAAATCAAAAATTATCTAAAATTGTCATTTGATGCTTCTCCGCTTAGCGCGCAGCATTACAGAAAGAGCAAGGGCTCGAAATCAGAATAAGTGTCAAAACTTGCAAATTCCTTGAAAAGTTCTATTCGTAAAGGCTAAGTGTTAGCAATTATAGTAGAGAGGGGTCTATTTTGCTACAAATATAGAGAATAATCTAGCACAACTAGTAGATCTAACTAGCAAGTAAGTTAGTACATTTATAATTCATTTCGCATTATATTACTATTTGTGTTCAATATTTGATTCCAACATTTTTATGACCTATTTATTCTGTTCTCCCATGAAGACCATTACTTTCTTTGGCTGTTCATGACTAATTGATATTAAATATGCTATGCATCTGCTATGATGATTTTTGTCCAAAGAGTAATGGTCTTTAACCAAGCAAAACATTCTACCTTCCTAGCTAGTAGCCAGTGAACTATGAACATTCATTGATGCTGCTATATACTTTCCTGTTTATGCTGTCATTCATTTTCGTGATAGTATGTGGTCTTTTTGAATGGAGGCGAATTTGTGCAGGTTTTTTTTATCATATGTTTATATATGTATCAAGACGGGGGTTGGGATTCCATTGAACAGTCTAATCCCGCCACATGTTTGTGCCTGTTCCAAGCCAGAGCCTTGATTGTCAACGTCATATGGTCGCTTTTGTATTCAGTTAAGATGAATTGTGAATATTAGTTCTGTTGATATTGGTGGAATTGATGGCCATTACTGTTTAAACTTTCTTTTCATGATCGTTATCATGTCATTAAATGTAACTTGTGCTCGCCATGATATAGCTAAAAATATGTACTATTGGCGTTAAACAACAATCACTCACTGTTCGCATTCTCTCTCTCCCTTCCAACGAACATGCCTTCACAATGTATGTCTTCTCCTCTTATATATATGACTTTACCCAACTACCTCGTAATTGATATAAATAAAATTAACAAAATATATAAAAATGAATAACATATTATACCCGGTTACTACCAGTATTTTTTTTTTTAAATCTGTCTTAATAATTACTTCGACATTTCAATATAAGACAAATAAATTTTACCTTAGCATTAGACAATGGTTTTAATTAATGAATGTCCTTCATTTTGTTTAATTGCTAACATGTATATCATGTAGTATTCAAATGTACTTATACACGTTTTCACGGGTCAAAAGTACTTCCACACTTTGATATTTCCGTTAATATTCATATAAAGCCACTCATTTTTAGAACATACTCCTGAAATCATTCTTTTTCCGAGTTTCATGAAATGTTCAGCATTAAACATATAAATAGAAAATAAATATAATTTCTTCTTCTTATTCTTCTTAAGATTCACCATATCTTACTATATAAACATAGAAAATTGCGACGTCGAGAATTTACGTCTGTGTTTAAATCATAAATGATTGTAAATAAAAGTTCGAAAAAAATAACATGAACATAATATTATAATAAACGTTAGAGAATACCGAAGGGGCAAACAAAATGGACAATCCAGAGAAACTGGCAACACGAAGGTGCAAACAAAATTAACAATCCAGAGAATATCGAAGGGGAAAACAAAATGGATAGTCCAGAGAAACTGGTAACACGAAGGGGCAAGCAAAATGGACAATCCAGAGAAACTGGCAATACGAAGGGGCAAACAAAATAACAATCCAGAGAAACTGGCAATACGAAGGGGCAAACAAAATGGACAATCCAGAGAAACTGGTAACACGAAGGGGCAAGCAAAATGGACAATCCAGAGAAACTGGCAATACGAAGGGGCAAACAAAATAACAATCCAGAGAAACTGGCAATACGAAGGGGCAAGCAAAATGGACAATCCAGAGAAACTGTCAACATATGGTACACAAGACAAAGAAAACCCAAGCAAAAAAACAACACAATATGTGTTGAACACCACTTTAAGCAAGCAAACACAAATAGCGTTAATAAAACATGAGCCCTCCTGCATTATTAGCTCTCATTAATTCTTCCTTTAAATGTGAAACTTTCAGGAAAATCGGACAAAGAATGACTTCAGAAGAATGTTTTGAAAATAAGTGGCTATATACGAAATATATAAGGAAATATTTTAGTGTGGAAATACTTTTGACCCGTGAATGTCAATGACACAATACATTGTAACAACTGTTTTACAAACGTAAGTTAGCTTGCAATTGAACATGTAGAATCAACACACCACCGTACGAATCAACTGCAACATAGTCTACAATTACCCCCCTTTTTTTCCGAACATTGTTAGTTAGAGTTGACGATATCTCTATCCATGGTGTGTCTTTCAAAAAGTAAGCACATCGTTATGTTCAGTAGCACGCCCATACTCTGTCGTCAGCATTCCAGACATCACAACAACATAAAGAAACTAAGAAAAAGAAACATGATATCTGTTAGATTAATTGGCAGTTAAAACAATTCTAAGCGAGATGGGTGGTTAGGGTTATGCTGTTTAACGCCACTTTCAACAATATTTCAGTTATATCGTGGTGATCTAAATCAAATAGACAACTGATGTAAATTTAGAAAATTTTCATATAAGCAGGGTTTGAAGATACCAAAGGGGTAATCAGAAGCTGTAAATCGAAGAAGAACAGACAACACAATGGCCAAAAGAAAAAGTACAAAATGACAAACAAAACATACTATTATAAAACTCAATATATCCATATATTGTGCTTCAGATGTTTAAAAATATATTCTAGAGTCATTACTTTTTTAAATATAATAGTCTATGAGTAATTGTGTGCATTTTTCAAAAAAATATTTCTGCCCGTATTAGTTGATATGCAAGAATTAGAACTGAGTTCGGTGAGACGTTGTTGTTACCGTTTTTTGATATTATATGTTCTACATATGTATGATGGTTTAGGGCGACGATTCAGTATATTGCAAGATCTGATTTCTCCATTGACGTCAGTAAGACACTTATAATTTCTCAGATGAGGATTAATTGGTCTAATTTGTATATAATCTGGGTCTAATTAAGATATTACCGATGGACCAGGTATATATAATTACCAATAATTCTTTTCATATCGGAATATAATGTGTATATCCATGGACGGTAAAATCTTTATTTCTTAATTGATCACATATAGTACCTGATATGTGTTACTGCTTACGTCATTAGTACCCATTATATTCTTAACAAGCTCAACTTGCTGTCCTTTTTTGGTCTGTCTCACTAACTGTGTTTATGTTGGCCGTCTCACTGACAGACCATATTTGGTCTGTCTCACTGACTGACCTTACTTGGTCCGTCTCACTGACATACCTTATTTGGCCTGTCTCACTGACAGACCATATTTGGTCTGTTTCACTGACTGACCTTACTTGGTCCGTCTCACTGACAGACCTTATTTGGCCTGTCTCACTGACAGACCATATTTGGTCTGTCTCACTGACTGACCTTACTTGGTCCGTCTCACTGACAGACCTTATTTGGCCTGTCTCACTGACAGACCTTTCCAGACTTGTCCTTATTTAGTTTTTATTTACTCATTTTTGATTGTGGTTTGGAACTGTTCCGAATGTGTTGTATTGTTTGTTTTTCCTTTTATTACTAAAATTGTTTGGTTTATCACACTTACTGGCTTTTTCTGGTTTGTATTCTGTTAGGTGTTAATACAGGTAGAAGTAAGATGTTATTTGTTTAAGAAAAATACGTAAACATCCTTCTCACGTATCAAATGTAGTCTATATGCCTTAAGACGAAACGTAGAAAACGTAGAAATACACAATCAACATCATATCATCATTTTTTTTGGCTGCCACGATATAGCTGAAATATTGTTAAAAGTGGCGTTAAGCACCATAACCATAACCCATAAAGGTATTAGTAAAAACTATGCTATGTAAAAAATACACGTGTAGGGCATACACAACACTATACAGCATTGAACTGACATTACACTACACTGTACACTCTACAGTTTCAAAATGTATTCGGTTAAAGGAATATTATCCAGTAAATGTCAAAATCATTGTTTCTGTTTCTTTTGAAAGTTGGAATAAATAAACAAAATATGTTATCATAATAAATAAATGTTAGAGAAACCCGAAGGGGTAATCAACTCTGGACAATCCAGACACACAAGCAACATTGGGTACAAGACACAGACCGAAGATCAACGAACCATACAACACAATGCATACAACTATAACGTTGAACAACACGAGCCCCACAAACAAACCTGGGGTGAACTCAGATGCTCAAAAAGACACCCGCCGATCATATTTAAGTCCGGTAGAAATCTTCTAGTTGGTATGCATAAAAGGAAAACTATCCCTTGCCATTTGCGAAACCAGTTCGCGATGGTGACCGTATAATTTTTGTAGCGATGACTGCAACGTAGGAGTAATATACTTGAGTAGCTTCTGCATCAGCAGTTGAGCTCTGTGTAGAAAATCACGGTATGTGGGTCCGAACTCTGAAATAAAAACGTATAAGTCTTGAAAACAGTCTTGTTTTATGGAAACATATACTAAAAAGACAACGGACAAAGGAATTTGTATGCGTTTGTTTGGCGGAAGATACCCCCGGGGACTAATAATCCATCGACACAGTGATAATAATGAAAACGTAGTTATCAAATTTAGTGCTCAGGAGGACGCGTTTCTGTAACAACCTTCATCAGGTACGTTTCTGTACAACCTTCATCAGGTACGTTTCTGTACAACCTTCATCAGGTACGTTTCTGTAGCAACCTTCATCAGGTACGTTTCTGTAATAACCTTCATCGGGTACGTTTCTGTAACAACCTTCATCAGGTACGTTTATGTAACAACCTTCATCAGGTACGTTTCTGTAACAACCTCCATCAGGTACGTTTCTGTACAACCTTCATCAGGTACGTTTCTGTAGCAACTTTCATCAGGTACGTTTCTGTATCAACTTTCATCAGGTACGTTTCTGTAACAGCCTTAATCAGGTACGTTTCTGTAACAACCTTCATCAGGTACGTTTCTGTACAACCTTCATCGGGTACTTTTCTGTACAACCTTCATCAGGTACGCTTCTGTGACAACCTTCATCAGGTACGCTCAATGCCAAAAGATTGAATGTAAACGTTTTCAGAGTGGAAAAACAAAAGGCATAAACATGATCGCCAACATCGCTGAGGGAGGACAACCTTAGTTTAAATGATAATTAAGTTACTTAGAAACTGTAAATTTCAATAATAAATATATCTAATAAACTATGTAAGTGCCGAAACAAGTATTAACACAGCAATTGAATCTCCGTAATGTATATAGAAAGAATTTAAATGCTAAAGATTACCATGACATTATTTGCAGTTTCCATCAGTCAAATTTTGTAAATTTCCTCAATTGCTTTCCAACATGTGAAAACTTTGAGATATTAATATTGTTTGTTGGTATTCATCGTATTCTTTTAAACGTCTCTGCTTATTTCTGAAAGGAGAATATATAAATATTTGCAATGAGAAGAAATAAAAAAGTGGCCAGATACAAAAAAATAAAATTAAGATTAAAAAAAAAACACTGTATCACGAATAGAAGGACGAAAGTGTGAAAAATAGCTGATTATCAAGTGATTATATGGTAAAAATAGTACATACTACGGAAAAGGTGACAAATGTGTATTGTATTACCGCACAAACTTGTACTTCACACATACATATCAGTCAACTGGTTTTACGTTGATATTTCTTTACCACATTAAATAAAGGATAAACAAACGATAATTTTTCAATATTAAGTTTATTTTGTTTTCAACATTTTGCAAATATATTGTATGGAAGGTATTTTTGAAAATGACCTTAGCCGATTTTGACTTTTATTTTTAGGCCATTTTGTATTGCTACTCCCAAAACGTGCTAATTATTTGACTTTCCAATATTTTCACAGAGCATACCTGAGGAAGGTTATTCCAGAAACGCGTTGTGCGCACTAAATAATATATTTATGTTTTCATGCATGTTACATGATAAAAAAAAGTAGATATCAAATTTAGTGCGCATGGCGAGTTTCAGGAATAGCTTTCATCAGGTACGCTCAAAATCGAAAGATTAGAGAGCCAAATAATTCACAATTGTTTGGGATTAATAAAATTAAATAGCCTAAACAGAATAAACAAAAATCGGTCACCTATACCAGAGGTAGGAGAAGTTTAGCTTTAATTAATAATTATGTTATTTAGGAACTGTAGATTGCAGTAATAAATATATCTAATAAACCATGTCAGTGCCGAACCACTGACTACTGTACGGATTTTACTCTCGGAAATAAATAGTGCACCAGCAGAGGTATCGACCCAGTGATAGTAATAAAGAAAAGTAAAAAAATGCACAAAGAGAGTAATAAAATAGCACAATTTCGACGATAAAAGGAATATTCGAATTTTTCGTCAGACATATTTCCGATTTATGGTTAATTTTGCGGTTAACGCTTATATTATTGCATACATAAATGTAAGCATATTTATGATATCTGTATTTGCATTAATATACCGGTGCCAACTTGCTGTCCTTTTTTGGTCTGTCTCACTAACTGTGTTTATGTTGGCCGTCTCACTGACAGACCATATTTGGTTTGTCTCACTGACTGACCTTACTTGGTCCGTTTCACTGACAGACCTTATTTGGCCTGTCTCACTGACAGACCTTTCCAGACTTGTCCTTATTTAGTTTTTATTTACTCATTTTTGATTGTGTTTTGGAACTGTTCCGAATGTGTTGTATTGTTTGTTTTTCCTTTTATTACTAAAATTGTTTGGTTTATCACACTTACTGGCTTTTTCTGGTTTGTATTCTGTTAGGTGTTAATACAGGTAGGAATAAGATGTTATTTGTTTAAGAAAAATACGTAAACATCCTTCTCACGTATCAAATGTAGTCTATATGCCTTAAGACGAAACGTAGAAATCGTAGAAATACACAATCAACATCATATCATCATTTTTTTGGCTGCCACGATATAGCTGCAATATTGTTAAAAGTGGCGTTAAACACCATAGCCATAACCCATAAAGGTATTAGTAAAAACTATGTTATATATAAAATACACGTGTAGGGTATACACAACACAATACAGCATTGAACTGACATTACACTACACTGTACACTCTACAGTTTCAAAATGTATTCGGTTAAAGGAATATTATCCAGTAAATGTCAAAATCATTGTTTCTGCTTCTTTTGAAAGTTTGAATAAATAAACAAAATATGTTATCATAATAAATAAACGTTAGAGAAACCCGAAGGGGTAATCAACTCTGGACAATCCAGACACACAAGCAACATTGGGTACAAGACACAGACCGAAGATCAACGAACCATACAACACAATGCATACAACTATAACGTTGAACAACACGAGCCCCAGAAACAAACCTGGGGTGAACTCAGATGCTCAAAAAGACACCCGCCGATCATACTTAAGTCCGATAAAAATCTTCTAGTTGGTATGCATAAAAGGAAAACTATCCCTTGTCATTTGCGAAACCAGTTCGCGATGGCGACCGTATGATTTTTGTAGCGATGACTGCAACGTAGGAGCAATATACTTGAGTAGCTTCTGCATCAGCAGCTGAGCTCTGTGTTGAAAATCACAGTACGTGGGTCGAACTCTGAAATAAAAACGTATAAGTCTTGAAAACAATCTGGTTTTATGGAAACATATACTAAAAAGACAACGGACAAAGGAATTTGTATGCATTTGTTTGGCGGAAGATACCCCCGGGGACTAATAGTCCATCGACACAGTGATAATAATGAAAACGTAGTTATCAAATTTAGTGTTCAGGAGGACGCGTTTCTGTAACAACCTTCATCGGGTACGTTTCTGTGCAACCTTCATCAGGTACGTTTCTGTACAACCTTCATCAGGTACGTTTCTGTACAACCTTCATCGGGTACGTTTCTGCAGCAACCTTCATCAAGTACGTTTCTGTAATAACCTTCATCAGGTACGTTTCTGTAACAACCTTCATCAGGTACGTTTCTATAGCAACCTTCATCAAGTACGTTTCTGTGCAACCTCCATCATGTACGTTTCTGTAACAACTTTCATCAGGTACGTTTCTGTAACAACTTTCATCAGGTACGTTTCTGTAACAACTTTCATCAGGTACGTTTCTGTAACAACCTTCATCAGGTACCTTTCTGTACAACCTTCATCAGGTACGTTTCTGTACAACCTTCATCAGGTACGTTTCTGTGCAACCTCTATCATGTACGTTTCTGTTGCAACCTTCATCAGGTACGTTTCTGTACAACCCCCATCATGTACGTTTCTGTAGCAACCTTCATCAGGTACGTTTCTGTAACAACCTTCATCAGGTACGTTTCTGTGCAACCTCCATCATGTACGTTTCTGTAACAACTTTCATCAGGTACGTTTCTGTAACAACTTTCATAAGGTACGTTTCTGTAACAACCTTCATCAGGTACCTTTCTGTACAACCTTCATCAGGTACGTTTCTGTACAACCTTCATCAGGTACGTTTCTGTGCAACCTCTATCATGTACGTTTCTGTTGCAACCTTCATCAGGTACGTTTCTGTACAACCCCGATCATGTACGTTTCTGTAGCAACCTTCATCAGGTACGTTTCTGCAACAACTTTTATCAGGTACGTTTCTGTAACAACTTTCATCAGGTACTTTTCTGTAACAACCTTCATCAGGTACGTTTCTGTACAACTTTCATCAGGTACGTTTCTGTACAACCTTCATCAGGTACGTTTCTGTACAACCTTCATCAGGTACGTTTCTGTACAACCTTCATCGGGTACGTTTCTGTAGCAACCTTCATCAAGTACGTTTCTGTAATAACCTTCATTAGGTACGTTTCTGTATCAACCTTCATCAGGTACGTTTCTGTAGCAACCTTCATCAGGTACGTTTCTGTGCAACCTCCATCATGTACGTTTCTGTACAACTTTCATCAGGTACGTTTCTGTAACAACTTTCATCAGGTACGTTTCTGTAACAACTTTCATCAGGTACGTTTCTGTAGCAACCTTCATCAGGTACCTTTCTGTACAACCTTCATCAGGTACGTTTCTGTACAACCTTCATCAGGTACGTTTCTGTGCAACCTCTATCATGTACGTTTCTGTTGCAACCTTCATCAGGTACGTTTCTGTACAACCCCCATCATGTACGTTTCTGTAGCAACCTTCATCAGGTACGTTTCTGTAACAACCTTCATCAGGTACGTTTCTGTGCAACCTCCATCATGTACGTTTCTGTAACAACTTTCATTAGGTACGTTTCTGTAACAACTTTCATAAGGTACGTTTCTGTAACAACCTTCATCAGGTACCTTTCTGTACAATCTTCATTAGGTACGTTTCTGTACAACCTTCATCGGGTACGTTTCTGTAGCAACCTTCATCAAGTACGTTTCTGTAATAACCTTCATCAGGTACGTTTCTGTAACAACCTTCATCAGGTACGTTTCTGTAGCAACCTTCATCAGGTACGTTTCTGTGCAACCTCCATCATGTACGTTTCTGTACAACTTTCATCAGGTACGTTTCTGTAACAACTTTCATCAGGTACGTTTCTGTAACAACTTTCATCAGGTACGTTTCTGTAACAACCTTCATCAGGTACCTTTCTGTACAACCTTCATCAGGTACGTTTCTGTACAACCTTCATCAGGTACGTTTCTGTGCAACCTCTATCATGTACGTTTCTGTTGCAACCTTCATCAGGTACGTTTCTGTACAACCCCCATCATGTACGTTTCTGTAGCAACCTTCATCAGGTACGTTTCTGTAACAACCTTCATCAGGTACGTTTCTGTGCAACCCCCATGATGTACGTTTCTGTAACAACTTTCATCAGGTACGTTTCTGTAACAACTTTCATAAGGTACGTTTCTGTAACAACCTTCATCAGGTACCTTTCTGTACAACCTTCATCAGGTACGTTTCTGTACAACCTTCATCAGGTACGTTTCTGTGCAACCTCTATCATGTACGTTTCTGTTGCAACCTTCATCAGGTACGTTTCTGTACAACCCCGATCATGTACGTTTCTGTAGCAACCTTCATCAGGTACGTTTCTGCAACAACTTTTATCAGGTACGTTTCTGTAACAACTTTCATCAGGTACGTTTCTGTAACAACCTTCATCAGGTACGTTTCTGTACAACTTTCATCAGTTACGTTTCTGTACAACCTTCATCAGGTACGTTTCTGTACAACCTCTATCATGTACGTTTCTGTAACAACTTTCATCAGGTACGTTTCTGTAACAACTTTCATCAGGTACGTTTCTGTAACAAACCTTCATCAGGTACGTTTCTGTAACAACCTTTATCAGAAACGTTTCTGTAACAACCTTCATCAGGTACGTTTCTGTAACAACCTTCATCAGGTACGCTCAATGCCAAAAGATTGGAAAGCAAAACAATGTAAACGTTTTCAGAGTGGAAAACCAAAAGGCATAAACATGATGGCCAACATCGTCTGAGGGAGGACAACCTTAGTTTAAATGATTATTAAATTACTTAGAAACTGTAAATTTCAATAATAAATATATCTAATAAGCTATGTAAGTGCCGAAACAAGTCTTAACACAGCAATTGAATCTCCGTAATGTATATAGAAAGAATTTAAATGCTAAAGATAACCATGACATTATTTGCAGTTTCCATCAATCAAATTTTGTAAATTTCCTCAATTGCTTTCCAACATGTGAAAACTTTGAGATATTAATATTGTTTGTTGGTATTCATCGTATTCTTTTAAACGTCTCTGCTTATTCTTGAAAGGAGAATATATAAATACTTGCAATGAGAAGAAATAAAAAAGTGGCCAGATACAAAAAAAATAAAATTAAGATTTAAAAAAAACACTGTATCACGAATAGAAGGACGATATTGTGAAAAATAGCTGATTATCAAGTGATTATATGGTAAAGGTATTACATACTACAGAAAAGGTGACAAATATGTATTGTATTACCGTACAAACTTGTACTTCATACATACATATCAGTCAACTGGTTTTACGTTGATATTTCTTTACCACATTAAATAAAGGATAAACAAACGATAATTTTTCAATTTTAAGTTTATTTTGTTTTCAACATTTTGCAAATATATTGTATGGAAGGTATTTTTGAAAGTGACCTTAGCCGATTTTGACTTTTATTTTTAGGCCATTTTGTATTGCTACTCCCAAAACGTGCTAATTATTTGACTTTCCAATATTTTCACAGAGCATACATGAGGAAGGTTATTCCAGAAACGCGTTGTGCGCACTAAATAATGTATTTATGTTTTCATGCATGCTACATGATAAAAAAAAGTAGATATCAAATTTAGTGCGCATGGCGAGTTTCAGGAATAGCTTTCATCAGGTACGCTCAAAATCGAAAGATTAGAGAGCCAAATAATTCACAATTGTTTGGGATTAATAAAATTAAATAGCCTAAGCAGGATAGACAAAAATCGGTCACCTATACCAGAGGTAGGAGAAGTTTAGCTTTAATTAATAATTATGTTATTTAGGAACAGTAGATTGCAGTAATAAATATATCTAATAAACCATGTCAGTCCCGAACCACTGACTACTGTACGGATTTTACTCTCGGAGATAAATAGTGCACCAGCAGAGGTATCGACCCAGTGATAGTAATAAAGAAAAGTAAAAAAATGCACAAAGAGAGTAATAAAATAGCACAATTTCGACGATAAAAGGAATATTCAAATTTTTCGTCAGACATATTTCCGATTTATGGTTAATTTTGCGGTAGAAACATATATTATTGCATACATAAATGTAAGCATATTTATGATATCTGTATTTGCATTAATATACCGGTGCCGTTGTTGACGTGATCGCATGGTAGTTGAATTTACAACTACCTATCCAATCAGTGCCTATCACCAGTAAAGGTTTGAGTTCAAATCCCGTTTGTGGTGAGGTGTAATCGATACAACATTATGTGATAAAGTTTGTCAGTGACTTGCAACAGGTCGGTGGTTTTCTGTGGTTTCCTCCACCAATAAAAGCGACCGCCATGATATAACTGGAATATTGTTGAAAGTTGCGTTTGCACAGGTAGTTGTAAATCCAACTACTATATGATAACGACCACGACTCCCCTATCCCATTTCGCTTCGAAATAGCTTGCTGTGAAAGAAAAACATTTTGATAGTTAGGTGGTGATACGAACATCCTTCACTTTGCAAAGTGCATCCAATTTTTTTTTTCAAATTTCAAACACTGTTCCTGATAATTAAAAAGAAATGCTAATCTTAAGCTATTCATTTGTTTCAGCTGTTCCCTAAGTTGTACGATTTTGACGAAAACTGGGAATAAATATACGATATACTGTCCAGCCTTTGGTGAGCTTTAATACCTAATTCGTAGCGAGTGTAAATATTTTTGTATCGACAATGTGCGTCATGCAATGTCAGAATTTCCAAACTTACAGCTAAATTTTACTGTAAATATCAGAAAGAAGCGTCGTTCGAATCGTTTCAAGGGCGTCTTCTGCAACGTCTGTGCTTATACTGACACTGTTTTGTACCGTTCGCGCTTCCTCGTTCAGGTACCAGGAGATTTTAAATTGTATCTGAGACGAATGAATCAACTATTTGCCTTGCACTACAGTACAACAGATATAATGATTGCAAGATAAATTCCTTATTGTATAAACACCCCCTCAGTAAACCCAGTACACTCTCAAGGGGTATAAATGAAAAACAAATCAGATAGAACGCTGCAGAAAATTGAAAGCATGACATCTTAAAGGGGAAGGCTGAAGGAGCACCGGTATGGAATAGTCTGGCAAGCACAAAACCATCTTGTAATGTGTAAATAAGAATCAGAATTTTTAAGCACACAGGAAAGGTTTTACAAAGTTCACAAGAGATCACCTGCTTCCGGGTTTAGCACAAATGGAGTGCTCTAATGTATGTCTAAAGATCAGCAGATCTGACAATTGACGTCATAAAGGTAGTTAGATCTCACACAGGAGCTTAAATTGTTCTGATTTATCTATAATCAGGATCTAATTCAGATAATACGGATAGAAATGTTAAAAATAATTATCAATAATTCTTTTAATTTCATATTGTCGTATAATGTGTCTATAGGTTCTGACCTCCTTGTTGGGATGTCCATGACGATTTCCACATCGTTAGGTCGTTATATCCATTTGTTACGTTTTTTTGTGTTTGTTTGCCCATAGTGGTGTCCAACACATATTGTGTTTTGTTTTTGTTTTGTTTTTCTTCGTATTGTGTACCCTATATTGCCAGTTTCTCTGGATTGTTCATTTGTGATTGCCATTTCGTGATTATCTAACGAGTATTTACCGTCAGCGATATTTGAACACAAAATTACTGAACAGTCTCACTGACTGACCTTGTTGAGTTTGTATTCTGTTAAGTGCATCAATGTAACATTGTATATAGGTTAAAAATACAACTGCCTAGTGTTTCGGCCCATAGCAACTCGGACCATAGCATAATCGCCATCCACAAAACCGAACCATAACAATATAGACCGTTCAATTATTTTAGCTTAAATGGTTTCGAGATCAAAACAATATTTTGTTTTACTAATTTCATTCGATCTTGCTAAGCCGTTCTCGCCTGCTTAAGCATATGGTTTATAATCATACATCAGTGGCGTAATGGTTAGCATACTCGCCTCGAGTACTGTAGATCGTGCGTTCGAGCCCCGGTCGAGTCAAACAAAGTACAATAAAATTGGTATTTGTTGCTTCTCCGCTAAGCACGCAGAATTAAGGAGTAAGAGCAAAGACTGATCGGCTCGGAATCAGAATAATATGTACGAGTAGAGCGACATGTCTACCCACGGACTGTTGTTTCAGTGTGCTAGCACTATAAAAATCCATTTCAACGTGTTGGTCTAGAAAAAAGCTGACCTAATCATCATTTCATTAAAAATTACCTTGCTCTCGCCATGATATAGCTGAAAAACTGCTGAATTGGCGCTAAACAACAATCGTTCATTCACTCACTCAAAATATATTCAACACATTTGTTATTTCTTCAAATATATAATTCAATCAGTCATGTGTAAATAAATCCAAATCATTCAAATATAAAGTTTAAGATTTTTATTTTGAATTGCTTAATAACAGGAATTTACTTGAATAACTACTTTCAATGTATAAACATAATTTATATGAGTATTGTAATTACCAATGTGACTAACTATAAACACGTTTGAAAGCCCTAATCATTTCCTAATGATTGTATATAGGTTAATTGCTACTTTACATTTTATTGGCTAATGGATCGGCAAGCTATTTTTGAATGATTATTCTTGTCCATAGTACTATTTGCGTTTCTGAAATCTGCCTGATTTGCGCAAATGACCTGATAATCATCTACAGATCAAAATAATTTCCTGTGAAAGTGACTCAGATTCGCAAATATGGAGCATAATGCAATATGTACCATGCGTGTAGTGTATAATTGGTCTGTATTCGTAGACTATTGTTCATTGAAGCAATTGCTTATCACTTACATTAAGTAGAACGTCTTTGTAATGGATAACGATAAATTAAGTCATGGTGACGATTTTAAATCTTTCGAAAAATCTCAGTCTTATAATATCAATTGAATCTACCTAAAATATTAAAAAAGGATTCCTAAATCAAAGATATATATGTCATTGCACACCGATTCAACCAATCGCTGTGGTCTAAAGCAATAGACACAATAGCTCGAAAAATTTTGTAATTTGTCTTAGTTGATTTCCAACTTTATAAACATTTAACTCCCATTCCTACAGCTGCCAAAATGGCTCTTGAGGGTATCATGGTTCCAGTTTTTCTAGAATTGGCATACACTTTTTTTTAATTGTGGATATAAAAACACTCAAAAGACCTGTGGAATATTTTTAAATTCTAGATCTGATCACTTTTGTAACAGCATTAAAACATTTCATTTTTCTATCTTATATACCACAATTCCATATACAAAATAACTATCTAGATTTTTAAAACAATAAAAAAAACATAATGCAGCATTGATTCTCGGAGAACAAAGGTATCTCGTTATTGGCACAACTAAGTCTTACTGTGTCGAAAATCTAATGATAAATCTGAACAGGATGATATCATTCATATACTTCATATACTAAACTTTTAGAACGACAACATATTTGTCCAGTTTGGTGGACTATTGCTTAAACCAACGATTTGTATTCTAAAGGGTACACATTGTACTTCACCAGTTTATATGTGCTTATAAAGCAGGCTTTCTTCAAGGCTTCTCAAGAATAAAGATTTAAAACAAAATAGCCTATACATTTAATTCCAGCTTTCGACATATAAATGATATATGTTACTGAACATTTCTTGTTCGGTGACTAGCTGCAAACTCTCCACCCAAATGAGTCTACAGTAAATGATACTATAGACACTCAATATGATGCTTCCTACCTTGACTATCACCTTGAAATCAACAAAGAATTACGATTAAAAGCAAAACTCGAAAGCAAACATGATGATTTCACTTTTCCATTCGCCAGTATCAATTTTCCAGAAGAGCATCCTATGGAGCTTACATTTTACAACTTACTCTATGGCTTGGCATAACACTGTGATGCTCTGCACAAAGCCCAGTTGCTGACACAAAACCTGCACAAACAAGACTACCTTGCCCATAGGTTGAAGTAATCGCTATAAAATTTATATTCTCAACACGAACAAGTTGGTCGTTACGAAATATTAATTTCTCAATTCGCAATGTATCTTTTCCCATTTACATAGATTTTTCTGTCTTCTATCACCGACAAGACTTTTACCGTATTTGACTATGAATAACACGGAGGGTGTCTTATAAAAAACAGAAATTGCTTAATTTTTGCGAGTACCTGGGTTCATCCCCGGATTTTTATGAGGTTCGTATTGCTCATAGTTTTAGCTTTCTGAGTTGTGTTTTTTGCTTTGTTTGTCTTTGTTCAGTGTTCAGTGTCGCATGCTTCCCGTATCTCTGAATTGTCAATTCTTGATTGTCGCATCATTTTTCAATCACGTTTATTTTATTAAATGTGTTATTCCTTAATCCTATTATGCTTAAAATATTTTGATTGTCAATATTTTTGTGAATAGAATCCCTTGACCTAAATACTAGTATTTCCATTGACAACGTCGTCGACGTCACATTATATATTACATTTCAGCACGGACATTGAGCTGCAAACAACTTGATTTACAAATACTGTCATCAGTATGCCTCCGAAAACAACAACAAAGAAAAAAAACAATGATTTCCTAAAGATATCTGAAATATTAATAGACAGTTAAATAATTACTAATGAAAGATTCGAATCCACCGCTGCAGCGAATTTTAAAGGTGATATCTTAAAGGCGGAGGTCAAAGGAGCACAGAAATTAAGGAATATAAAATCTACATAAAATGAGTATAATATATTATAACCAAACAGAAAAGACTTACAGATTCAACACTGCCCACAAATATGCAATCCCCGAATCTTCAATTTCAGATCTCACAAGAATTTCCCAGATGACTATGATCTACTTTATTTGATGGATTTCCCACAGATAGTGTAGGAGGTTAGGGTTAGATAGTGTAGGAGGTTAGGGTTAGATAGTGTAGGAGGTTAGGGTTAGATAGTGTAGGAGGTTAGGGCTAGATAGTGTAGGGGGTTAGGGTTAGACAGTGTAGGAGGTTAGGGTTGGATAGTGTAGGAGGTTAGGGTTAGAGAGTGTAGGAAGTTAGGGTTAGATAGTGTAGGAGGTTAGGGTTAGATAGTGTAGGAGGTTAGGATTAGATAGTGTAGGAGGTTAGGGTTAGATAGTGTAGGAGGTTAGGGTTAGATAGTATAGGAGGTTAGGGTTAGATAGTGTAGGAGGTTAGGGTTATATAGTGTAAGAGGTTATGGTTAGATAGTGTAGGAAGTTACGGCTAGATAGTGTAGGAGGTTAGGGGTAAATAGTGCAAAGGGTTATGGTTATACAGTGGAGAGGGTTAGGGTTAAATAGTGTAGGAGGTTAGGGTTAGATAGAGTAGGAGGTTAGGGTTGGATAGTGCAGAGAGCTAGGGTTACATAGTGCAGAAAGTTAGGGTTAGATAGTGTAGAGGGTTAGGGTTAGATAGTGCAGAGGGTTAGGGTTAGATAGTGTAGGAGGTTAGAGTTAGATAGTGTAGAGGGTTAGGGTTAGATAGTGTAGGAGGTTAGAGTTAGATAGTGTAGGAGGTTAGAGTTAGATAGTGCAGAGGGTTAGGGTTAGATAGTGTAGAAGGTTAGGGTTAGATAGTGTAGGAGGTTAGGGTTAGATAGTGTAGAAGGTTAGGGTTAGATAGTGCAGAGAGCTAGGGTTACATAGTGCAGAAAGTTAGGGTTAGATAGTGTAGAGGGTTAGGGTTAGATAGTGCAGAGAGCTAGGGTTACATAGTGCAGAAAGTTAGGGTTAGATAGTGTAGAAGGTTAGGGTTGGATAGTGCAGAGAGCTAGGGTTACATAGTGCAGAAAGTTAGGGTTAGATAGTGTAGAGGGTTAGGGTTAGATAGTGCAGAGGGTTAGGGTTAGATAGTGTAGGAGGTTAGAGTTAGATAGTGTAGAGGGTTAGGGTTAGATAGTGTAGGAGGTTAGAGTTAGATAGTGTAGGAGGTTAGAGTTAGATAGTGCAGAGGGTTAGGGTTAGATAGTGTAGAAGGTTAGGGTTAGATAGTGTAGGAGGTTAGGGTTAGATAGTGTAGAAGGTTAGGGTTAGATAATGTAGGAGTTTAGGGTTAGATAGTGTAGGAGGTTAGGGTTATATAGTGCAGGAGGTTAGAGTTAGATATTACAGAGGGTTAGGGTTAGATAGTGCAGAGGGTTAGGGTTAGATAGTGTAGAGGGTTAGGGTTAGATAGTGCAGAGGGTTAGGGTTAGATAGTGTAGAGGGCTAGGGTTAGATAGTGTAGAGGGCTAGGGTTAGATAGTGCAGAGGGCTAGGGTTAGATAGTGTAGAGGGCTAGGGTTAGATGGTGTAGCAGCTTAGGGTTAGATAGTGCAGAGGGTTAGGGTTAGATAGTGTAGGAGCTTAGGGCTAGATAGTGTAGGAGGTTAGGGTTATATATTGCAGAGGGTAAGGGTTAGATAGTGCACAGGGTTAGGGTTAGATAGTGTAGAGGGTTAGGCTTAGATGGTGTAGCAGCTAAGGATTAGATAGTGCAGAGGGTTAGGATTAAATAGTGGAGGAGCTTAGGGTTAGATAGTGCAGAGAGTTAGAGTTAGATAGTGTAGGAGGTTAGGGTTAGATAGTACAGAGGGTTAGGGGTATAGAGTGCAGAGGGTTTCGGTTAGATAGTTTAGGAGGTTAGGGTTAGATAGTGTAGAGGGTTAGGGTTAGATAGTGTAGAAGGTTAGGGTTAGATAGTGTAGGAGGTTAGGGTTATATAGTGCAGAGTTAGGGTTAGATAGTGTAGGAGGTTAGGGTTAGATAGTGCAGAGGGTTAGGGTTAGATAGTGCAGAGGGTTAGGGTTAGATAGTGCAGAGGGTTAGGGTTAGATAGTGTAGGAGGTTAGAGTTAGATAGTGTAGGAGGTTAGAGTTAGATAGTGTAGGAGGTTAGGGTTAGATAGTGCAGAGGGTTAGGGTTAGATATTGTAGAAGGTTAGGGTTAGATAGTGTAGGAGGTTAGGGTTAGATAGTGTAGAGGGTTAGGGTTAGATAGTGTAGAAGGTTAGGGTTAGATAGTGTAGGAGGTTAGGGTTATATAGTGCAGAGTTAGGGTTAGATAGTGTAGGAGGTTAGGGTTAGATAGTGTAGGAGGTTAGGGTTAGATAGTGTAGAAGGTTAGGGTTAGATAGTGTAGGAGGTTAGGGTTAGATAGTGCAGAGGGTTAGGGGTAGATAGTGCAGAGGGTTAGGGTTAGATAGTGTAGGAGGTTAGGGTTAGATAGTGTAGAGGGTTAGGGTTAGATAGTGTAGGAGGTTAGAGTTAGATAGTGTAGGAGGTTAGAGTTAGATAGTGCAGAGGGTTAGGGTTAGATATTGTAGAGGTTAGGGTTAGATAGTGTAGGAGGTTAGAGTTAGATAGTGTAGGAGGTTAGAGTTAGATAGTGTAGGAGGTTAGAGTTAGATAGTGCAGAGGGTTAGGGTTAGATATTGTAGAAGGTTAGGGTTAGATAGTGTAGGAGGTTAGGGTTAGATAGTGTAGGAGGTTAGAGTTAGATAGTGTAGGAGGTTAGAGTTAGATAGTGTAGAGGGTTAGGGTTAGATATTGTAGGAGGTTAGAGTTAGATAGTGTAGGAGGTTAGAGTTAGATAGTGTAGGAGGTTAGAGTTAGATAGTGTAGAGGGTTAGGGTTAGATATTGTAGAAGGTTAGGGTTAGATAGTGTAGGAGGTTAGGGTTATATAGTGCAGAGTTAGGGTTAGATAGTGTAGGAGGTTAGGGTTAGATAGTGTAGGAGGTTAGAGTTAGATAGTGTAGGAGGCTAGAGTTAGATAGTGCAGAGGGTTAGGGTTAGATAGTGTAGAGGGTTAGGCTTAGATGGTGTAGCAGCTTAGGATTAGATAGTGCAGAGGGTTTCGGTTAGATAGTTTAGGAGGATAGGGTTAGATAGTGTAGAGGGTTAGGGTTAGATATTGTAGAAGGTTAGGGTTAGATAGTGTAGGAGGTTAGGGTTAGATAGTTTAGGAGGATAGGGTTAGATAGTGTAGAGGGTTAGGGTTAGATATTGTAGAAGGTTAGGGTTAGATAGTGTAGGAGGTTAGGGTTAGATAGTTTAGAGGGTGAGGGTTAGATATTGTAGAAGGTTAGCGTTAGATAGTTTAGGAGGATAGGGTTAGATAGTGTAGAGGGTTAGGGTTAGATATTGTAGAAGGTTAGGGTTAGATAGTTTAGGAGGATAGGGTTAGATAGTGTAGAGGGTGAGGGTTAGATATTGTAGAAAGTTAGGGTTAGATAGTGTAGGAGGTTAGGGTTAGATAGTGCAGAGTTAGGGTTAGATAGTGTAGGAGGTTAGGATTACATAGTGCAGAGGGATTATGTTAGATAGTGTAGGAGCTTAGGGTTAGATAGTGCAGACAGTAAGGGTTTGCATAGTGCAGAGGGTTAGTGCTAGATAGTGTAGGAGGTTAGGGTTGCAGAGTGCAGATGGATTAGGTCAGATATTGTAGGAGGTTAGGGTTAGATAGTGTAGGAGGTTAGGGTTATATAGTGCAGAGTTAGGGTTAGATAGTGTAGGAGGTTAGGGTTAGATATTGCAGAGGGTTAGGGTTAGATAGTGCAGATGGTTAGGATTAGATAGTGCACAGGGTTAGGGTTAGATAGTGTAGGAGGTTAGAGTTAGATAGTGTAGGAGGTTAGAGTTAGATAGTGTAGGAGGTTAGAGTTAGATAGTGCAGAGGGTTAGGGTTAGATAGTGTAGAGGGTTAGGCTTAGATGGTGTAGCAGCTTAGGATTAGATAGTGCAGAGGGTTTCGGTTAGATAGTTTAGGAGGATAGGGTTAGATAGTGTAGAGGGTGAGGGTTAGATATTGTAGAAGGTTAGGGTTAGATAGTGTAGGAGGTTAGGGTTAGATAGTGCAGAGTTAGGGTTAGATAGTGTAGGAGGTTAGGGTTACATAGTGCAGAGGGATTATGTTAGATAGTGTAGGAGCTTAGGGTTAGATAGTGCAGACAGTAAGGGTTTGCATAGTGCAGAGGGTTAGTGCTAGATAGTGTAGGAGGTTAGGGTTGCAGAGTGCAGATGGATTAGGTCAGATATTGTAGGAGGTTAGGGTTAAATAGTGTAGGAGGTTAGGGTTAAATAGTGTTAAAGGTTAGGGTTATATATTGCAGAGGGTTAGGGTTAGATAATGTAGAAGGTTAGGGAAAGATAGTGTAGGAAGTAAGGGCTAGATAGTGTAGGAGATTAGGGTTAGCTATTGCAGAGGGCTATGATTAGATATTGCAGAGAGCTATGATTAGATATTGCAGAGAATTAGGGTTAGATACTGTAGGAGGTTAGGGTTACATAGTGCAGAGGGTTAGGGTGAGATAGGTTAGGAGGTTAGGGTTAGATAGTGCAGAGAGTGAGGGCTACATAGTGCAGAGGGATTAGGTTAGATAGTGTAGGAGGTTAGCGTTAAATAGTGTAGGAGGTTAGGGTTACATAGTGCAGAGGGTTAGGGTGAGATAGGTTAGGAGGTTAGGGTTAGATAGTGTAGGAGGTTAGATTTAGATAGTGCAGAGGGATAGGGTTAGATATTGTAGGAGCTTAGGGTTAGATAGTGTACGAGGTTAGGATTAGATAATGTAGGAGGTTAGTGCTAAATAGTGTAGGAGGTTATGGTTAGACAGTATAGGAGGATAGGGTTAGATAGTTTAGGAGGTGAGGGTTAGACAATATAGGATATTAGGGTTAGAGAGTGCAGAGAGTTAGGGTTAGATAGTTTAGGAGGTGAGGGTTAGACAATATAGGATATTAGGGTTAGAGAGTGCAGAGGGTTAGGGTTAGATAGTGTAGGAGGTTAGGGTTAGATAGTGTAGGAGGTTAGGGTTAGATAGTGTAGGAGGTTAGGGTTAGATAGTGTAAGAGGTTAGGGTTAGATAGTGTAGGAGGTTAGAGTTAGATAGTGTAGGAGGTTAGGGTTAGATAGTGTAGGAGGTTAGAGTTAGATAGTGCAGAGGGTTAGGGTTAGATAGTGTAGGGGGTTAGGGTTAGATAGTGTAGAAGGTTAGGGTTAGATAGTGTAGGAGGTTAGAGTTAGATATTACAGAGGGTTAGGGTTAGATAGTGCAGAGGGTTAGGGTTAGATAGTGTAGAGGGTTAGGGTTAGATAGTGCAGAGGGTTAGGGTTAGATAGTGTAGAGGGCTAGGGTTAGATAGTGTAGAGGGCTAGGGTTAGATAGTGCAGAGGGCTAGGGTTAGATAGTGTAGAGGGCTGGGTTAGATAGTGTAGCAGCTTAGGGTTAGATAGTGCAGAGGGTTAGGGGTAGATAGTGTAGGAGCTTAGGGCTAGATAGTGTAGGAGGTTAGGGTTATATATTGCAGAGGGTAAGGGTTAGATAGTGCACAGGGTTAGGGTTAGATAGTGTAGAGGGTTAGGCTTAGATGGTGTAGCAGCTTAGGATTAGATAGTGCAGAGGGTTAGGATTAAATAGTGGAGGAGCTTAGGGTTAGATAGTGCAGAGAGTTAGAGTTAGATAGTGTAGGAGGTTAGGGTTAGATAGTACAGAGGGTTAGGGGTATAGAGTGCAGAGGGTTTCGGTTAGATAGTTTAGGAGGTTAGGGTTAGATAGTGTAGAGGGTTAGGGTTAGATAGTGTAGAAGGTTAGGGTTAGATAGTGTAGGAGGTTAGGGTTATATAGTGCAGAGTTAGGGTTAGATAGTGTAGGAGGTTAGGGTTAGATAGTGCAGAGGGTTAGGGTTAGATAGTGCAGAGGGTTAGGGTTAGATAGTGTAGAAGGTTAGGGTTAGATAGTGTAGGAGGTTAGAGTTAGATAGTGTAGGAGGTTAGAGTTAGATAGTGCAGAGGGTTAGGGTTAGATATTGTAGAAGGTTAGGGTTAGATAGTGTAGGAGGTTAGAGTTAGATATTGTAGAAGGTTAGGGTTAGATAGTGTAGGAGGTTAGAGTTAGATAGTGTAGGAGGTTAGAGTTAGATAGTGTAGGAGGTTAGAGTTAGATAGTGTAGAGGGTTAGGGTTAGATATTGTAGAAGGTTAGGGTTAGATAGTGTAGGAGGTTAGGGTTATATAGTGCAGAGTTAGGGTTAGATAGTGTAGGAGGTTAGAGTTAGATAGTGTAGGAGGTTAGGGTTAGATAGTGCAGAGGGTTAGGGTTAGATATTGTAGAAGGTTAGGGTTAGATAGTGTAGGAGGTTAGAGTTAGATAGTGTAGGAGGTTAGAGTTAGATAGTGTAAGAGGTTAGAGTTAGATAGTGTAGAGGGTTAGGGTTAGATATTGTAGAAGGTTAGGGTTAGATAGTGTAGGAGGTTAGAGTTAGATAGTGTAGGAGGTTAGAGTTAGATAGTGTAGGAGGTTAGAGTTAGATAGTGTAGAGGGTTAGGGTTAGATATTGTAGAAGGTTAGGGTTAGATAGTGTAGGAGGTTAGAGTTAGATAGTGTAGGAGGTTAGAGTTAGATAGTGTAGGAGGTTAGAGTTAGATAGTGCAGAGGGTTAGGGTTAGATATTGTAGAAGGTTAGGGTTAGATAGTGTAGGAGGTTAGGGTTAGATAGTGTAGGAGGTTAGAGTTAGATAGTGTAGGAGGTTAGAGTTAGATAGTGTAGAGGGTTGGGTTAGATATTGTAGGAGGTTAGAGTTAGATAGTGTAGGAGGTTAGAGTTAGATAGTGTAGGAGGTTAGAGTTAGATAGTGTAGAGGGTTAGGGTTAGATATTGTAGAAGGTTAGGGTTAGATAGTGTAGGAGGTTAGGGTTATATAGTGCAGAGTTAGAGTTAGATAGTGTAGGAGGTTAGAGTTAGATAGTGCAGAGGGTTAGGGTTAGATAGTGCAGAGGGTTAGGGTTAGATAGTGTAGGAGGTTAGAGTTAGATATTGCAGAGGGTTAGGGTTAGATAGTGCAGAGGGTTAGGGTTAGATAGTGTAGGAGGTTAGAGCTAGATAGTGTAGGAGGTTAGAGTTAGATAGTGTAGGAGGTTAGAGTTAGATAGTGCAGAGGGTTAGGGTTAGATAGTGTAGAGGGTTAGGCTTAGATGGTGTAGCAGCTTAGGATTAGATAGTGCAGAGGGTTTCGGTTAGATAATTTAGGAGGATAGGGTTAGATAGTGTAGAGGGTTAGGGTTAGATATTGTAGAAGGTTAGGGTTAGATAGTGTAGGAGGTTAGGGTTAGATAGTGCAGAGTTAGGGTTAGATAGTGTAGGAGGTTAGGGTTACATAGTGCAGAGGGATTATGTTAGATAGTGTAGGAGCTTAGGGTTAGATAGTGCAGACAGTAAGGGTTTGCATAGTGCAGAGGGTTAGTGCTAGATAGTGTAGGAGGTTAGGGTTGCAGAGTGCAGATGGATTAGGTCAGATATTGTAGGAGGTTAGGGTTAGATAGTGTAGGAGGTTAGGGTTATATAGTGCAGAGTTAGGGTTAGATAGTGTAGGAGGTTAGGGTTAGATAGTGTAGGAGGTTAGAGTTAGATAGTGCAGAGGGTTAGGGTTAGATATTGCACAGGGTTAGGGTTAGATAGTGTAGAGGGTTAGGCTTAGATGGTGTAGCAGCTTAGGATTAGATAGTGCAGAGGGTTTCGGTTAGATAGTTTAGGAGGATAGGGTTAGATAGTGTAGAGGGTTAGGGTTAGATATTGTAGAAGGTTAGGGTTAGATAGTGTAGGAGGTTAGGGTTAGATAGTGCAGAGTTAGGGTTAGATAGTGTAGGAGGTTAGGGTTACATAGTGCAGAGGGATTATGTTAGATAGTGTAGGAGCTTAGGGTTAGATAGTGCAGACAGTAAGGGTTTGCATAGTGCAGAGGGTTAGTGCTAGATAGTGTAGGAGGTTAGGGTTGCAGAGTGCAGATGGATTAGGTCAGATATTGTAGGAGGTTAGGGTTAGATAGTGTAGGAGGCTAGGGTTATATAGTGCAGAGTTAGGGTTAGATAGTGTAGGAGGTTAGGGTTAGATATTGCAGAGGGTTAGGGTTAGATAGTGCAGATGGTTAGGATTAGATAGTGCACAGGGTTAGGGTTAGATAGTGTAGAGGGTTAGGCTTAGATGGTGTAGCAGCTTAGGATTAGATAGTGCAGAGGGTTTCGGTTAGATAGTTTAGGAGGATAGGGTTAGATAGTGTAGAGGGTGAGGGTTAGATATTGTAGAAGGTTAGGGTTAGATAGTGTAGGAGGTTAGGGTTAGATAGTGCAGAGTTAGGGTTAGATAGTGTAGGAGGTTAGGGTTACATAGTGCAGAGGGATTATGTTAGATAGTGTAGGAGCTTAGGGTTAGATAGTGCAGACAGTAAGGGTTTGCATAGTGCAGAGGGTTAGGGTTAGATAGTGTAGAGGGTTAGGGTTAGATAGTGCAGAGGGTTAGGGTTAGATAGTGTAGGAGGTTAGAGTTAGATATTACAGAGGGTTAGGGTTAGATAGTGCAGAGGGTTAGGGTTAGATAGTGTAGAGGGCTAGGGTTAGATAGTGCAGAGGGTTAGGGTTAGATAGTGTAGAGGGCTAGGGTTAGATAGTGTAGAGGGCTAGGGTTAGATAGTGCAGAGGGCTAGGGTTAGATAGTGTAGAGGGCTAGGGTTAGATAGTGTAGCAGCTTAGGGTTAGATAGTGCAGAGGGTTAGGGGTAGATAGTGTAGGAGCTTAGGGCTAGATAGTGTAGGAGGTTAGGGTTATATATTGCAGAGGGTAAGGGTTAGATAGTGCACAGGGTTAGGGTTAGATAGTGTAGAGGGTTAGGCTTAGATGGTGTAGCAGCTTAGGATTAGATAGTGCAGAGGGTTAGGATTAAATAGTGGAGGAGCTTAGGGTTAGATAGTGCAGAGAGTTAGAGTTAGATAGTGTAGGAGGTTAGGGTTAGATAGTACAGAGGGTTAGGGGTATAGAGTGCAGAGGGTTTCGGTTAGATAGTTTAGGAGGTTAGGGTTAGATAGTGTAGAGGGTTAGGGTTAGATAGTGTAGAAGGTTAGGGTTAGATAGTGTAGGAGGTTAGGGTTATATAGTGCAGAGTTAGGGTTAGATAGTGTAGGAGGTTAGGGTTAGATAGTGCAGAGGGTTAGGGTTAGATAGTGCAGAGGGTTAGGGTTAGATAGTGTAGAAGGTTAGGGTTAGATAGTGTAGGAGGTTAGAGTTAGATAGTGTAGGAGGTTAGAGTTAGATAGTGCAGAGGGTTAGGGTTAGATATTGTAGAAGGTTAGGGTTAGATAGTGTAGGAGGTTAGAGTTAGATATTGTAGAAGGTTAGGGTTAGATAGTGTAGGAGGTTAGAGTTAGATAGTGTAGGAGGTTAGAGTTAGATAGTGTAGGAGGTTAGAGTTAGATAGTGTAGAGGGTTAGGGTTAGATATTGTAGAAGGTTAGGGTTAGATAGTGTAGGAGGTTAGGGTTATATAGTGCAGAGTTAGGGTTAGATAGTGTAGGAGGTTAGAGTTAGATAGTGTAGGAGGTTAGGGTTAGATAGTGCAGAGGGTTAGGGTTAGATATTGTAGAAGGTTAGGGTTAGATAGTGTAGGAGGTTAGAGTTAGATAGTGTAGGAGGTTAGAGTTAGATAGTGTAGGAGGTTAGAGTTAGATAGTGTAGAGGGTTAGGGTTAGATATTGTAGAAGGTTAGGGTTAGATAGTGTAGGAGGTTAGAGTTAGATAGTGTAGGAGGTTAGAGTTAGATAGTGTAGGAGGTTAGAGTTAGATAGTGTAGAGGGTTAGGGTTAGATATTGTAGAAGGTTAGGGTTAGATAGTGTAGGAGGTTAGAGTTAGATAGTGTAGGAGGTTAGAGTTAGATAGTGTAGGAGGTTAGAGTTAGATAGTGTAGAGGGTTAGGGTTAGATATTGTAGAAGGTTAGGGTTAGATATTGTAGAAGGTTAGGGTTAGATAGTGTAGGAGGTTAGGGTTAGATATTGTAGGAGGTTAGGGTTAGATATTGTAGGAGGTTAGAGTTAGATAGTGCAGAGGGTTAGGGTTAGATATTGTAGAAGGTTAGGGTTAGATAGTGTAGGAGGTTAGAGTTAGATAGTGTAGAGGGTTAGGGTTAGATAGTGTAGGAGGTTAGAGTTAGATAGTGTAGGAGGTTAGAGTTAGATAGTGTAGGAGGTTAGAGTTAGATAGTGCAGAGGGTTAGGGTTAGATAGTGTAGAGGGTTAGGCTTAGATGGTGTAGCAGCTTAGGATTAGATAGTGCAGAGGGTTTCGGTTAGATAGTTTAGGAGGATAGGGTTAGATAGTGTAGAGGGTTAGGGTTAGATATTGTAGAAGGTTAGGGTTAGATAGTGTAGGAGGTTAGGGTTAGATAGTGCAGAGTTAGGGTTAGATAGTGTAGGAGGTTAGGGTTACATAGTGCACAGGGATTATGTTAGCTAGTGTAGGAGCTTAGGGTTAGATAGTGCAGACAGTAAGGGTTTGCATAGTGCAGAGGGTTAGTGCTAGATAGTGTAGGAGGTTAGGGTTGCAGAGTGCAGATGGATTAGGTCAGATATTGTAGGAGGTTAGGGTTAGATAGTGTAGGAGGTTAGGGTTATATAGTGCAGAGTTAGGGTTAGATAGTGTAGGAGGTTAGGGTTAGATATTGCAGAGGGTTAGGGTTAGATAGTGCAGATGGTTAGGATTAGATAGTGTAGGAGGTTAGGGTTACATAGTGCAGAGGGATTATGTTAGATAGTGTAGGAGCTTAGAGTTAGATAGTGCAGACAGTAAGGGTTTGCATAGTGCAGAGGGTTAGTGCTAGATAGTGTAGGAGGTTAGGGTTGCAGAGTGCAGATGGATTAGGTCAGATATTGTAGGAGGTTAGGGTTAAATAGTGTAGGAGGTTAGGGTTAAATAGTGTTAAAGGTTAGGGTTATATATTGCAGAGGGTTAGGGTTAGATAATGTAGAAGGTTAGGGAAAGATAGTGTAGGAAGTAAGGGCTAGATAGTGTAGGAGATTAGGGTTAGCTATTGCAGAGGGCTATGATTAGATATTGCAGAGAGCTATGATTAGATATTGCAGAGAATTAGGGTTAGATACTGTAGGAGGTTAGGGTTACATAGTGCAGAGGGTTAGGGTGAGATAGGTTAGGAGGTTATGGTTAGATAGTGCAGAGAGTGAGGGCTACATAGTGCAGAGGGATTAGGTTAGATAGTGTAGGAGGTTAGCGTTAAATAGTGTAGGAGGTTAGGGTTACATAGTGCAGAGGGTTAGGGTGAGATAGGTTAGGAGGTTAGGGTTAGATAGTGTAGGAGGTTAGATTTAGATAGTGCAGAGGGATAGGGTTAGATATTGTAGGAGCTTAGGGTTAGATAGTGTACGAGGTTAGGATTAGATAATGTAGGAGGTTAGTGCTAAATAGTGTAGGAGGTTATGGTTAGACAGTATAGGAGGATAGGGTTAGATAGTTTAGGAGGTGAGGGTTAGACAATATAGGATATTAGGGTTAGAGAGTGCAGCGGGTTAGGGTTAGATAGCGTTGGTTAGGGTTAGATAGTGTAGGAGGTTAGGGATAGATAGTGTAGGAGATTAGGGTTAAGACAGTGCAGGTGTTAGGGTTGGACAGTGTAGGAGGTTAGGGTTCGAGAGTGTATGACGTTAGGGTTAGATAGTGTAGGAAGTTAGGGTTAGATAGTGTATGACGTTAAGGAGAGATATTGTAAGAGGACAGGGTTAGATAGTGTAGGAGGATAGGGTTAGATAGTGTAGGAGGTTAGGGTTAGATAGTGTAGGAGGTTAGGGTTAGATAGTGTAGGAGGTTAGGGTTAGATAGTGTAGGAGGCTAGGGTTAGATAGTGTAAGAGGTTAGGGTTAGATAGTGTAGGAGGCTAGGGTTAGATAGTGTAGGAGGTTAGGGTTAGATAGTGTAGGAGGTTAGGGTTAGATAGTGTAGGAGGCTAGGGTTAGATAGTGTAAGAGGTTAGGGTTAGATAGTGTAGGAGGTTAGAGTTAGATAGTGTAAGAGGTTAGGGTTAGATAGTGTAGGAGGCTAGGGTTAGATAGTGTAAGAGGGTTAGGGTTAGATAGTGTAGGAGGTTAGGGTTAGATAGTGTAGGAGGCTAGGGTTAGATAGTGTAAGAGGGTTAGGGTTAGATAGTGTAGGAGGTTAGAGTTAGATAGTGTAAGAGGTTAGGGTTAGATAGTGTAGGAGGCTAGGGTTAGATAGTGCAGGAGGTTAGGGTTAGATAGTGCAGGAGGTTAGGGTTAGATAATGTAGGAGGTTAGGGTTAGATAGTGTAGGAGGTTAGAGTTAGATAATGTAGGAGGTTAGGGTTAGATAATGTAGGAGGTTAGGGTTAGATAGTGTAAGAGGTTAGGGTTAGATAGTGTAGGAGGTTAGGGTTAGATAGTGTAGGAGGTTAGGGTTAGATAGTGTAGGAGGCTAGGGTTAGATAGTGTAGGAGGTTAGGGTTAGATAGTGTAGGAGGTTAGGGTTAGATAGTGTAGGAGGTTAGGGTTAGATAGTGTAAGAGGTTAGGGTTAGATAGTGTAGGAGGCTAGGGTTAGATAGTGCAGGAGGTTAGGGTTAGATAGTGTAGGAGGTTAGGGTTAGATAATGTAGGAGGTTAGGGTTAGATAATGTAGGAGGTTAGGGTTAGATAGTGTAGGAGGTTAGGGTTAGATAGTGTAGGAGGTTAGGGTTAGATAGTGTAGGAGGTTAGGGTTAGATAGTGTAGGAGGTTAGGGTTAGATAGTGTAGGAGGTTAGGGTTAGATAGTGTAGGAGGTTAGGGTTAGATAGTGTAGGAGGTTAGGGTTAGATAGTGTAGGAGGTTAGGGTTAGATAGTGTAGGAGGTTAGGGTTAGATAGTGTAGGAGGTTAGGGTTAGATAGTGTAGGAGGTTAGGGTTAGATAGTGTAGGAGGTTATGGTTAGATAGTGTAGGAGGTTAGGATTAGATAGTGTAGGAGGTTAGGGTTAGATAGTGTAGGAGGTTAGGGTTAGATAGTGTAGGAGGTTAGGGTTAGATAGTGTAGGAGGTTAGGGTTAGATAGTGTAGGAGGTTAGGGTTAGATAGTGTACGAGGCTAGGGTTAGATAGTGTAGGAGGTTAGGGTTAGATAGTGTAGGAGGTTAGGGTTAGATAGTGTAGGAGGTTAGGGTTAGATAGTGTAGGAGGCTAGGGTTAGATAGTGTAGGAGGTTAGGGTTAGATAGTGTAGGAGGCTAGGGTTAGATAGTGTAGGAGGTTAGGGTTAGATAGTGTAGGAGGTTAGGGTTAGATAGTGTAGGAGGTTAGGGTTAGATAGTGTAGGAGGTTAGGGTTAGATAGTGTAGGAGGTTAGGGTTAGATAGTGTAGGAGGTTAGGGTTAGATAGTGTAGGAGGCTAGGGTTAGATAGTGTAGGAGGTTAGGATTAGATAGTGTAGGAGGTTAGGGTTAGATAGTGTAGGAGGTTAGGGTTAGATAGTGTAGGAGAATAGGGTTAGATAGTGTAGGAGGTTAGGGTTAGATAGTGTAGGAGGTTAGGGTTAGATAGTGTAGGAGGCTAGGGTTAGATAGTGTAGGAGGTTAGGGTTAGATAGTGTAGGAGGTTAGGGTTAGATAGTGTAGGAGGTTAGGGTTAGATAGTGTAGGAGGCTAGGGTTATATAGTGTAGGAGGTTAGGGTTAGATAGTGTAGGAGGTTAGGGTTAGATAGTGTAGGAGGCTAGGGTTAGATAGTGTAGGAGGTTAGGGTTAGATAGTGTAGGAGGTTAGGGTTAGATAGTGTAGGAGGTTAGGGTTATTCGGTTTATCTTAATTTTAAACAATATTTCAGTCATATCGTGGCGGTCACTTTTATTGGTGGGGAAACCGGAGTACCCAGAGAAAACTACAGACTTGCCGCATGGCACTGACAAACTTTATTACACAATGTTGTGTCGAGTACACATGGGCTGAGTTAGATTCAAACTCACGTTAGTGGTGTTAGGCACTTGCAGCATAGGTAGTTATAAATCCAACTACTATGCGATCACGATGACCCCTAATACAGTTGCATTGAAGCTTTAATGATTGGAAGGTTGAGTTATAAAAATATTTTTGACATTTACGTCACCGAATATGGTACTGCTTTGACAACTATTTTATCTACTTTGTTCCTGTATTTAAATACTGTTACAGTGATAGCCGGAACCTTTGAACCGTAATGAGAGCGGGAGGTTTGGCGCCTTAAAATCTGATTCAAACCACCATTTCTTTAGTAATGCCTGTACCAAGTCAGGGTCACTACGGTTTTCACAGTTTTCCGGTTGTTGACTGATTTTGTCTGTTTATATAATTATGAGTTTTGACTTTCCTTTGTAAGATTGTTCGGAGTTCGGTAATTTTGTTATTACCCTTACTTATTATTTTATCGGAACGCAAAAAAAATCATTATATTTTTTACTAAAAACAAATTCAAAAAAGAATAAGAAAGAAAACGAAAGTATTCACAGAAGAAAATAATACCGTTCAATTTATTGTTGGATCGTGTTATTGTTACTGCTAAAATATAATACTTGTCTTAATCGGTCACAATTCAATTATTTCAACAATTAAATTCAAATAAAACTATTTAACTTTAACCTTGAATATTTGACATTGGTATTATGATCGTATCCATAGCAAAAGCAGGTAAATAATTTCGCTAGATTGATATATTACAATAAATATGACTTATAAACACCACAAAAAAGCGACAGCCATATTGGTGTAACAGTTATTACTGCAAAAACTAAAGTAATGAAGCTTAACACTACAAACAAAGAAAATGTGAAACTTAAAGTTGAATAAGTGGTAGATCCCTTTACTTACATTAAAGGAATAATGACAACGCGTATACCAAATTTTGTGTGAACGACACGTTTCTAGAATAATCTTCAATGCCAAAATATTTGAAATCTAAATAATATCAAATCGTTGAGAGCAAAGACAAACAACAAAGGGTCTAAACAGAATAGTCAGAAACATCTAAGGAACGCTGTAACGAGGACATAAAAAAAACCACACCTAGGAAAAGCACAAGGCCAAATTTGTGGACTATGAAAATTTGGAACTCCTCCATATTTTTCATCAGGATAAAATAACACTTTTGATGGTCTAGTGATATAAGTTATAACTCACGGGAGTGCATAAAACTTGAAAAACTACAGAACAAGACAAAAAGAAACTAGACACATTCCAAAATATATGCCTTAGACAAATATTAGAAAATAAGATGGTGTGACACAATATCAAATGAGGAATTACAACGTAGAGCTGAAAGAACCTAAGCAACCGAAATTATTATGCAAAACAATATTGAAAAGACACGGCTTTTCAATACACCTCTGGTTGTCAAGAGTTGTAGACAGTGCGACAACATATTGTCTCCATCTACATCATAGATATTTGGGTTGTCAATCGAGTTGTTTCCCTCGTGAGAATTTTTTTTCGTAAAACATCAAAATTGTCTTATTACTTTTATATAGTAAAAATACGTAAGGCATAATAACAGGGTGTGAATAGCAGCATTGACGTGGAAACCTGAAGTTGGACGACCAAAAACTGCTTAAGGGCAAAGACAGTAGTAGTCAAAGACAGAGACAAATGGAGGCAGTGCCTTGTGCGTCACAGGGCGTGAGGAGAATATGTTAGGTAGGTGAGGTGATAAACGATACCTGTTGCTTACATAATTTATTGTTAAGCTTGTATTTGTCATGAATATAGCTGAAATTGATCATATGACAACATATTATCCTATCTGTAACTAAAGGAGGTTATTCATTATGCTAGATTGCTAATATTGAGGTACATATCATCAAGTGATATAATAGTACATATCCTTGTAAACAAAGTTGTAAATACTTTACATAATATATTGTTATTTACGTCAAATGAAAACAAACTAGTCATGAAATTTAATAGTGGAATTAACACCATCGGAAGAATCAAATGATTTTCTGCATAATCAACAATTATTCACCTCCAGTAAGTGTGCAGTAAAACGTCTAATTTAGTGTGAACTACGTGCTTCTAGAATAACCTTCATGGGGTACGACCATTGTACAAAAATAATAGAAAGTCAAATAATTCAAAAGTCTTAGGAAGCAAGTAAACCAAGTGGTCTAAATGGGATAGCCAACATCGGCTACGGTCACCTATGACTGAGGAAGGCGTACCTTACTTTAAATAATAATTACATGTATTAGGAACTGTAAATGTCAATATAAGTGTATCTAATAAACCACGTCAGTGTCAAAGCACTGACTACTGTGCGAGTGATACCCTCGGGTACTAATAGTCCACCAGCAGAGATATCAACCCAGTGATAGTAATATCAATGTAGTTATACATTATTGTTTCTTCACACAGGGTTTGTCTTTACAAGGAATCATATATCGTCATGTTCAACAATGTGTACTGGTGATGGTTCCCAACAAGGCTCAACCAACAGAGCTACCAAGCACGCCCCTAAGTGGCGGAGATGGAATGTCCTCTCAATGGTGGGGAAGGGTGAGTGTCAGGTCATTATCTGGAAAACCTTATCATCGTGGATCAGAGTGGGTGCCGTGTTTAGAAAATGCAACCCTCTTTGCACGCACTAGACCACATTTGTAGATGTCGAAATTTCTCAATCCATGTAGAACTGTTTCTACATTTCCAATGGCAGTCAACAGCCATTGTCTCTGCCGCCCCATACGTTCCTCAATTCTGTATTATTCATATATATACGGCAAACTCTCAGTAATTCGAATTCAGATTAGTCGTTTTATTTGGAAACCGGATGTTAAATATTCGCGTGATTCGAAGTAAAACGATCTAATTTACGACTTCGATGCTACATTTGTTTATGTATTGATGAATTTGTTCCTCTCCTAAATATTTTGAAATATTTGCCTGCCTCTGAAAGATAGGTAGCGTACAATCAATCAATCATGTTCAACACTCATTCTACGAGAGAGGCCGTCGTGACCGTGATCGTATGGTAATTGGATTTACAACTACCTATGCAATCAGTGCCTATCACCACTGATGTTGTGAGTTCGAATCTTGTTCAGGGTGAGGTGTATAAGATTATGTGATAAAGTTTGTCAGTGACTTGCGACAGGTCAATGGTTTTCTCCTGGTACTCCGAGTTCATCCACCAATAAAACTGACCGCCACGATATAGCTGAAATATTGTTGAAAGTGACGTTAAACATCATCAAACAACTTTCTACGAGAGAAAAAATGTTGTGTCAAAAATCATATTATATTTGATATTTAAATTGTCGTGTTAATTCATATTATAAAATTACATTTGTTGCTGTTTTAAATAGTTTATCAATCAGTACATGTATACATCGCGTACATTGTTTGGACTGTGAGTTCTAGTTTCTCCTTTATTCAGTACAACACCTACACGTAGTCGTTGGTAGCTGTTTCAAAGCAATAAAAACACCCCTCGTATCCCTTATAAAAACCATAGTTTGCCTGTATAAATTATTGTTTGTTAACCTGTACTCGTATTGAATATAGCTGAAATAGTATTTATACAAAGAATTATGATCCTATCTATAACTAAAGGAGGTACTTCACTTTGTTAGATTGCTAATATGCATGTACTTATCATAAATGTATACAATTACATTACACTGTAGCAGAAGTTATGCATACATTATATAATATATTGTTAATTACTGTCAAATGAAAACAAGCTAGTCAGGAAATTAAGTAGTGAAATCAACACCACCGGAAGAATCAAATGATTTTCAGCATAATCTATCTAGTAATATTACACTTTACGTTTTTATTTTCCCTATTTGTCTTTGTTAGCACAGCCGGTCAATATCACGTTATATGGAACGGAACTGGACTGCCTCGTTTTCGATTCGGTTCCGGAACGGTACCTGCATTATTATTTTAGATAAAAGGTATAATATAGCAAATAGTTCATGTCACTTCGGGTCATATGGCATTATATGGACTGGTCCATATACTGCCATTTGAATCTCAGTGCCATGAACTATTTGCTATATAAAAACGTGAATATTTAATTAAGTGTTCACGACGCGTTTCTAGAATAACCTTAATCATGTATTGTCATGGCCAACATATTAGATGGCAAATAATTTTAAATTCGTTAGGAGCAAGTAAGCCAAAGGATCTAAACTTGTATCTTACAGCTATGGATGACTATTTCATCACCCGATGTTTGTGTTTACAAGGTACACTAATCTTCACCCTCACGGTTCCAATTAAGCATGACACATACTACAGGGCTGCCCAGCACCTCCACAAAGGACTAATAATTAGAATACCCCCCCCCCCCATTTAATACCAAATTTGCCGTCAAGAGCATCATGCATCACAGTAGCCTTATTGAAACTAGTACTATGAGTCTTTTTTTTTCTTATTTTCTCCATTTGCCCTCTCTTCGGAGTATGCAAACTCAGTTAGATGCACCCCTCCGAATATGGGAGGAATCAAATCCACAATTCGCCATTGCAATAAGGCAAAACCAACAGAGTTATTGTTGGTGACCTTTCACAAAACCATGTTTTCATACTCTATTCATCAACAAGTTACTGCGATCTTTGTAATCAATGTCGATCCCCACACAATCACGATTCCGGATCGTGGCGCCGTGTACTCGATACATCATTATAATGAAAAATGTATCAGTGAATTGCGGCAGGGTACGCCGGTCTATACCATTAAAACTGATTAAAATTTCAACATACTCTATAAGCCATGCTTTATGCACTCATAAAAAAACACATTACGGCAGAATGTATCATCTAAAACTATTTGTTTAATTTTATGTAAAGAAAATCCAGAATGGACAGTTTGTGAGCTTGATTATGAAACTCTTTAAACTTCTGTTTCTTGTTTTTGCAGTAGTTCACCTAATTTTATTAAAGTGCACCAAAAATATATGAACTTAATTTAATTTGTCCTTATTCTTGTATGAAAGTAATAACTGTTTCAAAATATTTCAAAATAATTAAAAATAATGAAAAATGACAAATTGTTAGCATTTTATTGTATCTGATTATCATATATTGACAAGAACACGGAAGTGTCAATGATAGGTGATGGTCAGTGAATGGTATACCATCTTAGTACAACAAGCAATCAAAATATCTAACTTTATATTTCATACACATTTTTTGAGTTTTTTCATCTGTTACGACGCCATTTACTGTTCTGGTGATTTTATATGTTCATCTCAATATTGATATATGTACTTATATTGACTGATATATTTTATTACGTGTGAAACAATGAGTTTATGACATGAAATTCGTTGTTTAGTTCATGTAAAGAGTGTCATTCATAAAATTTTACGCAATGTCAGTGTCAAATTGTAAGACATATGTCGCTGATTCTTATTTAAGGAATTTTACGTAAAGTGCTGACCTGAAAAATTTAATAAAATCGACCTGAATCATAATGATAAATGTTCAACATTATATGTTTATATTAATTATATGGTTTTTTGCTTAGTTTTGTTTTTTGTTTGTATGCTTATATTAACTATATGCATTTTTGCTTTGTTTTGTTTTGTTTTTGCTTGTATGCGTATACAGTTTTTCTTAAATCAATGATTTAAACTACAAAATCATGGTTATCCTCGAAATACTATCAAGATATAGGAAGGAATTTGTTTGTTTTTTCTCTGTTTATTCGTTGTAAACTTCGAATACTGTAATGACCACATTTAGAGATCTTAAATTAGTCAGCGACCTGCGATAGGTCGGTGGTTTTCTCCGGTTTCCACCACCAAAAAACCTGGCCGCCACGATATAACTGACATATTGTTGAAAGTGGCGTTTAAGCGCCATACAACAAACCAACTACAAAGGGATCGAACCAGTCTTTCAGTGTAATTTTGGGATTTCTTACCATATACATGTAAAAAAAATATGCATTCTTAATTATATATTTCCGGTACCATATACCAAATAACTTCAATGATATTGTATATGTCTTGCCATCTATGAATAAAACAATACGGGAATTATTTCTGGAATACGACTCCTATATGATATGCGAGAGTATTATGATGATATTTACTCCAGTAACTTGTTGTCCAATCTTTTTTTTTTATTGATTATAAACCAATACCTGTTAAATATGAATATGTGGGCGACTTAGATTACATAACTTTGTACAAAAATCCAGAGGCGGTTTTTCAAAGACTTCAAGAAGAGTTTGAAGATACCTAAGGTTTAATCAGAATCCGCATATCGTAGAAGGACAGACAACACAATGATCACAAGAAATAGGACAAAATGACAAACAACGATCTACAAAACATACACACAAAACTAAAGATCGAGTAACGCGAACCCAACTAAAAACTGGGGGTGAACTCAAGTGTTCCGGAAGGGTACACAGTTCCTGCTCCATTGGCGGCACTCCTTGTGTTAATCTAGTTGCAAACCCAAAGGAAAGGAAAGGATCTGGAACTGTTTACGACAAGTGGAACATATCCGTGGTCATTTGTGACACAGATATTCCATAAAGGTCAACCAAGTCATGACGGCGACCGTAAAACATTCGAAGTGACGACTTCAACTTAGCCAAGAGGAATTTTCATGAATATGAATTATTATATTTTAAAATATTACATGAATGCACCACTGACAAAATGCAAGTATGTGTCACACTATATACATGTACAGTGTACATATTAATTTATTGTGCATTAAATTCATAAACAAGAGAAATAAATCCATCTGAAACTCTAGTAAAAATTAAAATTTCAGACTATTTACTAAATTTTGAGTAATAAACCTAACATGTCGTACTTACAACCTACCTATCTTATGTACTCTGTACCTTTTCTCGTTCATGACTTATCACTGGGTGTGTAACAAGATTAACACGACGGGTGTCACTAGTGGAGCAGGAACTGCCTACCCTTCTGGAGCACCTGAGTTCACCCCCGGGTTTTAGTGGGGTTCGTGTTACTCGATCGTTAGTTTTATATGTATGTTTTGTTGATCGTTGTTTGTCCTTTTGTACTTTTTTTTGTCATTGTGTTGTCTGTTCTTCTTCGATATACTGATTCTGATTGCTCCTTTAGTATCTTCAAACTTTTCATAGATACATCTTAGATTTAAAATAGCTTTAAAAAAAAAAATAATAAAAAAGGGTGTCATGCGCACTAAATTAGATATCTAAGTTTTTATTTCTTTAAATATTAATGTATGCAAACTTCCGAAATAGTTTTAATTTATTTCACGCCAGCGTCGGGGTACTGACTACTTGGCTGGTAATTAGTTATCGGGTGACGTTCCCCTGGAGAGTAGAATGTTGATTGGCCAACACCAGCCTTTTAGCAATCAATGGATGAGGAAAGTATCATTTTGATTGGATCACAGTCAACGAATTGCATAGTGTTTCTTTCTATCAGAATATTCGTTTGCAAAATCCATCACAAATACAACAGACGACTTTTCCCCTTGTCACCCAAGTACAGAAGCCAAAAACATTTGCACAAAGTCAAAATCACTGGAAGACATGTTCTGTTTTGAACTCACCCATACATAGGAAGCAAAATATCAGGATTTTTCTCCTTTACACCATCTTTTTCATGCACATATATCAGACCCTTTGTTTACATCATACCCTTCGTTTGCAACAGACCATTCGCTTACATCGGGCACTTCATGCACATATTCTTTTATTCTAAATAGGATTAATGCATTAATATTAGAAAGCTTAGACGAAATTGTTAGCAGTAAACAATGGTCTGATATGTCGCTTTGGCGGATAACTGGGCATTTAAAACGGTTCGGCTTTCGTCTCACCCTTAAGCCCTTGAACGGGTTCTGCTGTTCATCAAGGCGCAACATCCAACCTTTCTGCACTGCAAACGTATAAAGTAAGCTAGCATATTATAGCATAAAGTTATGAAAAGGTTACTCATTATTTTTTCATTTTTTCTTTTTTTTATTTGGTTAATCGACAATTAATTCTATTTTCATTTTTAGATTATCATTGGTCGGAATTTCAAATCAAGTATATGAACATATGACATAAAAAATATTTAAAGGAAATGATTTGAAAAAAAAAACAATTCTACATTTAAAAACATCGCTTATTACTATTCCAAATATTATTTCAATACAAATTAATTCTGAATTAAAAAAAAATATTTTATGTGCAGAAAGGTTCTTTGAGCCGTGAAAACAAGGAACTAGGCTTTAGAATGAGTTATGTTTAGACGAGATAACACGATCTTTAGGAATGTTTATTCTCAAGCTGTATAGCTAAGTGATTGGTGCTGCAGTGTTTCAATGGTGTGAGTTCAAATCCCGTCGAGGGAAGAACAAATATTTGTCAGCTCAAAGATCTAATTCTAACACTGTTTGGCTTAATTTTCAGATATATATAATCCCAGTTTTTAAGTCTCATGCATATTAACTTTATATTTAAGACACTGCACTTACATTGTATGCAAAATATATATATATGCAATATATAATATAAGTATTAAAATATAAAGTTAATGTATATGAAACTTAAAAACTGGGAAAAAGGCGAAGTTCACATAGCCTTTTCTATGTGCAAAATACACATAAATTTTATATTTTAAAACACTGCAATAATATTGTATTTGTCTTGCAGACATTAACATGAGAACTTTGACGGTGATATATTTCAATTAAATAATAAAATTATACAATTTTCCCTTGATTTCTTGCCCTTTTTTATATTTTCTATCAACAAGAAGTCAACTGGTTTACGACTAGTTGTTCAAAGTTCAACACGGTCTTTAGAAATCGTTTGTTTTCTCGTTATATATATGTTACAGTACAAATTGGAATCCAGTAGGATCCAGAATCCTACTAGTACAAATTGGAATTCCAGTTTCTACTAGTAGAAATTGGAATTCTGATTTGTACTGGATTTGAACCAGTATAAATCAGAATTCCAATATCTACTAGGACAAATCAGGATATCCAGATGTGTACTAGGAGGATCCTGGATCCTACTAAGCTTTCAGTAGGATTCAGAATATTACTGAATTTAAAGCTTAGTACAATTCTGGATATTACTGAATTGAAAAACATAAAATGATGTACAATTTGTAAAATATAAAATAAGTCTTGTGCGATAATTTAATTACAAATAGTGAGAAAAATACATTTTAGTACAATTTTGGATTAAGTTTCCTATTTATTACAACATTTGGCCAAAGTTTGTTTGTGGAATTTGCTTGAACAAGGTATCTTAAATTTGCGGCATGAACATCACATTGTATTACATTTTCCAGCACAGTTACATGTGGATACCAGATTAGCAGTTTCATTTACTGTCCGTTTTTCTGGCAAGCTTGAATGTGAGAAATTTCCAATAGCAAATTAGAATTTAATCCTGGAAAGCAAACTGTCCTTAAGTCAACTAGGTCTTCATCTGAATAATAGGTTTTCGTATTCCATCTTTTGAAAATATTTTGTAAACGGATTTGGAATCGGTTACTTTTTTAACTTCAAGAACTTTGCATGGCAATATGCTTGAGTCAGTGTTAGTTCTGTCTATTTTGTGAATTCTTATACCGACAGTGTCGCCAATAGAATATGTTTTTCTGATAAATGATGGTTCTGATTCTTGTCGAACACGTCTCCGTTTAGCTTCTTGCATATAGTTTAAACAAGGACAACTCAAAGCGTGGTATATCCCCTCACCTACAAATTGACCCGGTTTCCTTGACCTTTAACCTTGAAAATCAATAGGATTCCAGATTCTCTTAACGACTAAGTATGTACCAAGTTTGGTCAAAATCCATTGAAGGATGTTGATTCTAGAGTATTCACAAGGATGCTACGGAACGCCGGACGGTAGCGTTACTATATCCCTTCGCAACTTCGTTGGCGAGGGGATAAAATTTTGACCCGGTGACCTTGACCTTTGACCTATGACCTTGAAAACCTAAGGGACATAAAACATAAGATTTGTATTAAAAAAGTGTTCAAATTTATTTTTTCATGTTTCTCCTTTTTTCAATTTTTTATTTCAGTAGGATCATGGATCCTCCTAGTACAAATCTGAATATCCTGATTTGTCCTAGTAGATATTGGAATTCTGATTTATACTGGTTTAAATCCAGTGCAAATCAGAATTCCAATTTCTACTAGTAGAAATTGGAATTCCAATTTGTACTAGCAGGATTCTGGATCCTACTGGATTCCAATTTGTACTGTAACATACATATGTACATAAAATTAAAAAACAAAATATACCAAACCATCAGATGAGCTCCATTATCTAACGAGACCATCGCAGAAGCAAAGGCCAAATCGATTCCCTTAATACACATATATATGACAGCTCACTCTTCTGGTTTGACACAGCAAAGTAAAAAAAAGTGGCGGGGTTAAAGCAAGTTTTATGGACTCAAACCTCCCTTCTTAATGGTATGATGCGGTCATAGAAAGTCTTCCACATGTACATGTAATTTTAATGTTATTTTATGTACATGTAATACATTCTAGATCAATGACTGTCAATTCCTTGCTCGCAATTAACCTCGCCACCTTTTAATAAGATGCTTATTCCAAGCCAGGAAAGTCAGCTGTAATGTATTTGTGTGTTAGAGGTATACATTTTGCATCTTTCTGCGAATTTTATATTATAATTTGGAATTGTTCAGACAGTGTGGCATTTCTGTTTTCATATTATTACCAGTTTAAGTAAGTAAGGTAAACATTACAAAAATAACTTTCCGTTTACCTTGAAAGTTTAAAAACCCATTTATTCTGGAAAATTCAAAATATTTTATCAGTAACATCAATCAAATTTGAAAGATGTGCACTTTTTTTATAAGAAAATAACTTTCAATAAATCTTTTACAGTTATATAAATGATATATCAATAAAAATGAATTTAAATGTGTTTGATTTCTTATATTGATGTATGATGGGTTTTTAATCTGAACGAACACTCAATATTAAAGATTTTAAATTTAAATCGTGACTGTTGTGCTAATGATATTGAGGGAAAAAATCTATACACTTTAAATCGTAAAATTGTCGCTATTTTAATTTGATATAAATGTTAATGTTGTATATTTAATACTTTAACTCCAATGATGTTGTAACTGTCATATATTAAAGACGACGTTTTAATAACTATTGTCAATCATAAGACATCTTAAATATTTAGCTCTCGTAACTTAGCAAACGTTAAAACCCGAAGGCGCAATCTAGAGACACTGACAAAACATTGGGCACACAGAAAAACAAAACACAACACGACACAGAAAGCTAAAAAGATGAGCAAAATGAACGCCACGAAAAATCAGGGATGAACCTAATTGCTCGCGAAGGGTAAGGAGTTCCTGCCTCTTATAAGTATATGTGTGTTAGAAATATTGATGTTGCCTCTCTCTCTATGATTTTGTAATTGTTCAGACAGTGTGATGTGTTTTGTTTTTCATTTCTATGATGATATTATATTAGTAATGGTATATGGTTAATCATTGCCTGTGGAAGTAATGCCAGTATTTTATCGTTAATTTGAAGGTGACGTAAAAAGTAAAAGTATTTTCATCCACTTCTGTTTTCTTTAGACCATAAACGTTTATCGTAATTCAATTAATTCGCTTGATCACGGAATGAAACATTAAATTATGTATGATTTACATCAAATATACATTTGTTGATGTAACTACATTGCCTTTTGTTTATAACAACGGAGTTAAAATCGTAAAATCATTAACTGAATAAAAAACAAGGCATACTCTGGTCTGAAACATTTAATTCTGTTTTGACGACACCTTATTTATTTTATACACGAAGCCTGATCATTTTTTAAGATGACATTTCGCGCAATTGAAATAGAACCCAGCTTCTCCTCAGCAAGGAGCAACACCTACGAAAGGAACGTTCGTTAGTTGTGTGTGATATACATGACTGACTTGTTTGTGGAGAATATGACACTTCCTTCACGCTAAGAAAAACATAACATACAGCAGCTGGTACAGACAACAGTTGCTTAGTATTAGTTTGTCGCGAATACACCCACTGAAATTGAATTGTTCTCACTCTATTAACTGTCTAAACTTTACTTATGGCAAACAAGCTATGCATTATATTGTAATCTTTTACCTGCATATTATGTATTAGAAATACTATAAAAATTAGTTGATTGATTGATTGATTGGTGTTTAACGTCCAGCGAGCAATTTTTCAGCTATATTCAGGACGAGAACATTTAAAAATATAAACGCCACGGGACTCGAAACAAGGAAAGGTGATGGGTAGGGACGGATAATTTTGCCAGTGCAACAGGTCTCTTATGGACCACTCATCATAAGCATAATGAGCTGTTACACTGGGTTCTTTAACGTGCGGAGAGGGTGGCAATCTCTCAACACGGGACCTCGGTTTTATTTACGTCTCATCCGCAGGACGGGTTGGTTGTGAATTTATACATCCCGCACAACCGACGGACGCCCCTTCAAGCCGAAGAAGCTCTCGTTCCCATTTCTATACCCCTGGGTTCAATGAACTTTACATTGTAAAATTAGCTAAAACTTGAGAGCGCAAGTTTATCTCTTAATATACTTTACATGAAGCTTTTTAACAATCTGTTTTTGTTTTCTGTGTAGTGTTTCATGGACCATCGGTTGTCTTTTCGTCTGTTGTTACCGGTCTGTGATTTCCGTTTTCTGATTAACACATTGGCATCTTCAAACCTTTCGTAGATAACCCTGGTTTTGATAATTCCTTTGATGTAGACAAATTTAACGTCTTGTTAAACCCATGAATACCCAGACACGTAGAAAAAGTAGGTTCATTTATAAAGTAGACTCCGAAATTGAGGACAGAGGTTATTTAATATTTTATTTGTTTAACCCCGCCTCCTTTTATTGAAATGCCTATGAAAAACGAGGAAAGTGAGTGGTCATGTATATTTGTGCTAGGGGTATCGAGTTTGTCTTTGTGTCTACGATTGTGCGATTGTGTGGTATATTTTGTGTAAAATATATACAATGTAACATTTTATTTGCTGCGTATACATCACATGATTTGTCACAATATGCTTACTAGTTTTATGACAATAAATATTTGAGTTGAATTGAATATAGCCTTATTCTCGTCATACTGCTCCATTGAATTTAATCTAACAGCTAATACATCATATGAAGGTCAAGGTGTACCAATAAGCAATATAATTGTGTCCCTTGACCATTCTCGTGTACAGTTGTCTGTATATACACGTTGTTTAACCTAGGTAACCTGTAACTTGGCTTTTGTACTGTATAAGGTAAGACCTCACATTTATTTTAACAAGTGAGGGGCCGTCGTCGTCATAATCGTATGGTACTTGGATTTACACATACCTGTGTAATCAGTGCCTATCACCACTAAAGTTATGAGTTCGAATCCCGGTAATGGCGAAGCATACTCGATGCGACATTATGTCATAAAGTTAGTCAATTACTTGCGACAGGTCGGTGGTTTTCTCCGAGTACTCCGGTTTCCTCCACCAATAAAGCTGACCGCCACGATATAACCGAAAAATTGTTGAAAGTGGCATTAAACACCATAAACCAAACCAACCTTAACTGATGGAAAGCACAAGCAGACTGTTAATTGATAATTGACAATTAGTCGCCCTTTAAATATTAACAGTATTTAAACATAAATAATTTATCTTCTTTCTATTTCTTAAAATTTTCAAAGCCACAATATAACCTGAGAAACATAAAGCTATTTCCGACAGGAAAAAGAATTAATTCGTCTGTCTGGCAGTATGATACAAGGCTACAATCAAAAGAGAAAGTATGTGAAGGATATATTGATGTCAATGACCTTTTAAATATTTTAAATCAGATTGAAACTGCATTCTTATTTATTTTAACAGATGGATGCATTGAAGTATCGAATGTTTATTTTTTTATGTTTTATTTTGACTACACAGGTCAATATTGATATTTTGAATTCATTAGTCTATTAGTAACTGCCACAACTATGTTATAAAATCAATAATTAAATTCAATAATTGAGCAAAAATATGATGAACACGGCTGATTTAATACAATTTACAAATCAAAGGGGTTTTTGCATTTTGTCTACAATATACCTAATAATATGTAATTAAGCTGAATAACGGTACCTAAGCAACTAATGCATACAGACAGTTGAAAATATCAATTAACATACAGTATTTTTAAATACTGAATACACAAAACATACTATGTATATCCTATACAGTACAATAATATATTAATGAAAAATATATGTACTATTCTGGGACACCTGCAACATACAAATATTTACATTTTAAATTAAAAAGAAAATTAAAAAAGATTAAGTTCAATTCGTTTTAAACGAAATTACTGATTTTCATTTTATTGGAGAGTTAAAATTGTGTGAATCTTTCTTAATACCAAATGATCATTGAATTTCAAAATAATGTGTTCAAACACTTACATTAATAAATTAATAATACTCTATTTCAGCTTGAAAACGTTTTTTATTATAATTTGTGTTATTGAAATATGTTAATTACCACACTTGCTGTTTTTGTAGTGTGTGTATCTTGTAGGCATGTGGACCATAATAATGTATACATACATTTAAAACATATTTTATTTAAGAATTGAGAAACCATTGTCTTTCTCAGTTTTATTGGCCAGTAAAAACATTAACTGAAGTCCATTTTGTATGAAGTGTCACAACGATTTATTTAGAAATGTTGTGACGATCCAACTTATTATTTCCTACTAATATCACCGAGATGGTTTTTGGTATAAACATGCCCCCATAAGAATGCTACCAGTATATTCACTTATATGAGACAATGCAACACCTAGGTCGATATGCATTGCAGATATATAACAAGCATTTTTAAAACAGTTTTATATATTTCGAAACACACACGAGACAAATAATCAAGAGAATCTAAACCACAAATACCTCACAGATGGGAACAATGTAAACGATGGTACGAATCAGTGAGCCGTGACCTCATTTATTATAAGAGGGTTATGGTTTGCTTGGTTTTTGTTTGCTTACTTGTTTGTTTGATGGTGTTTAACGCTACTTTCAACAATATTTCAGATATATCGTACCGGTCAGTTTTATTGGTGGAGGAAACCGAAGAACCCACCACTGACCTGTTACAAGTCACTGACAAACTTTATCACATAATGTTTTGCACTTCGCCCTGATCGAGATTCGAACTCACAACATCTGTGGTGATAGGCACTGATTACATAGGTAGTTGTAAATCCAACAAACATACGATCATGGCCACGACGGCCCAGAGGGTTCGGGTTATGGTGTTTAACGCCACTTTCAACAATATTTAAGTTATATCATGGCTGTCAGTTTTATTGGTGGAGGAAACTGGAGAAAACCACCGACCTGCCTCAAGTCACTGATAAACTTATCGCATAATATTGTGTCGAGTACACCTCGCCATCAGCGGGATTCGAACTCACAATGTTAGTGGTGATAGCCAGATAGGCACTGATTGCATAGGTAGTTGTAAATCCAACTACCATAAGATCACGACTTCTACCACAACACTTACAACAAAACATTTGAAGACCAAATAAAACTAGACATACAAGTCCAAAGTTTAATCTGAGAAAGATAGTGGGCAACACAGGTCTGAAATACCTATAAACCTAAAGTACATTCATATCTTTGGTCGAAGGCACATTAATGCATCCTGAATTATTATGTAAAAACGTTTTCATTATCCTCCTGGATAGTTGGGGATCAAAGCATATTATTGTGTTATATTGTATACAAGCGAATATATCTCGACTCATAGGTAAACCTCTACATTTGTGCGATTACATTTTATGTAATAATTGTAAAGACGTAATCAGATATATCTGTTAAATCTGTCTAAATCAAGTGTTCAATCAGATCTACCGAATAAATAAAGCTAAGCCAGGTGTCCGTCGCTTCAAAATAATATAATCCCTAATTGACGACTGTGGGATTTTATTTCACTCACGTTAGTAGACGGGTTGCTATCTAAAAACGAGATGACGAGCGCATGGAAAACTTCATTCATATATAACTCAAATGTAACTTTACTCCTATGGCTAATTTGTATATTTAGAGTGTGTTTTGTAATTTAGATATTTTTATTTATTACTATCTCTTAGGTGTATTACCACTAAACATGGGTACCAGTCGAAAAGAACGTATGGGAAAGTAGTACGTAAACAGAAAATGGATTCCTACATTGTTGGATAAAAGATAAACCCTATTAGATACTGCAAAATACTGAATGTCAGCAGAAACCTACATATGTTAGGACAATCTTAAGCCCATATTTGATGTCCTTGTGGTTTTTAATAAAAAATTGATTGCATTGGAAAGAAACCACCTGAATTTGTGTTAAATCGAAAGTGAAAGTAGGATTTTTGACGGTAGACATCTTCAGACTGTCTGTTTTTTCTTATATGCCATTAAATGTATGCTGATTTTCGGAGTTAAGCTTCCAATTAGGTACCCTTTCCATGAGATATGAGTGTCACTTAGATTAAACTTAAGATGAATCCTGTATGAAAGCTCAATTCTTTTTAATTTAACATAGAAGGCCATGGAGAATTCTTTAGTGGTATTACACCTTATATAGAACAGAAGAGTCAAGTAGTTCAATGATTAACGTGATCCATATTCTGTAATTATCACTTTTTTCGTCAATGATGCATAGATTCCAGTGAGAAAAGTTTGAAGATACCAAAGGGGTTATCCGAACCCGTCAATCGAAGGACAGACAACTCACGTGTCAAAAGAAAGAACAAACAACGATCTACAAAGCATTACACATACAACTAAAGATCAAGTAACACGGACCCTACTAAAAAGCGGGTGCTTTCGATTTCTATCGTAACTGTGAATGTTTACCGAGTACTTCAGGACTTTCGACGATGGTTTTCGCAGGGAATTTCCAACACCACTATCCATAATTTGAATGCTAAAAGATCATAATAATGCAACTGAAATAATAATCGAATATATAGCGTAATGAAAACATTAAATCAATCTCATGTTTTTGTATCCAGAAATATGTTCATGTTATTGCAAAGTATGAATTATCACCCAGAACAGTTGAGCTCATGTAACATGATAACAGTACATGTTAATAATATTTTTTTTGCAAAGATTGTTCCTACACTTTATTATTTTACTTTCTAGTAAAGTAGTAAGTACAAAGTACCTTTCTTGGTATCTCACATGGACGACAGGGTCAGAGAACACATCCTTGTCACAAACAACGTCCCATGACTCACGCTGGTCCATCTACTGTAGTGGAAATATTTTCACCTGGACGACAGGATCAGGAAACAAATCCTTGTCACAAGCAACGCTCCATGACTCGCGCTGACCTATCGACTGGCGGGAATATGCTTGAACCAAAGGATTAATCAGAAACTGTAAATCGAAGGAGAGACGACACAATGCCCAAAAGGAAAATGACAAAAAGACAACCGATGATCTACAAAATAAAAAAAAACACAGAAAACTAAAGATGGGGCAACACAAGTCCAGAACACCGTGATGAACATAGATGCTCCGGAAGGGTAGGCAGTTCCTACTCCACTAATGACATCCGTCCTACAGAGCACAAGCAACTTAAAGGGATCAATAATAAGGAGTGATAGAGCAGCGACGACTGCATTGAGTGGACACCCATTCTATTGTCTTAGATCAGGATATGCCTTGTGGTTCCTACATGTATGCGGATTTCCTTAATAGATGGATGCTGCTTACAATGAAGCTACTGATCCACTGCTTCATGGTGGTAAAGTTGAAGTCATCACGAGTAGTTATCAGCTATGGGTGGAGTATATATGTGTCATAGATCACCACGTATATATGTTCTGTTTGCAGTAGTGTCAATCTCGTCCTTCTTTCCTAGTTCATGTATTGTATTCAAATTGACATATCATCGAAGCTTTTATGCTAGTAACACAGAAGGTGTTTTTAATGGGGGTTCGTTTTATTCAATCTATATTATTGTGTAGTACTGTGTGGGCCTTTATTTGCCCTTTCGTCCGTTGTCTTGATACCGTTGTATTGTGTATCATTACTTGATTTCACCGCTTCTGAAAACCGTTTTGGTATCTTCAATTTTTTATTTAACGTTCTACATGCAAATGCCTCTGTTACAAGACAAAACAGATGTCAAGTTATGTTAGGTAAGGACGAAATAACATCATATCTCACAATGATATAACCATTCATAGACCATTTGTAATGGTTATATATTATAAATATTAAAAGTTCGAAGATTTTCAAAGTTGTAATCAGAAGCCGTAAATCCAAGGAGGACAATACAATGAAAATGTAAATATTTCATTATTACATTAAAATACATATATTATTATGGATACTCTTTTTTAAATATTAATGAATATTAGTAGACAAGTCCTTGGGGATTTATGTATATCTAACATTTATGACGATATAGCACATTATCTAGAGAATCGTATACGTAGAAAAAGCCCTGTCTTGGCTATTTCATTATATAATATATATCAGGAGCCTTTGATTGATAATAAAGTGTAATATTACACTTTACGTTTTTATTTTCCCTGTTTGTCTTTGTTAGCGCAGCCAATCAATATAACGTTATATGGTCCGGGACTGGACTGCCTCGTTTTCGATTCGGTTCCGGAACGGTACCTGCATTATTATTTTAGATAAAAAGTATAATATAGCAAATAGTTCATGTCACTTCGGGTCATATGGCAGTATATGGACCGGTCGATCACCAAAAATATATTATATGGACCTCAGAAGCTTCGGTCCATATAATATTTTTTTGGTGACGGACATTATTTTAGTCTATGGACCGGCCAGGTATCTGCATTATTATTTTGGATAAAAAGTATACTGCCATATGACCCTCAGTGCCATGAACTATTTGCTATATATGACAACAAATGTTATGTAAGAACGGTGTCGTGTAAAAAGATCATTTGTACAAATTATTTGGTCACGGCTGTTATTTCAGAAAGGTATATTTTAATTCCTGACTATTGTAATATAATGCTATTATTACAATAGATATTAAAGTGTATCTAGCGTCAAAAAATAATTTACGTGTTTGTCAGGAATCGTCGGGGTCGTGATCGTATATATGGGTGTTGGATTTACAACTATCTATGCAGTCAGTGTCTATCACCACTAACGTTGTGAAATCCAATCCCGCTCAGGGGAGGTGTACTCGATACAACATTATGTGATAAAGTTAATCAGTGACTTGCATCAGGTCGGTGGTTTTCACCGATTTCCCCCACCAATAAAACTGACCGACACGATATAGCTGAAATATTGTTAAAAGCGTCTTTAAACACCATAACCTACTTGTTTATCTCGATGTTTATTTTTTCCTTATTAGTTCCGATATGTACACAGTTTGCTAAATAGATCTTAACATGACATTTTAAATATCAAATAAATTAATTTAATTAAATTAAAAGAAAATAAACTGTCATATCATGTGTCTGCTTTATAGTATTTCCGTCTGTTAATTAGCCAAGCCACGTTCACTTTTAATTGTTAATTAATTATTAGATTATTGTTTTATATTTGACAGTAGTAACAAGATAGCTGTCATGTCATGTGTTGATACGTTTTTTAAAAGTTTGTCAGTTACGAGGAAACAAATAACCGAACGATTTTTATGGAGTCATGACCGTATTTTTATATTCACCTTTAAAAGGCAGAGATTCACATGGTGGTATGTAGTGTAAAGTGTAAAGTGTAAAATGTCAAAATCATGTAGGTTAAATGTTATGACCTGGCGTATGGACGAAAGTGGTGATTGCAACATGTCAAAGAGTTGATAATGAAAGGTTAGGAAAAAGTTACCATGCATTGGTCCATGTAAATTTGCCATGAATTCATGATTGGTCAATAAATTATCACTTTAAGCAAATTGTTGGTCATAATGAGTTGCATGCTGTTGCCTTAAATGTGGACTAACCGTGCCATTCCTCATAAACTGGGCACACCTTTCACGTCATGTGAATTTGATTGGTATCACACCTTCAGATGAGAAAATAAGTGGTATTTATAGGTCCGTGATGTGTTGTTACAATATTCCTCAACGTTAATTAGGAAAAAAAACAATAAAGCGTACAATTTGTCATAATTCATGCTAAATAATACAGCATCACACAAACATTATTTACTTGGATTTCAAATACTAATTCTGCTTACTATAATGTTGTTTCTGCTTGTTATAATACTGTTTCTGCTTGTTATAATACTGTTTCTGCTTGCTATAATACTGTTTCTGCTTGTTATAATACTGTTTCTGCTTGCAATGACACTGTTTCTGCTCGGAATAATACTGTTTCTGCTTGTTATAATACTGTTTCTGCTTGGAATAATACTGTTTCTGCTTGTAATGACACTGTTTCTGCTCGGAATAATACTGTTTCTGCTTGTTATAATACTGTTTCTGCTTGGAATAATACTGTTTCTGTTTGTTATAATACTGTTTCTGCTTGTTATAATACTGTTTCTGATTGTTATAATACTGTTTCTGCTTGCAATGACACTGTTTCTGCTTGGAATAATACTGTTTCTGCTTGTTATAATACTGTTTCTGCTTGTTATAATACTGTTTATGCTTGTTATAATACTGTTTCTGCTTGGAATAATACTGTTTCTGCTTACAATGACACTGTTTCTACTTGGAATAATACTGTTTCTGCTTGGAATGACACTGTTTCTGCTTGGAATAATACTGTTTCTGCTTGGAATGACACTGTTTCTGCTTGGAATAATACTGCTTCTGCTTGGAATGACACTGTTTCTGCTTGGAATGATATTATTTCTGCTTCCAATAATACTTTTGTTGCTTGCTATAATACTGTTTCTGCTTGCAATACTGCTGTGCAATAATACTCTTTCTGTTTGTTATAATAATGATTTTGCTTGCAATTACACTGTTTCTGCTTGCAATAATACTGTTTCTGCTTGTTATTATAATGATTTTGTTCGCAACAATAATACTGGCTATGCTTGTTATAAAACTGTTTCTGCTTGAAATAATAATGTTTCTGCTTGCAATGACACTGTTTCTGCTTGCAATGACACTGTTTCTGCTGGAATGGTACTGTTTCTGCTTGGAATGATACTGTTTCTGCTTCCAATAATACTGTTTCTGCTTGCAATGACACTGTTTCTGCTTGCAATGACACTGTTTCTGCTTGCAATGATACTGTTTCTGCTTGGAATAATATTGTTTCTGCTTGGAATGATGCTGTTTCTGCTTCCAATAATACTATTTTTGCTTGCAATAGTACTGTTTCTGCTTGCAATAATACTGTGCAATAATACTCTTTCTGTTTGTTATAATAATGATTTTGCTTGCAATTACACTGTTTCTGCTTGCAATAATACTGTTTCTGCTTGTTATAATAATGATTTTGTTCACAACAATAATACTGGTTATGCTTGTTATAAAACTGTTTCTGCTTGAAATAATATTGTTTCTGTTTACAATAATACTATTTCTGCTTGTTAAAAAGCTGTTTCCGTTTGGAAAAATACTGGTCTTGCTTGCAATAGTACTGTTTAATGTTTTTCTTGCAGTAATACTGTTTCTGCTTGCAATAATTATGCTATGCTTGCCATAATACTGATCGTGCTTGTAAAAACACTCTTTATGGTGGCAATACTAGTTTTTCTCCTTGCAATAATAATGTTTCTGCTTGTAGTAATACTGTTTCTGCTTGTAGTAATACTGTTTCTGCTTGTACTAATACTGTTTCTGCTTGCAATAAAATACTGTTTCTGTTTGCAATAATGCAGGTTTTTCTTGTAATAATACTGATTCTGTGCTACATTAAGCATAAAATACGTTCCTAGATAATGCAACCTTGGAAACAGTGCTACCTTTACAATAAAACGTTAGAGAAAACGTAAGATTTTCACCACAAAAGTAAGCTGTGTCTTGGCCATAAGAAAAGTTTGAAGATAACAAAGAGGTAATCAGAACCCGTAAATCGAAGGATAGATAATGCCATGGCCAAAAGAAAAAGGACAAAACAATAATCTACAAAACACTACACAGAAAACTAAAGAGTGAGTGAGTGAGTGAGTGAGTGAGTGAGTGAGTGAGTGAATGAGTGAGTGAGTGTGTGAGTGAGTGAGTGAGCGTTAGCTAACCCCAATTCAGCAATATTTCAGCTATATCATGGCGAGAACAAGTTAATTTTCAATAAGATGATGATGATGTTCGCTTTGTTCTAGACCAACGCACTGAGTTGGATTTTTATAGTGCTAGCTAACTGAAACAACAGTCCGCGGTTAGACATGTTGCCCCACTCGGACACATTATTCTGATTCCGAGCCAACCAGTCTTTGCTCTTTCTCCTTAGTGCTGCGTGCTTAGCGGAGATGCAACAAATACCAATTATATAGTCTTTGGTTCGACCTGACCGGGACTCGAACCTCGATCTACCGCACTCGAGGCGAGCACGCTAACCATTACGCCACGAATGCGGTTACTAAAGATTGAACAACACGAACCCCACAAAAAACAGGACAGAGCACATGACTTTTCATCGGGTTTGTAATTAGATTAACACGACGGGTGCCACTAGTGGAGCAGAAACTGCCTATCCTTCCGAGGCACCTGAGTTCACCCCCGATTTTTAGTGGGGTTCGTGTTATTCGATCTTTAGCTTTATGTGTATGCTTTGTAGATCGTGGTTTGTCTACTTGTACTTTTTCTTTTGGCCATTGTGTTGTCTGTTCTTCTTCAATATACGGACTCTGATTACCCCTTTAGTATCTTCAAACTCTTCTTAGACTAGTGACACCCGTCGTCTTACCGTTAAGCGACAATAACATCATCTGATATCTCTAAAAGATAGCTCATTCAACGAATAATAACTGTAGCATAAAACTACGAAAAACAATAAACTGTGATGGCAAGTAACAAGGAACATTTAGGCCCTATGCGTGTAATATACAATGTTTTAACTTTGAATTTTTATGTTTTTTGATAATGTTAAAATATAGGTTCAATTGCATAATATAAAACGTCAAAATCCGGATCGACAAAGCAACGCCAGAGACACATATAATTAAATTCTAATAAGTGAACAACGAAAGATCGGACAATATGTTTCCAGAGATTAAAGGAATTTTGATTTCACTCTGATGAAAAAAAAAGTGTGCTTTTCGATTTGTGATTCAAAATATAGGCAGTGATTACCATTTCGCTATAACTTGTCCTCTTTAGTAATGACATTAAGATCAGGCATTTTGACGAGATTGTATTTTTTCTTGATTAAAAACAGTTAGATAATCAAGGAAAAGTAATATTTCTATGTTTTAGTTTAATGTGTCCACGTCCTGAGACAATGCAGGAAAACTAAGTGCATAACGATTAAATATTTCAAAATATTTAACTTTAAACGTTAGAGAAAACCGAAAGGGAATTCAAAAATGATAAACTAGAGACACAGGTAATAAAAAAAGTAGATTTTGGGCGCACGACGCTCAACATCGAAAGATTGAAAGGCCAAATAATTTAAAACTTTTGGGAACATTTGTTATAATACACAGAACGACGAGAAAAATCTAGAGACACAACACAGAAAACTAAAAGGATGAGCAGCACGGACCCCGAGTGTGGATGAACCCAAGTTCTCATGAAGAATAAGCTGTTCTTGTATCTTTTAAAACACCAACCGTATTACTTATAGCCCATTCCGATAACGTATAAATATTGTCGGTGATAGCGAAAAGATAAACAATTTACGTAAAAGGGAAAATATCAATTGCATTTGCAATTTTAGAAGAAATCACTTTATTTTAGAACACCAAAGTTTATTCTGATTACGAGGTTTGATATTGTATTTCACCTTGTATTTGAAACCAGAACTGGTAATAATTCTATATTGAACGTTAATTTCCTTTTCTCGTATATTTCATACTTTCATACGTGATACTATTTTATTTAAAGTTAAGATGTCCAGTGGGTGGGTGGGATACGTTATACTGTATTGCATAATAGTTTGCATTACACAAGACAACATTATAAACAAATTACATATCAAAGCATCAGAATATAATTTAGCGCACACGACTCTTTTCTGAAAAAATCTTCATCACGTAGTCATCTTTGGCAGCAAGAAATCCAAAGGGGACACAATAGAATAGGGAAAGCCGGTTAAGATCACCGCATGAGGGAGCAGAACCTTCTTTTTAATAATGATTATATCTAATAACTCACGTCAATACAGAAACATTGACTATTGTGTAGATGATACCCTCGGGAACTAATAGTCCACCAGCAGAAATCATTATTACTGTGTAGGTGATATCCTAGGGGACTAATAGTCCACCAGTAGAAATTATGATTACTGTTGCGTAGATGATACCCTCGGGAACTAATAGTCCACCAGCAGAAATCATTATTACTGTGTAGGTGATATCCTAGGGGACTAATAGTCCACCAGTAGAAATTATGATTACTGTTGCGTTGATGATACCCTCGGGAACTAATAGTCCACCAGCAGAAATCATTATTACTGTGTAGGTGATATCCTAGGGGACTAATAGTCCACCAGTAGAAATTATGATTACTGTTGTGTAGGTGATACCCTAGGGAACTAATAGTCCACCATCAGAAAATATGATTACTCTGTGGGAATTAATAGTCCACTAGTAGAAATTATGATTACTGTTGTGTAGGTGATACGCTAGGGAACTAATATTCCACCAGTAGCAATTATGATTACTGTTGTGGCGGTGATATCCTAGAGAACTAATATTCCACCAGTATAAATTATGATAACTCTCTGGGAACTAATAAGCCACCAGTAGAAATTATGATTACTGTTGTGTAGGTGATACCCTAGGGAAGTAATATTCCACCAGTAGAAATTATGATTACTGTTGTATAGGTGATGCCCTAGTTAACTAATATTCCACCAGTAGAAATTATGATTACTGTTGCGTAGGTGATACCCTAGGGAACTAATAGTCCACCATCAGAAAATATGATTACTCTGTGGGAACTAATAGTCCACTAGTAGAAATTATGATTACTGTTGTGTAGGTGATACGCTAGGGAACTAATATTCCACCAGTAGCAATTATGATTACTGTTGTGGAGGTGATATCCTAGAGAACTAATATTCCACCAGTAGAAATTATGATAACTCTCTGGGAACTAATAGTCCACCAGTAGAAATTATGATTACTGTTGTGTAGGTGATACACTAGGGAACTAATATTCCACCAGTAGAAATTATGATAACTCTCTGGGAACTAATAGTCCACCAGTAGAAATTATGATTACTGTTGTGTAGGTGATACCCTAGGGAACTAATATTCCACCAGTGGACATTATAATTACTGTTGTGTAGGTGATGCCCTAGGGAACTAATAGTCCACCATCAGAAATTATGATAACTCTCTGGGAAGTAATAGTCCACCAGTAGAAATTATGATTACTGTTGTGTAGGTGATATCCTAGGGAACTAATATTCCACCAGTATAAATTTTGATTACTGTTGTGTAGGTGATACCCTAGGGAACTAATATTCCACCTGTAGAAATTATGATTACTGTGTGAGAACTAATAGTCCACCAGCAGAAATGATGATTACTGTGTGAGAACTAATAGTCCACCAGCAGAAATGATGATTACTGTGTGAGAACTAATAGTCCACCAGCAAAAATTATGATTACTGTGTGGGAACTAATAGTCCAGCAGCTGACATACCTCAATCTGTCACCACCACCAGTAATAATAATAAAAGCGTAGATATTAAATCTTCAATCAAGTATGATGATAGTAAAAATATTATAAAGCCAAAGGATCTAAACATGACAGACATAAAAAAATAGGTATAAATAATACTGGACCTATATGACGCCGACACTTATTCGGGTTTTGGTCTTTTTCGATTTATTGGTTCTGTTTATTGTTTTGTGGGCCATTATTTGTATCTTATTCACATTACGATTTCTGATTACAACTTTAGTATTTAAGCTTTGCTTAGTACTAGTGTTTTGTCTAATAGAAATATAATTCATTATTCAGATGTCGTAGTTTTATTGGAATAATAATAGAAACCATTATATTTTTAATAAGCATAATAAAAACGCATTTTTTAAAAAGATTTGACTCTTAAAAATTTATTGTCATTTTATTTAACTGTTATTTGGACATTTTGACACAAATTTTCAAACTTCTGAATGGAAAGTGTTGTCCGGATAAGAGCAAAGTGTATGTTGCAGATATTTTCCATTTTCTAACTTTGATATACTGGAATCAGGAATACAGCTCTTTTGTATTATGCAACAAAATGTAAAACGAGTTTGCAGATACCAAAGGGGTAATTATAAATCGATGGACAGACAATACATTGGCCAAAAGAACAAACAGTGCTCTACAAAATGATTGGTTGATTTAGGTCTATGGTGTTTAACGCCACTTTCAACAATAGATGATCTACAAAATATTACTAAGAAAACAAAATATCGAGCTACACTAACGCCACAGAAAACCGGCTTTGAACTCATGTGTTCCGGAAGGGTTAGCAGTTCCTGCTCCACATGTGCACTATGCCATAGTGCATGCAAGTAAAAACTAGTATCCAATTACGGACGTCTTAGAGGGTAGACATGGTTTCATACGGACCAGAAACGCCATATTGACAAAGCGATAATAGTGTTATCAATTAGTCAACACTTAAATAATTAAAAAGAGCAAATAGTTTGTAACAATTTAGCTATGACGTCAATCCACGATAATTTCAGTTCACATAATTTTTAAATTATCAGCAATCTCTATTTACAATTACACTTAATCCAAAACTTTTGCAACACATTCTAGAGTATGCACACAAGGTCTGTCCTCATGCGGTCATCAACGTGTCTATCACGAGGAAGGAAGTCTCGAGAAGAAAATAGAAAATTAGAAAAACTTCAACTAGAGTCAGATAGAATTGTTTCTAGACCCTCAAAACAGATTCATTAGGTGGTAACCAATTTAGCTATTAGACATACATGTAAACATCGTATAAAGTATTAGCATTCTACAAGTCCACCTTACCCATACTATGCTTTGCCCCATTTACACCAGATTGACTATTCCCCGAAATAATGGAAACTATGCACCCCTAAGATGAATATGAAGGTTATCTGATAAGTCTTCCGTACTACCGTTTTTCTATTAGAATTGAAAGCTCTTCCGGAGCACTTGGAATAGTACAATTATTCAACAAAATACATGAGTAGTGTCCCTTTACCCGTACAAAATTGTGTCCCAATTATCACCAGATATTGATGATTTTAATAATGAAAACTATGTACACCTAAGATTTCAAAGACCAATATGTACCCCAAAGATGTTAATGGAAACTATGTACCTCTAAGATGTCAATGAAGAATATGCACCTCTAAGATGTCAATGAAAAGTATGTACCTCTAAAATGTCAATGAAAACTATGTACCTCTAAGATGTCAATGAAGAATATGCACCTCTAAGATGTCAATGAAAAGTATGTACCTCTAAGATGTCAATGAAAACTATGTACATCTTAGATGTCAATGAGCACTATATACCTCTAAGATGTCAATGAAAAGTATGTACCCCTAAGATATCAATGAACACTGTGTACCCCTAAGATGTCGAAGAAAGCTATGTACCCCTATGATGTCAATGAAAACAATGTGCCTCTAACTTGTCAAGGAAAGCTATGTACCCCTAAGATGTCAATGGAAATTATGTACCTCTAACATGTCAAAGAAAGCTATGTACCCCTAAGATGTCAATGGAAACTATGTTCCTCTAGCTTGTCAAGGAAAGCTATGTACCCCTAAGATGTCAATGGAAAATATGTATCTCTAACATGTCAATGAAAGGTATGTACCCCTAAGATGTCAATGGAAACTATGTACCTCTAGCATGTCAAAGACAGACATGTACCCCTAAGATGTCAAAGAAAACTATGTACCCCTAAGATATTAATGAAAACTATGTACCCCTATGATGTCCATGAAAACTATGTACCTCTAAGATGTCAATGACAAATATGTACCTCTTAAAAGTCAATGAAAACTATGTACCTCTAAGATGTCAATGACAAATATGTACCTCTTAAAAGTCAATGAAAACTATGTACCCCTAAGATGTCAATGAAAATTATGCACCCCTAAGATGTCAATGAAAACTACCGACAAAGTCTTCCCGTACTACCGTTTTTTTGTAGTTGGAATAGTAAAGAGATTTGATTATAATATATAGCTCAACCTGTTACTCTTTAAAAAATGAATAAAACAAGGTTCAACTGAAGAAACCTCATATCTATAAAGCTGTAGTTTGGCACTAGTTTTAGCTGTATAATTTAGATTATTTGTAAAACCAAATTCATTTTTGAAAGTTGAAAAAAAATGCATCTTCTAAAAACAAAATTCATATGAGATTAAAATTGCAAAATGATGTCGAAATATAGCAAGTAGCTCGTCTAATATTGCACAACCCTGACTATTATGTTAATTTGGGGTGTTAGTGTGCTACCCTGTATGACCCTAGCCCTGGTCAAACCATATTGAGTCTTCTATTATAATGTTTAATTGGAAACTGGTGAACATATTTGTGGTGATAGTGTTATCCTTACCTTTCAACAGCAAAAAAAAATTCATGCAATGATTATTTATTGATAATTTCTGCAATATATGCAATATTTGTGTAAATATTGTTTCCTGTTCACATACCATAGTGTGACGGGTTCTGTATCTGTCAAGCTTACTGGGTCATAATTTTGTACTTTTCGATTTTGCGGGCTGTATCCTTAATAGATGTTGCAAAGTTTACTTCTTGACCATTTCTTTCATATTAGATGCACATTAAACAATATTGAAATAATAATGTATAAAGTTTGAATGACAATTAACTTAAATGCCAATATGTTTGTAGAATTAGCCAACGAAAGTTTGAGTAACTACATGCCTATTTTCTGTCTCTTTGTCCTTTTTCTTTTACCATTATATTATTTGCCCTTCTTCGACTTACCTCTTTCTTATCTTTAAACTCTTCTTATATGGAAATGACAATTACAGTGAAAAGAAGAATTCATATACCTTTGAACAGATTAGATTATTCAAAATATAATATATAATTTTACATGATATATTTTATAATAAATTGTTTATTTTCGCCTGGTGGTTATTGTGCTATGTGTAAATTTGTACCGAGTGGACATGTCGTAATAATAACGTGTGTCGTTTCATCGCATGGCTTTGATGGTCCTCACCTAGTCCACATTCACAATTATATCAGATATACCATTCCCCAATCAAATAGGGCCACCACATGTACATGCAATGTAAAAATGTCTTTATTAAATGAAGAAAACTTGGATATCCCGTCCTCTAAGCCACTTGAAGAATTTAATCCAATCATAGCTTGTTCTGAAATATATGCAACAGCCGATCCTCTACACTTTTCTTACTGTCGATAACATACAAAATGTTAATTCCGATCAGATAAAAATACCGTTTTGACCATCCTTGTATTTCTGATTTCAAAAATATGTGGTTTCCAGGGACTTTTATGACTACTTCCGGTTTTTGTTGGTTGTCCATGGTGCTTGACCATTTCAAAGTCGCTTGAGTTAGTGACCAATGATGAAGACCACAAGGCTCTAAGACTTACGGTTTTTGAGCTTGGACGATTAACCTGAATCGGTCAAAATTAGTGCGCATTATTTGAGTGCAAGGAGTCATCAAAATGTTTCTATTATCACTCTTGTTGGAGTATGACCCGACGGTTTGTCTCCCAGAAAAAAGTAATGTCACCCAAGGGCTTGTCCGAGGGTAACCTAGCTTTTCTCTGGGAGACAAACCGTCGGGTCATACTCCAGCAAGGGTGATAATTGGTATATTATATCGAATATTTTTGCATCAGACACCAAGTAATAGAATACCTGCGGCTTTGCGACAGACGCCAAGTGATTGAATACATGTAGTTTTGTGACAGACCCCAAGTGATTGAATACATTTATTTTTTGCCAAGAATGTTCTGGAGTATTTAAGAGAAATTTTCCTCTTCGTGTTCTTGGAGTCTTTATCCGACAGCAATCGTTCCATTTTTTCTTCGCCTACGGCGAGGAACCTGTCTGTTATCTGTTGAATCAATGGAAGTAACTATAATTGGGAACACGTGGGAATTTCCTTGGGATTTCCTCGCGAGCGGTGAACCTTACTATGAGACCTTACGATTAGCGGTTGACCCAACGAATGGATAAATATCACGTGACAGTGTTATAGCAAATCAGATTCAAGATATTTATATGAGTATATAATATAACCACATGTTTTGCTGTATCTTTAAGGCTTGCGATTCCTATCAGGATTTCCGTGATAGAGTGTTGCTGCTTACGGTGTTTGAGTTTGGACGATTAACGGACGCATTACTCGTGTTCAGGAAGTCATCAAAATGTTTGTCTCAAGACACTATAGCTTACCGTGGAAGCTCTCAAGCGTTCTCATCCTTATGTTTTCCTGTATATTTAATGCTTGCGGAGTTATTGGATAACAATGTTTTCAATATTTGGTCAGATTCACTTCACCCAGACCAAGGCTAAAGCTCCGAGGCGATAATCGTTATATTATTAAGTCACTACTTAAAACATTAAACAGAGCCAATTTGTTTCATTTCGTTTTGTAATAATTTGGCTATGACGTCAATTCACGATAATTGCCTGCTTATAATTTTAAAATTACCTATAATCTCTATTTACAATTAAATGATATGCAAAATATATATTGCAATTAAAAAGCAAATTCTTGAGTGCGCATGTTTGATCTGGGCTGATACGGTCATGAGAAGCTTAAACACAAGGATGGGTGTTTTAGCCAAGAAATTGATAAACTTTGAAAAAGTTCAACTAGTAACAGCTTTGATTGTTTCTTAGACTTCCAATATGACTTCGACTAGTGGCAGCTAGCATTATTCCCTAAACTTGCAACATTAATTCGACTAGTTGCAGCTAGAATTGTTTCTTACGCTTCCAACATTAATTCGACTAGTTGCCAATATGCTTATTTCCTATACTTCCAAAATCAATTCGACTAGTTGCAGCTAGTAATTGTTTTCTACAATTCCAACATTATTTCGACTAGTTGCAGCTAGAATTGTTGGATAATATGAAGCAGCCGGCCGCGATACTGGTACTACAATACTGGTACACAATACTGATAATACCAGTATTTTACCAGTATCGTCCAGTATCTGCAATACTGGTACATATACTGGTAAATACTAGTATCCCTGTATCTTCCAGAATTTTCCAGTATCTGCAATACTAGAAGATACTGGTCATTGCCAAAATATGAGTATTGTAGATACCGGAAGATTCTGGGAAATACTGGTAATACCAGTATTGCAGATACTGGAAGATTCTGGAAAATACTGGTAATACCAGTATTGCAGATACTGGAAGATTCTGGAAAATACTGGTTATACAAGTATTGCAGATATTGGAAGATTAAGTAGAATTCCGGTTAACCCGAGATTTTATGTCTATATTATACTAAAAGAATTGAATATAATTCATACTCATATGTCATTTCTGCTGTACATAACATAAGAGGCAAAAGCCCTGTAATGTCAAAATATTTTGTATGGTTCCTTAGAGGTTGATATATATTGGAAAGGTAATTTGACATGACTGGGCGGAGCCTAATACTAACGGTAAATACAATGAGCTGTGATTTACAGTTAGAAATAGGCTCTGCCCACTCGTGTCGAATTACCAGATACTAGAGTTTCCAGTATTGTGTGCTTTGCAATACTAGTATTACCAGTATTGCTGGATGAAGAATACTGGAGCTTCCAGTATTGTGTGTTTTACAATACTAGTATTACCAGTATTGTGTGCTTTACAATACTAGTATTACCAGTATTGTTGGATGAAGAATACTGGAGCTTCCAGTATCGTGTGTTTTACAATACTATTATTACCAGTATTGTTGGATGAAGAATATTGGAGCTTCCGGTATTGTGTATAGATCAACGATTCTGGTATTCCAGTATTGTAAATGCACGATACTGGTACATCCAGTATTGTATATGTACGATACTGGTATTACCAGTATTGTAACATTACAATACTGGTATTTCTAGTATTGTACAGTGTTACAATACTGGTATTACCAGTATTGTAATATTTACAATACTGGTATTTCCAGTATTGTGAATATTATAATACTGGTAATACCAGTATTGTAAATATTACAATACTGGTAATACCAGTATCGCGGCCGGCTGCTTCATATTATCCGAATTGCTTCCTACACTTCCAACTTTAATTCGACTAGTTGCCACTATGCTTATTTCCTAGATTTCAAAATCAATTCGACTAATTGCAGCTAGAATTGTCTCCTAGACTTCCAACATGAATTCAACTAGTGGCAGCTAGAATTGTTTACTACACTCCCAACATTAATTCGACTAGTGGCAGCTAGAATTGTTTCCTACACTTCCAACATTAATTCGACTAGTTGCAGCTAGAAATGTTTCCTAGACTTCCAACAATAATTCGACTAGTTGCAGCTAGATAATTGTTTCTTGGACTTCCAACATTAATTCGACTAGTTGCAGCTAGAGTTATTTCCTAAACTTCCAACAATAATTCGACTAGTTGCAGCTAGAATTGTTTCCTAGACATCCAACATTAATTCGACTAGTTGCAGCTAGAATTGTGTCCTGGACCTCCAACAATAATTCGACTTGTTGCAGCTAAAATTGTTTCCTAGGCTTCCAACATTTCCAAGTAGGGATTATATTCCTTCCTCTATCACATACAAGCCTTTTAGAGGAAGTGATAATATGAGCAACACGATTATATCTGAAAAGAAACAGGAATTGCTTAACATTTGAGAGCACCTGGATTCATTCCAGGTTTTGTGGTGGTGTCGACACGGTGTTGCTCACCTCTTTAGTTTTCTGTGTTTTTGTTTATTTATTTGTCTTCGTTTTATGTATTGTGTTCATTGTTGCCTGTGTCTCTAATTTTAAATTCCTGGTTGTCCCTTCTTATCTCTCCAACGTTTGTTCATTCTATTGCATTCTATTTATTCATTCTGAGCTATGGAACTAGCATACCTTAGCTAAAAAGTGCAAAATTTATATTAGACGAATGTGATTTGTCATATGTTTGGACTAATCAATATTTTGTAAGTGTTACTTTGCAATATAATACTGTAAAGCAATTATTAATCAATCAGCATAAAAAAATTTGGTATTCTAATTTATAAAGCTCACCAAAAGCACTAAATTATCGCATGTTTAGAGAAAAATTAGAACTAGACAAATTATTTAAGACGATAGACGATAGAAACATTATAACACTTTGTAGATTCAGAAATTAGCAATTGAAACGGGCAGGTAGCAAAACATTGCAAGAGAAAATAGAAAATATGTATTGTGTAATATTGATGATATTGGAGACGAGTTTCACCAAACATTTTCATGTTCAAAATTTAACGACAGCCGCAATCTACTTATTAAGCAAAAAATACACTTATGAAAAGTAATACCCTGTTTGACATGACTAATTTGCTCAAATTTATTAGAATAGTGAATCAAATGTTGGTCTCTCCTGTGTAATATTTATTTATTTATTGATGTCTTTGTTTTCTGATCTGCTTTGTAAATGTTTATTACAAAGCTCTTCTCTCTTGCTTTTTATAAATATTTTGCTTTTGCATATGTAATTTGTGTATTACTCTATTCCATCGTATATTGGATTATGAGAATAAAGATACATATTTTATTTTAAACATGGTGTGAACCATTTTACCTACTGGGTGTAAATATATAAGGTTATTAACATCACAAAATATGTTCGCTATGTCCATATTAATGGTATCATTGTTTCCCCCAATTAGTGGCTATGTCCCCTTCAAATAATGGAAAATGTGTACCTCCGCGATGTAAGCAAAGGATACCGACTGAGTCTTTCGTGACATCGTCTGTATGTTTGTATACAATTCGAGATTCAATACCACTATGCATATGACAGAATCTTTTTTTACTTCGTTTCTAGTTAATTCCACATGCAATCCAAATATCATAGCAGAATCAACATCTTTAGCAAAGCCAATAAATAAGCTATTATGTTTTTGTTCTCTATACCAAACATTATACTAAATTACATTACTAATAACAGCTAATCATCAGAAAATTCGTTCAACCTAGAGCTCAAAATAAGAAAAACAGCTAAGATAGTGATCGTTATGACGTATTTGTCGCCCGTGGTTGTATAGGTATAATAGTCCCTAATAACCAAATTCATAGAATAAAAACGGAAGCCATTCCAGTGGAGGGTGTCCACCAGAAATAATGATTACTGTGTGGGTGATACCCTAGGAGACTAATAGTCTTCCATCAGAAATAAGTATCACTGTATGAGTGATACCCTATGGCTTTAATAGTCCACACCATCATAAATAATTATTACTGTGTGGGTGATACCCTCTGACCTTAATAGTCCACCATCAGAAGTAATTATTAATGTGTGGCTGGTACCCTCTGACCTTAATAGTCCACCATCAGAAGTAATGATTACTGTGTGGTTGATACCCTCTGGCCTTAATAGTCCATCATCAGAAATAATTATTACTGTGCGGGTGATACCCTCTGGCCTTAATAGTCCACCATCAGAAGTAATGATTACTGCATGGGTGCTACCCTATGACTTTAATAGTCCACCATCAGAAATAATAACTACTGCTTGGGTGCTACCCTCTGCTCTTTATAGTCCACCATCAGAAATAATTATTACTGTGCGGGTGATACCCTCTGGCCTTAATAGTCCACCATCAGAAATAATGACTACTGCGTGGGTGCTACCCTCTGGTCTTTATAGTCCACCATCAGAAATAATTATTACTGTGTGGGTGCTACCCTCTGGCCTTATTAGTTCACCATCAGAAGTAATGATTACTGTTTGGCTGATACTCTCCGGCCTTAATAGTCCACCATCAGAGTAATGATTACTGTGTGGCTGATACCCTCTGGCCTTATTAGTCCGTCAGCAGAAGTAATGATTACTGTGTGGGTGCTATCCTCTGGCCTTTATAGTCCACCATCAAAAATAATTATTACTGTGTGTGTGATACCCTCTGGTCTTAATAGTCCACCATCAGAAATAATCATTACTGTGTAGGTGATACCCTCTGGCCTTTATAGTCCATCATCAGAAATAATGATCACTGTGTGGCTGGTACCCTCTGGCCTTAATAGTCCACCATCAGAAATAATGATTACTGTGTGGGTGCTATCCTCTGGCCTTACTAGTCCACCATCAGAAATAATGACTACTGTGTAAGTGATGCCCTCTGACCTTAATAGTCCACCAACAGAAGTAATGATTACTGTGTGGGTGCTACCCTCTGACCTAATAGTCCACCATCAGAAGTAATGATTACTGTGTAGGTGATACCCTCTGGCCTTAATAGTCCACCATCAGAAATAATGACTACTGTGTGGGTGTTATCCTCTGGCTTTACTAGTCCACCATCAGAAATAATGACTACTGTGTGGCTGATATCCTCTGACCTTAATAGTCCACCATCAGAAGTAATGATTACTGCGTGGGTGATACACACTGACCTTAATTGTCCACCATCAGAAGTAATGATTACTGCGTGGGTGATACCATCTGACTTTAATAGTCCACCATCAGAAGTAATGATTACTGCGTGGGTGGTACCCTCTGACCTTAATAGTCCACCATCAGAAGTAATGACTACTGCGTTGGTGGTACCCTCTGACCTTAATAGTCCACCATCAGAAGTAATGATTACTGTGCGGGTGATACCATCTGACCTTAATAGTCCACCATCAGAAATAATGACTACTGTGTGGCTGATACCCTCTGACATTAATAGTCCACCATCAGAAGTAATGATTACTGTGTGGCTGATACCCTCTGACCTTAATAGTCCACCATCAGAAGTAATGATTACTGCGTGGGTGATACCCTCTGAACTTAATAGTCCCCCATCAGAAATAAAGACTACTGTGTGGGTGATACCCTCTGACCTTAATAGTCCACCATCAGAAGTAATGATTACTGTGTGGGTGCTACCATCTGATCTTAATAGTCCACCATCAGAAGTAATGATTATTGTGTGGCTGATACCCTCTGACCTTAATAGTCCACCATCAGAAGTAATGATTACTGTGTGGGTGATACCCTCTGACCTTAATAGTCCACCATCAGAAGTAATGATTACTGTGTGGTTGATACCCTCTGACCTTAATAGTCCACCATCAGAAGTAATGATTACTGCGTGGGTGATACCATCTGACTTTAATAGTCCACCATCAGAAGTAATGATTACTGCGTGGGTGGTACCCTCTGACCTTAATAGTCCACCATCAGAAGTAATGACTACTGCGTTGGTGGTACCCTCTGACCTTAATAGTCCACCATCAGAAGTAATGATTACTGTGCGGGTGATACCATCTGACCTTAATAGTCCACCATCAGAAATAATGACTACTGTGTGGGTGATACCCTCTGAACTTAATAGTCCACCATCAGAAATAAAGACTACTGTGTGGGTGATACCCTCTGACCTTAATAGTCCACCATCAGAAGTAATGATTACTGTGTGGGTGCTACCATCTGACCTTAATAGTCCACCATCAGAAGTAATGATTATTGTGTGGCTGATACCCTCTGACCTTAATAGTCCACCATCAGAAGTAATGATTACTGTGTGGTTGATACCCTATGACCTTCATAGTCCACCATCAGAAGTAATGATTACTGCGTGGGTGATACACTCTGACCTTAATAGTCCACCATCAGAAGTAATGATCACTGTGTGGCTGATACCCTCTGACCTTAATAGTCCACCATCAGAAGTAATGATTACTGCGTGGGTGATACACTCTGACCTTAATAGTCCACCATCAGAAGTAATGATCACTGTGTGGCTGATACCCTCTGACCTTAATAGTCCACCATCAGAAGTAATGATTACTGCGTGGGTGCTACCCTCTGGCCTTAATAGTCCGTCAGCAGAAGTAATGATTACTGTGTGGGTGCTATCCTCTGGCTTTTATAGTCCACCATCAGAAATAATTATTTCTGTGTGGGAACTAATAGTCCAGCAGCTGACATACCTCAATCTGTCACCACCACCAGTAATAATAATAAAAGCGTAGATATTAAGTCTTCAATCAAGTATGATGATAGTAAAAATATTATAAAGCCAAAGAATCTAAACATGATAGACATAAAAAAAATAGGTATAAATAATACTGGACCTATATGACGCCGACACTTCATCGGGTTTTAGTATTTTTCGATTCATAGGGTCTGTTTATTGTTTTGTGGGCCATTATTTGTATTTTATTCACATTACGGCTTTTGATTACAACTTTAGTATCTAAGCTTTGCTTAGTGATAGTGTTTTGTCTAATAGAAATATTATAAGTTATTTACGTTCTTATGGAGATTTTAGCACCCCGAAGTAGCCAAGTGCATCCTGAGGCGCAGCTGAATGGTGTACAGGCTACTGAAGGGTGTTATAATCTCCATATCTATGGATAGGAACGTAAATAAGGAATTTATTCGCGGTTATGGTAAAAAATAAGGCATTTTGGACCCCGTGGACCACGTAAACGTGACGTGTTCTTTGTTGTTGGAAAGAATAAGTAACAAATATGGAAATTTCGAGTGTTTTTTTAACCCAGTGTAGGGTATTACCTTTGGTAGAACCCTAGAGTTGATCAAATTAACAGCTTTATATTCAATATATGACAAAAATCAACTAAATTTGATTTAGATGCGCAACGTCGCGAGCTTTGACGTCATGCATTTTCCCTGTCTTGAAAATTATAAAAAAATTTGAGTGGTTAATGGCTAGTTACACCCGGTAATATGACCTAGTAACACCCTGGAATATGGGTTTGTCTTACCCGGGGTTTTAACCAATCAAGGGTTGTTATAATTTTAAATCCGGGGATTAAATTCATTATTCAGATGTCGTAGTTTTATTGAAATAATAATAGAAACCATTATATTTGTAATAAACATAATACAAACGCATTTTTTTTTAAAAGATGTGATTTTTAAAAATGTATTGTCATTTTATTTAACTGTTATTTGGACATTTTGACACAAATTTTCAAACTTCTGAATGAAAAGCTTTGTACGGATAAGAGCAAAGTGTATGTTGCAGATATTTTCCATTTTCTAACTTTGAAATACTGAACTCAGGAATACAGCTCCTTTGATCAATGCAACAAAATGTAAAAAGAGCTTGCAGATTCCAATGGGGTAATTATAAATCGAAGGACAGATAATACATTGCCCAAAAGAAAAAAAATGTGATCTACGAGATGGTTGGTTGATTTAGGTCTATTGTGCTTAACGCCACTTTCAACAATAGATGATCTACAAAATATTACTAAGAAGACAAAATATCGAGCTACACTAACGCCACAGAAAACCGTTTTGAGCTCTTCCGTACAACTGTTTTTCTTTTGGAATTGAAAACTCTGCCGGAGCACTTGGAATAGTACAATTATTCTACAAAATACATGAGTAGTGTCCCTTTACCCGTACAAATGTTTGTCCTAATTATCACCAGATATTGATGATTTTAATAAGATGTCAATGGAAACTATGTACCTCTAAGACGTCAATGAAAACTATGTACCTCTAAGATGTCAAAGAAAACTATGTTCCTCTAAGATGCCAAGGAAACCTATGTACCCCTAAGATATCCATGAAAACTATGTACCCCTCAGATGTCAATGATATCCATGAAAACTATGTACCCCTAAGATATTGATGAAAACTAAGTACCCCTAGCATGTCAAAGAAACTTATGTACCCCTAAGATGTCAATGAAAACTATGAACCTCTAAGATATCCATGAAAACTATGTACCCCTAAGATGTCAAAGAAAACTATGTACTTCTCAGATATCAATGACAACTATGTATCCCTAAGATGGCAATGAAAACTATGCATCTCTAAGATGTCAATGAAAACTACCTACCCCATAGATGTCAAAGAAACATATGTACCCCTAAGATGTCAATAAAAACATTGTGCCTCTGACATGTCAAGGAAAGTTATGTACCCCTAAGATGTGAATGGAAACCATGTACATCTAACATGTCAAAGAAAGCTATGTACCCCTAAGATGTCAATGGAAACTATGCACCTCTAGCATGTCAAATAAAGATATGTATCCCTAAGATGTCAAAGAAAACTATGCACCCCTATGATGTTCATGAAAACTATGTACCCCTAAGATATCCATGAAAACTATGTACCTCTAAGATATCAACGAAAACTAAGTACCCCTTGCATGTCAAAGAAACTTATGTACCCCTAAGATGTCAATGGAAACTATGTACCTCTAAGATATCCATGAAAACTATGTACCCTAAGATATCCATGAAAACTATGTACCCTAAGATATCCATGAAAACTATCTATCCCTAAGATGTCAATGAAAACTATGTACCTCTAAGATGTCAATGAAAACTATGTACCTCTAAGATGTCAATGAAACCTATGTACCCCTAAGATATCCATGAAAACTATGTACCTCTAAGATATCAACGAAAACAAAGTACCCCTAGCATGTCAAAGAAACTTATGTACCCCTAAGATGTCAATGGAAACTATGCACCTCTAGCATGTCAAATAAAGATATGTACCCCTAAGATGTCAAAGAAAACTATGTACCCCTACGATGTCAATGAAAATTATGTACCTCTAGCATGTCAATGAAAACTATGTACCCCTAGCATGCCAAAGAAGCCTATGTACCCCTATGATGTTCATGAAAACTATGTACCTCTAAGATGTCAATGAAACCTATGTACCCCTAAGATATCCATGAAAATTATGTACCTCTAAGATATCAACGAAAACTAAGTACCCCTAGCATGTCAAAGAAACTGATGTACCCCTAAGATGTCAATGAAAACTATGTACCTCTAAGATATCCATGAAAACTATGTACCCCTAACATGTCAAAGAAAACTATGTACTTCTCAGATATCAATGACAACTATGTATCCCTAAGATGTCAATGAAAAGTATGTACCCCTCAGATGTCAATGATATCCATGAAAACTATGTACCCCTAAGATATTGATGAAAACTAAGTACCCCTAGCATGTCAAAGAAACTTATGTACCCCTAAAATGTCAATGAAAACTATGAACCTCTAAGATATCCATGAAAACTATGTACCCCTAAGATGTCAAAGAAAACTATGTACTTCTCAGATATCAATGACAACTATGTATCCCTAAGATGGCAATGAAAACTATGCATCTCTAAGATGTCAATGAAAACTACCTACCCCATAGATGTCAAAGAAACATATGTACCCCTAAGATGTCAATGAAAACAATGTGCCTCTGACATGTCAAGGAAAGTTATGTACCCCTAAGATGTGAATGGAAACCATGTACATCTAACATGTCAAAGAAAGCTATGTACCCCTAAGATGTCAATGGAAACTATGCACCTCTAGCATGTCAAATAAAGATAGGTATCCCTAAGATGTCAAAGAAAACTATGTACCCCTACGATGTCAATGAAAATTATGTACCTCTAGCATGTCAATGAAAACTATGTACCCCTAGCATGTCAAAGAAGCCTATGTACCCCTATGATGTTCATGAAAACTATCTATCCCTAAGATGTCAATGAAAACTATGTACCCCTAAGATGTCAATGAAACCTATGTACCCCTAAGATATCCATGAAAACTATGTACCTCTAAGATATCAGCGAAAACTAAGTACCCCTAGCATGTCAAAGAAACTTATGTACCCCTAAGATGTCAATGGAAACTATGCACCTCTAGCATGTCAAATAAAGATATGTACCCCTAAGATGTCAAAGAAAACTATGTACCCCTACGATGTCAATGAAAATTATGTACTTCTAGTATGTCAATGAAAACTATGTACCCCTAGCATGCCAAAGAAGCCTATGTACCCCTATGATGTTCATGAAAACTATCTATCCCTAAGATGTCAATGAAACCTATGTACCCCTAAGATGTCAATGAAACCTATGTACCCCTAAGATGTCAATGAAACCTATGTACCCCTATGATGTTCATGAAAACTATGTACCTCTAAGATGTCAATGAAAACTATGTACCCCTAAGATATCCATGAAAACTATGTACCTCTAAGATATCAACGAAAACTAAGTACCCCTAGCATGTCAAAGAAACTTATGTACCCCTAAGATGTCAATTGAAACTAAGCACCTCTAGCATGTCAAATAAAGATATGTACCCCTAAGATGTCAAAGAAAAGTATGTACCCCTACGATGTCAATGAAAATTATGTACTTCTAGCATGTCAATGAAAACTATGTACCCCTAGCATGCCAAAGAAGCCTATGTACCCCTATGATGTTCATGAAAACTATATATCCCTAAGATGTTCATGAAAACTATCTATCCCTAAGATGTTCATGAAAACTATCTATCCCTAAGATGTCAATGAAAACTATGTACCTCTAAGATGTCAATGAAACCTATGTACCCCTAAGATATCAACGAAAACTAAGTACCCCTAGCATGTCAAAGAAACTTATGTACCTCTAAGATGTCAATGAAAACTATGTACCTCTAAGATATCCATGAAAACTATGTACCCCTAACATGTCAAAGAAAACTATGTACCTCTAGGATGTCAATGAAAACTATGTATCCCTAAGATATCCATGAAAAGTATGTACCTCTAAGATGTCAATGAAAAGTATGTACCTCTAAGATGTTAAAGAAAACTATGTACCCCTAATTAACATGTCAAAGAAAATTATGCATCCCTAAGATGTCAAAGAAAATTATGCACCCCTAAGATGTCAATGAAAACTACCGACAAAGTCTTCCCATACTACCGTTTCCCTGTAGTTGGAATAGTAAAGAGATTTGATTATAATATATATCTCAACCTATTACTCTTTTAAAAATGAATAAAACTATGTAATCCTAACATGTCAAAGAAACTTATGTACCTCTAAGATATCCATGACAACTATGCACCCCTAAGATGTCAATGAAAAATATGTACCTCTAAGATGTCAATGAAAAAGGTGTACCCCTAACATGTCAAAGAAACATATGTGCCCCTAAGATATCCATGAACACAATGTACTCCTAAGATGTCAAGGAAAACTGTACTTCTAAGATGTCAATTAAAAGTATGTACCACTAAGATGTCAATGAAAACTATGTACCTCTAAGATGTCAATGAAAACTATGTACCTCTAAGATGTCAATGAAAACTATGTACCCCTAAGATGTCAATGAAAACTATGTACCTCTAAGATGTCAATGAAAACTATGTACCTCTAAGATGTCAATGAAAACTATGTATCCCTAAGATGTCAATGAAAACTATGTACCCCTAAGATGTCAATGAAAACTATGTACCCCTAAGATATCAATGAAAACTATGTACCTCTAAGATGTCAATGAAAACTATGTACCTCTAAGATGTCAATGAAAACTATGTACCTCTAAGATGTCAATGAAAACTATGTACCCCTAAGATGTCAATGAAAACTATGTACCCCTAAGATATCAATGAAAACTACCGACAGTCTTCCCGTACTATCGATTCCCTGTAGTTGGAATAGTAAAGATATTTCACTATAATATATATCTCAACCTATTATTCTTTAAAAAATGAATAAAACAAGGTTCATCTGAAGAAACCTCATAATTATAAAGCTGTAGTTTGGCACTAGTTTTAGCTGTATAATTTAGATTATTTGTAATGACATGGTTTTATATAATTATTACTAAAAAGCAAATTCATTTTTGAAAGTTGAAAAAAAATAGCATTTTCTAAAAACATAAATTAATATGAGATTAAAATTGCACAATGATGTCGAAATATAGCAAGTAGCTCGTCTAATATTGCACAACCCTGACTATTATGTTAATCCGGGGTATTAGTGTGCTACCATGACCATAGCCCTGGTCAAAGCGTATTGAGTCTTCTATTATAATGTTTAATTGGAAACTGGTGAACATATTTGTGGTGATAGTGTCATCCTTATCATTCAACAGCAAACACAAATTCATGCAATGATTATTTAATGATAATTTCTGCAATATATACAATATTTGTGTAAATATTGTTTCCTATTCAGATACCATAATGTTACCGGTTCTGTATCTGTCAAGCTTACTGGGTCATAATTTTGTACTTTTCGATTTTGCGGCCTGTATCCTTAATAGATGTTGCAAAGTTTACCTCTTGACCATTTCTTTCATATTAGATGCACATTAAACAAACCCACGAAAAATCACAAATTCCGTCAGTTTTGGCCGAGTATTGAAATAATAATGTATAAAGTTTGAATGACAATTAACTTAAATGCCAATATGTTTGTAGAATTAGCCAAGGAACGTTTTGAGTAACTACATGCCTATTTTCTGTCTCTTTGTCCTTTTTCTTTTACCATTATGTTATTTGTCCTTCTTCGACTTACCTCTTTCTTATCTTTAAACTCTTCTTATTTGGAAATGACAATTACAGTGAATTATTACAATGTGTCGTCTCATCGCATGGCGTTGATGGTCCTCACCTAGTCCACATTCACAATTATATCAGATATACCATTCCCCAATCAAATAGGACCACCGCATGTACATGCAATGTAAAAATGTCTTTATCAAATGAAGAAAACTTGAATATCTCGTCATCTAAACCACTTGAAGAAATTAATTATTGACCAATGATGAAGACCACAAGGCTCTAAGACTTACGTTTTTGAGCTTGGACGATTAACCTGAATCGGTCAAAATTAGTGTGCATTATTTGAGTGCAAGGAGTCATCAAAATGTTTCTCTCAAAACACGACCCTATACAATTATCACTCGGGTGACCTTACTTTTCTCTGGGAGACAAACCGTCGGGTCACACTACAACAAAGGTGATAATTGGTATATTATATCGAATATTTTTGCATCAGACACCAAGTAATAGAATACCTGCGACTTTGCGACAGACACCAAGTGATTGAATACATGTAGCTTTGTGACAGACTCCAAGTGATTGAATACATAATTTTTTTCCCAAGAATGTTCTGAAGTATTTACTAGAACTCGAAATTTTCCTATTCGTGTTCTTGGAGTCCTTATTCTACAGCAATCGCTCCATGTCTATTGTCTGTTGAATCAATGGAAGTAACTATAATTGGAAACACTTGAGGCTCACGTGGGAATTTCCTTGGGATTTCCTCCCGAGCTGTGGATCTTACTATGAGACCTTACGATTAGCGGTTCACACAACGAATGGATAAATATCACGTGACAGTGTTTTATCAAATCAGATTCAAGATATTTACATGAGTATATAATATAACCATATGCTTTGCTGTATCTTTAAGGATTGCGGTTCCTATCATGATTTCCGTGCTAGAGTGTTGCTGCTTACGGTGTTTGAGTTTGGACGATTAATGGGCACATTACCCGAGTTCAGGAAGTCATCAAAATATTTGTCTCAAGACACGATAACTTACCATCAAAGGTTTTCATTCTTATGTTTTGCTGTATATATAATGTTTGCGGAGTTATTTGGTAACAATGTTTTCAATATTTGGTCAGATTCACTTCAACCAAATCAAGGCTAAAGCTCCGAGGCGATAATGTTTTATTATTAAGTCACTACTTAAAACATTAAACAGAGCCAATTTGTTTCATTTCGTTTTGTAATAATTTGGCTATGACGTCAATTCACGATAATTGCCTTATCATATACCTGCTTATAATTTTTTAATTTATTTACATTTAAATGCTATGCAAAATATATATTGTAATTTAAAGGCAAATTATTGAGTGCGCATGTTTGATCTGGCCTTATATGGTCATGAGAAGCTTAAACACAAGGATGGGTGTTTTAGGCAACAATTTGATAAACTTTGAAAAAGTTCACAACTAGTAACAGCTTTGATTGCTTCTTAGACTTCCAATATGAATTCGACTAGTGGCAGCTAGCATTATTCCCTAAACTTCCAACATTAATTCGACTAGTGGCAGCTAGAATTGTTTCTTAGATTTCTTACATTAATTTGACTAGTTGCAGCTAGGATTGTGTCCTAGACTTCCAACATTAATTCGACTAGTTGCAGCTAATAATTGTTTCCTACAATTCCAACATTAATTCGACTAGTTGCCGCTATGCTTATTTCCTAGACTTCCAAAATCAATTCGACTAGTTGCAGCTAGAATTGTCACCTAGACTTCCAACATGAATTCAACTAGTGGCAGCTAGAATTGTTTCCTAGACTTCCAACATTAATTCGACTAGTTGCAGCTAAAATTGTGTCCTGGACTTCCAACATTAATTCGACTAGTTGCAGCTAAAATTGTGTCCTGGACTTCCAACATTAATTCGACTAGTTGCAGCTAGAATTGTTTCCTAGACTTCCAACATTAATTCGACTAGTTGCAGCTAGCATTATTTCCTAGACTTCCAACATTAATTCGACTAGTTGAACTTAGAATTGTTTCCTAGACTTCCAACATTTCCAAGTAGGGATTATGTTCCTTCCTCTATCACATACAAGCCTTTTATAGGAAGTGATAATATGAGGAACACGATGATATCTGATAAGAAACAGGAATTGCTTAACATTAGAGAGCACTTGGATTCATTCCAGGTTTTGTGGTGGTGTCGACACAGTGTTGCTCACCTCATTAGTTTTCTGTGGTTTTGTTCCTTTTTTCCTTCGCTCTATGTATTGTGTTCATTATTGCCTGTGTCTCTAATCTTACGATTAGCGGTTGACTCAACGAATGGATAAATATCACGTGACAGTATTTTATGAAATCAGATTCAAGATATTTATATGAGTATATAATATAACCATATGTTTTGCTGTATCTTTAAGGCTTGCGGTTCCTATCAGGATTTCCGTGATAGTGTGTTGCTGCTTTCTGTGTTTGAGCTTGGATGATTAACGGACGCATTACCCTAGTTCAAGAAGTCATCAAAATGTTTGTCTCAAGACACGATAACTTACCATCAAACGTTCTCATCCTTATGTTTTGCTGTATATGTAATCCTTGCGAGTTATTTGGTAACAATGTTTTCAATATTTGGTCAGATTCACTTCACCCAAGTCAAGGCTAAAGCTCCGAGGCGATAATGTTTTATTATTAAGTCACTACTTAAAACATTAAACAGAGCCAATTTGTTTCATTTCGTTTTGTAATAATTTGGCTATGACGTCAATTCACGATAATTGCCTTATCATATACCTGCTTATAATTTTTAAATTACCTATAATATCTATTTACATTTAAATGTTATGCAAAATATATATTGTAATTAAAAGGCAAATTATTGAGTGCGCATGTTTGATCTGGCCTTATATGGTCATGAGAAGTTCAAACACAAGGATGGGTGTTTTAGGCAACAATTTGATAAACTTTGAAAAAGTTCACAACTAGTTACAGCTTTGATTGTTTCCTAAACTTCCAATATGAATTCGACTAGTGGCAGCTAGCATTATTCCCTAAACTTCCAACATTAATTCGACTAGTGGCAGCTAGAATTGTTTCCTAGACATCCAACATTAACTAGACTAGTTGCAGCTAGAATTGTGTCGTGGACCTCCAACATTAATTCGACTTGTTGCAGCTAGAATTGTTTCCTAGACTTCCAACATTTCCAAGTAGGGATTATATTCCTTCCTCTATCACATACAAGCCTTTTAGAGGAAGTGATAATACGAGGAACACGATGATATCTGATAAGAAACAGGAATTGCTTAACATTAGAGAGCACGTGGATTCATTCCAGGTTGTGTGGTGGTGTCGACACAGTGTTGCTCACCTCTTTAATTTTCTCTGTTTTTGTTTCTTTTTTGTCTTCGTTCTATGTATTGTGATCATTGCTGCCTGTGTCTCTAATTTTAAATTCCTGGTTGTCCCTTTTTATCTCTCCAACGTTTGTTCATTCTATTGTATTCTATTTATTCATTCTGAGCTACGGAACTAGCATACCTTAGCTAAAAAGTGCAAAATCTAAATTAGACGAATGTGGTTTGTCATATGTTTGGACTAATCAATATTTTGTAAGTGTTACTTTGCTATATAATACTGTAAAGCAAATAGTAATCAATCAGTTTAAACAAATTTGGTATTCTAATTTACAAAGCTCACCAAAAGCACTAAATTATCACATGTTTAGAGAACAATTAGAACTAGAAAAATAATTTAAGACGCTAGACATTTTCATGTTCAAAATTTAACGACAGCCGTAATCTACTTATTAAGCAAAAAATTAGAAATAGACCAAACTCATTAAAATTCAGTTCACTTATGAATAGTAATACCCTGTTAGACATGACTAATTTGTTCAAATTTATTAGAATAGTGAATCAGATTTTGGACTCTCCTGTGCAATATTTATTTATTTATTTATGTCTTTTTTTCTGGTCTGCTTTGTAAATGTTTATTACATAGCTCATCTGTCTTACTTTTTGTATATGTTTTGCTTTTGTATATGTACTTTGTATATTTCTCTATTCCATAGTATTTTGGATTATGAGAATAAAGATGCATATTTTTTTGGAAACATGGTGTGAACCATTTTAGCTACTGGGCGTAAATATCTAAGGTTATTACCATCACAAAATATGTTCGCTATGTCCATATTACTGGTATCATTGTTTCCCTCAATTAGTGGCTATGCCATTCAAATGATGAAAAATATGTACCTCCGCGATGTAAGCAAAGGATACCGACTGAGTCTTTCGTGACATCGTCTGTATGTTTGTATACAATTCGAGATTCAATACCACTATGCATATGACATAATCTTTTCTTACTTCGTTTTTAGTTAATTCCACATGCAATCCCATTATCATAGCAGAATCAACATCTTTAGCAAAGCCAATAAATACACTATTATGTTTTTGTTCTCTTTACCTATCATTATACTAAATTACATTACTAAAAACAGGTTGATTTTCACAAATGACCGGCTAATCATTAGAAAATTGGTTCAACCTAGAGCTCAAAATAAGAAATATCAGCTAAAATAATGATCGCTATAAGGTATTTGTCGCCCGTGGTTGTATAGGTATAATAGTCCCTAATAACCAACTTCGTAGAATAAAAACGGAAGCCATTCCAGTGGAGGGTGTCCACCAGAAATAATGATTATTCTGAGGGTGATACCCTAGGAGACTAATAGTCCTCCATCAGAAATAATTATTACTGTATGAGTGATACCCTCTGGCCTTAATAGTCCTCCATCAGAAATAATTATTACTGTGTGGTTGATACCCTCTGGCCTTAATAGTCCTCCATCAGAAATAATTATTACTGTGTGGGTGATACCCTCTGGCTTTAATAGTCCACCATCAGAAATGATTATTACTGTGTGGGTGATACCCTCTGGCCTTAATAGTCCACCATCAGAAATAATTATTACTTTGTGGGTGATACCCTCTGGCTTTAATAGTCCACAATCAGAAATAATTATTACTGTGTGGGTGATACCCTCTGGCTTTATTAGTCCACCATCAGAAATAATTATTACTGTGTGGGTGATACCCTCTGGCCTTAATAGTCCTCCATCAGAAATAATTATTACTGTGTGGGTGATACCCTCTGGCCTTAATAGTCCTCCATCAGAAATAATTATTACTGTGTGGGTGATACCCTCTGGCTTTAATAGTCCACCATCAGAAATAATTATTAATGTGTGGGTGCTACCCTCTGACCTTAATAGTCCACCAACAGAAGTAATGATTACTGTGAAGCTGATACCATCTGACCTTAATAGTCCACCATCAGAAGTAATTATTAATGTGTGGCTGGTACCCCCTGACCTTAATAGTCCTCCATCAGAAGGAATGATTACTGTGTGGTTGATACCCTCTGGCCTTAATAGTCCACCATCAGAAATAATTATTACTGTGCGGGTGATACCCTCTGGCCTTTATAGTCCACCATCAGAAGTAATGATTACTGCATGGGTGCTATCCTATGACTTTAATAGTCCACCATCAGAAATAATGACTACTGCGTGGGTGCTACCCTCTGGTCTTCATAGTCCACCATCAGAAATTATTATTAATGTGCGGGTGATACCCTCTGGCCTTAATAGTCCACCATCAGAAATAATTATTACTGTGTTAGTGCTACCCTCTGGCCTTAATAGTTCACCATCAGAAATAATGATTACTGTGTGGCTGATACTCTCTGGCCTTAATAGTCCGTAAGCAGAAATAATGATTACTGTGTGGATGATACCCTAGGGGATTAATAGTCCACAAGAAGAAATAAGGATAACTGTGTGGATGTTTAGGTCTTCAGATTCGAAAAAATTTTCACAATAAAATATCGAAAACCTTATTATCAAAATAACTCGTCAAGTGTTATGGTAAAATAAAACCCAAAGGGGAACGTTTGAGAATTTATACAGTAACATTGTCGTGTTCTAAGGGAGATCATTTGATGATTTCCTGTGGTCGATGAATGTGCCCCTAATTTTGACCGCTACCGTTCATCGTTCAAACTAAGACAAAACGTATATCTTAAAGACTGGTGATCATGGATGATCATTTTAAAGAAAAGTGATAAAGACGATAAAGAAAAATGATTAGAAAAAAAAATCTAGAATTTGTTGAATAAATACAATCTAAATTTTGGATATAATATAAATGAAATTAGAGATTATTTAATAATTTGACATTGATGTGACACTGAAATTATCGTGAATTGACGTCATAGCTAAATTGTTACATACTATTTACTCTTTTAATTATATTAATTATTGACCTAATAATAAAATGATCATCGCCAATGTCAGCACGGGATTTCTGGTTCACGTGTAACCATGTCCATCTAAAAAGTTCGTAATTACATAATAGTTGTTGCTTCAATGTACTACCGGTATGTCATAGTGGCACATATGGGGGAATAACTGCTACCCTTCCGGCCCACCTGAGTTCCCAACCGGTTTGCAGTGGGGTTCGTGTTGCTAGATATTAAATTTTCTCTGTAATATAAATTGTGGATAGATTACAAATGTAAATAGAGACTGTTGATAATTTGACAATTATGTGACACTGAAATTATAGGAATTGATGTCATAGCTAAATTGTTAGAAACTATTTGCCCTTTTTAATTATTTAAGTAGAGAATAAATAATCAAGCGTTTATCGCCACTGTCAGTATGAGGATTCTGGTCCATATGAAGCCATATCTACAACTTAAATTAGATATTAGCTGTTACCTGAATGCACTATGTGTGTCATACAGGCATATGAAGAGCAGGAATTGCCTACCCTTCCAGAGCACATGAGTTCACTCACATGTATAAGTGGGGTTCGTGTTGCTCGATGCTTAGTTTTCTTTTTATTGTATTGTGTATCATTGTTTGTCCATTTGTCTTTTTTTTTTCGGTCATTGTATTTTCTTCTCTTCGACTTACGACTTCTAATTACCCCGTTTCATATCTTCAAACTTCTCATAACGATAACATACTTTCGTTATTTGTATGTTGTTCGTTTTATATATTCCTACTTCATAAAATAGAAATACCCACAAAGAAATCAACGTGGAAGAAAGAATATGCTATCAAAGTAAAAGATCAAAGAAAGTTTAATTAATTATCTGCGATATAGAATAATGTTAGTTATAAAGGTTGAGACAGACATTATTACTAGTATACCGACCAGTTCCGTGGGACAAGCTGTACTACTAGTAATAATGTATATCGAGACATTTAAAACGAACGTTTCTGTTTTCTTTATCACTTCATGTTTATGTATATTGATTATCCATGAACTTGTAATATGCTCATGCCACGAGAGTGAGTGCGCAATGATGTGACCACCAGACTTTGCGATTGTTTTTGAGTTTTCACGATGAACGGTAGCGGTCAAGATTATGGGAGCATTCATTGACCACAGGGAGTCATCAAATGGTCTTCCTCAAAGCGCGACAATGTTACTGTGGAAGTTCGCAGCCGCTCTCCCCGTTGGGATTATTTATCTTAACGTTTGCCAAGTTATTTTGATAATAAGGTTTTCGATATTTTATTTTGACAAATTTCTCGAATCTCAAAACCAAAACACTGAAAGATTATAACTAATTGATATATCATGATTAAACCTATTGAGATATATCGAACCTTTCCTCAAAGTTTAGCGAGAAAATTACACTTAGCTATGCTTTAACAAATAGATAATCATGCAAAGGGAATTAATTTAACATTTTTCAGATCTTAATCTGTTGGCATGCATTTCTAAAACTAGAAAAACAATTCTATGCCGACTAATACCTTAGTTTATTGGACACAATTCATATTGTAAGATCAACTAAATTGTCTTGATCATAATATTTGACCGTTCCTATCTGTATCAGAATACTCAGAACAAAGATGTATCTTAAAGAACTCTAATATTCTACCATTAGTGTCGATAATATCATTTCATTAAATATAAAAATGCATCATTTCTCATAGCAGAATCAAAATCCTTAGCAAAACCAATATAGACGCTAATATGCCTTTGCTTTGTTTTGTATCTTTTTACTTATAATCATACTAAATAACCTGTGAATAACAAATGCATTATTGGTACATGTGTTACTATGTCAATAATTTCTAAAAACAGCTTGATTTTTACAATGACTTGATAATCATCAGAAAATTGGTTCAACTTAGAGCTCCAAATAAACCTTAGCAGCTAAAACAGTACATGGTGAAACGAAGACGAATGGTCAAATATTATGATCAAGAAAATTTAGTTTATTTCACAATATGAATTGTGTTCTATAAACTAAGGTATTAGTCGGGATAGATATTTTTCCAATTTCAGAAATGCATTCCCACAGTTTTGAATCTGGAAAATGTTAAATTAATTCCTACTGTGTGATCATCTCTATTTTAAGACATAGATAACGTTTTTCCCAACCTTTAGAGAATGATATTATTGAATTTCTTAAGATTATTTTTTTCCGCAAAACTTTGAAGAAATGTTCGATATATCTCAATAAGCTTAAGCATCACATATCGATCAGACATCACCTTTCGGTGATTCGGTCTTGATATTCGAGAAAATTGTCCCAATAAAATATCGAAAATCTTATTATAACAATAACTTCGCGTTAAGCGTTAAGTTAAAATTAAACCCAAAGGAGAGCGTTTGAGAAGTTACACATTAACATTGTTCTGTTTTGAGGGAGACCATTTGATGATTTCCTGAGGTCGATGCATGCGCCTCTAATATTGATTGCTACCGTTCATCGTCCAAACGGAAAACACGTAAATCTTGAAGACTGATGGTCATAGATGATATTTTTATAAAGAAACATGAAGAGAAAAAGAAAAGCGATCAAAATAAAAAAAACTCTAGAAATTGTTGCATAAATACAATCTAAATTTTTGGATACAATGTAAATGTAAATAGAGATTATTTGATAATTTGACAATGATGTGACACTGAAATTATCGTGAATGGACGTCATAGCTAAATTGTTACATACTATTTACTCTTTTAATTATTTTGATTACTGACTTAATAATAAAACGATTATCGCCAATGTCAAAATGGGGTTTCTAGGTCACAGGAAACCATGTCTACCACCTAAAAGGTTCGTAATTAGATAGTGGTTGCTGCTTGAATGCACTATGTCATAGTGGCACATATGGGACAATAACTCCTACCCTTCCGGGGCATCTGAGTTCACAACCAGTTTGCAGTGGGGTTCGTTTTCCTAGATATTAAGTTTTCTCTGTAATATAAATTTTGGATATAGTTCAAATGTAAGTAGAGACTGTTGATAATTTGACAATTATGTGACACTGCAATAATAGGAATTGACGTCATAGCTAAATTGTTAGAAACTGTTTGCCCTTTTTAATTATCCAAGTAGAGAATAAATAATAAAACGATTATCCCCAATGCCAGTATGGACTTTCTGATTCATATGAAACCATATCTACCACCTACAATTCCGTAATTAGATAATAGCTGTTACCTGAATGTACTATGTGTGTCATACAGGTATATTTGGAGCAGGAATTGCCTACCCTTTCAGAGCACATGAGTTCACTCACATGTATAAGTGGGGTTCGTGTTGCTCGATGATTAGTTTTCTATTTAATGTATTGTGTATCATTGTTTGTCCATTCGTCCTTTTTATTTTGACCATTGTATTTTCTGCCCTTCGATTTGCGACTTCTAATTACACGGTTTGCTTGGTATCTTCAATCTTCTCATAGCGATAACATACTTTCGTGATTTTTCTCTTGTTCTTTTAATATATTCCTACTTCATAAAATAAAAATACACACAAAGAAATAAACGTTGAAGAAAGAAGCTGTTATTAAAAAATAAGATCAAAGAAAATTTAATTAATTATCAACGAATAAAGAATAACGTCAGTTATGAAGGTTGAGACAGACAATATCGCTAGTATACCGACCAGTTCCATAGGCCTATCTGCAATTCTAGTCATATAGGACATCGAGTTCGTTAAAACTAACCTGTTTTTCCTTTCTGTCTTTTTTTTTCTTCTGATTTTTCTTTATCTATTCAGGTTTCTATAAACTGATCAGCCATTTAGGTTTGTTTTTTATTCAGTTTGAACGATGAACGATAACAGTCACCATTAGGGGCGCATTTATCGACCACAAGCAATCATCAAATTGTCCCCATCAAGACGAGCGCACTTAGTTAGATATCAACGTTTATGTTATCATTTCTGATGGGGTAACATATTTCATTATATCAGTTGATGGACTATTAGTCCCCACACAGTAACCATAATTTATATTATTTGTGCTGGTGGTCTTTTAGTTGCAGAATGTATCACCCATACAGTAATAATTGCTATGTTGTTATTCCAGATATTTGGTTATTGAGGACTATTATATCAATATATATTACTACAGGCGACAAATACGTCAGAACTTTGATTATTTTAGCTGTCATTTCTTATTTTAACTCTAGATTGAGCCAATTTTCTAATCATTAGCAAGTCATTTGTTAAAATCAGGCTGTTTTTAGAAATTGACATAGTAGACGCCCATCTTCGTGCTAGACAGTTATATGCTCGCATAGGGTAAGATATCGTGTGTATTCTGTAGAATTTCTTTTGGATAGAGTGTAATTGTTAAAAGAGCTTGTTGATAATTTGAAAATTTGGGACACTGAAATTATCGTCAATTGACGTCATAGATAAATCGCTACAAATTATTTACTCTTTTTAATTAGTTAGGTAGTGACTAAATAATAAAACTAGTATCACCACTAGAAATATGGGGTTTCTGGTCCATATGAAACCATGTCTACCCACTTAAAAGTCCGTCATTTGATAATAGCTTTTACTTGAATGCACTATGGCATAGTGCACGTGTGGAGCAGGAATTGTAAACACTCCTGGAGCACTTCAGTTCACCCGAGGGTTTTAGTGGGTTCGTGTCACTCCGTGTAATGTTATGTAGATCACTGTTTGTTTTTTGTTTTTTTTCTGTTGGCCAATGTATTGTCTGCTCTTCGATTTGCTTCTTCTCATTTCTCCGTTTCATATCTTCAAGCTTCGCAAACGATAACATACGTTCGCGATTTTCATAGAGTAGAAAAAGCCACAAATAAATCAACGTTGAAGACAGTAATTGCTATCTAAGTAAAAGATCAAAGAAAGTTTGATAAATTTTCCACGAATATAGAATAACGTCCGCTATGAAGGTTGAGACATACATTATTGATAGTATGCCGTCCAGTTCCGCAGGAGGAGCTGTAATACTAGTGATAATGGATGTCGAGACATTTAAAATTAACATTTCTGATTTCTTCATTTTTTATTCTTGTCACTTTTCTTGATCACGTGATGCTTATTTACAATCATCATTCATTATTTTTTTACCATGTTCATGTCACGAGAGTATGTGCTCAATTATGTGACCACCAATCTGTACGGTTTACTTTTTTGAGTATGGATGATGAATAGTAGCGGTCAAAATTAAGCATTCATCGATCGCTTGGAGTCGTCAAATGGTCTCCCTCAAGACACGACAATATTACTGTGTAAGTTTGCAATCGAGTTATTTTGATAATAATGCTTTCGATATTTTATTGGGACAAATTTCTTGAATCTCAAGAACTAAGCACCAAAAGATAATAAATTTACTCCAAGCTTAGTGGAGAAAACTAATACTCTGCACACTCTATCCTTAGAGTCTCGTCCCGTACATGGATGAAGAAGAACAACGAATTTACTCTGTTGGTTATTTAAGGAGTGACTTAGCAATAATACGATTATCGCCTCAGAGCTTAAGCCTTGGGACAGGTGAAAAATTCCCTCCACACATATTGAAAACCTTGTTATCGAAATAACTTCACAAGCGTACGACAAAAGTCAAGAGAAAGAAACGCTTGAGAACTTACACAGTGACTATGTCGTGTTCTGATGGACATATTTAGACGAATCCTGCACTCGAGCAAGGCGCCCTATTTTTTACCGATGCCATTCGTCATCAGTGATATTTACATGTATGTCTAATAGCTAAAATGGTTGCCATTTTGCTTCAAAATATAATTAATTTATGCTTGAAAAATATACGGGTCTAGAACTTCTTCAAGTTTGCTTCTTTCCCGAGACATCCATCCTCGTGCTAGACAATTTAATGACCGTGTAAGGTTAGAAATTGTGTGCATACTCAAGAATTTGTTGCATAAATACATTCTAAATTGTGGATATAATGTAAATGTAATTAGAGATTATTTGATAATTTGACAATTATGTGACACTGAAATTATCGTGAATTGACGTCATAGATAAAATGTTACAAACTATTTACTCTTTTTTAATTATTAAAGTAGAGATTAAATAATAAAACGATTATCGCCAAATATTAAGGTTAAGATTAAGGTCAATATGTGGTTTCTGGTCCATATGAAACCATGGCTACCAACTGAAAAATCCTTACTTGAATGCACCATATCATAGTAGCACATGTGGAGCAGGAACGGTTAACCCTTCCAGAGCACCTGTGTTCATAATTAGATTTTAGTAGGGCTTGTGTTGCTCGATTTTTAGTTTTCTACTTAATGTCATTAAGATCATGCCTTGTCCTTCAGTCCTTTTTGCATTTGCCATTGCATTGTCTGTCCTTCGATTTATGACTCCTGATTGCCCCGGGTTTTTTTTGCTTTTTTTTTTTTTTTTTTTTTTTTCAGCTTTGACGATTAACGGTAGCATTATGGGCGCATTTATCGACCACAGGAAATCATCAAATGGTATCCCTCAAACCACGACAATGTAAGTTCTCAAACTCCCCCCTTGGTGTTTTGTTTTATCTTAACGCTTGTCGAGTTATTTTGATAATAAGGTTTCCGATATTTGATTGTCACAAATTTCTCAAATCTCAAAACCTTAATTCATAAAACACAATTTATGTTATAAAATACACTAAATTTTCTTGATAAGAATATTTGACCGTTGGTTTTCATTTCACAATGCCCAGAACTAAGAAGTGTCTTAAAGAACTTAATATTTTACAATAAGTGTGAATGATAACGTCTTTTATTAAATTTAACAATGCACCGGAAAGGAATACGCCTCTCGATTGTATAATTTAGCACCTCTCCGTGTTATAGTAAGCTCTCATTCCAAAATAGAAAAATCTAGTTTTTTGCTGACTATTACATTTAAATTATTTGGCTCTTAGATAATTGACTTTGATCGTAAATGAGGAAGGTTATTCCAGAAACGCATCGAGCGCACTTAATTAGATATCTACGTTTATATTATTATTACTGGAGGTGGTGGCAGATGTCATTATTTCAGCTGGTGGACTATTAGTCCCCACACAGCATTCATAATTTTTGCTGATGGACTATTAGTCCTAGAGGGCTTCACACACACAGTAATAATTATTTCTCCACTGACATGCCCTACGCTTTTGTTCCAGAGATTTGGTTAATAAGGCCTATTATACCTATATATACAACCGCGGGCGACAAATATATCAGGACTATCACTATTTTAGCAGTTATATCTGATTTTTAGCGCTATTTTAAACTTATTTCCTGATGATTAGCAAGTCATTTGTGAAAATCAGGCTGTTTCTATAAATTGACATAGTACAACATGTATCGATGATTTAATTAATTTCTGAAACTAGAAAAAAATGTATCCTTACTACCTTAGTAGATATTGTAAAATAAACTAAAAATATTTATCATAATACTTGACGTTCCTCTTCGTTTTACAATGCTCAGAACTAAACAGTGCATTTAAGAATTTAATATTTTACGATGAGTGTCAATGATAACATAATTTTATTAAATCTAGCAATGCACCACAAAGGAAGAAGACTCTCGATTGGACTTTCTGCACTGGCATGGCCTTAGTTTTTATTATTTGACTTTCTAATATTTTGGACTTTAGCGTACTTGACGAAAGTTATTCAGGAAACGCATCAAGCGTACTAAATTAAATATCTACCTTAGTATTATTTTTTTCTGGTGGTGGTGACACATGACAGACGTCAATACCTCTGCTAGTGGAATATTAGTCCCCGAGGGTATCATCAACATAGTAGAGATTGTTTCTGCACAGTTATGGTTTAGTAGATATATATATACGTTTGTATTCCAGAGATTTGGTTATTAGGAACTATTAATCCTATATATGCAACCGCGGGCGACAAATCACTATTTCAGCTGTAGTGTCTTATTTTGATCTCTAGGTTGAACACATTTTCTGATGATAAGCAGGTCATTTGTGACAACCAGGCTGGTTTTAGAAATAGGCATAGTACTACAAATACCGATAATTTGTTTGTTATTTACATGTTATTTAGTGTAATGATAAGTACAAATAAAAACAATATATTAGTGTTTTATAGGTTATGCTTAGGATTTGGGTTCTGCTATGAGAAATGGATTTCATGAGAAATATATTAGAAACGAAGGAAAAAATATATGTAAATTTATATTGCATATGTATTCTGGTATTAAATCTCGAATTGTATACATTCATACATACATACACACATACGATGTCAAGACAGATGTTGTCGTTATCATTTACTTACATCTCGGGTTAGATAGATTTCATAATTTGAAGGGCAATGTCACAAATATTTGCAAACAATCATACCAGTAATATGGACATAACGTACAGATTTTTTAATGTTAATAACTTAAGATAATTACGCCTAGTAGCTAAAATGGTTCACACCATGTTTCAAAATATAATGAATAAATGTTAGAGAAAAAAGAATGGACAATCAACAATTGACCATCCAGAGAAACAGACAACAATGGGCACAATACACAGAGTGAAGACCAAAAAAAAAAGACAAAAACACAGAAAAGTAAAACGATGAGCAACACTGGTCTAAAATCTGGAGTTGACCCAGGTGCTTGCCTAGGATGAGCAACACTGGCCTAACAATAAAACCTGGAGTTGACCCAGGTGCTTGCCTAGGATGAGCAACACTGGCCTAACAATAAAACCTGGAGTTGACCCAGGTGCTTGCCTAGGATGAGCAACACTGGCCTAACTATAAAACCTGGAGTTGACCCAGGTGCTTGCCTAGGATGAGCAACACTGGCCTAACAATAAAACCTGGAGTTGACCCAGGTGCTTGCCTAGGATGAGCAACACTGGCCTAACAATAAAACCTGGAGTTGACCCAGGTGCTTGCCTAGAATGAGCAACACTGGCCTAACTATAAAACCTGGAGTTGACCCAGGTGCTTGCCTAGGATGAGCAACACTGGCCTAACTATAAAACCTGGAGTTGACCCAGGTGCTTGCCTAGGATGAGCAACACTGGCCTAACTATAAAACCTGGAGTTGACCCAGGTGCTTGCCTAGAATGAGCAACACTGGCCTAACTATAAAACCTGGAGTTGACCCAGGTGCTTGCCTAGGATGAGCAACACTGGCCTAACTATAAAACCTGGAGTTGACCCAGGTGCTTGCCTAGGATGAGCAACACTGGCCTAACTATAAAACCTGGAGTTGACCCAGGTGCTTGTCTAGGATGAGCAACACTGGCCTAACTATAAAACCTGGAGTTGACCCAGGTGCTTGCCTAGGATGAGCAACACTGGCCTAACTATAAAACCTGGAGTTGACCCAGACGCTTGCCTAGAATGAGCAACACTGGCCTAACTATAAAAACTGGAGTTGACCCAGGTGCTTGCCTAGGATGAGCAACACTGGCCTAACTATATAACCTGGAGTTGACCCAGGTGCTTGCCTAGGATGAGCAACACTGGCCTAACTATAAAACCTGGAGTTGACCCAGGTGCTTGCCTAGGATGAGCAACACTGGTCTAACTATAAAACCTGGAGTTGACCCAGGTGCTTACCTAGGATGAGCAACACTGGCCTAACTATAAAACCTGGAGTTGACCCAGGTGCTTGCCTAGGATGAGCAACACTGGCCTAACTATAAAACCTGGAGTTGACCCAGGTGCTTGCCTAGGATGAGCAACACTGGCCTAACTATAAAACCTGGAGTTGACCCAGGTGCTTGCCTAGGATGAGCAACACTAGCCTAACTATAAAACCTGGAATTGACCCAGGTGCTTGCCTAGGATGAGCAACACTGGCCTAACAATAAAACCTGGAGTTGACCCAGGTCCTTGCCTAGGATGAGCAACACTGGCGTAACTATAAACCCTGGAGTTGACCCAGGTGCTTGCCTAGGATGAGCAACACTGGCCTAAATATAAAACCTGGAGTTGACCCAGGTGCTTGCCTAGGATGAGCAACACTGGCCTAACTATAAAACCTGGAGTTGACCCAGGTGCTTGCCTAGGATGAGCAACACTGGCCTAACTATAAAACCTGGAATTGACCCAGGTGCTTGCCTAGGATGAGCAACACTGGCCTAACAATAAAACATGGAGTTGACCCAGGTGCTTGCCTAGGATGAGCAACACTGGCCTAACTATGAAACCTGGAGTTGACCCAGGTGCTTGCCTAGGATGAGCAACACTGGCCTAACTATAAAACCTGGAGTTGACCCAGGTGCTTGCCTAGGATGAGCAACACTGGCCTAACTATAAAACCTGGAGTTGACCCAGGTGCTTGCCTAGGATGAGCAACACTGGCCTAACTATGTAACCTGGAGTTGACCCAGGTGCTTGCCTAGGATGAGCAACACTGGTCTAAAACCTGGAGTTGACCCAGGTTCTTGCCTAGGATGAGCAACACTGGCCTAACTATAAAACCTGGAGTTTACCCAGGTGCTTGCCTAGGATGAGCAACACTGGCCTAACTATAAAACCTGGAGTTGACCCAGGTGCTTGCCTAGGATGAGCAACATTGGCCTAACTATAAAACCTGGAGTTGACCCAGGTGCTTGCCTAGGATGAGCAACACTGGCCTAACTATAAAACCTGGAGTTGACCCAGGTGCTTGCCTAGGATGAGCAACACTGGCCTAACTATAAAACCTGGAGTTGACCCAGGTGCTTGCCTAGGATGAGCAACACTGGCCTAACTATAAAACCTGGAGTTGACCCAGATGCTTGCCTAGGATGAGCAACACTGGCCTAACTATAAAACCTGGAGTTGACCCAGGTGCTTGCCTAGGATGAGCAACACTGGCCTAACTATAAAACCTGGAGTTGACCCAGGCGCTTGCCTAGAATGAGCAACACTGGCATAACTATAAAACCTGGAGTTGACCCAGGTGCTTGCCTAGGATGAGCAACACTGGCTTAACTATATAACCTGGAGTTGACCCAGGTGCTTGCCTAGAATGAGCAACACTGGCCTAATTATAAAACCTGGAGTTGACCCAGGTGCTTGCCTAGGATGAGCAACACTGGCCTAACTATAAAACCTGGAGTTGACCCAGGTGCTTGCCTAGGATGAGCAACACTGGCCTAACTATAAAACCTGGAGTTGACCCAGGTGCTTGCCTAGGATGAGCAACACTGGCCTAACTATATAACCTGGAGTTGACCCAGGTGCTTGCCTAGGATGAGCAACACTGGCCTAACTATAAAACCTGGAGTTGACCCAGGTGCTTGCCTAGGATGAGCAACACTGGCCTAACTATAAAACCTGGAGTTGACCCAGACGCTTGCCTAGGATGAGCAACACTGGCCTAACAATAAAACCTGGAGTTGAACCAGGTGCTTGCCTAGAATGAGCAACACTGGCCTAACTATAAAACCTGGAGTTGACCCAGGTGCTTGCCTAGGATGAGCAACACTGGCCTAACTATAAAACCTGGAGTTGACCCAGGTGCTTGCCTAGGATGAGCAACACTGGCCTAACTATAAAACCCGGAGTTGACCCAGGTGCTTGCCTAGGATGAGCAACACTGGCCTAACTATAAAACCCGGAGTTGACCCAGGTGCTTGCCTAGGATGAGCAACACTGGCCTAACTATAAAACCTGGAGTTGACCCAGGTGCTTGCCTAGGATGAGCAACACTGGCCTAACTATATAACCTGGAGTTGACCCAGGTGCTTGCCTAGGATGAGCAACACTGGCCTAACTATAAAACCTGGAGTTGACCCAGGTGCTTGCCTAGGATGAGCAACACTGGCCTAACTATAAAACCTGGAGTTGACCCAGGTGCTTGCCTAGGATGAGCAACACTGGCCTAACTATAAAACCTGGAGTTGACCCAGGTGCTTGCCTAGGATGAGCAACACTGGCCTAACTATAAAACCTGGAATTGACCCAGGTGCTTGCCTAGGATGAGCAACACTGGCCTAACTATAAAACCTGGAGTTGACCCAGGTGCTTGCCTAGGATGAGCAACACTGGCCTAACTATAAAACCTGGAGTTGACCCAGGTGCTTGCCTAGGATGAGCAACACTGGCCTAACTATAAAACCTGGAGTTGACCCAGGTGCTTGCCTAGGATGAGCAACACTGGCCTAACTATAAAACCTGGAGTTGACCCAGGTGCTTGCCTAGGATGAGCAACACTGGCCTAACTATAAAACCTGGAGTTGACCCAGGTGCTTGCCTAGGATGAGCAACACTGGCTTAACTATAAAACCTGGAGTTGACCCAGGTGCTTGCCTAGGATGAGCAACACTGGCCTAACAATAAAACCTGGAGTTGACCCAGGTGCTTGCCTAGAATGAGCAACACTGGCCTAACTATAAAACCTGGAGTTGACCCAGGTGCTTGCCTAGGATGAGCAACACTGGCCTAACTATAAAACCTGGAGTTGACCCAGGTGCTTGCCTAGGATGAGCAACACTGGCCTAACTATAAAACCCGGAGTTGACCCAGGTGCTTGCCTAGGATGAGCAACACTGGCCTAACTATAAAACCCGGAGTTGACCCAGGTGCTTGCCTAGGATGAGCAACACTGGCCTAACTATATAATCTGGAGTTGACCCAGGTGCTTGCCTAGGATGAGCAACACTGGCCTAACTATAAAACCTGGAGTTGACCCAGGTACTTGCCTAGGATGAGCAACACTGGTCTAACTATAAAACCTGGAGTTGACCCAGGTGCTTACCTAGGATGAGCAACACTGGCCTAACTATAAAACCTGGAGTTGACCCAGGTGCTTGCCTAGGATGAGCAACACTGGCCTAACTATAAAACCTGGAGTTGACCCAGGTGCTTGCCTAGGATGAGCAACACTGGCCTAACTATAAAACCTTGAGTTGACCCAGGTGCTTGCCTAGGATGAGCAACACTAGCCTAACTATAAAACCTGGAATTGACCCAGGTGCTTGCCTAGGATGAGCAACACTGGCCTAACAATAAAACCTGGAGTTGACCCAGGGGCTTGCCTAGGATGAGCAACACTGGCCTAACTATAAAACCTGGAGTTGACCCAGGTGCTTGCCTAGGATGAGCAACACTGGCCTAAATATAAAACCTGGAGTTGACCCAGGTGCTTGCCTAGGATGAGCAACACTGGCCTAACTATAAAACCTGGAGTTGACCCAGGTTCTTGCCTAGGATGAGCAACACTGGCCTAACTATAAAACCTGGAATTGACCCAGGTGCTTGCCTAGGATGAGCAACACTGGCCTAACAATAAAACAGGGAGTTGACCCAGGTGCTTGCCTAGGATGAGCAACACTGGCCTAACTATAAAACCTGGAGTTGACCCAGGTGCTTGCCTAGGATGAGCAACACTGGTCTAACTATAAAACCTGGAGTTGACCCAGGTGCTTACCTAGGATGAGCAACACTGGCCTAACTATAAAACCTGGAGTTGACCCAGGTGCTTGCCTAGGATGAGCAACACTGGCCTAACTATAAAACCTGGAGTTGACCCAGGTGCTTGCCTAGGATGAACAACACTGGCGTAACTATAAAACCTGGAGTTGACCCAGGTGCTTGCCTAGGATGAGCAACACTGGCCTAACTATAAAACCTGGAATTGACCCAGGTGCTTGCCTAGGATGAGCAACACTGGCCTAACTATAAAACCTGGAGTTGACCCAGGTGCTTGCCTAGGATGAGCAACACTGGCCTAACTATAAAACCTGGAGTTGACCCAGGTGCTTGCCTAGGATGAGCAACACTGGCCTAACTATAAAACCTGGAGTTGACCCAGGTGCTTGCCTAGGATGAGCAACACTGGCCTAACTATAAAACCTTGAGTTGACCCAGGTGCTTGCCTAGGATGAGCAACACTAGCCTAACTATAAAACCTGGAATTGACCCAGGTGCTTGCCTAGGATGAGCAACACTGGCCTAACAATAAAACCTGGAGTTGACCCAGGGGCTTGCCTAGGATGAGCAACACTGGCCTAACTATAAAACCTGGAGTTGACCCAGGTGCTTGCCTAGGATGAGCAACACTGGCCTAAATATAAAACCTGGAGTTGACCCAGGTGCTTGCCTAGGATGAGCAACACTGGCCTAACTATAAAACCTGGAGTTGACCCAGGTTCTTGCCTAGGATGAGCAACACTGGCCTAACTATAAAACCTGGAATTGACCCAGGTGCTTGCCTAGGATGAGCAACACTGGCCTAACAATAAAACAGGGAGTTGACCCAGGTGCTTGCCTAGGATGAGCAACACTGGCCTAACTATAAAACCTGGAGTTGACCCAGGTGCTTGCCTAGGATGAGCAACACTGGTCTAACTATAAAACCTGGAGTTGACCCAGGTGCTTACCTAGGATGAGCAACACTGGCCTAACTATAAAACCTGGAGTTGACCCAGGTGCTTGCCTAGGATGAGCAACACTGGCCTAACTATAAAACCTGGAGTTGACCCAGGTGCTTGCCTAGGATGAACAACACTGGCGTAACTATAAAACCTGGAGTTGACCCAGGTGCTTGCCTAGGATGAGCAACACTGGCCTAACTATAAAACCTGGAATTGACCCAGGTGCTTGCCTAGGATGAGCAACACTGGCCTAACTATAAAACCTGGAGTTGACCCAGGTGCTTGCCTAGGATGAGCAACACTGGCCTAACTATAAAACCTGGAGTTGACCCAGGTGCTTGCCTAGGATGAGCAACACTGGCCTAACTATAAAACCTGGAGTTGACCCAGGTGCTTGCCTAGGATGAGCAACACTGGCCTAACTATAAAACCTGGAGTTGACCCAGGTGCTTGCTTAGGATGAGCAACACTGGCCTAACTATAAAACCTGGAGTTGACCCAGGTGCTTGCCTAGGATGAGCAACACTGGCCTAACTATAAAACCTGGAGTTGACCCAGGTGCTTGCCTAGGATGAGCAACACTGGCCTAACAATAAAACCTGGAGTTGACCCAGGTGCTTGCCTAGAATGAGCAACACTGGCCTAACTATAAAACCTGGAGTTGACCCAGGTGCTTGCCTAGGATGAGCAACACTGGCCTAACTATAAAACCTGGAGTTGACCCAGGTGCTTGCCTAGGATGAGCAACACTGGCCTAACTATAAAACCCGGAGTTGACCCAGGTGCTTGCCTAGGATGAGCAACACTGGCCTAACTATAAAACCCGGAGTTGACCCATGTGCTTGCCTAGGATGAGCAACATTGGCCTAACTATAAAAACTGGAGTTGACCCAGGTGCTTGCCTAGGATGAGCAACACTGGCCTAACTATATAACCTGGAGTTGACCCAGGTGCTTGCCTAGGATGAGCAACACTGGCCTAACTATAAAACCTGGAGTTGACCCAGGTACTTGCCTAGGATAAGCAACACTGGCCTAACTATAAAACCTGGAGTTGACCCAGGTGCTTGCCTAGGATGAGCAACACTGGCCTAACTATAAAACCTGGAGTTGACCCAGGTGCTTGCCTAGGATGAGCAACACTGGCCTAACTATAAAACCTGGAGTTGACCCAGGTGCTTGCCTAGGATGAGCAACACTAGCCTAACTATAAAACCTGGAATTGACCCAGGTGCTTGCCTAGGATGAGCAACACTGGCCTAACAATAAAACCTGGAGTTGACCCAGGGGCTTGCCTAGGATGAGCAACACTGGCCTAACTATAAAACCTGGAGTTGACCCAGGTGCTTGCCTAGGATGAGCAACACTGGCCTAAATATAAAACCTGGAGTTGACCCAGGTGCTTGCCTAGGATGAGCAACACTGGCCTAACTATAAAACCTGGAGTTGACCCAGGTGCTTGCCTAGGATGAGCAACACTGGCCTAACTATAAAACCTGGAATTGACCCAGGTGCTTGCCTAGGATGAGCAACACTGGCCTAACAATAAAACATGGAGTTGACCCAGGTGCTTGCCTAGGATGAGCAACACTGGTCTAAAACCTGGAGTTGACCCAGGTTCTTGCCTAGGATGAGCAACACTGGCCTAACTATAAAACCTGGAGTTTACCCAGGTGCTTGCCTAGGATGAGCAACACTGGCCTAACTATAAAACCTGGAGTTGACCCAGGTGCTTGCCTAGGATGAGCAACATTGGCCTAACTATAAAACCTGGAGTTGACCCAGGTGCTTGCCTAGGATGAGCAACACTGGCCTAACTATAAAACCTGGAGTTGACCCAGGTGCTTGCCTAGGATGAGCAACACTGGCCTAACTATAAAACCTGGAGTTGACCCAGGTGCTTGCCTAGGATGAGCAACACTGGCCTAACTATAAAACCTGGAGTTGACCCAGGTGCTTGCCTAGGATGAGCAACACTGGCCTAACTATAAAACCTGGAGTTGACCCAGGTGCTTGCCTAGGATGAGCAACACTGGCCTAACTATAAAACCTGGAGTTGACCCAGGTGCTTGCCTAGGATAAGCAACACTGGCCTAACTATGAAACCTGGAGTTGACCCAGGTGCTTGCCTAGGATGAGCAACACTGGCCTAACTATGAAACCTGGAGTTGACCCAGGTGCTTGCCTAGAATGAGCAACACTGGCCTAACTATAAAACCTGGAGTTGACCCAGGTGCTTGCCTAGGATGAGCAACACTGGCCTAACTATAAAACCTGGAGTTGACCCAAGTGCTTGCTTAGGATGAGCAACACTGGCCTAACTATGAAATCTGGAGTTGACCCAGGTGCTTGCCTAGGATGAGCAACACTGGTCTAAAACCTGGAGTTGACCCAGGTGCTTGCCTAGGATGAGCAACACTGGCCTAACTATAAAACCTGGAGTTGACCCAGGTGCTTGCCTAGGATGAGCAACACTGGCCTAACAATAAAACCTGGAGTTGACCCAGGTGCTTGCCTAGGATGAGCAACATTGGCCTAACTATAAAACCTGGAGTTGACCCAGGTGCTTGCCTAGGATGAGCAACACTGGCCTAACTATGAAACCTGGAGTTGACCCAGGTGCTTGCCTAGGATGACCAACACTGGCCTAACTATAAAACCTGGAGTTGACCCATGTGCTTGCCTAGGATGAGCAACACTGGCCTAACTATAAAACCTGGAGTTGACCCAGGTGCTTGCCTAGGATGAGCAACACTGGCCTAACTATGAAACCTGGAGTTGACCCAGGTGCTTGCCTAGGATGAGCAACACTGGCCTAACTATAAAACCTGGAGTTGACCCAGGTGCTTGCCTAGGATGAGCAACACTGGCCTAACTATGAAACCTGGAGTTGACCCAGGTGCTTGCCTAGGATGAGCAACACTGGCCTAACTATAAAACCTGGAGTTGACCCAGGTGCTTGCCTAGGATGAGCAACACTGGCCTAACTATGAAACCTGGAGTTGACCCAGGTGCTTGCCTAGGATGAGCAACACTGGTCTAAAACCTGGAGTTGACCCAGGTTCTTGCCTAGGATGAGCAACACTGGCCTAACTATAAAACCTGGAGTTGACCCAGGTGCTTGCCTAGGATGAGCAACACTGGCCTAACTATAAAACCTGGAGTTGACCCAGGTGCTTGCCTAGGATGAGCAACACTGGCCTAACTATAAAACCTGGAGTTGACCCAGGTGCTTGCCTAGGATGAGCAACACTGGCCTAACTATAAAACCTGGAGTTGACCCAGGTGCTTGCCTAGGATGAGCAACACTGGCCTAACTATTAAACCTGGAGTTGACCCAGGTGCTTGCCTAGGCTAAGTAATTCCCCATGAGTTGACCCAGGTGCTTGCCTAGGATAAGTAATTCCTCTGGAATTGACCCAGGTACTTGCCTAGGGTAAGTAATTCCCCTTTCTTATCAGATATCCGCAGTGTTACTCATATTGCCTATGATAGAGAGAAGAATATAATCTCTGCTTAAAAATGCTGGAAGTCTAGAAATGCATCGTAGTTGCCACTAGTTGAACTGTTCAAGCTTGTCAATTTCTTGCTAAAAACATAGTTACATCCTCGTGTTGGGAAGTTTCGTGACCACATCAGGTCAGATCAAGCATGTATACTCCAGAATTAGTTTTATAAATACAAGATATATTTTGAAAGTGATTAAATGTAAATAAAGATTACCGATCATTTTAAAATTATCAGGTGGCACATGACGACCAATTATCGTGAATTGACGTCATAGCTTAATTGTTACAAAACAGAAATCAACAAATGTGCTCGTTTTAATTGTCTAAGTAGGGACTTAACAATCAGACGATTATCGCCTCAGAGCTTAGGCCTTGAAACTAGTGGGAAACCATTGAAAACTTACACAGTAACTTTGCTATGTGCTGGACGACATATTTTGACGACTCCTGCGCTCGAGTAATATTGACCGATTCCATTCATCATTACGGATATTTACATGTATGTCTAATAGCTATAATGGTTCCCATTTTGCTTCAAGATTAAATGAATATATATCTGAAAATTGTGGGGGTCTAGAAACAATTCTACCTGTCTCTAGTTGAACTTTTTTCAAGTTTGTTTCTTTCTTCTTTCTTTCTCGATACATCCATCCCCGTGCTAGACACTTTCATAACCGTATAAGATTAGACCTTGTTCATACTCAATTTGTTGTATGCCTGGTTGTTAGCGAATATTATACCTATATATATATATATATATATATATATATACAAACGAGGGTGCCAATGACATCAGAACCATCACTATTTTAGCTATTATGCCTATTTTGATCTCTAGGTTGAAATAATTTTCTGATGATTAGCAGATCATTTGTGACAATCAGGCTGGTTTTAGAAATGGACATAGTACTACATGTACCGATACTTTGTTTGTTTGTCACATGCTATTTAGCATAATGATAGGTAAAACAAAACACTTAATTGGAGCAAACAATGATACCAGTAATCTGAACATAACGAATACATTTTGAAAAAAGGTTAATAATTTCAGATATTTACGCCTAGTAGCTAAAATGGTTCACACCATGTTTCAACATATAATGAATAAATGTTAGAGAAAACAGAAGAGACAATCACGAATTGACAATCCAGAGAAACAGGCACCAATGGGCACAATACACAGAACCAAGACAAAAAAATAAACAAAAGCACCAAAAAAAAAGAGGAGCAACACGAGCCCAGCCATAAAACCTGGAGTAGACCTAGGTGTTCGCCTAGGGTATGAAGTTCATGTTTCTCATCAGATATTCACTATGTTACTCATATTGTCACTTCCCATTAAAAACTTGTCGGTGATAGAGGAGAAGAATATAATATCTATTTAACAATGCTGGAAGTCTAAGAAACAATTATACCTGCCTCTAGTTGAACTTTTTCAAGATTGTCAATTTCTTGCTGAAAACATCCATCCTCGTGCTGGGAAGTTTCGTGACCACATAAGGTCAGATCAAGCATGCATACTTTATAATTTGTTTTATAACTACAAGATATATTTTGATTAGTTATTAAATGTAAATAGAGATTGCTGAACATTTTAAAATTATCAGCTGGCACGTGACGACCAATTATCGTGAATTGACGTCATAGATTAATTGCTTCAAAATAAGGATCATCAAATTTACTCTTTTTAATTATTTAAGTACTGACTTAACAATAAGACGATTATCGCCTCAGAGCTTAGGCCTTGAAAGTAGTAACATTTCTCTGAACAAATATCGAGTAACTTGTTATCGAAATAACTCCACAAGCGCTAACGCTACAACATAATCTTAGGGTAGGAAAAGTTTGAGAACTTACACAGTGGTCTTTACCATTGATCAATAACTAAAGCGACTTTGAAATGGTAAAAGATCATGGCTGACCATTAAAAAACCGTAGAAACGATATATATTTGAAATCAGGAATCCAAGAATTATCACAACGGTACTTGTTGACCGGAAATAACATCTTGTATGACAACGTACCGAGAAATATATATTTTGGAATTAGCATATGTAGTATATTATTCTAACTGGAAGTGACATGAAACTGAATGTAAAAAGTTCATAACTCTTACCTTACCGCATCATTTCACTAGATTGGAAATTTAGGATTATAGATATAGCTTAGCCCCGCCACTGTTATTAAGGTGCTTATAAGAAGCATAAGCGATTATGTATGTATATGCTAGTAGATATCGATGGTACTAAGATTTTCCGGTTTGATTTTGGAACTGTTCTAATAGTGTGGTATTTTATTTTTTTGTTAATCTGCATTTAATGTTGCATATTACACTGTAAGAAGAGTTTGTAAATGTAGATGTAAATGTATGCTCCAAATCTATTGTTAGTTCACCAACACTGACAAAAAATCATTTACAATCAAGTTTACTTAGATATTAAAAGCAACGTTACACATTTATAGTCTTGGGTCACGAATCAACTTATTTTGTCAAGCACAAAAAAAATCGCAAAAAGTGCTACACAGAAAGTGCAGTCACCAGTAAGTTGGGGTTCCTTATCGATAACATGGTTGTTTGTCAAGTTCATAGGTTGCATTTTGCAATAAATTATCTCGTTCTGAAGGCAGCTAACTGTACTGTAGCTCTCCTCGCCAATCTTTTCCTTCACTCCTATGAGGAAGAGTTTATTCCAAAACAAAAGAATTACAGAAACTAAAACCTTTAATCTCATTTTCAGGTATATTGAGGATGAGTTGTCCATTAACAATCCAAACTTTGCTAATTAGATTCCTTGAAGTAGGATAAATAACAGAAGCAGCTTCCTTCGCCTCATTTCTGGACACTGACCTGAAATTTATATCTTACTCTAAACAAAGAGACAACTTCAATTTTCCACACCTTTATTGTAACATATCAAATGCTCCCGCGGATGGAGTTCATATTTCGCAAATCATACGTTACGCTCAAGCATTCAGTTTGTATTAAGATTCATTGCAACGTCACATTTTTCTATGTAAAAACACAATTAAGTAAATGGTTTTTCTTAAGAATCGTCCTATCATATCCTTCCATTATTTTTTTTTAAGACATGACCAACTTGTAGAACAGTAATTTATCAACGAAAGATGGTATTGACAATTAGATTTTGGTTTAAATGTGTCTATTGTTACCGTATTATGTCTTTCCTTGGCCTTGTGTACTATCTAATATCTAATTGATTGTTGAGACTATCGACTCTGTACTAGAACTAAAATTATACATATGATAACACTTATGTATCAGCTATGTGTTAGGATGGGATATTATTTACAAGTGAAAAACAACTGCTCGACCGCATCATTTTACTACAAGGGAACGTGTGGGCCTACAAAACTAGTTTATTGGATTCTGGAACTGTTCTGACAATCAGTGTGGTTTTTTTGTTTTTTTATTATTAATAATAAGAACTTACATTATTCATTCTATCCATCTATAAACAAAATATTATAAATCGTGTAATCACAAATGGGACTGAGCTTGAAATACGTTTGAAACACTTAACCGTTTCCTAAAGTAATTATATGAGTGTCTATTGTTTTACTATGGATATGAAAGCTACATCTGTTCATTATTTTTATTCTTGCTTCACTACTTCTTTACAGTTTATTGGCTAATGGGTATGTGGCTTTTTTGTAGAAAGGTCATGCTTGTTTCATATTGTATTTGACGTCATGTGTATCACTAAATTTAGCTGTTACACCTATTTTGAGGTCTAGATTGAACCAATTTTCAGATGATTATCAGGTTATATGTGACAATCAGGCTGGTTTCAGAAATGGAAATATAGTACTACCGATAATTTATTTTAGTGTACTGAAAAGTAAAAACAATTGTTGCGCCTTTTTTTTGTTATTGAGTAGGCATTAGATTCTCTGTCAGGAAATGAATTACATTAGAAATGACTTGCAATTAAATTAATGGTAAAATGCATACTGTTACATTCAATATACATTTTGTATATAGTTCTATTAAATCTCCAATTGCATATAACGGTCAATCTTCCGAATCATTTCCTTGTATCATTGGATTACGACTAGGGTGAAATATGTTACCTTTCTTCTTCTCTATATATTTGAACGATATTGATGCTTTGTTATTATGCAGGTAATTGAGTTGTATATCGGAAGAAGGGAGTTGGAGAAAGGAGTTGAATATATATATTTAGCCCTTTTTGCCATATTGTATGAAGATGATACAGCAAAACAAATATAGTTAATGTTGTAAGCTTTGGAAACCTGTTATAAACCCCAATAACACGATCATTCTGATTTGATTTTATACAGGGCGTTTACCACAGCATATACATCATTAATTTAATATCATTGAAATAGAAATGTCAACGTATTTTCATACTTTTTCAAACACGGACAGGTTTGCAAGTGCTAAAATGATATTAGTGACCAAAACGTATCCAGCTATGCAGTGGACAGATCATAATATATATGTGATATGCCATTATGACTTTTTAGAAGAAAATGAGCTTATATACTTGTTGTGTGTTAAATCGTGGTGGAGGGAGTGAGCAATAAAGATACAGTACATTTGACATTTAACTATTACTGAAATTGACAAATTCGACTCATAATAACACTAATGAATGGGTGGGGTCATCAGTTATCTTTGATAGAACTAATATTATACATATGACAACTTTTGTGTCACGAAGATTAAATATATTATGCATAATGTACAATATTAGAGCTTCTTTCCAACTATTCTGTTTGCCTGGTTATGTGTGAGGATTGGCATTTTACTCACATGCAAAGACCATTGATATGACCGTATCATTTCACTTAGAGGGAAGATTTGGGCTCATAGCACATTAGCTCAACCCTCGCCACTTTTCATTGAAGTGCCTGAAGAATCCAAGAAAATGAGCAATCATGTTTATGTGTGTAAGGAGTATCGATTTTGTCTTTTTCTATGATTTTTCTTCTTGATTTTGGAACTGTTTTGGAAAGTTCAAAGGTCAGATCCCGTGCATACTTTAGAATTACTTGTATAAATACAAGATATATTTTGGACGGATATTATTGCAAATTTGCTAAATGTGGCAAATAATTGTACGGATAAGGTGGACATAATAAATGTATTTTGTAGAATGCTAATACTGTATACGATATTTACATGTATGTCTAATAGCCAAAATGATTTCCACTTTCTTTCAAAGTATAATGAATCAATACTTCAAACTTTTAGAGTCTAGAAACAATTTAACCTTCCTCTAGTTGACCTTTTGCAAGTGTGTCTATTGTTTTCTCGAGACATACATCCTCGTCCTACACAGTTTTATGGCCGCATAAGGTTAGATATCGCGTGTATACCTTAGAATGTGTTGTATAAATACAATCTAAATTTTGGATAGAGTGTAAATGTAAATAGAGATTATTTGATAATTTGACATTATATGACAAGCAATTATCGCGAATTGACGTTACAGCTAATTTGTTACCAATTAGTACTCAAATCATGTGTTCTATATAATAATAATACAACTATTAACGCCTCGGTTTTCTGGTCAGCATTAACATAGGTCTACCACCTAAAACGTCCATAATTGGATTAATACAATTTAATTTAAATTAAATTCATTTATTATTATTATTATTATTTCAAAACAAAACATGGCGGCCGGAGCTAGTGCACTAAATTTTGCTCTCATCCTATCTGGAATTTTATTAAGATTAACACCAGAGAGAGCCCCAAGAACTGTTTTGAGAGATGAAAGACCTGAAAACCTAGGCTTCTATGCATGTATGGTGACCACAAATGTAGGCAGTTTCAACTTTGTCATTGAAAATTTTTTCTCGTCACTGAAGGTGAACTCGATTCAAAATTGCCGACCAAAAACAACAATACAAACATCAACCATTGATATGAAGAATACCACGAAATATTGCTTCATTTTATATATAATGATGAGCGGGGACGTCCATTATAACCCTGGACCCATACGGTACCCCTGTACAAAATGTAAACAACCTGTAAAGAGTAACCAGAAAGTATTACAGTGTGACTTTTGCGATCACTGGACGCACTTGCGATGTACAACCATAACGGTAAAGGAATACCATACTTTGGCCAAATGTGACGATCATTACTTCTGTCATCTTTGTAATGATCGCTTGCCATCCTTTTCTGATTCGTTTTTTCTGAATACATCAGTCGGAAATAACAATACTGTTTTTGATGAGACCCTGGAAAATACATCGAACACACCCAATTCAACTTCCGGTGTAAACAAAAACGAAGAAATAAACTCTGTTTTTGAAAGACTACGGGAATCTAGAAGGTTACATCCTAGAAATTTCTTAGCAGCCCACATAAACATCAATAGCTATCGTTATAAGTTCGATGAAATCAAAGAACTTCTGTCTGATAAAATTGTAGACATTTTCTTTGTCGCGGAATCGAAGCTGGACGCTACTTTTAATGACAATCTATTCATAGCGGAGGGCTACAAATTATTGAGACGCGATAGAGACTCAAAGGGTGGCGGAATACTTGCTTACATAAATACCGATTTCCCAGTAAGTAGGAAAACAAACTTAGAGTCTGAAACACTGGAAAACATCAGCGTGGAAGTTCATATAAACAAGAACAAGTGGCTTGTTATGGGCATTTATAAGCCCCCATCAATGTCTGATAATGATTTTTCCACTCTTTTTATTAAGAACATAGATCAATGTATTATAAATTATGATAATATTATAGTAATGGGTGACTTAAATTTTGATATGTTAAACGATAAAAAATGTCAAGCTTTAAAAGATTTATGTGATGTCCTTGATTTTTCACAATTAGTCTTAAAACCAACATGTTTTATGAAAAATTGTATCCCATCATTGGTGGATGTGGTTTTAACAAATCAGAAAAATAAATGTTTTAATATACAAAATGTTCCTACTGGTATTAGTGACTGTCATAACATAATCTCAGTCACAATAAAAGGGAACGTCCCAGTCCAGAAAAGAAAAATAATAACTTACAGAAGTTATAAAAATTTTGATACTGATAGCTTTAATTGTGATCTTGAGAAAATTTCATTCCCAGATATTGAGAATTTATCAACATCTAGTGAAGTACACAATGTATATAATGAATATCAAAATGCCTTTAAAAGTGTACTTGATAAACACGCTCCAGTGAAAAATAGACAACCCCGTAAAAATCCACTTCCGTGTATGAACAGTGAATTAAGAGGAGCTATATACAGAAAACATATGTTTTATTCCCAATATACAAAAAATCGCAACACAAAAACATGGGAAAAATTTAGAAAGCAGCGAAATTTGGTAACAAAATTAAAAAAGAATTCTATGAAAACTTATTTTCTTGAACGCTGTACGGGTGGGGCTAAACATGTCAACTTCTGGAAAACAGTTAAACCATTTTTCTCTAAAAAATGTAACTCCGGGGATCAGAATATAATTCTGTGTGAAGACAATAAAATTATAAATGATACATGTGAAGTTTCTGAAAAGTTTAATACTTTCTTCTCTACAGTTGCAGATAAAATTGGGGAAGACACTGTATATGACCCCACTACTCACCCTAGTATATTGGAAATTAAAAATCATGTGGATGTGGAGAAAAATTTTGAATTCCAGCATATAACATCTGATAAAATTGAAAAAATTATAGATAAAATAAATATAAAAAAAGCCTCTGGGTTTGATAACATTCCAGCCAAAGTTATCAAACAGTGTAAACCAATAATATCCAACCAGCTAACATCATTGATAAACTTGTCTATTGACACTGGTGTATTTCCTGATTCTCTTAAAAAAGCTCAGGTAACACCATTACACAAGAAAAATGACCCATTAAGTAAAACAAATTATAGACCTGTGAGTGTCCTTCCTGTTTTTTCTAAAATTTTTGAAAAGGTATTTGAAACACAATTGTCTGATTTTTTTGACACAATATTTAACCCTTTTTTGTGTGCTTTCCGACGTGGACATGGATGCCAGACCACGTTGCTCAGACTTCTAGAAGATTGGCGTGAAGCCCTAGACAAAAATTATTATATAGCATCAGTTCTGATGGACCTTTCAAAGGCTTTTGATTGTCTACCACATGCCATACTGCTAGACAAATTGTCAGCTTATGGAGTTTCAGATAATTCGGTCTCATTACTAAAATCATACTTATCAAACAGAAAACAACAAATAAAGGTCAATAGTGTTCTGAGCAACTGGGCTGACATCCATAAAGGGGTTCCGCAAGGATCTATACTTGGTCCCCTCTTATTCAATGTCTTCATAAATGATATATTTTTGTTCATTAAAGACAGTTCTCTGTATAATTATGCAGACGATAATACCCTTTCATTTGGCAGTCCCGATTTTGATCTACTTATTTCTACTCTAGAGTCTGACTCAAATCATCTCATTGAATGGTTCAAAATTAACAAAATGCAGGCTAATCCTGATAAATTTCAAGTTTTGGCGGTGGGGAAGAAAACCTATGAAAAACGTCCAACTATAAATATACAAAATTTTGAACTAACGTGTGAAGACAGTGTTAAATTACTAGGCATTGAGATCGATTATCAATTAAATTTTGACACACATATAAGTACAATCTGCAGGAAGGCATCCCAACAGCTGAACATTATCAAACGTTTAGGCCCCTATTTGAACAGATTAAACAAACTTACAATTTTCCATACTTTTATTCTTAGTAATTTTAACTTTTGCCCTTTGGTCTGGCATTTTTGTACAGAGAAAAATTCCAAAAAGATAGAAAAAGTGCAAGAAAGAGCTCTTCGCTTTGTGTATGAGGATTACAATAGCTCATATGATAATTTATTGAAAAAAGCAAAGGTGCCTTCCTTGCAGATTCGTAGAATGAGAACTATGGCCCTGGAAACATTTAAGATTATGAATAAACTGTCGCCATCATGTCTCCATAGCCTTGTGCATTTACGAAATTCAAAATATTATTTTAGATACAACAATATACTGGACATTCCACAGGTCAGAACATCAAGGTATGGCAAAAAAACATTTAAATTTGCTGCTGCTACATTGTGGAACAGCCTCCCAGACCATTTCAGGACTGAAAACAGTTTTTCTCAATTTAAGAGCTTAATGCAGTCCTGGAATGGTACTAAATGTTGCTGTTCTGCATGCAGATGATAACTATTCTGCTACTGTTTTTGCTCTTTTTATTTGCATATAGCTTTTAGATATATATTGCTTTGTTTTAGTGCTTGTCAATTTTTTATCCAAACATGCTTAATTTTCTGCTTTATTATGTCATGATGCATGTGGATGCCGGTGGGAACCCAGCGAGGCATTGCCACCTGGTCCCCGGCCGGCATCTATATGCAGTATGCACGGTACAGTAAAAACTCTTTCAGATTTGCTGCATCTACATTGTTGAACAGCCTCCCAGATCATTTCAGGACTGAAAATAGCTTCTCTCAATTCAAGAGTCTTTTGCAGTCCTGGAATGGGTTCAAATGTTGCTGTTCTGCATGTAGATGATTAAAATTTTGCTTCTGGTTTCCTTAATTTTTTAATTTTTAATTTTTTTAATTATTTTTTTTTTTTTTTTTAGTTTGGCTTGAAAATTTTATATTCTTTGATTTTTTAGTTAGACAGTGCTGCTTTTACTGATTATGTTGGTACCAGTTTTAAGTATTCAGTATTATTATTTCATTATTTTTTTTACCTGCTGCTTCTTTCTAAATGCTGCTTTATGTTGGAGCATCTGTGTGTGGATCTTGAACAAGAGTCCAAAGAGGCACTTGCCACGTGGGTTCTTGTTCAGATCTATACACAGTCCTCCTTTTTATGCCTGTATGTCTTAGCTTATTTTAGTTTGTAACTTTGCATGTGACTTGTGTTGTTTTATTGTTAATGTATATTCGGTAAAAAGCTTCTTAGAGCTTATGTTGTACTGTTTTATTATGTGCCGAATCAAAATAAAGTTTTCTTATTCTTATTCTTATTCTTATTCGAAATATTCCATGACATAAGCTGCTATTTCGCTTCAATATGTTAAGCGACCATAATGAGTATTTAAGCGGTCCACTTGACATGTGCGGCCATTTGTAGCACGAGGAACCACTGTGTGTACTTTAACGGGGAGAGGACACGTGGACAAAGTTGAAAGAAATTTTCAATCTGCATTGAATTCCTTTGATAAGTATAATGTTGTTCCTTTTAAATACTTTAATTTGGTATATTGAAGTAATTTCGAAATATTACGGTATTATTCAATTAAAGTCAACCATGATTGCATAGAATATAAATTCAAAACGTTACTGTATTCTTTGTCAAAACTTTAGCAGATAACATGGTTTTACATCAGTTATTAGCTAGTATTTAATGAATTTTAAGTAGTGCAGTTGACGAGGACATGTTGTATCGGGCTATTATTGAGGAAACCTCGTGCAGCTCAACATTTTGCAGGTGGGGTGTTTGATTGATATTACATACCGTGTTATTGTTATTTATCAGGCATATATTAACGATTATGTATTGATTATATACTGATAGGTTTGATATCTGCTCAGTTAATTATACGCTCACTCACAATTAATTAATAAGATTTTGACATGCCGGCCAGACGTCAGCAAGGTAGAGGACGCCGGCAGCCATATCAGTTGAGGCCCCGAGATCCAAATTAACCTGCACAACATGCTAGAGCAAATAGACGCCAAAACCCAGGCCCTGTACAGCCAGATCCAGTGCCTGATGTGCAGAACCCTGCTCCTGTCGTTGATCCAGCACCTGAACGTGATCATGTGCCAGTTCCAGCTGTTCAAAATCCTCACCCTGCACCTGTATTTCCAAGACAAAATCATGTACCTCAAGTCTCAACAAATCAAGCTACACAGCCTCAGGGTAATACGGTATCTTTAGATATTAACTATGACAATCCAGTAGCTCAAAATGATCCACTTCTCATTCCCAGTTTCACAAATGAAACTGATGTATTTATTTCTCAAACTTTAAAAGGAAAAGTTTGGAACTTTGAATATATGGACTTGGCACTATTTTTGCGACAAAATTTTGAAAGTAATGTAGGTCAAAAACCTTGTAGTCTCGAAGTACTTGACGGAAAACTTGTATTACAGCAGAGGGTAAAAAAGATAAAGGTTATAGATAACATCAATTTATGGACAGATGCATTTTTTTTATCTTACAATGGTGCTTATTGAAAATCACCCATCTAAGGCCACCGAACTCCTGAGATATATGTACATTATTAGAAATATAGCAAAAGAAAGCCCATCTTCAAGATGGTTGTTATATGACCAGCAATTCAGGTTAAGAGTATTGAGAAACCCAACAAAACGTTGGGCTAGTATTGATGGAGAACTTTGGCTTCGCTTCATTACTACGTTTGTAAACAGTACAATTAATTATACACAAAGAACATCAAAATTTCATTGCTATGATAATAGTTGCAAGGGTAGTTGCAACAGATTAAATTGTCAGTATAAACATGCATGTATCAAATGCTCGCTTCAACATCCGAGCATTCACTGTGTTAGTTATCTAGCGAGGGGCATTCCGAACACAACAACACGCACACAAATAAGGGGTACAACCTATCAGAATAACCAAAATTTGCAAAGACCTAGCCAAATGAACAGGCCTAGGCTCCCTTTAAGTTTTAGATAAATAATTTAATGAATGCGTTTGGTAAATTTGTTTTATTTTCAGAAGCGTAGAAAAAGAGTACATTTGGTCTCTCGGAAAATCACCAGTTAATACTAGAGAATTGCGCAATATGTTGATGAATTATACCGACTATGAAAGCGCAAACAATTTGATAGATGGTTTTACATACGGGTTTAAATAAATTACACAGGTCCTCGTACTCCAGTTGTTTGTAAAAATTTAAAATCCATATACCAATACCCTGATATTGCATTACAAAACATTCAAAGTGAGATTGACTTTGGTAGAATAATGGGTCCATTTTCACATCGCCCCATATCAAACCTCAGATGCAGTCCAATAGGAATCGTGCCTAAAAAATGGGAGGATTTAGGCTTATTACACATCATTCATACCCAATAGGTCAAGGAATAAACGCTTATATCGATCCTTATTTTTCGACGGTTCAGTATTATCCGTTTGATAACGCCATTTCAATCGTGCAACGTTTGGGGAAAATGCTCTTTGTGCAAAATCTGATATTAAATCAGAGCTTAGGCTTCTGCCTATATACCCAGGTTCTTTTGACTTGTTAGGTATACAGTTAAGCGAAATTTCTATATCGATAAAATGCTTCCAATGGGGTTATCATAAAGCTGTTCATATTTTGAAAAAAATTCCTCCTTCATGGATTGGTCTGTTAAAAGAGAGAGTAATAGTGAAAACATTGATCACTACTTAGACGATTTCTTTTTCGCAGGTTCGGCAGGAACAAATGACTGCCAGGTTTTGTTAGACAATTGTTTTAGTGTATGTGACCGCTTAAATGTCCCTCTGGCTAAAGAAAAAAAAACAGTATTCTACGACAATCATAGAATATCTAGGCCTGACCATTGACACCGGAAAGATTATTGCTAAAATACCAGAAAATAAGATATCTGAATTGAAAGACAAAATTATGTTTGTTATGGGGAATTCAAAAGTAACATTGAGGACACTTCAATCTTTGGCAGGTTCCTTAGCATTCTGTACAAAAGCACTTCCAGCAGGGAGAGCTTTTTCTAGACGTATCTATGCTGCTACAAGCAAAGCTAAAAAGCCACACCATTTTATCAGAGTGACAAATGCTATGAAATGTGATCTTTTGGTGTGGAAAGAGTTTCTAGAAGATTTTAATGGTATTTCGTACATACCAGAGATAAGCTTGTCATTCAATTATGATCTTGAATTGTACACGAATAGTGCAGGGGGTTCAAGTAAGGGATGTGCTGCAATTATTGCAAGGAAATGGGTTTTCATGCAGTGGCCTGCAGCATGAAAAAACACCTCTGTTCTCAGGGATATTACGTATTTAGAATTGATACCGATAGCATTAGCTATTTATCTTTGGGGTCACTTGTTAAAAAACAAAAAAGTTATTGTTCTGCGACAATGGAGCTGTAGTATTTATTCTTAATAACAAATCCGCAAAATCCGAAAGAGTCATGACACTGCTCAGATTTGTTGTCTATTGGACTTTAAAAGTCAAACATTCAGTTCATCCTTTAATAAAATTGCAGACTATATTTCTCGTGGGCAGGTCGATCAGTTCAGAAAGCTGGCACCATCAGCAGATCGATATCCTTGTCTAATCCCTGTGGAGTTCTTGAGCCTTTTGTGGTAGAAGCAAATGAAATATTTCAAGCGTCATTATCTACAAATACATGGAATTCCTATGAAACCGGCATGTCCGCCTTCAACAAATTTCGTAAAAACTACAATCTTCATGTAGATTGGCCTCCACCTGTTAATCAGATTTCAAGTTTTATTGCATTTTTGGCTTACAATTCTTACACGCCTTCAACAGCCAAGATATATGTGTCAGCATTAAGTTTTTCGTTAAAATGTAAAGGTTTCCAGGACACCACTCAACACTTTATTGTTAAGCAAATGTTAAAAGGAATGAGCAAATTACATGGTACGTCTGACATGCGACTGCCTATAACTATCCAAATGATAAAACAATTTCCTACTGCATTAGTGCATGTGTGCTCATCGCGGTACGAGGCTATCATGTTCATGTCTGCTTTTGCTCTTGCCTTTTCGGCTTTACTTAGAGTGGGAGAATTTGCTTGCACACGTTCAAATGAATCTGAGAAAATAATTCAGAACAATGATATAAATTTTGATAATGATAAAACTTTGTCATTGCGATTAAGATATTCGAAAACAGATCAATATGAGAAATCTTGTGTGCTAAAAATTGATGATAATATTTTACAATTTAGCACATATTCTGCACTAAAGGCATATTTAAATATCAGATCTAAATTTAATGGGCCACTTTTCTGTCACCTTAATCGCAATGTATTGACAAGAACGCAATTTCTCTCAGCATTGCAGTCATCCCTACAATTTCGGGGATTTAATACTCATAGAATTAATACACATTCTTTTAGAATTGGAGCAACCACATATTATGCCATGCTTGGTCTAAATGAGGATGAAATAAAGATTAAAAAAGGGCAGATGGAGCTCCAACTCATACTAATGTTATATTAGATCATAATTCAATCTTAGTCTATTTTAGGTTTACAAACAGTTTGGATTGTTGGAAGCTCCTTGATACGAAGAGCGGCTGAACACACAAGAAACCGAAATACGGGTAGAAACCTAGGATTGGAAAGATATGGTGTACAGATTGTATGGGTGGGAATGAGTAAAATGAGGTGGAGCCATTTGACGTCACTGATACAAGGTTTGTTGAATTTGTATGGCTTTCCTAGTGCTGTACTTATACACTGTGTGGGTAACGATATTGAGCATGCTGAAATTCATTGTGGCTTACTCACTTATCAAATAACAGTTACGTTTGTTTCATTGTTCATTGAAATATTACCAGGTTGTCCTATCATATGGTCTTCTATTTTGCCAAGCATAAAATGACGCCTGTCAAAAAACACAACAAAAATGGAAAAAACAAGGAGGCGAATCAACCGTCATGTCAGATCTTACTTTTTGAACAAAAACTCTTATGTCATAAAATATCCAGATTTTGATGACAAGCTGCCTGTACTATTTGATCCAGATGGTACTCACTTGTCTTTCATTGGCAACGATATTTTCATTAATGCCATACTGGGTGCCTTAGAAACATTCTTTAAGTATCCACATATACATGTTTACCCTTATAATTAGGCTGGTAATTTGTCTGATGTTTTTTCTCAAATTTGTTTGGCAGTGATCATACTTTCAGTTCTGAAAGTATTCTCATTGGCGGAATTTGATGAAAAACAGTTCTAACCACTACGGATCATCCAGTGGTATTTTCTCCTATTGAATCGCCCAATAGTATTATTTTCATCACTTACTGATGGACAATTGATGTTGATTGTGATTGAATTTTTGATTGTAACAGTTATATTAAAGCCATGACAAACTTACCAGCCAAAACAATGTGTTGTTGTATCACTGAAATTTTTGAACAGTTGTGAATTTTTTATTGAACATTAATCAATGAGCTATTGATTATATTGAGAATTGATTCATGCAGTTTTGCTAGCATTTGATATCGTGAACCTGATGAAATGATCAGAAAAATTAAAAAATTAAGCTGTGAAAAATTATTTCAAGAAATTAAATGTATAAAGTAGCAATCATAGTTATATCATGATAACATGACAAACTGGCCACACACAACAATACTTAAAGAACACGAATGTTTAATTAAATGTACAATTGGTTTGTTCTGCATTATTTCTTGAGAATATATTTAATAATTGTTATTGAAATACACTATATCATAACGATAACATGATTTCGCGATTTTTCTAGTGTTTATTTTATGTATTCAGACTTCATAAAACAGAAAAAAACGCAGATAGAATTCAGCAATAACATGTAAGTTAACCTCCGGTTTTTAGTGGGATTTGCGTTACTCGATCTTTAGTTTTATGTGTGTGTTTTGTAGATCGTTGTTTGTCCTGTTGTCCTTCTTTCTTTTGGCCATTGTGTTGTCTACTCTTCTTCGATATACGGATTATGATTACCCCTTTGGTATTTTCAAACTCTTCTTCTAGCAAGCAAGTTGCTTTCATAAAAGTGAACGGGAAATAAATAATAGAATAACGTCAGATAGGACGGTTGAGACAGACATTTTCACTAGTATGCCGGCTACTCCCATAGGATGAGCTGTGATACTATTTATAATGTATATTGGGACACGCAACACTGACGACGTTATTGGTTTTATCGCTAACTTTATAATTTTAGACAATTGCAATTAAAGAGTCAATTGAAGAAGAACAACTGAATGGTCTTTCAAAGTTCTTGGTATGCTGATTCAAAAATATTTGTTGCACATGACTTTCCCTACTACTGATTTCATAAAAATAAGATTTCAGAAATAAAAAAAGTAATGTTTTCATAATGTTTTATCTTAAACAAAACGTATGGTATCTGGGGACTTTTACCAACCAAAAGGATCCTTTTTTAGGCTACCAATTGTGTCATGTGATAGATTCCAAAAAGATGTGGTTTGTGAAGACTCTTTAAGCTCCGGTTTAATAAAATATCACTTCTGGTAGAAAAAGGTACACTTTGATAGTTATTGCTCTACTGATTCCAATGATAAATATCAATTACGCAAATGTCAATGGGTCTTTTCGTGTAGATCTTTTATTTCCTTTATCACCGTCAGGACGGAGGAAACCGGGGTACCCGGTGAAAATCACCGAACTCTCACAAGTCATTGACAAACTTTATCACATAATGTTGTATCGAGTACACCTCGCCATCAGCCCGATCCGAACTCACAACTTTAGTGGAAAAGAAAACCCTGATATACCTATGAATGCTTTGAATATTTTGAAACATTAAATGCTAGTAGTGTAAATAAAGACGATGTAAATCTAGACAGCTAAAATGATTAAATATTACCTTAAATGTACTACTATTTGTAGACGAATTTAAAAAGACAATTAAAAATTTGAAAAATAATAAAACCTCTGGAGATAATCTCATCATCAATTTGTATCTGAGAAATTCATGATATCTGTTAAATAGTATATCAGACAGTGGAATAATTCTCGAGACTTGGCTAATGGGAAATTATACCTATATATACAAACGAGGGTGACAAATACGTTAGAACGATCACTATTATAGCTGCTATGTCTATTTTCATCTGTAGCTTGAACCAATTTTCTGATGATTATCAGGTAGTTTGTGCAAATTAAGAATGTTTCAGAAAAGAATATCGTACTGCATGTGCCGATAATTTGTTTGTTATTAACATGCTACTTAGTTTACTGGTGGTAAGACAAAAACAAATGAATTATATTTCTATTGATTTTGCAAAGGCTTTTGATTCTGTGTAGAGAAATTGATTGCCTTAAAAAAATACATGGAAATGAAATCAATATTAAGAAATACATACTTATATTTAATATGCATAGTAGTATCAAATCTCGAATTGTATATAGGGTCAGTCGTCTGACTAATTTCCCTGTATCATATGTGTACGACAAGGGGAAACATGTTCCCTTTCTTTTTTCTATATGTAAACGATTTGATATTTTTTTTTACAAATGAATGATGTTAGAATGATTGGAGTCACCGATATGAGCTACTAATTGTACAAGTATGGTGGACATAACCAGTCCATTTTGTAATATGTTGATAACTTAAGATAATTACGTCTAGTCGTTGATATGGTGCACATCATGCTTCAAAATATAATCAATCTCAACTTGAAGCTTTAGGGGTCTAGCAACAATTCCAGCAGTATCCACATGAACTTTTTCAAGGTTGTCTTTAGATCTATGTCTCGAAGCATCCATCCTCGTGATGGAATGTTTTTTGTCCGTAAAAGGTCAGGTCAAGACATGCATACTCTAGAAGAGTTCATAAATACAAGGCATATCTTGAATATCGCTGAAATGTAAATAGAGATTATTTGATAATTATAAAATTATCAGCGGCTATTTGACAATGCAATTATCGCTAATTGACGTCATAGCTAACGTTTACCAAATTTTTAATGGCCTATCGTGTATAATTATTCAAGTAGCGACTACATAATAATACGTGGCGGTCAGGACGGAGGAAACCGGGGTACCCGGAGAAAATCACCGAACTCTCACAAGTCATTGACAAACTTTATCACATAATGTTGCATCGAGTACACCTCGCCATCAGCGCGATACGAACTCACAACTTTAGTGGAAAAGAAAACCCTGATATACCTATGAATGCTTTGAATATTTTGAAACATTAAATGCTAGTAGTGTAAATAAAGACGATGTAAATCTAGACAGCTAAAATGATTAAATATTACCTTAAATGTACTACTAGTTGTAGACGAATTTAAAAAGACAGTTAAACATTTGAAAAATAATAAAAACTCTGGAGATGATCTCATCATCAATTTGCATCTGCAAAATTCATGATATCTGTTCAATAGTATATCAGACAGTGGAATAATTCTCGAGACATTGCTAATGGGAAATTATACCTATATATACAAACGAGGGTGACAAATATGTCAGAACGATCACTATTATAGCTGTTATGTCTATTTTCATCTGTAGCTTGAACCAATTTTCTGATGATTATCAGGTAGTTTGTGCAAATTAAGAACGTTTCAGAAAAGAATATCGTACTGCATGTGCCGATAATTTGTTTGTTATTAACATGCTACTTAGTTTATTGGTGGTAAGACAAAAACAAATGAATTATATTTCTATTGATTTTGCAAAGGCTTTTGATTCTGTGTAGAGAAATGGATTGCCTTAAAAAAATACATGGAAATGAAATCAATATTAAGAAATACATACTTATATTTAATATGCATAGTAGTATCAAATCTCGAATTGTATATAGGGTCAGTCGTCTGACTAATTTCCCTGTATCATATGTGTACGACAAGGGGAAACATGTTCCCTTTCTTTTTTCTATATGTAAACGATTTGATATTTTTTTTTACAAATGAATGATGTTAGAATGATTGGAGTCACCGATATGAGCTACTAATTGTACAAGTATGGTGGACATAACCAGTCCATTTTGTAATATGTTGATAACTTAAGATAATTACGTCTAGTCGTTGATATGGTGCACATCATGCTTCAAAATATAATGAATCTCAACTTGAAGCTTTAGGGGTCAAGCAACAATTCCAGCAGTATCCATATGAACTTTTTCAAGGTTGTCTTTAGATCTATGACGCAAAGCATCCATCCTCGTGATGAAAGGTTTTATGTTCGTATAAGGTATTTCAAGACATGCATACTCTAGAAGGGTTCATAAATACAAAGCATATTTTAAATAGCGCTTAAATGTAAATAGAGATTATTTGATAATTATAAAATAATCAGCGGCTATTTGACAATGCAATTATCGTGAATTGACGTCATAGCTAACGTCTTACCAAGTTTTAAGTGGCCTATCGTGTATAATTATTTAAGTAGTGATGTTTCTATGGTGGAGGAAACCGGAATACCCGGAGAAGATCACCGATTTCTCACAAGTCATTGACAAACTTTATCACATAATGTTGTATCGAGTACACCTCGCCATCAGGGCGATTCGAACTCATTTTAATGGAAAAGAAAGCCCTGATATACCTATGAATGCTTTGATTATTTTGAAACATTAAATGCTAGTAGTGTAAATAAAGACGATGTAGATCTAGACAGCTAAAATGATTAAATATTACCTTAAGTGTGCTACTATCTTTAGACGAATTGAAAAAGACAGTTAAACATTTGAAAAATAATAAAAACTCTGGAGATGATATCATCATAAATTTGTATCTGAAAAATTCATGATATTTGATCAATAGTATATCAGACAGTGAAATAATTCTCGAGACATTGCTAATAGGAAATTATACCTATATATATATATACAAACGAGGGTGACAAATCTGTCAGAACGATCACTATTTTATGTCTATTTTCATCTGTAGTTTGAACCAATTTTCTGAAGATTATCTGATGATTTGTGCAAATCAAGAATGTTTCAAGAAAGAATATAGTACTGCATGTGCCGATAGCTTGCTTGTTATTAACAAACTATTTAGTTTATTGATGGTAAAACGAAAACAAATGTATTGGATGTTTATTGATTTTGCTAAGGCTTTTGATTCTGTGAAGACATTACATGGAAACGAAATAAATATTAAAATGTATACATAAAACTAATATGCATAGTGGTATTAAATTTCTAATTATATATAAGGTCACTCATCTAACTAATTTCCCTGTATTATTTGAGTACGACAAGGGGAAACATGTTTCCTTTCTTTTTTCTTTCTATGTGAACGATTTGATATGTTCTTCACGAATGAATGATGTTAGAGGATTGCGTTATATATCGGATGATATAGAAAATGAGTTGAATACATATTTTGAGACAGTTTAATTTCTTGAGTTAGCTGAGGATCTTCATTCACGACTAAATAAGTTTGATGAATATTGTAAACTTTGAAACCTTTGTGTAAGCCGCTAGTAAGACTATGATTCCGATATTTTATTCTAAAGGACTTTTACATCATATTTATTTTCATTATTACGTCAATGAATTATAAGTTGTTAACGAAATTGACTTTGACGAACGGTTAGTTTTGCAAGGACTGAAACGATATTATTTTATAAAGCGTATCGGGCTACGCAAGGAGGGGTTTATAATCTATCTGTGAGATGTCACGACGATTTATTTGATAAGTAGAGTTTGAAGATATCAAAGGGGTAATCAAAATCCGTATTTCAAAGAAGAACAGACAACTCAATGGCCAAAAGAAAAAAGTACAAATGGACAAACAACGATCTACAAAGCATACACATCAAACTAAAGATCGAGTAACACGAATCCCACTAAGAACCGGAGGTGAACTCAGGAGCTCCAGAAGCTAAGCAGTTCCTGTTCCACTAGTGATACCCGTCGTGTTAATCTAGTTACAAAGCCGGTGATAAGTCATGAACGAGGAAAGAACCGTGAAGTGCTTACGACAAGTAGAACATATCCGTGGTCATTGTGATGCAGATATTCCATAGCGGTCAACCAAGTCATGATAGCGATCGTAAACCTTTCGAAGTGATGACTACAACTTCACCAAGACGAACCCTTGGTTCAGTAGATTCCTTGTTAGCAGCAACCCTACATCAAGGAAATCCTGATAGGAACCACAAACTCTGGAATATCGTATCAATTGAGAGATGTATACTCCAAATGCAGGTGCTGCTCGAATGTTACTACATATAGAGGAAAGTTCACAATGGGAAAATTGAAATCATCTCTTTTGTCGTAAAGTATCGTTCTTAACCATCCCTCACTGTCAATGTCCAGGTGTAGGTCTAGGTATGAAGTAGACCTATCTGTATCTGTGGTATTCTTTATTTCAAGCTCAATGGGATAAATGCGATCAACGAAATCACCAAATCTAGAATTATTTAGTGAAAGGACATTATCTATATAGCGGAACGTGAAATTAAAGAATCGGGCTAGCTTCTTTTCGCTTTTCTTAAGACGCCTCTGTATGAAGTCTGCATCATACGAATAAAGGAAGAAGTCGGCAAGAAGAGAAGCACAGTTTGTACCCACTCTCTGTTGAAAAACACGTTGCATAATAAGATATGTCCCTTCCTAGCACAAGGTATTTGTATCTTCGTTGGCCATTCCTTTTTATGAAACACAAAAACTCCTTTAATCTCATCTTCAGTTTGGAGTGCGGAATAGATGTGTAGAGGGTAGAGAAGTCAAATGTGTTAATGCTATTGCAGAAGGAGAGGGACCTAGATTGCATGT